>OZ007499.1:8403433-9020100 GCA_963931805.1 Microdon myrmicae
TACATTTTTGCGGTTCAATATGCTATAAATGCCTTAAATTTAAACAAGAACACCATAGCTACTAAAATGTTAACACATTTTCAAATCAAAACAAAAATTAAATTTTTCCTGTACAATAATACAGAAATCTTATTATCAACTTCCTGCGTTGCCGTCTGCATTATGGAAGACAATTATTTAAGTACATTTCGCCTTTCAGAACTGCTCGTTATAATCTCGGATGTCCTCCTGATTTCCCATTATCTTTTGCAACCTCAGAACAGGAAATGGAGGCGACGCCATCTGCTCCACCTAAACACTGATAATAATTCTATTTGGTGGGGTTAAAATTACATTAACCTAATAAAATAACGTTGAGGCAGCAACAGTTCAAACCGAGTTTGGGATCCTTATCCACTGTCGTCCTTTTTGTTTCCATCATCACTTTTCTTCTTTAACGTATCCCTCCAACTTTAACACTTCCTCCAATCATGCATTAGCATGATTTGTATACCAATCGAAACCATGTCAAGTTGAGACTCCTTTCTCTCAATCCTCCATCGAGTGTCTTTTGATCAAGGATAATTGTTATGGTAATCTTTGCGGCAGAATTAGTTTACTCTTCCACTGGTTGCTTAAACAAATATAACTGTGCGAGATTTTTGTGTCGGCTGCCGTTGGAAAGCATAAACATTGACTATGAGTTGCGCCAGAAAGATCAAACCAAACAGGATAATTAGCACTAAGTAGAGGAAGATATCTCGCATCATCTCGAATCCTTTCAGAGATCCTTTATTCTTGTCGAGAATGTTTTTAAGCCAATATGATGGTTTGAGTTCAATTTTCATTCCTTCCGGTAACTGTAATTACAAAGGATACAAAAGTGATTGTTTAAGGATCACGAGTCCGTTAGAGAAATAATCAAATTGAGTATTCAAAAAAAAAAAAAAAAAATTCAACATCGTTAGTCATATCAAAACATATTCACACATCACCAGATAATAAAGTAAAAAGGGGTCACTAGACTCACAAAGGCTCAGCAACGACGGTGAGAACATTCAAAAGCGCGTCCCATTCATCCATTGTAACAACGAAAGGATTCTGTAGACTCCGCTTCTCGTGTGCAGCATTTTTTTTTCAACGCTTTATTCTTTCTCTTCGTTAGTCCTTTTCAGAAGTCATTGCACAAAAATCATATCAACTATAGAACTAGGATAAGAGCGCGACAGGTAGAATAACAACAGTAACACAAAACTAAAGGACCAGAAATGTATCAAGAAATTAGATTCTAACACATACCGGGCCGTCGATTCGACTGCGACTGGCTGTGTACGGTTGTGGGCCGAATAGATAAGACCGACCGGATTCAAAGCAAGGAATGTTGGAAATGAATGGTAACCTGCATAGGGGTAATAGGAGTCCTGTTAACGGCAAGACAGAAAGTAGAACAGTTAGCACTTGGGTATATGGCAGGATTCTTTTTGTATTGTAAATCCAAGTATTTTGAAATATATGTCATACATAGGGTGACGCAGTATGATTCCTTATTTCCGAAGACATATTTATTTTGTAACGAATTCCCCAGTACATTTAAATGTCACAATATATAGCCTGCTTCCGAAGAGACAAATTTTTTTACCGCGTGGAGGAATTTAGAAATATCCTTAACTGTTAAAGTACAATATGAGAGAGACAAGAGACATCGATGTACACGAGCGGGAGAAGAGTCATCAATGATGATGTCTGGATATTACAATGAGGCAAAAGCAGAGCATTTCACATACTTGTGATTCGACTTAAGAACGGTTTGTGGGTATTTCACTTGGTTATATGCCGGCCTTGGTAAGGTTCACCGAGTGTCCTAACTTACCCGACGAAAAGAATCCCGTAAAACCGAGTTCGATAGCACGCTGTTCCACAGTAGAAAGAAAAAACACGCTGCTGATGAGGTTGTGGTTATCTGCTCCTTTATTAACACTTGAATATTTTTTTACACTTTCACAATGGTGTGGCGGATCTTGTACTAATTAACATGTAGTTGTCTCTCTGGTTACCACTTAGAGGAGGACCTCTGTACATGAATAAATGTGGCACTTAATTCTAGGGACCTCAAAATGTTACTAAACACAAACGACGATCGTCTCCCTTTACTCTGTCTTCTCGTGACCGTCGCAACACTTCACCGAAAACCACCGTATTAGCAAATTCTGCACTCTATAAGTTAGTCACTATTTATAAAAGGATTGTTCGTCCGCGCAGACTCTGTATCAATAAATTCACGGGTTATAAGAGTAATTTCTATTGGCGCGGAAAACTAACTGCGACTCTATGCTTACGACACTCGTGGTGTGCCTCGACAACTTATCAAACTCGACTTTTTGGGCGCACTCCAGGAGACTCGACTCCTTTAAAACTATTTGATCCACTCAACTACTTTTGTGCGCGGATCACCTTGTTGGCTCGTGATGCGAGCTCATGGGTGGTCGAATCGTGGGAATAAAAATTCATTAAAAAGCATCTTTGGGATTAGGATGCATTTGGGATAATTACACAATGATGGTTGTGTTTACAACCATGTTAATTGTGTATTGCGATCCTAGGGAGTCATGGGTCGAATTCCAGTGTGAGTATTTACACTGGCATTGAATTCGGCTCTTGGCAGCTAGGGGCGAATTGCGCCGGTGCTTTGAAGATTGCATAAAAGCCGCCGTGAGTACTGGTGCAACATGAAAATCTGTTGCGCACGTGTGGGACAGTAAATGCAGGCAGACAGGGGTTCTGCTGATTGTTTTTATAATCCACTTCGGTTATCTAGTATGGCAACCGAAATGTTTTCCTTTCAGAACAATGCTGAGATGCATTGATGTATGCGGTACTGGCGTACCGAATTTCTTCTACGGAAATTTATATAACGCGTTAATTGCGTGAATGTCCTTGATGGGCAGATGCTTGATGTTGGATGCTATTTGCATAACCGAAAGGTAATGAAATCGGTGGGAGAATGCTTGGGGAAGTTATTGCGCTTGCATACGCAAAAATGACGAAATTAATGGGGCTTTAGGAGGGAAGATTTTGAGGTAGATTGAAAAGGTAGCAGTGGCGTTGGTAGATACGCCACACGTTCCCTATTCCCGTACAAGAGAACTGAAACGTAGTTTTGTAGTTTTGATGGTTGTCGATAATGGTCTGCCAACACAACTAAAAACTCACGTAATTTATTTATTTATTTATTTTTAATTTTTTTTTTCTTTTTTTTTTATTGGTCTGTAGGAACCCGGACGTTCATGACCTCACCGACTCGGCTCCGCCATTGTTCCCTGTCCTGTGCGCTCTCCTTCCACGTTCGATCATCCGATCCCATCTCCTCGAGGTCCAATCTAACATTGTCCTCCCATCTCCGTCGCGGCCGTCCTGTCGGTCTCTTCCCCGTTGGTTTACCGTCAAGAATTCTATGCACGGTCCTATCATCGCCCATTCGCTCTACGTGTCCGGCCCATCTTAATCTTCGCGACTTGATCACTCTTACTATTGTAGGTTTGCGGTATAGATCTTCCCATTCGTGGTTGTGGAGTTTCCTCCATTGTCCTGACTCCTCGTCATATTTACCGCCAAATATACCCCTTCAAACTTTATTCTCGAATACGCGGAATTTGTTCTCTTCCCGTTTTGTGAGAGCCCATGTTTCGCATCCGTATAGAGAAATCGGCATGATTATGGTTCTATAGACACGGAGCTTTATATTACGTGATAGCAGTTTGGATTTCAACAGTTTACTGGCTGCATGCCAACTAGCGTTGCCGGAGTGTAGTCTTTTGTTAATTTCCTTCGACGTTTCGTTTCTGGTCGTCAGTGTCGTTCCCAGATATTTAAATTCTTTGACATTTTCAAATATCTTGCCCCTGACGTTTATGTGTTCTCTGAGGTCCACCTGCTCTCGCCGTAATCATGTATTTTGTTTTGTCTTCATTTATTTCTAGGCCCACCTCTTCTACTGCTTGCATGATGATTTTACAGTTTTTACTTACAGTTTCGAGATTATCGCCCAGAACGGCGATGTCATCGGCATACGCGAGCACTTGTGTGACTCCGTTCAGGGATGATCCGGCCGTGTTGTCGCCTTGTACTTTTCTGATAACATACTCGAGGAAAACGTTGAAAAGACACGGTGAGAGGTCATCCCCCTGTTTTATTCCGTCCCGGATTTCAAATGGTTCTGAGAGGTGGTTTTCTATTCTAACTCGCCCTTTGTTTTCGTTGATGCAAATTTGAATGAGGGCGGCATATTTTTTCGGAATCCCCAGCTCAAGCACGATATGGTAGAGTCTTTGCCTTGCGACTGTGTCGTAGGCTTTTTCGAAGTCAACGGACAGTTGGTGAACCGTCTCTCCGTATTCCCACTTCTGTTCCAGCAGTTGCCTTATTGTGAACATTTGGTCGCTTGTTGACCGGTTCCTACGGAATGCACATTGGTAGTCTCCCAATATTTCTTCTGCGTACGGTGTGATTCTTGCCAGTATGACATTTGTTAATATTTTGTATGTGATTGGGAGCAATGATATTCCTCTGTAATTTTCGCAGTCAGATCTGTCGCTTTTTTTGAAAATGGGGAAGACTATTGAGGTTTTCCATTCTTCCGAAATGGCTTCCTTGTCCCTTATTGTTTTAACCAGTTGGTGGATCTATCGAGCGGTTGCCTCTCCTCCATGCTTCACAAGCTCTGCCGGTATGCTATCGACTCCGGGAACCCTGTTGTTTTTCTGTCGATTTATCGCGTCTACAACTTCGTCGAAAGAGGGCTCTGGGATCTAAGGCTCGGCTGTATGTACGTCTGGTGCGTTTATTTGTGGTTGATGGGTGCGCACATTGAGCAGGTTTTCAAAGTAGTGCTTCCATCTTGTCACGATATTTTTTGTTTCTGTCACCAGACAACCGTTTGTCATAAGCATCATCATCATTGGCACTACAACCGGAAACCGGTCCTGGCCTTATTTAGCAAGTCCTGAGGCTTGTTAAATTTTCCATAATGATTTGTTTTTTCCGGGCAAGGTCATTAGTCTTGCGCCAGAGGCTCCCCGACGGGGAATCGAACCCCGGTCTCCCGCGTGACAGGCGGGTATACTAACCACTATACTATCGAGAAGCCGACAACCGTTTGTGTCTCGGATTATTTTGGCTCTCCCTCGGTAGCCATTTCTAATTGAATTTATGCCGGCATACATACCTCTGCTGTTCTTTGCTCTGGAATTTTCTATGTTTTTTTCGATCCGAGTCTTCTCCCATTCGCGTTTTTTGCGTTTGAAAAGTCTGGTTCTCTCTTTCCGAATTGTCGAGTATCTTTCTGCGTTGACTTCATTCTGAGGCGTTTACGTTGTTCGATCTTTGCCCTGCACTCATCGTCAAACCAAGGTATGGTTTTTTTATTTTATCAGTTTCATTTAGGAAACACTCTAACTATTTTTTTCTTTAATGTGAAACAAGGACTATTTTAGGAATACGATCGTCTCGAATCCAAACTCCATCCGGCATCTTTGAGGTGCCGAAAACAACTGACCTTTGTTTTATTATCAATCATAGCAAAACCAACGCCCCCAGAATTTCTCGGAAATTATAGATACTTGGCGTGACGAGGATGTTGGTTTCTCATTCTAGTTGGCCCCGTTTGGGAAGGGTGTTCTGGAATTTTAAGATGGCATAAAAGGGCGGTATAACACCTTGCGTTTTAAACGGTGGCTTGGACAGCGCCCCCCCCCCCCCTCGCAGTAACATAGTCTCGAAAATAATAAGCCATGCGGTTTGAAAAGGGACGTTTATCAAAGGCGTTGCGGATTTTTTGTCTTTAATTGTCCAGGGTTAGAGCTTGCACGAAGATACAGTGAGATGCCCAAGCATGAACCCAATTTTATTCGAATGGTGAACATAGGGTAGCTTGAATCTGATATGGGCTGAGGTGACTTAGGGTGTTCCCTGTTTGGTGCTGATGGTGATGTCCAAGCATGAACCCAATTTTGTTAGAATGGTGAATATAGGGTGGCTTGGATCTGATATGAGCTGAGGTGTCTTAGGCTAGTCACTGTTTGGTATAGGTGGTGATGTCCAAACATGAACCCAGTTTTATTCGAATGGTGAATATAGGGTAGCTTGTATCTGATATGGGCTGAGGTGACTTAGGCTGGTCACTGTTTGGTGTAGGTGGTGGCGTCCAAGCATGAACCCAATTTTGTTCGAATGCTGAATATATGGTACCTTGAATCCGATATGGGCTGAGGTGGCTTAGGCTGGTCACTGTTTGGTATAGGTCGTGATGCCCAAGCATGGACCCAATTTTGTTCGACTGGTGAATATATGGTAGCTTAGATCTGATATGGGCTGAGGAGACTTAGGCTGGTCACTGTTTGGTGTAGGTGGTGGCGTCCAAGCATGAACCCAATTTTGTTCGAATGCTGAATATATGGTACCTTGAATCTGATATGGGCTGAGGTGACTTAGGCTGGTCACTGTTTGGTGTAGGTGGTGATGTCCAAGCATGAACCCAATTTTGTTCGAATGGTGAATATAGGGTAGCTTGGATCGAATATGGGCTGATGTGACTTAGGCTGGCCACTGCATCGTGTAGGTGGTCATCGCAGCAATGTCGTATACCAATTTAATTAGTTACATCCGCTGTTATCGGCGATGACACGGAATATGCCCGACCATTTAAACGGAGTAGTGTAGTAATATCGAATCACTACTCTTCCCACACCCTTAAAATTCATATCTAGAATTCGTAACATTTCTACAAACCGAATCCTGCTTCTGTGAAAAATTATAAGAATCTTGTCAACAATTCACAGAAGAATCACACATTTTTCAAGTACAAATCTCGACGAGATTTTATATAAAAGGATGATGCATTCCAATTTCAAGGATCAAGCCCTCACTGGCGGCCCCACTGTCAACGGAGGTGGCACCTGTATACTAGTCTATAGTCGACTTCGCCATGAAGCTATTGACCTCCAACATTTCGAATCCATAAAGGTTTCTGGGGTTGAACTGCATCCGAGTAATAATGATACAGTGAATATATACTCCGTATACCATTCGCATAAAACCAATAATGCCCCCATTAATCCCGTAGATATCGCCAAATTCATAAGGTATTCACAGGTATTCAGGATATACCCCTCATCATAGGCTGCGATTTTAACTCCAGGCAACCCCACTGGAACAACCCCACTGGAACAACTCCACTGGAACAAAATTGCACCAATGGTACACCGAAAACTCGCATGCCCTCAACTTCGAAATAGTTGCACCTACAGTTAGTACCCGAGGTAATTCAGTTCTGGACATCTTTTTTGTGTCCAAAGATTTGCTTCCCGAAATCAGTACGCACCAAGTATCGGCGAGTGTATCTGACCATGTTCGTCCGCGCCTATCGAGCATCGCGAGCTCATATCAGATACATACCCGATTATGGACGCACAAATTGTTACAACTTCAATATTACATTGAACGCAAAATTCCACCAACTCTCTCTTCCCATTGACAGGAACTTAACGACGGTTGAGATAAATAACGCTGCAACACGACTTCACGAGATTCTAGTTGAAACTTCGGACACTTATGTCCCGAAGTACAAACTTGAAAAGACTTATCAGATTCCGCTTGACGACTTCACTCTTTGTCTCATCCGGGAGCATAAAAAGCTCTGCAGAATGAGATATCGTATCGAGATATATTCACAATATTGGCACACTGATAAAACAAAGAATCCAAGACAATCGCACCGGACAACTGGAAGACAAACTGAAGGGTATTCAGATGGACCAGAACATTTATAAACATGTTAAAAAGATGTAGCTCCTCTCGTATCACTGGGCCAATCATGCACAACGGTCTTGTTGTCAATAGTGATGCCAATAAAGCCAACATCATCGGAGAGACCTTTGAAAATAATCACAAGCTCACTCTCGACGCTGACGACCCGGAAACGAATGCAATAACTAGTTCAGAGGTTCACAATAAATTAGACAACTTTAACGAGCCAATAGTTGTCTTTAACTCAGCTAACAGTGCATACTTCGACGACACACGTGATAACAGTCACGGCTTCGTCACACCAAATACCCTACAGAACCTAGTTAAATCTAGAAGCCCCAAGAAGTCACCCGGTATCGACAATATGCCCTACCACTCGTTGCGAAGGCTTTCTGCTTTATTCTTTATAAAGCTCTCCATTCTGCTCAACCATGCCTACAACATGGGGTACTTTCCCCAAGCTTGGAAGCATGCTGTTGTCTGCCCAATAGTAAAAGCTGGGAAACCAAATTATCACCCCTCAAGCTTTCGTCCTATTTCGCTCCTCATCTGCATCAGCAAAATATATGAACAGTTTATATACAAGAAGCTAAATAAATTTATCAGTGTCAGGAACCTAATACCTGATTTCCAATTTGGATTTAGAAGAGCGCACAGCACCACCATGGCTCTCAACATATTCCAAAACCACGTTTGCGTGCGCCTCTTCAATAATGAACCCACCATTGCGGTGAGCTTGGACATTGAAAAGGCTTTTGACACAACCTGGATCGAAGGTCTCGTTTTTAAACTATTGAATACTGGCCTCAGGAAAACGCTGTATAGTATCATCTACCAGTTCATTTTAAACAGAACCTTCCAAGTTCGAGTGAATGGAAAGCTTTCCCGAACTTTCAACGCCGCTGCAGGCGTACCACAGGGCTTCATTCTAGACCCCATCTTATTTAATATCTACACCTCAGATATTCCTCGCCCTGTGGATGGTAAGGTAAACCAGATTTGCTATGCGGATGACGTCCTAGTGTACACGTCATCTAAAAGCCCAAAACTCGCAACAAGCCGACTCAACCGTCATCTGGACGACCTGTATCAGTATTACAGTCGATGGAAAATTTGACTTAACCCATTTAAAGCAGTAGCTATAATTCTGAATGTAAACACTTCCAGCCTACTTATCGATATTCACAGAATATCCGAATACAAATACAACAGGACAGGATGAAATATCGGTCGCTCTAAGCAACTGCACAACATCTTGAAGTGGAGCAACAAAGTTAACACCAAAGTTAAGCTTCTCTGCTATAAGCAGCTAATCCGATCTGGAATATCATACGCTTTTCCCATATGGTCCTGCATATCTTCGGCCCAAATGGAAAGACTTCGAGTTTTCGATAGAAAACTGTTCAGAATTTGCATCAACCACTTTAGAAGACCTGGCGGTCGCCATTACCCGAACTCTCACCTATACGAAGGTGCCTCCATTATCCCTATCGACGAGTACTTGCTACAATTAACATAAAAGTAACTCGAAAGCATTCAGAACAGCGAGAACCCACTTGTACGGGAGTCTTGCGCTGTTGACCACCAAGCTCCAGAAGAAAGTAAGAAGGAGATTATAAGAGGTTATAATGGGGGAAACATATGATGGCAGTTCAGGATCGAAAAAATTTATTGCGATCAGCTTTATTGCGTTTGAGGATTTAAACTAATGGAGTGGACCTACTGACCGAAAGTCCGGAGGTCCTTAGATACTTTATGTGGTTCAGATTCACATGAAATTTGATAAAAAGTTTACGAAGGCTGGGAATATCGGTGGGTAAACCTTCTTGTTGAATGGCGGCCATAACACTGGTTTTGGTTTTTCATAAATTAAATGCGATATCGAATAGCATGGATTATGATGCACAAAAGAAGGAACTGGAGATGCAACAGGACACAAAAAGTAACATTGATCAGGAAATAAGGGGATTGAAGGTGAAGTTAGGAGCGAGGAATTCACGTTGTATTTGAAAGGCTGCAGAATTCACCCATGCAGTATTGCAGCTGACAATCAAGACGGTTAGAGGAGACTGGATATCAAAATGGGATAACTAGGTCCATAACGTCCGTTTGAATCGTTTTACCTACCCTTATTATTTTAATCAACGCACAAGAAAAGAAAATGAATTAACACAAGACTGAGTGAGTAACATTTAAATATGTATATACGACACAAAATAAAGGTTAGAATAAAATAAAATCGATACGACACAGAAGTACGCATATGAAGATAGGATAAGTACAAATACTTGTGATTATAAGAAATGAATAAAAAATGAATTAATTTAAGGAAAAGTGAGTTTCTTAAACAAAATAATACAGTCCACTAACAGAACGCCACAACACAAGATTTAACAGGGTCATATCTGGTAAATACTGTGCTGTTGAGCTTTTGGTCAAAAACTCGCTCACAATGTTAGTTTTGTGAGATGGTGCACTATCGTGGTGCAAAAAAAAAACAGATTGGTCTTTCCACAAATCCGACCTCTTTTGACGAACACTCTCTCGCAAATGTTTCGTAACGCCTCCTTATTCACTGTTTGATGCTTGGGTGTTGTGTTTCTTGTAGGGTTTTTATTTCCAGGAAGCGTGTCTCCTGGTTCTTAAAAGGACAAGGCGATCTCTTAAAATTTGACCGCTCCTGAAAATTTGTCCTACAAAAGGGGTCGTTGCCGTGCTTCCTCTGAGTTCAAAGGGAAGAGCAACGTCCTTTGATTCGGCCTTCGTCCTGATGTCTTCACTTGGTCTTCCGTGGGGGCCAGGTGATATTTAGATATCCGTGGAAATTAAAAGTCATCTAGTTTCCTTTTCGAATATGATTTTATTATATTATTCAGGATTTTCCTGGGGTACTTCCTCCAGGGACTGTGAATTTAGACTGCGGCCCGGAGATCACTTGACTATTCCTTTATAAAGGAAAAGGAATCGAAAATTGTATCCCAAAGATACACATTTTCGTGCAACAATCTCGATCTTTTGGATATTTCGAGCGAGATGTTGTATTTACATAAGATAAGAAATCAATTTCTTGAATTCTTACGAAACTATTACGCAGATGTGTGAATGTATCTGCTTTTGAGTTTTTGTTTGTTTAACTCAATGGAATTTTTGGGATAGAGATAACGATCTCTGAATTTCTGGAGTTGGGTGATGCTGTGGAGCCAATGTAGAACAATAAACGAATATTGGATTCGTTTATTGTGAATTTTAATTTTAATTTTGATTTTGGATTTAATTATGCCGTGGGGGCAAATGTTATGCGATAAACGAATGTTTGATTCGTTTATTGCGAATTTTGGATCATGTTTGGGTTTTTTCAGGTTTTGATAGGATTTTGGGTTTAAGGGTAATATTGCTGGGATTTTGGATTAGGAATGGGAAAAAAAGATGGTAGGGCTTTTTGGAGCACTACATGGGAAGGAAATCATAGTGCACCACACCACGATAATCGAAGGAAACAGTGAGCATGGCCTTAATTTTTGATCGCCTTTGTCATGGTTTTTTCGTTTTCGGCTCGTTTTGATAGTGTCATTCGGATGATTGTTGACCTGTTCGCATCCGATACTTGTAAACCCATGTCTCATTGTCAGTTATGATGCATTTCATGAATGTAGAGTCACTAGAGACTCGAGAAAGTATGTCTTCAGCAATCGCTTTTCGATGCCCTTTTTGCAAAAAAATTCAGCTCTTTTGAGCAGGCCTTGCTGCGATGCGTCTCATCTCCAAAGATTTCGACTATAATCTTACGAAACAATTCGTTTGCAATGCTTAGTTCTTGCCGAGCTCTCCCAATCGAAGACGACAATTTTTATGCACCAATTCTTTTACTTTAGCGGTGTTTTTCTCGGTAAAAGCACTTATTGGAGCGTTCGCGGGAAGCAAATTATTAACGCCTTGACGAACACTTTTAAATGCTTCCTACCACTCATACACCTACCAGGGTGGGCTGAAAAGTTTCCGACCTAACAAAAATACAAGACATTTTTTCTTAAAATTTATTTTTGTTTTTCTGCATAGTCTCCTTGTAACTCTACACACTTCTCCCAGCGATGCTCCCATCTCTCTAACCCGTACAAATAGTACTCGGCGATTTTCTTTGCAAAATAACTGTTCACGAAGGTGAGTGCCTCCTCATTTGGGGAAAGTCTCTGTCCTCCGAGCGAAATGTTTAGATTGGGGAACAAAAAGAAGTCGCTTGGGGCTAGATCTGGTGAGTAAGGTGGATGGTCAAGCAGTACAAACCGTAATTCGTGGATTTTCGCCATGGCATCCGCTGAGGTGTGAGACGGCGCGTTGTCTTGGTGAAACGGGATTTTATTTTTCTGCAAATGCGGCCGTTTTTCCACAATTTCTGCCCTCGGTTGGTCAAGTAATAATGCGTAGTATACTCATGTAATGGTTTTCCTTTTTGAAGATATCAATTCAGATAACTCTATGACTATCCCCAAAAAACAGTCGGCATCACTTTCCTAGCCGAAAAACCAGTTTTTGCGTTTTTTGGAGCTGATTTCCTCCTGCACTACACTGTGTTGACTGTATTTTTGTTTCGGGCGTATAATGGTGTATCCAAGTTTCACCGACAGTAATTAATCGACGCCAAAACTCGGATTTATCGCGCCTAAACTGCGCCAACACAGCGTTGGAACTGTTCATTCGAACACGTTTTTGGTCTAACGTGAGTAATCGCGGCATCCAACGCGCAGACAGCTTTCTCATGCCTAAATCTAGATTTAATATGTGACAAACACGTTCTTTGGATATTTTCATAGCATCTGTTATCTCTTTCACTTTAATTCGGCGGTCGTCTAGCAACATTTGTTGAACTTTAGCGATGTTATCGTCAGTAGTTGCAGTTTTTGGACGTCCCGAACGTTCACCGTCTCCCAAGCTCCCACGGCCACATTCAAATTCAGCTGCCCAAAAGTTTGCTGTGGTAGATGATGGTGCAGAGTCCACATACACAGAGTCCAACTCATCTTTGATTTGAGTAGGCGATTGACTTTCAAAAACAAAAATTTAATGACAGCTTGATACTCAATTTTGTCCGTTTTCACAAAAACACTCACATCGACTCACTCAAACGACTGTCAAATAAAAACGACCCATCCACAGTGTCTGAAATTTTAGTGAGTAACTGTCAAAAGATGCACAACAACATTCATCATCATCATCATCATCATCGGCACTACAACCCGGATCCGGTCTTGGCCGTATTTAACAAGTCTGAGGCTTGTTAAATTTGCCATAATAATTTGTTTTTCCGGGCAAGGTTATTAGCCTTGCGCCAAGAACAACGACATTCACTAGCTTTTATTGACGAGTGCTGCCATGTTCATGTTGGAGTCGGGAACTTTTCAGGTCATCCATGTATGCTTTCTATAGCTCTGAATCGCCATAGGTGTTAACTAACATTTTCAATGATTCCGCGCAAGAATTTCCGTTGAAAACACAGAATTTAATGCAAACTCGTTCCTCAACCAAATTATTCATTATGGAATTCGAAAAACCTACTTGAAGTGAACTAACAAAATAAGCAACCGTTGTTATGGTAATTATGGTGGCAGGATGTATGGAAGGAGACAGCGCGGCAGACCTTGTCTGCGATGCAGGAATGGCATAAACCAGGACGCCCAGAGCCTGGGAGTGCCAAACTGGATGACATCGGGTCGACATCGGGACCATTTTGTTAAATAAGGCTAAGACCGGATCCCGGTTGTAGTGCCGATGATGATGATGATGTTATGATTTTAACAATTTAAATATAGTAAGGGGTAATTGTAAGACACTTACTTGATTTGATCTTGGTCAACCGTGGAGTGGTCCCCCTGTAGCTGCTTATTGTTCTTAGAATTTTCTCTTATTTGGACTGTCTGCCATTCCGTATTGACCGTGCACGTCGTGCAGGAAAAAATGGGGAAAAGGAGAAACCAAATGCTTGTTTATTTTTTTTTTGTTATGCGGCTTTACTACTTTGTTCGTATCCTAGCCGCTAGTCGGCGTAGATGCGTAAGAGCCTCGGGGCTCTTTCCACCATTGGATTTTTTATCCCCGACGGATCCGACACAAACCTCAGCTGGTGGTCACCGGCTACGCCAAACCGACAGATAGCGTTCAAACTTGACGTCATTTTGGCTCACAGTGGTGCCATCCTAGAGGAAAAAAGAATTTTGAGAATAGGCTTACGCAGGAATTTGGAATGAAAAATTCCGGTTATAGAAGAAGAAGGATTCTCACAAGAATTAACGATGTTGTCTATAGGATTCAGCGAAGACCGAACGCCAAGATTAAAGTGGAACATCGTGACCGACTGGCGACTTTTGTTAACCCAGGAGATCAGTGAACTTAGTTCGGGACGAACTAATCTAGGCGGAGGGTAGTGTGACGCATATGACAGTCAGTACTGGAATATTCGGGAAAGTCCAAAACAAAGTACTGGAAAACTGGAGACTATGGATGATAGAACATTAAAGATTATGGAACGGACGGAAACGAAATACCGAAGCAGCATGTGGGGAACTGGTATAAATACGTCGCACGCAGATTGAGTAATGGGTTATAAGTAAGAAGTAGTAGAAAGTAATAAGTCTCGAGTGAGAACCAAGCGATAAGTAAGAAGTAAAATACGCGGTAAGTACGGAAGCGATAAGTCAAGAAATCGGTGTGTACGGTAAAAGTAACGGTTGTGATTAACGGACTAATAAAGTGTTATATCAATTCAAAATCGATTTAACGGCTCTTATTTATTCAAAATAATTAATCCAGCGAACCCTAAGCTCGCTACAATTGGTGTCAGAAGTGGGATTAATTATTGTTTAAGTGAATAAGTCTGTGCAAGTGTGTTGTGACTATGTCAGATCAACATTTGGAGGATCTTCGCGTTCCCGAGTTAAAGAAGGAACTAGAGGACCGGAATCTGGATAGCAGAGGACAGAAGCAAATTCTTCGACAGCGCCTACAAGCAGCAATGGAGGAAGAGGGTATTGATGTTAACACATATGTTTTTGCGATTGCGCCAGACTGTCCGGATGGAGAAGAAACACCGAGTCAAGGTGGTGCCAATGATGTAACGGAGAAGAGCTCGCCACAGTTGGACATTTCGCAGATGCTCAGGGTAATGATGATAAAATTGGACGCACAAGCTACAGATATTAATAAAAAACTGGACGCGCAAGCTTCAGATATTAACTCAAAATTGGACGCGCAAGCTACAGATGTTAATGCAAATTTGGATGCCCAAAATTCAAAATTCGACGCCGTCAATTTAAAATTCGACGCCCAAAATTCAAAATTGGACGCGCAAGCTGCAGATCTGAATGCAAAGTTGGATGCCCAAACGCAGTGGATGAAATGTAATTTTCAACACTTTAAGGAAGAAATTCGAAACGAAGTAGAAAACCTAGATCTAAAAAACGAAGCTGAATTCAAGAAAGTCACCGATGAAATAACACGAATCGAAAAGAGACTTGAGTGTGTTGAGAGAAATAAGACATCGCCTAGCAATCAACATGACTACAAAGATACAAGGATGCAACCGCCAACCTTCGATGGAACGGGACCCTTCTCCGTATTTATACGTCAGTTTGACGCCGCGGCCAATTATAATAAGTGGTCGGATGAGCAAAAGTCAACATCACTAATCTTGTCACTCCGCGGGGCGGCTGCAGAATTGCTACAAACCATACCAGCAGAGAAGCAAACAGATTTCCAAGCGGTAAGAGACGGCCTTGAAGCTAGGTATGGAGACAACCACTTGCAGCAGGTCTACCGCATGCAACTGCGGAGCAGAACGCAGAAACCAGGAGAAAATCTTCAACAGTTGCAGGCAGACATTGAGCGATTGGCAAACTTGTCTTATTCAAATATGACTAAGGAATTCCTAAACGAGGTAGCAATGGATGCATTTATAAACGCACTCCAAGATCGGGACTTGCAACAGGCCGTTCGTTTGGTGGGAAAGAAGACGACTAATGAAATACTGGCTTTCGCATCGGCTTATGAATCTGCTAAACTGGCTACCAGGAGTACATATAGAGTCCGAGAAACGTCCGTCCAGGAATGTTCCTGCCAAAGAATCGGGCATGTACAACGGAGAACCCCGAGACCTGATATGAAGTGTTGGACATGCGGCCACATCTCCGTTGACTGTAGGAAACGTCGACGAATGAATGAAACATCAAGTGAGAATTGTTGTTCATGCGCTAATCATAAGAGGAGACTATCAACGGACCAACCTGAGGCCAATAGCTCGGGAAACTTGTAAGGGCAGACTTTAAGGGGCGAAAGTCGCCTGGTGGAATGTGCAGCCCCAGCATCGTAACTGTATCACAACTCCAACGAGATAACCAAAGTTTAGTTATAACTACGATTGTTAATGCAAGGACGACAATAGTGACAATCGACACTGGAGCAACGAGATCCATAATTCGGCCGGATGTCGTGGGCCAAATTGCCCTTAATAAAAATAGAAGATATGCTTTGAGGACTGCCACAGGAGAATGTTCTACAGTCTACGGAGAAGTCGAGAGCATAATAGTGCTAGGCAATTTTTCCATCTCCCACAAATTTTTGGTTGCCAATATTACGGACGAATGCATTCTTGGAATGGATTTCATGAAGGAGCACTAAGTTGTTCTAGATATCGGGCAAAGAACATTGCGAATTGGTAACTTGGAGGTTGCTATTACATTGCAGGACGAACAATTGCGAAGACTGAAATGTTATGCGCGTGAGGAGGATGAGATCCCAGCTCGTTCGGACTCGGTAATTTGGACCAGTCTCGAGAGTGATTCAGGTGACAATCGATTTTACATCACCGAAGCTGTACAAAATCAGCGTAAGGGGAACATCCTTGTTGGGAAAGCCCTTATCGACGCGAAGAAGCGCATCGTACCCGTCAGAGTACTAAATGCGTCCAAGGAGCCGATCGTAATAAGAAAAGGAGAGGTAATCGCAGAATGTGCACCCGTGTCAATGATAAGCTCAATTCAGACAAGGGGAGAGGACCATTCAATTCAACAGCCCTCTAGTGCACCCCCTGGGGTTAATAGGCTGATGCCCCAGAAAATCGGATTAACAGACGAAGAAAAGACAGGCGTTGAATCACTGCTGAATGATTTTTCTGATATTTTTGTGACAGGAAATGATAAATTCGGACGTACCGGTATAGTTAAACATCGCATTGACACGGGTGAGTCAAGACCTATAAGACAGCCACTTCGTCGACTACCGTTGGCCAAACAATCAGAAGTAGGCAACATGATTCGAGATATGAAAGAGCAAGGAGTCATCGAGAAATCATCGAGCCCATGGGCTTCGCCGGTAGTGCTCGTCAAGAAGAAGGATGGGACAACTAGATTTTGTGTCGACTACCGCCGGTTAAACGACGTTACGAAGAAAGACAGTTACCCACTTCCTCGAATCGACGAAACACTAGATACCCTTTCTGGAGCTTAGTGGTTTTCAACATTGGACCTAAAAAGCGGTTACTGGCAAGTGGAAGTGAAGGAAGAGGACAAGGAGAAGACAGCGTTTACTACCGGACACGGACTTTATCAATTCAACGTGATGCCTTTTTGATTGTGTAATGCTCCAGCAACGTTTAAACGATTAATGGAAAGTGTTCTACGGGGACTTACATGGAAGACGTGTCTTGTGTACTTGGACGATATTATCGTTGTCGGAAGAAATTTACCAGAACACATCAATAATCTGCGCTCCGTCTTCGAACGACTAAGACAGGCCAACTTAAAGCTCAATTCGAAGAAATGTGAACTCTTTCAAAGGAGAGTAAAATTCCTGGGACACATCGTTTCATCTGCAGGAGTCCAAACGGATCCTGATAAGATAGCAGCTGTCCAAGAGTGGCCTACTCCAGAAGATAAGCAACAGTTAAGAAGCTTTATGGGACTAGCCACATATTACCGACGGTTTGTTAAAGGTTTCGCCAACGTGGCTAAAACCCTTCACGAACTAACGGGTAAAGACAAGAAATTCAATTGGACAGACAAGTGTGAGGCAGCATTCAACACATTGAAGGCCGAGTTATGTAACACTCCAATATTGGCATTCCCAAGATCGGATCGCCCGTTTATATTGGATACTGATGGAAGTAACACAGGAATTGGAGCAGTGTTGTCACAAGAAGCCGATGGTGAAGAGAGAGTTGTCGCATATTATAGCCGAGTTCTATCTAAGCCAGAGAGAAATTACTGCGCAACAAGAAAAGAACTGCTGGCTGTCGTAGAAGCCGTTAAGAATTTCCATAAATACCTCTACGGACGTCGATTCCACCTTCGGACGGATCATGCCGCCCTGAAATGGTTGCTAAATTTTAAGAATCCAGAAGGACAAATAGCTCGATGGATCGAACGACTTCAAACGTACGATTTCCAAATTTCCCACCGTCAAGGGAAGGTGCATAATAACGCTGATGCTCTAACAAGAAGACCATGTAAGCCAGATTGTAAACATTGTCATAGAGCGGAGGAGAAAGAAGAGGCGTACGACCTGCGAAATGTACAAGTAGAAGTACTAGATGGGTGGATAAGTGATGCTATACGTGCAGCTCAACTTCAAGATGAAGATATGTCGCTAATTCTGGATTACAAAGAAAAGAACGAGCGGCCAACTTGGAACAATATTTCCGACAAGAGTGGAACATTTAAGGCATATTGGGCACAATGGAATTCCTCCCTGGTGGAAGATGGAATTCTAAAGCGTAAATGGGAAACCGCGGACGGAAAATCCTATCGAATGCAGATTCTAGTCCCACCATCAAAAGTGAAAGATGTTCTAACAGAAATGCACGACGGGGTCTCCGGTGGACATTTGGGAGTTAATAAGACACTTTCAAAATTACGATCTCGATTTTTACTGGCTTCACATGAGAGATGACGTCGAGTCTTGGTGTAGGAAGTGCACAACTTGCACTGCGACCAAAGGACCAACGGCAAAACCAAAGAGCGCTATGAAGCAGTACGAGGGTTGCCTCTTATGTTTCAGGATTTGGCAACCCTAGTGTTGCAATCCGTCAATTGACAGCTCTGTCGTAAAGTTGGACATTTTTGAGGTTATACGCACTCAGAACGTTTCGACATACGAGCGCTATTTGTCTTGTTTACAGTAACTTAAAAGATTCATCTCGGCCCAAAAATGGAATTAAATCGTCAACATTTTCGTGCGATTATTTTTTACAACTTTCGGCGTGGATTAACTCAGCAACAGTGCATGGATGAACTTAATTCAATTTTTGGCGATGAAGCTCCATCAAGGGCCAGTGTTTATCGATGGTATGGTGAATTCAATCGTGGTCGTAGTTCACTCCAAGATGAATTTCGTGAAGGTCGTCCAAAATCAGTTGTTGTTCCGAAAACCATTGATGCTGTGCGCGAACTGATATTGGAAGATCGTCATGTGACCTATCGTGAGATTGAGACAACCTTAGGCGTTAGTGGGACCAGCATACATTCAATATTGCATAAACATTTGACTGTCAAAAAAATTTGTCCGCGTTGGATTCCACACAATTTGTCAATCGCACAAAAAAAGGTTCGTGTCAATTGGTCGAAAGAAATGCTCAAAAAATACTGTCGCGGTGCTTCGAAACACGTCTATGACATCATGGCAGGTGATGGATCGTGGATTTACGCGTATGAGCCCGAAAGTAAACAGCAGTCGACTGTCTGGGTGTTTCAAGATGAGCCAAATCCAACAAAAGTTGTTCGCGCACGAAGCACTTCCAAGCAAATGGTCTCCTGTTTTTTCGGAAAAACTGGACATGTCGCAACCGTACCACTAGAACAACGCAGAACAGTCAATTCTGGGTGGTACACAACCATTTGTTTGCCAGTTGTCTTCCAAGAAATCAGGAAAACCAACCGCCGAAGACGGATCACTCTTCACCACGACAATGCGAGCTCTCACACATCGGCTGCGACAACTGCATTTTGAGCACAACATCGATTTGATGGGTCATCCGCCGTATAGTCCTGACTTGGCACCGAATGACTTCTTTTTATTCCCGTACGTAAAAAACAAACTGAGAGGTCAACTTTTTTCGACACCTGAAGAAGCGGTTGCTGCATTCAGAATGCATGTGTTGGAGATACCTCAATCAGAGTGGCAAAAGTGCTTCGACAATTGGTTCAAACGCATGCAAAAGTGTATAGATCTTCATGGGGAATATTTTGAAAAACAATAAAGTGATTTTCGATGATCAATATTTGTTTTTGTTCTCTAATCCCGAAATATAAACGGCAACCCTCGTACAACGTGGGTGCCCCTTTCGAGCGAATTGCGATTGATATCTCAGGACCATTTCCAAAAACAAACGACAACAACAAATACATGTTAGTTATCATGGATTACTTCAGCAAGTGGGTAGAAGTCCTTCCAATTCCAAACCAAGAAGCAACAACCGTCATTGAGCAGCTTATCAATAATTGGATCAGCAGATATGGAGTCCCCTGTGAGCTTCATTCCGATCAGGGCCGAAACTTCGAATCACAGATATTTAAAGGCATCTGTGCGGCACTAGGCGTAAGGAAAACCAGGACCACACCCTTACATCCACAGTCAGACGGAATGGTCGAAAGGTTCAACCGACCAATGAAAGAGTATTTATCGAAGGTCGTTAGTGATCACCAACGAGATTGGGACAAATATGTACAAACCTTTCTCATGAGTTATAGATCGGCTAATCACGATACGACGGGCCATTCTCCAGCAAGAATTATATTTGGACGGGAGATACGATTACCAGCCGATCTGCGATTCGGAATACCTCCAGACGCCATAGATAAGACCGAAGACTACGTAGCCGAATGGAGAAATCGCCTCGATGAGATTCTTCATTTGGTTCGAAAGCAAATCAAGGTATCCAGTGACAGGATGAAAACAAGGTACGACGTTCGAGCCAACGCATCCGTATTTAATGCAGGCGATAACGTATGGCTTTATAACCCTCATCGGCATAAAGGAAGATCTCCAAAGTTGCAGCAACATTGGGAAGGACCGTATAGGATTCTCACAAGAATTAACGATGTTGTCTATAGGATTCAGCGAAGACCGAACGCCAAGATTAAAGTGGAACATCGTGACCGACTGGCGACTTTTGTTAACCCAGGAGATCAGTGAACTTAGTTCGGGACGAACTAATCTAGGCGGAGGGTAGTGTGACGCATATGACAGTCAGTACTGGAATATTCGGGAAAGTCCAAAACAAAGTACTGGAAAACTGGAGACTATGGATGATAGAACATTAAAGATTATGGAACGGACGGAAACGAAATACCGAAGCAGCATGTGGGGAACTGGTATAAATACGTCGCACGCAGATTGAGTAATGGGTTATAAGTAAGAAGTAGTAGAAAGTAATAAGTCTCGAGTGAGAACCAAGCGATAAGTAAGAACTAAAATACGCGGTAAGTACGGAAGCGATAAGTCAAGAAATCGGTGTGTACGGTAAAAGTAGCGGTTGTGATTAACGGACTAATAAAGTGTTATATGAATTCAAAATCGATTTAACGGCTCTTATTTATTCAAAATAATTAATCCAGCGAACCCTAAGCTCGCTACAATATGTTTATTTTCAAGTGACTTAATGCCCTTTCACCATTCACGAAATTCGTCTCGATTACGAATCGCTTTTAAATCTTCGCACTATGAATTTTATTATATGAGGTCATGTACAATCACTCTTTCTAAGGGAATAAAAGATTGCTTATAATTATTTACTGCAACTACAATCCATCTGAATCGAGACACATGCACTACAGATGTGCAAACTGTTATACACAAACTCATACCCTTTTATAACTCTTAAAAGCCACCCTGTGTATCAATCGTCCAGCTGTCAACTGTGGACTTAAAAACCGTTATACAGCATTGGCCTTACTCACTTTCCCCTTTCTTTTAAACATCTGTTAATGAGTCCGTCTCGCTTTGTCTCAGTTGTGCAGAAGAGTTCCGACACGTATCTTGGGTTCCAATTCGTATGCACATTGACTTATATCTATGTTGATGCGAACAATGTATCTAGTTGGATTTAGTTCGCGTTTTGACAGTTCGAAGTTCGGTTTGCATTAATTAGAGAGGTCTTCTCTATTGAATGGTTATTATACTTTAATTCCGGATAACTTGATATTGCCGTAGTAAAGTTGGACTCGTCATTTTCAATTCAACCCCATCGATGTACGTACTGCCTTGCAAATCCATTATCTGCTAGTCGTGAACGCAAGTTAACGCCCAAAGTCCCCATACTCGTATCGTGTTGTGTACTCAATTGGAGTAGTAAAGAAAACAATTTCAAGGCAAATTACTGACCCGACAGGTGCTTGTGATAAAAAGTGACTAAAGTGCAAACATCTGTGAACCCCAAGTCAACAAAGATCGGAAACAGGAAAATGGAGGTTAGTTTGCTTAACAATCATTTGGCCAAATATCTTTGATACTTCGGCAGGTGGCTGTCAAGTGCTGTGTTGATAAAGGGTGTTAATGTTCCTATTTAAACATTGGCATAATATAAGGACATCAGTGGCGAAATAATTCTAACTGAAGCAAAACATTTCTTGAAAATCCTTTTAGATATCGGCCACAACAAGGAGATGCCTCAAAATGACGTCGGCGATTACGTCAGATGTCGTTTGTTTGGCCATATGCTCCGTCTCAGTCGTTCTCAAAACACTTTGACTCCTAGGGCGTCCTTCACCGGTTTCCATTTCGTAGTAGTGAGGCACAGATGAAGTCATGGTGGCGATGTGTCATCGGTTGGGTGGTGTTCGCTTGCCCTCGAAGGGTTTTGGCTTTGCCTCTTCCGCGTGATAAAACCGGCGCACCATGCTATCCGGAAACAAATGTAATCACAAATAAGACACATACCAGTCGATGCGCAAGCAATGGAATTAAATTGCCAAGTCAATTTACAAATACACGACTGGGAAAGTGTGTCGGTTCGCCCATCCAATCCCTGTCAGGTTGGTATTCAGCATTCTCCCAGGACCTTCCATGGTTCGAAGTGAATAACATTTTCTGTTGATTGCAAAGGAAATGAAAGGATATCGATTTTTTCCATGTTATCACCGCTTTTCTATCTAAATTTAGCCACCCGAGGCGATTACATCGAGTTGCCAAATGGGTGGTGGATTGGAAATCACACCGGCACTTATATATACGTGCAAGTGTGCCTAAGTATACCTAGAAAAAGTCAGTTTATTCACCCGGTATCTGCTCGATGCCGGCAATCATCACAAGCAATGGTGTTTTGCCACATGTTAATTTCGTACGACTGTCGGTGCCCGAGGCGTAGACGGAACGACACGAAGATTGAACTTACACACAATTGTCCCAGCAGTCGTCTTTAGATATGCTCGTTTGCCTTGTCATTTCGTTCGCCAGAACGAACATTATCTTGAATTCAGTTAAGTAAATATCCTTTAATGAGGCTGGTTGTAGGTTGTGATAAGACATCAACGGGGCCGTAAAATGCCGCACATTACATTAGTTGCTTCACATCACGGCTTATAAGGGGATTCAGTAAGCCATTACGTTACGTCCTTGGTTTTTATTTAGTTTTGAGACGGACCATTATCATGTCGCCAATGGCGTGTGAGGTCGAAATCGGTACACTTGTAGTCCGCAAAGCCTCCTACGACGATAAATGATGTGTGGTGGGATCAAATTAATGACGGAAAAGAAGTCCCGGGATCTGTCCGACTGTACACAACGAGAATTGTAACAACTTTATTAGACTCTTAGGGTTTATACATATTTAATTTACGTACACTTTAAGGGATGTCGGGATTGTTCTTAATGTCAGATTTATGGAGACATTTTATTGGTCTCAATGGTGTTCTTTTCTTCTTTACCAGTTGGCCAAATATTTGCATTTCGAGAGAATGCTGCTCATCACTGGCTAATGTACTCGAATCCTTGGTTTTGTGTTTTAGAGCTATAAAGTGACAGTTTGGTCAGCTTACGGAAACAGACCAACTGTCAGTTGCTTCATCTACATAGAACTCGATATGCGATGTTTCTAATAGATACACACACGACTAATAGTAAAGAACAACACCGAAAAGACAAGTCGAAAAATCAAGGCGCGCCCATGAAAGCCGTATACCATAGCAAAATCCCCATCAGTTGAGCGTACTTGAGTTAAGATATCAAATTCATACACGTGGCAGTGGGCTGATGCCTCAAGCTTTGGTTCAATATTTTACTGATTTTAGCCGTACTAGCACCGGATCACTCGCACGTTCTTCATTATCATCGCAAACGCTATAGACAGACCCACAGCCATGACAGTGTAATAGAGGTCTATCATCATCATCATCATCGGCACAACCGGGATCCGGTCTTGGCTTTATTTAGCAAGTCTGTCCACCGGTCCCGATTTCGCGCCGATGTCATCCAGTTTGTCACACCCAGGCTCTGAGCGTCCTGGTCTACGCCATCCCTCCATCGCAGACAAGGTCTGCCACACTGTCACCTTACATACATCCCCCCATAAAGGACTTTCCGGGCAGGCTTATAGCGTTTGAGATGGATAGTGAAGAACGTGTGATTCGAACTGACGCTATGACAGTTAGAATCACCAAAAATTGAACCTAAGCGTAACACATCAGGCTACTGGCCGCGTGTACGAATTCGATTTCTAAACACAAGTATATTCCACTGCTGTGAATTGTTATATTATCGCTATGGTATACGGCTCTGATGTATTTTCTTATTCGATTTTCGTTCGGTGTCCTTCACTATTTGCTTGTGAATTGTCTGTGTATCTGTTAGAGACGCTACAGGCCCCTCTTCACTCATTCGAGCCAGGTGTCCTACCCACCGGAATCTACTGAGCTTAATTTTTCTTACAAAAATAGCTTCAAAACTCTTATCTATCATAAAGTTTAAGTTTAGTGGGGCTACCACCCCATTTATTGGCTTAATTCAAGCAATATAATTACCTACTTCCAAAGTATATAAAATGGCGGAAGGCTAATAACCTTGCCCGGAAAACAAATTATTATGGAAAATTTAACAAGCCTCAGATTTGTTAAATAAGGCCAAGACCGGATCCCGGTTGTAGTGCCGATGCTGATGACGATGAAGTATATATAAGTTACAAATTAGAGAGCTTAAGAACTATCTTAACTATGCTTAACCTAAGGTAACCAGGACAAATTAAGAAGGCACGAGAAGGGGGCGAGAGGTGGGAACAGATTATAGTAAAGTGTAGAAGCGCCGCTTAAGATTGGTGATGAGAATGGTTTAGGAAGCCGTGCTTGGCAGTATGGGTAGAGAGGTCGAAATCGAACAAGGTGGAATGGAGTTCTCAGCATTCGCGAAAGGAGTTGTGGGTATTATACTCGTGCACCAAGCATGGGCGCGGATTCCGCATAAACACCACTGATAGTCTGATGGAAATTGTTTCGACGTGCACTGTTCTTTCCCCGTAATTATCCAAAAGTTGTGCGTAACAGAGGAATGGAAAATAAAACACCGTCGTTTCTTTATTATATATTTCACGTATCCTTTATCGCTTAGACCTTCATTGTTCTGCTTTACACCGGTGTTATCTTAAAATACGATTAATCTGTTTAAACTTTAAAGCCACTTAGTCCGATTCTACGAGGTCTTTTTGACGTTAACACACGGAACGGATTCGAACTTGACTTGCCGAATACAAAACCAATTCGTCGATATTAAATTAAGACGTAACGTTAGATTAAAACAGCTGAAAAACGCGTATACTCATTGACGGATGACTTCGACTCCCCGGCAACGTCCTCGACACCTGTGGTCTGGTGCGCGATTCAAGTCTGACTCGACTTAGTAATTCACCTCCATCAGTTCGATGGCCGCGAATTTCATCGATAAGGGAGGATTCTATATGTGTCCGTGTAGGACAAGTACGTTGCCCTTCAGCCTGCATATCGGCAACGACGAAATTGGACCTAAATAAACATGGGCTGGTGTAATGAATTGGTATTATAGAGATATGCGATGGCGAAAAATCGCCGAAGGGAGAAATAGGTTTCTGTGTCTTAAATAAACAGAAACGCTATTTCGAGGGCCATAAATCTTTGATGACCTGTGCCTGAGAACGAAATAGGGTTTTGCTTTAAGATACACAAAAACGCTATTTCAAGGGCCACGATGATATGCACATCGTGTTTACTTAGGCGTTCATACTAATGCCATTGTAGGCTATAGATTTTTCGTGGCGATAAGCAAACCGATGGTTTGCTCGCCTATGGCCTAGGCTATGGTAGCTTTTGTTTGTTTTACAGGCCGGAGCATCGTTAGGCATGATTTGGAGTATGATTGTCTAACGTCAATCATATTAGTGCCCAAATCCCATGATCGGTAGATAACCGATAAGGGAAATTGGTCGCAAGTGTTGCGAACCTTGGGATTGGGGCAATATTCACTCATGAACCGTAGCAAGAATACCGGCTACAGCTATGTGAACAATTACGCTGGCCAGCGAGTATTTATCTTTTATAATTGCTGACAAGCTGAGCCGATTGTCTGGCACGGTCCATGTATGAATGAAATAATTTGTTTGATGTGCATGCTTGATAAGGTTTAACTTTCAGGTGTGATGCTGCAGGGGAGCTTACGCTGCCCCTAATTGCAGGTAAGTGCTATGGGTTTGGAAGGTGGTTAATTTAAGAGGATGGGCGGTTCTTTGGGAATGTATTAAAGAACCGCCACAGAGTTCGTTGAGGCCATGGGGGGGGATTACCCGTATTTCCAGGGTTTGTGTTCAGAGGAATGAAATTGAGGAGCTAGGCGCAGTCGACCGAGCCGGGGAGGACCAGATGAATGTTAATTATGTCAGCCACGACCCTGCGCTCCACAATGGAGCTAATGTACGGGGGAAGGATTAGGGGGTTTTCCTATCCTAGCCCTCGAAGAGCGAACCGAAAGAAGCGACTTTCGATTCTACACATATGGATCTTGGGATAAGGATACCATATCTGGCTAGCATATTCAAGTAGTGAACGGACGAGTGTAAGGTAAAGGGGTCGAGTAACGTAAGGGTAGGGGAATTCCTTAGACCATCGTTTCACGAATCCGCGGACAGAATTGGCTTTCCGGATCGTATCATCAATGTGAGAGAAGAAATTAAGCTCCCTGCCTCAAACGATCCCAAGATCTTGAATACTCTTGAATGCATTGAACAATGGTCAGGTGTTGGTTATGAAGGATATAGGAACGTGAGAATGAGTGAATACGCTTACGGGAAAAGGTCATAGATTGGTATTTGGCCATGTTAAGTACAAAGCAATTTTTGTCACACCAGCAGGCAGAAAGAAGTTGTTGCTCGATGATCTTGTTTAAAACATCAGCGTATAGGGACAAGCTAGAATTCTTAATGACCTTCTCGATGTCATTAGTGGCCAGTATAAATAGGGGAGGACCCAAGTGGCTACCTCGAGGGACCCCAGAAGCGGCAAGGAAGGGGTTGGATATCATGGACGTAAACCGAACGGAATGAAGTCTATCTTTTAGATAGGAAGAAATTCATTTTAGCAATCCAGGTTCGAAGCTGAGGTGGATAATTTGAAGAGCATTCGATTGCGGGAGATTTTGTCGAATGCTTTTCTGAGGTCGGTCGAGCCCATATCTACCTCGTAACCTACGTCCTCTAGCGCTGAGGGTGTAAAGGAAGTGAACGTAACGAGGTTGGTTGTAGTTGACCGGCCATTGCGAAAACCATGTGGCCTAGGTGAAATAAAAGATTTGCAACGAAAACTAAGAGATTCGTATAGAGTGCTTTCGAGAATTTTTCGAGAAAGTGGGACAATTTGGCGTTGGGGTGATAGTTCGCGACATCGTTTTTGAGACCCTTCTTGTCAATGGGGGTTTTCCAAATGTGGGGGATACGCCCTGAGAGAGTGAAAGATTGAAGATCAGTGAGAGGGTGCAGAGAGAGTGGATGAGCATTTCTTGAGGAGGATTGCAGGGATTCCATCAAAGCCCGATGTAAACTCGTCGTTTCATTTCATTTTTAAAACATTTTTTTTTAATTTTATTTTTATCTTCTAAGTTTCTAAATTACATCATCATCATCATCGGCCCTGCAACCGGGGAACGGTCTTGGCCTTATTTAGCAAGTCTTGAGGCTTGTTAAATTTTCCATAATGATTTGTTTTTTCCGGGCAAGGTCATTAGTCATTAGCCAGAGGCTCCCCGACGGGGAAACGAACCCCGGTCTCCTGTGTGATGGGCGGGGATACTAACCACTATACTATCGAGGAGCTTCTAAATTACATGCTAGACAAAAAATGCTTAAATTCTAGCTTAATTATCTTATATTATAACTTACTGGTCCTTCGCAGACGCTCTAAGCTAAACATTACTTAACAATTGTATAATTTGCCTTTCGGCGACAGAACTTTGTGGCAGTACTTATGATTATTTGAAAGACACGATGTAAACTCGTCTTTGAGTTCCAGTAGCTTGGATTCAATTGTGGTCAGATTAAAGAAGTTATGGAGAAGGGGTCCAAGGGAGAAGTTAGGTAGGTAGTTGAAGTATGACGGGTCAGAAAGAAAGGAGTCATTAGTGAATGACTGATTGAAGTAAGTGGCGAAGAAGTCAATAGTAACATGATCAGATGAGGTATGACAGTTTAAGGTAAGCGAAATGGGGTAACCGTCGGATCTACGTGTATGATTGACAAACTGGAAAAAGTTTTTGCGGTCATTTTTGAGATTGGTCTGAGTTTTGGTAAGATAGATAAGATTTGTCCGAATAACTAGTTATTCACTTATAACCGATTGTTCGTGACCGACCACTCTTCAATATATTGCCTGTGTGTTAGGCCGTTCGCTTGGACGTTGTATCTTTGGGACAGCCGCTTGCCTTTAACATTTGAGCCATTGTGGTTGCATTATTTTTAATATAAAATTTGTATTATGGCCCACAGGAGAAAGTTCACAAATTCGTACAGCAACGAAATGGTTAAAAAATAAATGTCAATGACAAGGTCTTAGCTAACCCATTAAACTCTGATCATAAGATAAGTGTCGAACATACCCTCAACATCTAAAGTGTTTAGTTATAAACAACTTGCTTAAACATTTGCAAATTAACTCACGTTCTCGGTTTTAGTCGATATTTTACTCCTTCCATGCACAAAACATCACTTTTTTTACACTAACGCGTGCACAGGGGTGATTTTGAAGTACCCATAAATAACAGACCTCTGTGCGAGCGGAAGAACAGGAAGTCGATAAGTAAAGAAGGTATCGATGTACATTGGTCTTAAATGCCTGGACATTACAAACATTATTAATTCGTCCTTGTTCTCAGATAAACCAACATACCACAAATGATGGACTATCCACTAATTTAACTCTAAAAATTATCGCTGTGAATTTAAATTCACCAATCCACGTGGAAAGGAGGGGTAATCTCGGTAACCTGCTTGAAGCCGAACGCCCCGATGTGCTTATGGCTAGCGAAACCAAACTAAAACAGAGGCACAAATTGGGCTACAAAAATTATAAAGTCATTAGACGAGATCGTCCACACGCCACACAAGGAGGTGGAGTTGCTGCCTTAATTAAGAAAGGCCTTCACGACAAGGTCGTTTACAGCACAGATGTACACAAATTTCAGATGCTGAAAGCTTGCATTATAGATATACCTTTGAAAAGTCAAGGGCAACTATACGTGGTATCCGTGTATGCACCTGAAGCTGCTCAGTGTACGCAATTTCTCAGCGAACTGGACACCCTTTTTCGTAATCTCAAGTTAGGCTCGGAATACAATTATTTTGTTCTGGCGGGAAATTTTAACTCCAAACCCAGTGCTTGGGGTAATATCACACCGAACACAAGAGGTAGTGCACTATTCAACTGGTGGCAAACAAATGCAACAGAATATAAAATAGAATTGTACGCTACAAGTACACCATCTTATCCAAGAGGAAACTCCTTTTTGGACTTACTTATGATCGACGAGAGACAACAATTATTAGACACGGACCTAAATACTCTAAATTGCCTTCGCACAATCGGGTATGATGGTGACCATTACGGCCTCGACGCCGTATTACATCTTCTAAACGAACACGCAATACTTGAACAGTACGGCCAGATACATTCGTTCGTTTTTCGAAAAGCGCACCGGTCGCGTTTTGATCGCATAATAAAAAGGGAACTACACCCCAATGATCTAGATCCTCCGACTAATAGAAACCTTCGAAATGAGGAAATAGACCATTATCTCTCAACTATGGACAACATTGTCATCAGAACAATGCACCGTTCCATTCCAAAAGCGGCGCACATGGAGGAGAATTTTAATAGATACAGAAACTCAACTATTGATGCCCTGTATAGAAAAAAAAGCGCTCTGCTCTCCCAGCTCAAACTGCTCTACAGACAGTTCAGCGATCCTTATAGCCAAGAAATAAAGACAATTAAGTCATTGATTAAAAACGTTCAAAAGCTGATCCGTGACGACTACAGATCAGTAATTAATGAAGAATGGAAACGTAAAATTCTCTCCATTAAAACCAGTGGTGGGAATATGTTTCCGCAAATAAATAAAGTATTTAGAAGAAAAGATCATAATAACATTCCCTGCCTTCGAGTCCCGAGGACTCCCGAGAATTTTCAAATATTGCTGAACGCAGGACTCACCCGCGGAACACATCAACTCCAACGAAGAACTGCAAGAGAAAGCGAACTCCATTGGCGCCTGTTTCGAGGCAGTACACAAAGTGAATGAATCCATTACTTCTAACCTCGACATCGAAAACAGAGCTATCCAAAACCATCATGCACAATGAACGGCAAAGTTGGCATTCCGAAAACGAAAGTTTCACCATCTTCGGTGAAAACAATAGAGCGGATGCGCCGCTTAGAAATTTGCACACAAATATGTTTGTGAACAGGAATGAACTCATGGACATCCTTAGATCCATTAAAAACAAGAAATCCTCTGGAACAGATGGTATTCCGAATACTGTTCTTAAGGGGAGCAGGAGCAATCCCGCCAATCTTCGCTAGATTAGTCTGTTTCCAAACATTAGCAAAATATTCGAGAAAATCATAAATAAGACATTGATAAACTGGTGTGGTGAAAATGACATCATTCCGAACAACCAGTTTGGCTTTAGATCGGGGATGTCTGCTGTGTGTAGTAAGTAGAGTAAAGGTCCCAGGACACTTCCCTGTGATACGCCTGCTTCTATTGGATAGAAGTTGGAGTTTCAGAAAATGTGTTGCGAATACCCAGGATGCTGTGATAATATCGTTTATTTTTTTATAATTTTTTTTTTACACTAACGCGCGCACGAAAGGGGATTTTGAAGTACCCTTAAATGTCAGAACACAGTGCGTGCGGGTGGAGAGGAAGTGGATAAGGAAAGGAGGTGTCGATGTATATTGGTCGACCAGGAAACACATGATCAGGCAGAACATTCCACATTCGTGTGGGTCGGCTAAAGAATGACGACGTTTATTTGTGCGCCTTAAGTCTACTACGTGAACTGATGCGCATTCACAGATTGACGGGTACCGCGGGAAAATGTCTGAAGGGGCGGAACACATTCAGCAAGTTCAGTTGAGCAACGACTGTAGTAATACCTATAGAAAAGAGATAGGCATGATACGTTGCGCCTGTGTTCTAAGGGTGGAATTGATCGACCTACGGCTGGGTCCCCAATAAGTTTCACTGTTCGTTTTTGCATCCTGTCGAGCACGTGTAGTGCAGTTTTGGATGCGCCTGACCAAATATGGGAGTTGAACTCCATTTCGGGACGAATATACGCATTGTAAATAGTGGCCAGGTTGGATGGAGTGAAGTATCTTTTGCATCTCTTAAGGAATCCCATACATTTGGCTGCACATTTCGCAGCTTCAAATATGTGGTCATTCCAGTTAAGAGTCGAATTAATTGAAGTGCCGAGGATTGATAATTTCTTGGCTTCGTCGATGCAAGTGCCGTTCATAGACAGTATATTTACTTTGAGGTTGACCTTTGACGACAAGAGGCAGCACTGTGTTTTTAGGGCATTGAATTCTACTCGGTTAGATAATCCCCAGTGATATATCTTGTTGAGGTCTGAATTCAATCTATCAAGCATAAGTTGCTGATTGGTAGTGACGTTCAAAGAGTTTGGACGGGAGTGTTCGTATGAGTATGAGAAACTCAACGTGCTATCATCAGCAAACGAGTGAATTGGGTTGAGAGTAATTGACAAGAGATCATTTATAAAGATCAGGAAGAGAGTGGGTGAGAGTGTGGAACCCTGGGGAACACCTGCATTAATTTGATGGGAGACAGATTTGACACCATCAAGAACCACTTGGATTAAACGGCCAGAAAGATAGTCTCTTATCCATTGGATCAGAAAATTGTCCACTCCATATGAATGTAATTTTGACAAAAGGGCTGGATGCCAAACTCCCTCGAAGGGTTTTGAAATATCCAATGCGACTACCTTGCTTTCACCGAGTTAGTGGATGGAATGGCTCCACTTTTCGGTAAGGTATGCCATCAGATCTCCTGTGGACCTGTTGCTACGAAGGCCATATTGGCGGTCATTTGATTCCAGATATTTCGAAAGTTGACGGTTGATAAGAGATTCCATTACCTTGGAGAGAATAGAAGTTAAGGCTATGGGTCGATAAGAAGAAAGGGATGTTTTGTCACCCTTTTTGGGAATTGGCTGAATGTTCGCTGACTTCCATGTATTTGGGAAACGACCAGTAGAATAAGACAAATGAAAGAGTTTCCGCAGTGGTTTGGCGAGTGAAGAGGAACATCTCTTCAAGAGGATTGGGGGAATGCCGTCCAGACCAGCGGATTTGTGTGCGTTTAGCTCTTTGAGTGCGCGAGCAACAGTACGCGTTGGGAAGCTAATCTGGTTCATGGTGTGCTGCTTATGCTCAAGTTGAGGTGGAACTGATGTGGTATCAGGCAACGTTGAGTTGGCCGCAAAATGTGCAGCAAGTAGATTCGCCTTCTATATTGCAGTGGTGACTGCTCTGTCATCGACTATAAGCGATGGAATGGGTGAAGAGACTGAGTTTTGAATGTTTTTCACGAATGCCCAGAGGTTTCTACTACCTGTGGGAAGTGTGGTATTTTTTGTCTCACTCTCTGGTCATGCAAGAACTTGGCGCGTTGAATATACGCATTGCAGTCATTCCTAGCTCTCGTAAATCTTTTCCGGTTTCCCTCAGTATTGTTTGATTTATACAACCGGAAGCTCAACTCTTTGGCCTTAATGGCTTCTTTGCACCCAGAATCGAACCACATATTTCTCTTGGGTTTGATACCCTTTACTCTGTGTGGAATAAAGGTCCGCATGCCACGTAGAATCGTGTCTGTCAATGTGTCTGTAGCGATTCTAACAGATACACACACAATTCACAAGCAAAAATAGTGAAGAACACCGAACGAAAAATCGAATAAGAAAAATACATCAGAACCGTATACCAAGCGATAACACAAAAATAATTCACATCAGTGGAGTATAGTCGAGTTTGGAAATCAAGTTCTAAACACGGTCAGTAGCCTGATGTGTAACGCTTAGGTAAAATTTTTTTCGTGATTCGAGCTGTCATAGCGTCAGTTCGAATTACACGATATTTCAAACGCTATATGTCCGCTATAGAGTCAACATCGTTATGGAAGAAAAATAACTACCAATTTAACCTCCCAAAAAAGTCGTTCAGACCTTCCCAGTTGGCTTTCTCGTAGAACCATACTGTTCTTTTGGAAGCTTTCTCATTAACGTTACTATTGGTTAGAGGAAATTTAGCTGACACGACACAGTGGTGTGAAGTGCCCAAGGGCGAAGAAACTTCAATTGTGTATTTGTTTGGGTGGGAGGTGAGAAACAAATCCAGTGTGTTGGCGAAATGACCATATATATCTGGTACCCGTGTTGGCTCATTGACAAGTTGAGTTACACTATTTGAATCAGCAAAAGGCTGGATTTATTGACCTTCGGGTGTTGTTGTAACGAAGCCACTGAGAGTTATGCACATTAAAATCACCCGCAATAACGATTTCAGTGTGCGGATATAGGGTCAAGATCCTATCGATAGAATCAGACAGCATCAAATTCGTTAAAGGATGCATTTCTATACAAGTTTGGGCTTCTGTAAAGAAAGCAGTAATGTATGATATGCTTACGAACGTGTAGTTTTAGCCAAAAGAAATTAAATTCTGCGTTGGAACAGAACCCATATTGTGGCAGAAGCTGATAAGCAATATCATTTCGTATGTATGTGGCTATACCACGATGTGGAAAGAACAGTGGTACTAAGTTATATCCAGGTAGACTAAAATCGGAAATATCTGTATTAGTAATTACCTGTGTTTCGCTAAGAGCAAGGATAGTTGGTTTCTGGTTAGAAACATGGGCAGACAGAGAAGAGAAATTGCATCTCAAGCCGCGAATGTTACACAAATCAACGCGAAATTCCCTCTCCATTGAAATATAATTTTAGTGGCTTGGAAGTGTAACGGAAATGTTTGGAATACAAAGAGCTGCGTCCACCGAGATGGTAATGCGAACAACTGTCCTTGGTTTGATTCAGTTCGATTACGCCAGCGATCGGGTATTTCAATTACTTGGTATTGGTACCAACAAGGCAAATAAACGAACAAAACGATTCGAGAAATTCACCTCTTTTATTTAAAAAGACTCGTATTGATCGTTTAACTAGTTATAGAAAATAAGTGTTGTAAAATTTATAAATCCTTTTGTCTCCTTCTGGTGGCGGTTGTACACGCGTTGGTGGTTGAGTGCAGACTGACACATTGGGCATAACTGCCAATTCAAAAAGGGACACCATGACGTCATCGTTGTGAGAATCGGCCAGTTGGTGCCAGCTGCTGCGTAACTGGTATACACAGCGAATGTACTAGATTTCTCCAGTACATTCCAGCACATTTCATTGCCAATCCGCAACAGAAGACTTCTATGTTTGCATGAAAAGGGCTCAAACATCAACTAAATTGTGGTCTCATATGCATTATTACAATTTCCGAGATGTCATTGAATGTTATTTGAAGAAGTTCGTTTGAAAATGTGCAAATAAACAAAAATAAAATGATAATATAGCGGAGTAGGCAAGAAAGTACCTGTTTACAATGGAATTGAAAATCAAATGGTATTTCTTTTTACTTAATCATTTGAATGTATTTTAACATATCTAAAAGTCATGACAATAAATGGCACCATTAGTCTACGAATAGAAGTGGCACCTTTCTTCACAGCAAACCTCAACTCTTTTGAGTTTCTATACTACTTACCACCCTACAATAAACTGTTATTCTCGAATTTCTCAACTGCTTGAATTGGTACAAATAGGGAGTGCTTTATTGAAAATATATGCCCCGGCAAAAAACCTGTCGACACGAACATTTGCTTAAGTGCGACAATCAAACGAAGTTACGGCTAAACCTAGGAAAATAATAAATATCATTACACCTGATAGAAATGTCTTTTTTATTTCGACTTTCACTCCTCAGAACGTATACCTTTCCCCACTTTGGCAACATTCTGCCACCCCACAAAACCATTCGACCGTAAAATCCCATTATGCGGGATAAGCATAGCAATCAAATTTCATCAAAAGTGTACGTTACCACACAACCTGAAAAAAGTAGGCTTTTTACAAAGAACCAAAAATATATATGCCACACTAAGCCATCTTTTCGTAACGTGAATGAAATATCGAAAGAATCCGGCATATCCTGTCGTAGGCAATCTCATAATTTATTTCTCAATTTTCATCCTTTGTTATGGATTATGCATAGTACACTCTTGTCTTGGGCTTTGTGTGCCAAACTTTTTTTTTAGTGAATTACTATTATTTTATCTAAGACTGGGCAGACGACTATCCTTGCGTGCACGTACAAAGAGCACAAGTCTGTAGGAATGACCAACGTTTCCTTCACAATTATATATTCGTCGACTGTTTTCTGCGTGGGATAGTTAACAATGAATTTCTCGTGTCCTTTGACTCCCACGACGTCTGTTCTCGTGAATATCCTCCTTTTTGCCTTCTATACGTTTTTGATAAATACTTCAAGTGGTGGTGTTTTTTTCTTGCTTTCACATAAATGAACACGTCCGACAGCTTTTGTTTTTTAAGGATGATTTGAAGGCAAATTCCTTGGAAAAATATTCACAAAGGATACTCATCCTTACAAGTAGTCTAATGAAATTCGTGTTTTTCAAATCGATCCTTTGGCATTTTAAGTGTTGCTTTATTACAGGAATTCTTGTATATGTGGAGGGTAGTGTGCAACAGATGATTTTCGAAGACCCTTTCATGGAAGGGAGATGAGTTTCCTTTGTGCTTGAACAATTGTTATTTTGGGAAAGTTGAGAAATGAGAAATAATGAAATTCGACAATTTGTAGCCCACCATCATACTGAGTAACACTCTCATTTCAAATAGAAATAGAACATCCGTCAATTTGACTAACCAAGATGAACTTTGTGGATGTACGTCTGACATGCGACCACGCTCTCGCAAAGACGTATGGCAAGGGTAAATTTGGTATAAGAAATGTGAGGCAAGATCAATTCATCACCAATCGATCTACATACATTGGTATTTTACTTTGGTGCCAAAACGCAGGCTTAGATTTTCACTCGATTAAATAATCCGAGTATATCTTGTTGGAGTCGGAGTTCAATATGTTGAGTATATCGTCATCATCATCGCGACTACAACCGGGATCCGGTCTTGGCCTTATATAGCAAGTCTCTCCACCGGTATCCGGTCCATATCCGAGACTTGTTAAATTGTCCATTTTTTCCGGGCAAAGTTATTAGCCTTGCTCCAAATGTTGAGTATATCCTCTTGTTTAATAATGAATTTCGAAAAGCTTGGTTGGCCATGAGAGACTCTACGGCCCACCGCCAACAAATTTAACGGCTGGCAGATTTGATCTAAAACTATTTTGGAGCAGTCGGAAAATTAGTACTTCATTTATTGGGTCAGCGCATCACCATCACAGTAGGAGTTCAATTTCGACAATACAACATTATCGAATACCTTAAATGTATCCAAACCAATAAAACTTACAATCACGAGCTCGTAAACCTATACTGTGGGGGTGTTGTATGGATGCCAAGACAGGGGCAATGTTTCACCCACACCCACCAGCGTCTCCGTGCGAATAAAAGAAAGGGGTTTCGCCACAAACAGTTCGCCACCAGTTCACAAAATAGTTTTTGTTATTTACATATATATATATACTTGATTTTCGCTTTTAGTTTCGATACAATAACGGGACACGATTACTAGAACATATTTCGAAGCTTATTTTATTTATTAAATGGCTGCAGCCAACAGATAACACTCGACTTAATTTGGTTATTTAATTTTTTTTACTTTTACGGTTGACCCCGGTGGCAATTCAATCTCGACTTCTCTCCTCAACTGTTGGTCATTGGCTAACTGGAATTAGGGATGAAATTCGAATTTTCAATTTTGCACAACGATCAGCCAATGGTTATCGCGCTCTCTTGTACATCTTTTAATTCTCTGCGCTCACCGAGGTGAATAAATACTTGTATATTCGTTCGACGGTCGATGGCATAGAAAGGATGAAGAAATCGAAAGGAAAGCGCAATAACCCAGGGTTGATCTGGCTAATGCCAGATTATTAATTAATGCAGCCTCTGAGGATGACCCACTGACCTAGTGCGGTGACTGTGGTGATCTCAGAGTGCATTGAACTACCGAAAGACAGAATTGTGAAGGAGAGGAAAATGTAGTTTGCGCTATTCACCTATAAGAAGAGATCATTGATCCCCAGCGAATAGAGTGTCTGGGAAAAGTCGAAGTGACGCTACTTTGGCTAGGGTAATATTATCGTGGGAAACACGCTGTGGAATTCGATAATTACCTAAGCCGTTGGATAATGGTGCACCCTTGTCGTTTGATTCGACTTGTTGTTGCTAACCAACATGAATTGGAATTTCTGGTGGAAATCTCATGGGTTAGAGGACTGGAGTTGCCGTATGGCAAAAAGGTAGCTGAATTCAATTATGCATTACCTGCATAGAATAATGAATTCAGCTATGCGTCTGTGGCGGTTCCGCCAAACCCCACTGTCTACTTACCGTAAAGCCCCCATAACATTCAGTCAATTTCCTATCTTGACTAATGCAATCGCATTAGTACCTGAAAATGCTTCACGCATTACTCGTATATAGATCAAATCTATAATCTTAAAGTCCCTGTAAAGAAAACTTACCTTTTCATGCATCTCTTCGCATACAATTTTCCGTAAGATTTCTTGCTTTACTTATCTGGAATTCCAAACCAATTCGGCACTTTCGGTACCAGACAAATTCCTGTAAACAAAATCATTCGGTTTGCATACAATGTAACCGTCATGACAGGGACCATAAATATTGCGCCGTCTATTTTCCCAGCCGCGCCATGTGTACAACAATGTTCCCTACATACACATTGGCTGGCGACATACACCCAAGGGACCAAAGCAAATACGCATTGCGCGTCTCTTGGCATCAATTAAATCTTACAGCATAAACAAATGCAAATAGGAATTCAATACCTATCCTTACTAGCGATGCCATAAACACCATTTCCCAGTAACCTAGCTAAAACCCATTAGCATATTTCCACATCGCATCGTCGTCTCTTTGTTTAGCCGTGACGCATATTTCCAACAAAGATCCCATTAGCACCCGACGAGTTCGGTTTTATTTGCTTTACCGAAACCGTATCCCATGAATGCACTTTATGCCCTTTCTTTATTCTAGGTTCGTTCTCATCCATGAAAGAACCATGCACACATACCACCATGATCATGATTAGCGAGTGATCTCCGCACGAGATGATTATCGCTGAGTCTTATTCCGTCCGCTGACCACCACGGTCACGCGTCACTCCCGCTCTCCGCCGGCAATGGAGACGCGTAAATACATACCCGGAGTCGTGTGGGTAATAGTTTTAACGTATTTTCGTAAAGTTGTAAACGTGTGAACTCTAAATTGCTGTTGATCGGTGCATTCTTTGCACTGCTCGTCATCATCGTTGCTGGTGTCTGTTAAAAAAAACTCCCACAAATGTATTACAATTAACAATCAAAAAAATAATATTCAACTAAATCGGTGCGTTTAATTGTCCGCAGTCCTGGGTGTATTTATTTCTTTTGTGTTGTGAGCAGTGTCCACGTGAACAATTTATGATGGAGGAGGAAGTGAACGGAGTACCCGTGTATTGGCACAATACTTCCTCCCCACACGTCCGTTTAAAAACGTGATTTCCAGGTGAATAGGTTGGTAGGTGGAATTGGGGGGTGCTTTGACACGTTGTTAGCGGTTGAAATTGTTGGTTGGTTCTCCGTGTAGTATAGAGAACCCCCACAATAAAACTAAATCTCCTGCAGAACAATCAGAACAAGTCATATGAACCACAAGAAGAACTATGAAACGAGCATTTATTGCAAGAGTGCAAAAGTTCTTGCGTATTCCTGACATTTTGTCATTCCACAGTGAAAAATGATACCACTCATGTTTTATATTTATTTCAGACGTTAACACTTCAATTTCAAATGAACGAAGAAAAGCATCATTTTTGCCATATTATGTTATAAAGCGTGTTTGTCTGAGTGATTCATCGTAGTTTAAGCCCCCGCACCACGTCAAGGTGGTACCAAGCGGGGGAAAAATTGGCAATTACTTACTGGTAATTACTTCATATCCCAATCCGATTATTCGCCTGCTACTATTATATATTCGGTTTTCTCCTTCTTAACTGCTTGTTAACGCAGATGAGTCAGAATTGGAAGCCACAAATCCGAGTAATTACGTCATAGTACTCGGTGACTTCAGTCTTCTACTAATAAAAAATTTTCATTAAACAATGAATATTACATCATTCTCATGATATCACTACCTATAACAACACTCCTAGACACTATTGTACAAAGATCGTCATTTGAACCAAGTAATCTTACTGGATCCCAACAACTCCAGCGTCACTAAAAGTTCACATGTGCTTTACACATTATATAACTCTCACTTTCCTCTTTCAATAACATTCGTGTCTGGTTCTCAGAGTGATTGTTGAGCCCCAGAACTATGGGCAATTTTTCTCTAAAGGATAATAACTACAGAGTGGGGCTAAAGTAATATGTCCTCATTTGTAGGTTCCATAATTTTTGCAAATGTCAAAGTTTTCAATAAAATGTTGAATTAACGAATCCGTTACGGAATTTTACATGATATCATTTTCCGGCATAAATTAATTTGCAAGTTAAGATAAATTTCGGTCCCAGAACTTAAAATAAGTAATCCGTCGCACATTGCGATAACACATGCGACGCGCAACGAACAAAGGATGATGTCATCGCTTAGGAATGGACACCACGATCAGTAGCGATAAAACATGCGACGCACAACAAACAAAGGATAACGTCATCGCTTAGGATCGGACACAACGATCAGTAGCGATAACATGTACGACGCACAACGAACAAAGGATGATGCGTGCTTAAGAAACGGACACCACAATCAGAATCTCCACCAATCATAAAAATAACATATTAGTATAAATTACCCAAGCCATTCTTGAAACATGCTCTTTTCGCGCTCTTTTCTACGGGTGGTACCCGAGGTAACTCCATCCTGGACATCTTTATTGTGTCCAAAGACTTACTTCCCCAAATCACTCCTCCCCAAGTATCGGCGGGTGTATCTGACCACAACGCTGTGACCATGTTCATCCGCGGATATCGAGCATCCCGGGCTCATGTCAGATACATACCCGACTATGGGCGCACAAATTGGGACAACTTCAATATTACATTGAACGAAATACTCCTACCAAGTCTCACTTCCCAATGACAGGAACCTAACGACGGTTAAGATAAATAACGCTGCAACTCGACTTGACGAGATTCTAGTTGAAACTTCTGAGACTCATGTCCCGAAGTACAAACTTGAAAAGACATCAGATTCCGCTAGACGACATCACTGTTTTTCTCATTCGGGAGCGTAAAAAGCTCTGCAGAATGAGATATCGTCACCGCTTTACGCAAAGGGAGCCATTATTCACAATATTGGCACACTGATAAAACAAAGAATCCAAAACAATCGCACCCGACAATTGGAAGACGATCGAAGGTCTCGTTTTTAAACTACTGAATACTGGCCTCAGTAAAACGCTGTGTAGTATCATCTACCAGTTCATTTTAAACAGAACCTTCCAAGTTCGATTGAATGGAAAACTTTCCCGAACTTTCAACGCCGCTGCAGGCGTACCACAGGGCTCCATTCTAGGCCCCATCTTATTTAATATCTACACCTCAGATATTCCTCGCCCTGTGGATGGTAGAGTAAACCAGATTTGCTATGCGGATGACGTCCTAGTGTACACGTCATCTAAAACCCCAAAACTCGCAACAAACCGACTCAACCGTCATCTGGACGAACTGTATCAGTATTACAGTCGATGGAAAATTCGACTTAACCCATCTAAAGCAGTAGCTATAATTCTGAGTAGTAAACACTCCCAACCTACTTCGCGATATTCACAGAACATCAGAATACAAATAGGAGATACTACGATTAGATCACAGGACAGGATGAAATATCTTGGGGTCATCTATACCCCAAAAATGAATTTCATCCAACATGTGACCCACATTCTTCAAAGGGGTCTCGGTCGGTCTCAGCAACTCCACAACATCTTGAAGTGGAGCAACAAAGTTGACGCCAAAGTTAAGCTTCTCTGCTATAAGCGGCTAATCCGATCTGGAATATCATACGCCTTTCCCATATGCTCCTGCATATCTTCGGCCCAAATGGAAAGACTTCGAGTTTTCGAAACAAAACTTCTCAGAAGATGCATCAACCACTTTAGAAGGCCTGACGGTCGCCATTAACCGAACTCTCACCTATACGAAGGTGCCTTGATTATCCCTATCGACGAGTACTTGCTACAATTAGCATATTAGTACCTCGAAAGCATTCAGAACAGCGAGAACCCACTTGTACGGGAGTCTTGCGTTCTTGACCCTTCTCTCTTTCGATCTCTTCGGATCAGACCACCACAATTTCTTCTTCAGTACAAAACTGAAGAAAGCACCCTTCCCAACAACATTCTCCTTTACAATAGAGGATTCCTGGACCCATCCCATAGGGTCTACTGCTGACACACTACAAACACGCACGCACAGTACAAGACAGCACAAACACACCCACATACACACCGACCAAAGCGCAGATTATCAGACGCCAAAGACGTGATCTGCGTTTACTACCGCACTCAAAACCTACCGGTCTTGTACGATTTCTTTCCCACCATCCCCCCATCCAACTAGTTAGAGAACAATAGAACTAACCCTGTCCGCACTATCCTTAGATACCTCCTTCCCCTTTCTTTTCAGAGATCTTGAGACCGAGCCCAACATCTTCACGGATGTGGGTGATTCTGGTTATCGCAAGATGACCAGAGACAAGATGGACACATTTGTCCTTGCCTCCCTAAAGTCATCCTCCGCCGCCAATTTTTTTTTTTTGAAACATGCTCTTTGTTATTTATAAATAGAAAGTTTTATTCTGTGGCTTGCGATTGTGATATATACATCCCAAAGTAGAAAACAAGTTCTGGTGATCAATAAAATTCGCATGTTAACATTCATCCTAAAATCGAGCGTAAACCAAACAATTTTTAACATGCGAGATATGCATCTTACAGAATGTTTAGATTACGTCCATAGATAGTGTGATGTGATCCAAACGGACCATAATTCGAAGATAAAAAGAATGTGAAAGATTACCCACTGACCTACACGGTTAAAGATAAGTCCACAAAGACGGTCATTTTTAATGAAATAAAAACAAGAGTCTTAAATCAATCGTCGCCGTCAGTGGATGGAGGGGCATCGATACTTAACACTCTTTATTCATAGTCGTTATTATTAAAAGTCGATCATTGATCGCTCAATGAGTGTTGAAATACTTGGTTAATTGATGTCTTTGTACAGCTTTCATTGTCAGTTTTCTTTTTGTATTTAAATTTATATTTTTGCTTATTTTTTTTTTTAAGTAGATTGTTGTCGCTTACCGATTTTTTTTTTTTTTTTTTTTTTGTTTTAATAAAATAAAATATCCACATGAAAATAGAATACCCGCCTTTTAAGTTTTTTATTTGAGCGCAATGAACATCATCATCATCATCATCGGCACTACAACAGGGAGCCGGTCTTGGCCTTATTTAGCAAGTCCTGAGGCTTGTTAGATTTTCCATAATGATTTATTTTTTCTGGGCAAGGTCATTAGTCTTGCGCCAGGGGCTCCCCGACGGGGAATCGAACCCCGGTCTCCCGGGTGACAGGCGGGTGTACCAACCACTGTACTATCGAGGAGCGCAATGAACAATGTTCGTAAATATTCAAAGTTAATGATAAATAACCAACAACAAAGTGCTGTAGTATTTGTGAAATAAAGTTTTAATAATAAAAAAGCGAAATGTTTTGTTTACTTACATATTTAAAAAACAAAATGAGTGTGATATGTTATTGGTGTCACTTTAGTGATTTTAATCGACAACGTGTTTAAGTACACAATTGTAAAAACATTCCTATCCCGCATAACCACTTCTGATCCCAACACCCCATGCTACGAATTATTGTAAATTAGACTAGAGTATGGACTAACGCCAAATGTTAAGGCTTGGATTAAACTTAAATAAATAAATTATATTAAAACCATTTAAATATAAGTTGTAAGTAATATACTACTTTTTTTGCATTTATGTTTTCAAATATCGGAAACCTCTAGCCAATTTGTTTCCTTTAATTATCTTTTCTTTTCGATTCGAATTATATAGCTGTCTCTTAACTCAAAGGGATAAAATTGAACTGAAAAATTTCACAGTAAAGAAATTGAATTTAAACTAAAAGAATTGAGAAAGTCTTCACGGTAACTATATTTCAAATACGTATATAAGAGAACATATGCATTTCTCGCCTGTGGACATTTTTTTTTTAAAGACAAATTGCTACGACTTAGACGGAGGTGACAAATTTCACTTAAAAAAAATTTAACCTGGTGTATTATTCAATTTATTAGTATTTCAGTTGTAATTTAAGATACACACAAAAGGATAGTGGCTTTTGTAGTTCCAATCACTTTGTCACCTTAAAAAACACAACATAATTACAATTCCGTCGCCCATCTAAACTTTCATGTTTATCCGCCTTCCCTTCCTTCTCTTGATTATTATCCTACTTCAACGCCTTCGGTGCCATCTAACTCATTCCCTTCCAATCCCCTCGGTAGAATTTAACAGTTCTTATGAATCAAATATTCGTTTTACATCCTGTCATGAGATCCCACCCAAGGGATTATATCTTGCAAATGGTGGTTCATTAAGCCCCTAGACTTCCGTTTCCTCGAAACATTTTCACTTGTGTCTACTGTAATTAGTATCGCTGTATCTACAATAGTGTTCTCTTTGTCTCTAGCAAATTGAAAATCGTTGTCAGGATAATTCTGTCTCATCCAATTATGACATCTGAATTAACCGCCCCATAGATTCTGCAGATTCAAAATAGCTACCCAGTTCGGTTGTGAGAAATTTCACTAAATTTCGTTTTAAATATTTTCGTACTTTTTTCTTTTGGTTTAATTTTGAATACAAGGGAACTTATTGGGCTTCGCTGAGAACAACAAACGCAATGAGTTAATTAAGATCAATTAGACTACTTCTTGGCACAGTTATGGTTCGCTTGGCAAAGCACTTTGAGACGGAAGTGACTTTCTGCAAAATATTAATGTGAATAGTATCTAGATAAATTGATACTTTTGCCAGTTTGGCATGGGAGGGAAGAGGATTTACTTTTTTTAGATTGTAATATTTTATTTTAATGTGTGACTTTTTTTTGTCTTTGCAGGTAAGTGGTCCAAGAATGTTGCCAACGAAAAAACACAATAGAAGAAGATCCAGAAGAATGAGGAACTTGATATTCGGACTTCTTTGCATTTGCATCTGTTATTGTAAGTGATTATGTAAGGGTTGTAATGTGATACTAGAGTCAAGGAGTCATTATTTTTAAAAGGTTGCAATACGTTTTTTTATTTTGATTCAAAATTAAGAGGTAGTTATTATGCGCTTTAAATTAGTATGCTGCTGTAGATTTCGAGCTCTTGAATTTTTATATTCTTCAGTCGTTAATTGAACAACTGCCATTTGAACACATGCATTACTATCAAACTCTCCACGTTCCGTGGCCCACTAGAGGTGTCAATTATTTATCTTGCCCACTTGTAAGGGGTTTCTTAAAAGGACATCACCGTCATCATCATCATCGGCACTACAACCGGGACCGGTCTTGGCCTTATTTAGCAAGTCCTGAGGCTTGTTAAATTTTCCATAATGATTTGTTTTTTCCGGGCAAGGTCATTAGTCTTGTGTCAGATGCTCCCCGACGGGGAATCGCACCCCGGTCTCCCGCGTGTTAAAAAGACATCACAATTTTATATTTTATTACGAACTTTTTCCAGGATCTGTCGTCAGTCAAGACATCACTTAATTTCCTCTTTTATTGATAAAGTTTAGTGGCAGAAATTCGTACCCGTCCTACAAGTAATTGCTCATAAGACGCCAATATAAATAAGTTGTTGAAATCAGTATTTTGTATGAATTGTGTGAATTCACCAGCTACGAAGTTTCTTGGACCGAATATCAAATCAAAAGCATACCTTTCATTCCTGTTTGCGGAAGTTAAATAATCCATTATGAGGATAACTTTGAGATATAAAGTTTGCACTGACGTAATTTTTCACGGATGACGAGTGAAAAACATCACTTTAAACTTTTACGTCGTTTTTGTGTTATTCCTTTCTAAAACAAGTGGTTGGAATGGTTTTTAATTATCGCGAAGGATAGAGTTTTTAGTGCTGAATTGAAAACAAGAGGTCAACGACTGTAATCATACTTTTATAGCTATAGTATTATTGTTACATTAGACTGTAACTTTTGGACTTTAGAAGTTCAGAACATTAAGCATTCTTTGATTTGTGGAACTTTAATTAGGGTTTGCCTCCTAATCGCAATGCTTATTCATTTGTCTTTATGAAACTGAATAGTCCGGCTTCACCCTCACTTTAGGGCGCTTGGACAAATATCTATTATCTTACATTAGGGCACTTTAGGCAAATAAATGCCTTCAAACTGTTGAAGTTGTACCTAGAAAGCCAATTCTGTGTGCACTTTTCTGGTGAATGTGGGGGTCAATGTATAGTTTACCAGGGAAGTAATCTCGTCCCTCTAATCTTCACATTATACATTAAGTATATCACTGTTTAAAAGAATCACGTTAACACATCTTGAAAATATCTATTTAAGAATCCAAAAGACAAAAATAGGTGTACACATACCCGACCAACAAATAAGAGACTAAATATTTACAAAATCATACTTTCACTTTGTAACGTAGTCTCCTTTGAGTTTCCCCAGTAATGTTCGATAATTAACCTGTTTAGAGTGAGACGCGCTTGAATTCTCAATAGTCATCCACCACAGGTTCTACCTCTTGATGGTCGGCAAGTCTTTCATCACCGCACCTTTAATTCAAGCTTGGAATGCGGAAATAGTCCGACTACATCTGAAGTCTGGGATGCCTTAAGCAACAACGTTTTAGTCCCTTTTTTTATACGGTCCAAAAGACTCGTTGTAGGGACCTTCTCGGATTCGTGTTGTGTGTTGAAATAGTTTTCAGATGAAGCATTCTGAATATTTGGCTAAATCTGTCTCTTGTAAATGTATCCGAATAGAAAGGAATATAACTGACGATATTCGTCGACCAATATTCTTGCAATTTGGCCAAGGGTATTGTGCCCATCTGTTTATAGACTTTAAGGCCGCCTACGACAGCATAGCCAGGGTAGAACTATATAATGCCATGAGAGAATTCGGCATTCCAAACAAATTGATACGACTCTGTAGGTTGACCATGACCAATGTAATTAGTCAAGTAAAAATAGCGGGATTGTTGTCCAAACCAATAAACATCTACCAGGGTTGCCTTTTATATTTCGGGATTAGAAAACAAAAACAAATATTTATCATCGAAAATCACTTTATTGTTGTTTAAAATATTCCCCATGAAGATTTATACGCTTTTGCATGCGTTTGAACCAATTGTCGAAGCACTTTTGCCACTCTGATTGACGTATCTCCACCACATGCATTCTGAAATCTTCAGGTGTCGAAAAACGTTGACCTCTCAGTTTGTTTTTTACGTACGGGAATAAAAAGAAGTCATTCGGTGCCAAGTCAGGACTATACGGCGGATGACCCATCAAATCGATGTTTTGGGTGCTCAAAAATGCAGTTGTCGCAGCCGATGTGTGAGAGCTCGCATTGTCGTGGTGAAGAGTGATCCGTCTTCGGCGGTTGGTTTTCCTGATTTCTTGGAAGACAACTGGCAAACAAATGGTTGTGTACCACTCAGAATTGACTGTTCTGCGTTGTTCTAGTGGTACGGTTGCGACATGTCCAGTTTTTCCGAAAAATCAGGCGACCATTTGCTTGGAAGTGCTTCGTGCGCAAACAACTTTTTGTGGATTTGGCTCATCTTGAAACACTCAGACAGTCGACTGCTGTTTATCCACGATTCATCACCTGTCATCGCGACCGAATTTTTTGAGCATTTCTTTCGACCAATTGACACGAGCCTCTTTTTGGGCGATTGACAAATTGTGTGGGACCGAACGCGAACAAATTTTTGTTGACAGTCAAATGTTTATGCAATATTGAATGTATGCTGGTCCCACTAACGCCTAAGGTTGTCTCAATCTCACGATAGGTCACATGACGATCTTCCAATATCAGTTCGCGCACAGCATTAATGGTTTTCGGAACAACAACTGATTTTGAACGACCTTCAGGAAATTCATCTTGGAGTGAACTACGACCACGATTGAATTCACCATACCATCGATAAACACTGCTCCTTGATGGAGCTTCATCGCCAAAAATTGAATTAAGTTCATCCGTGCACTGTTGCTGAGTTAATCCACGCCGAAAGTTGTAAAAAACAATCGCACGAAAATGTTGACGATTTAATTCCATTTTTGGGCCGAGATGAATCTTTTAAGTTACTGTAAACAACACAAATAGCGCTCGTATGTCAAAACGTTCTGAGTGCGTATAACCTCAAAAATGTCCAACTTTACGACAGAGCTGTCAATTGCCGGATTGCAACACTAGGGTTGCCAAATCCCGAAACATAAGAGGCAACCCTCGTATAATGGACTCCGACAAGGGGACGGCCTGGCCTGCCTCCTCTTTAACCTGGCGTTGGAGAAAGCAATCCGTGACTCTGGCGTTACAACAAGACGGACTATTGTCACCAAGTCCAGCCAGATACTTGCCTACGCAGATGACATCGACATCATCGGTAGAACCGAATCGGCTGTACAGGAACCCTTCACCCAGATCGAGCAGGCGGCACAAAACTGGAACTGCACATCAATGAGGGAAAAACGAAGTACATGGTGGCAACTTCTGCGATGAGAAGACCTAACGTTGGTCAAACTATCAGGGTAGTGGAGCACGAATTTGAAGTAGTGCAATCCTTTAACTACCTTGGGTCAATAGTATCAGCCGATACCAATATGGAAGAGTAAATGTGCGAACGGCTGATTAAATCCTGAAGGCATTCTGGAGCGATGGGAAGTGCACTTCAATAAATTGCTAAATGGTCAGCTCACAGAAGAATTGGAGGCTCCACCAATGCAAGACCAAGACCAAATGCTGCCGCCACCAAGCATTGAGGAAACAGTAAAAGCCATCAGACAGCTAAAATCAAATAAAGCACCTGGAGCTGATGGCATACCAGCTGAGCTGAGCTGATCAAACAAGGAGGGACAGCGTTACATCACGCAATTCATGAGATCGTGGTGCACATAGGGGAGCAAGAGGAGATGCCGGAAGATTGGCGTCGCGGTATAATTTGCCCCATACATAAGAAAGGTGATATCACCCTGTGCAGCAACTATAGGGGGATAGCGCGATAAAAGGCACTCTGAACTCTTGGCCGCGTTCGAGAGAAAGGTCTTAAGGAGAATTGTTGACCCCGTATGAGAGGGAGGACGATTCCGGAGACGTTACAACCATGAGTTGTATGAAGCTAATATTGTAAGAAAAATCAAGCTCGGTAGACTCCGGTGGGTGGGACACCTAGTTCGAATGAGCGAAGAGGAGCCTACCCGGAAAGTCCTTTGTGGCAGGATGTATGGAAGGAGACAGCGCGGCAGACCTTGTCTGCGATGGAGGGACGGCGTAGACCAGGACGCCCAGAGCTTGGGAGTGCCAAACTGGATGACATCGGCTCGAAATCGGGACCGGTGGAGAGATTTGTTAAATAAGGCCAAGACCGGATGCCGGTTGTAGTGCCGATGATGATAATGATTGTGCCCATATTGATTATAACAGCAATAAATGCCCAGAATTTTGCGTTGTTCACATCACAATAGCTTCGTCATAATGAGTATGCAGATAGTGTCTTCCTTCCAATTTTTGTTTCGCATATATATTGTTGGCACAAACAATTTTTCCTACGAGGTCATTGGTGAAAAACAGTTTTAAAAAATCCATTGGTTTTTTCATGTTAGAAACGATTCGTGGTGCTGTGGGGTTTTGGTCAGGTATAAATTGTACGTTTTTGTGGCATTTCTTCGTATTCTCTGTAAAGTACCCACTTTGACCTGCTTGTACCTTCCGCAGTTTCACGTTCGCTCTCTATAATTCTAATTTTTCGCAGTGTCAAACCTCTTACTTCCTCACTATCTTCTCCACAGAATTCGTTAGTTTCATGGTGTAATCCGTTTTTCATCGATCATCATCATCATCATCGGCACTACAACCGCGATCAAGTTTTGGCCTTATTTAGCAAGTCTCTCCGCCGGTATCCGTTCCTTATCCGAGACTTGCTAATTTGTCCATAATAATTAGTTTTTCCGGGCAATGTTATTAGCCTTGTGCCGCAAAATGTCCATATATTTATAATTATTAACAACCGGGATGACAGACCGGGCCTTATTTAACAAGTCTGAGGCTTGTTAAATTTTCCATAATAATTTGTTTTTCCGGGCAAGGTTGAATTAGTTCACTATTTGGCGGGTGCGAAAGTAGCTATCCGGGGCTGTCAGGTGGAGACTGCATGTCAACATGTTGGATTAAACAGGGACAAGGATCGCCCTGGCCTTCGCCGGGTTGAAAGCAGACAACCAAAAATAAAAAATTACAACTCATGGTGACTGCAAAGCGCGTTTTATATTGATAATGAATTACGGACAACTCCCCATGAGGTTTCAATCACAAAAAAAAAAGTTAAAGTTTCACTTTGACAGTAAAAATAAGTTGTCCTTGGTAACCGCTTGAAAGAACCACCAGCTCATCCAAACAATATGGGATAAGGAAGTCACTCCGGAAGAATGGAAAACCTCAATAGTCATCCTACAGAGGAATATCAAAATTGCTCCCAACCGCATACAAAATATTAACAAATGTCATTCTGGCGAGAATCACACCGTACGCAGAAGAGATACTGGGAGACTACCAATGTGGATTCCGTAGGAACCGGTCAACAAGCGACCAAATGTTCACAATAAGACAACTGCTGGAAAAGAAGTGGGAATACGGAGAGACGGTTCACCAACTGTTCGTTGACTTCAAAAAAGCCTACGACTCAGTCGCAAGGCAGAGACTCTACCATATTCTAGTTGAGCTGGGAGTCCCAAAAAAATATGCCGCCCTCATTCAAATTTGCATGAACGAAAACAAAGGGCGAGTCAGAATAGAAAACCACCTCTCAGAACCATTTGAAATCCGGGACGGACTAAAGCAGGGAGATGGTCTATCACCGTGTCTCTTTAACCTTGTGCTCGAGTATGTCATCAGAAAGGTACAAGACGACAACATGGCCGGATCATCCCTGAACGGGGTCACACAAGTGCTCGCATATGCGGATGACATCGCCGTTCTGGGCGATAATCTAGAGACTGTTAGTAAAAACTGTGAAATCATCATGCAAGCGGCAGAAGAGGTGGGCCTAGAAATAAATGAAGACAAAACAAAATACATGGTTACGGCGAGAGCAGGTGGATCTCAGATAACACATATAAACGTCACAGGTAAGATATTTGAAAAAGTTAAAGAATTTAAATATCTGGGAACGATACTGACGGCCAGTAACGAAATGTCGAAGGAAATTAACAAGAGACTGCATTCCGGCAACGCGAGTTGGCACGCAGTCAGTAAACTGCTGAAATCCAGACTGCTATCACGTAACATAAAGCTCCGTGTCTATAGAACCATAATCATGCCGATTGTTCTATATGGATGCGAAACATGGGCTCTCACAAAACGGGAAGAAAACAAATTCCGTGTATTCGAGAATAAAGTTTTGAGGGGCATCTTTGGAGGTAAATATGACGAGGAGGCAGGACAATGGAGGAGACTCCATAACCACGAATTGGAAGAGCTATATCGCAAACAATAGTGAGAGTAATCAAGTCGCGAAGATTAAGATGGGCCGGACACGTGGCGCGAATGGGCAACGATAGGACCGTGCATAGAATTCTTGACGGTAGACCAACGGGAAAGAGTCCGGTAGAACGGCCGCGACGGAGATGGGAGGACAATGTTAGGTTTGACCTTGAGGAGATCGGATCGAATGGTCAAGCGTGGAAGGAAAGTGCCCAGGACTGGGAACAATGGCTAAGCCGAGTCGGTGAGGTCATGAACTTCCGGGTTCCTACAGGCCAATAAATAATAATATTGTAGCAAGCTTAGGGTTCGCTGGATTAATTATTTTGAATAAATAAAAGCCGTTAAATCGATTTTGAATTAATATAACACTTTATTAGTCCGTTAATCACGACGGTTACTTTTACCGAACACAACGATTTCTTGACTTATGGTTTCCGTACTTATCGCGTATTTTACTTCTTACTTATCGCTTGCTTCTCACTCGAGACTTATTACTTTCTACTTATTACTTCCGCACATATCGCTTGCTTCACTGCCTTACGTATGACTCATCACAATGCTCTGTGTGCGACGTATTTATACTGTTTCAGCGTTTCGTTTCCGTCCGTTCCATTGCCTTGAATGTTCTACTGTTCCTAGTCTCCAGTTTTCCATTACTTTATAGAATATTCTAGTACTCTGTTTCGGATTCTCTAGAATATTCTAGTACTGATTGTCATATGCGTCACAATATAATAATAATAATTTGTTTTATGGAAGTGCCAGTTGCGCTGTATCGACGAAGGGGATTACGACATTTTAAAGACATAATGAACTATTCGAGGGCATCATTCCTACGAACATTCATTTAGTACAAAGCTAAAAATCGAAAATTAAATTAAAAGTAGGCGAAGTCTCAAAATTGAGTAACAAAGCCTAAACGTGAAAAAAATAATGGAAAAGACGTCTAAAAGTGGTTGAGAAAATAGAGGGCAAAAAAATCCTAAAAGTTGATACAAAAAACAATAATAACGGAAAAGCCGCTTAAGAAAGTGACTAATAAACGGGGAAGATCAAATCCCAAAAGTAGAAAAAAAAAATTAATAATAATAATCTAAAAGACTGGGCAGTGTTAAAAACAAATAAATAAAAAAATGGGGAAAAACGCCCAAATGCAGAAGTAACAGAAGAGAATTACGTGGCAAATTCTAAAAAGAAAGACAAAAAACATGAATAATGAAAAACACGTCGAAAATTAGTAGGATAACAGAACCGAAAAGTATTTTTTGCTTTTTTTAGTATTCTATTAGCAGTTTTCTATATAAAAGAAAATTAATAAAAAGAAGTGATAAAGTCGATTATATAAAAAGAAATCTTCGGATGATTCTTTTTTCTATTAGCAGAAAACCGCTAAAAAAAGGGCCGCCACATCTAAGAGAATTATTTAAAAAAAAGGAATTTGATTAAATTAAAGATTGTTTAAAACGTTAAGAGATTTTGGAATTTTGTTTCATTACTCGCTTCGCTCATGTTAAAAATACGATTAAAAATACTCATCATCATCGGCACTACAACCGGGATGTAGTAAGAATAGTTGTGACTGGCCTCGCTCCCAGGTAGCGTGTCTCCTCGCCCTGAAAAGACCGCTCCTGAGGGGATCTGATGTGATCGCTGCCGTGCTGCCTCAAACCTTGAGGGAAGAGCAACGACCTACTCGTTCGTGGGACGTCGTTTCCAGAATAACGTCCCAGCGCCGTGCAATCTGGCGCCTTCTATTGATGCCCGTAATCGTGGACGCTGTAATGGTTTAATTTGTGGGCTTGCCACCACTCTACTCACCGGTTTCTTTTCCTGGTTGGAGGTCGACTCTGGTTCTCAAAAGCAGCCAACGTTTTTCAGCGAATGCATAAAGTCCAAGTCAATGGAAAACACATTTTATTTAGTCATAATAGGTTCATTTTTATTTACTTAGATAGGGAAACAATTGATCATCCTGGGGACACCACCTCCAAGATCCTAGCTTTATCTTCTGATCGTGGTCCTTCAGCACTTCCGTCGAGGACTAGGTACATGAATAGAATGCCTCTGATCGTGGTCCTTCAGCACTTCCGCCGAGGACTAGGTACTTAAATAGAATGCTTCCCCTTTTAAACGGCACCAAATCGAGATTTGTATCTTTGAAACGAACGGTTTTGGTGGAAAATCTCGATTTTCGATACAGTTCGTGTGATGCCCAATGTTTGTTTTAAATAAGAATTCAGTTTTCTGAATTCTCATGAAACTGTTTACATATGAGAATTTGTACTTGAATTTGGGTTTTGTTTGTTTGTGGCAAATTTGAACATCTGGTTCGATTTGCCATGGGTTTGGTTTATTTAATTTACGAGGGATTTTGAATTTATATTATGGCGGGGGACAAATGCTTAGTGATAAACGGATTTTTTTATTGCGAATTTTGGATTTAGTTTAGGTTTTTTAGGATTTCGATTAGTTTTAAGGTTTTGGTGTAGGATTACTGGGATTAGAATGTATGAATGGGGGAAAAAGGTGGTAGGGCTTTTTAGAGCACTACAGGGATCCGAATCCGAGGCTTGTAAAATTTAATAATTTATTTTTATGGGCAAGGTTATTAGCCTTGCGCCGAAATTAAAAATACTACCTTCCACTAAAACAAAAGAACGTATATTATTTTAAAAAAAGCTATATTTAACAATAATCATATTTGACGATGTCACGTATTGTTGCGCTCGCAAGTTTCTTAAAAGTTAATTTTTTAAATGCGTCCTTGTTTCCGAATAGATTGGCTACCCCTGCTATACAAGGTTGAAGGCTGAAAGTTTTTAGTAACTTTGTTTTCTCTATCCAAAACTAATTTCATTTGTCCTCTCCTTTCGGTAACCTCAATAAAATTGTCACAAATAATCAACGGGTCCGTTTTCTTTTGCAAAAACTACAGTTGGCAGATGCAGCTAACACTGTCAAAATGACACTTTAAATCAAGCAATCTGTGAAACGTCGAATTCTTTCTCCAGATAACGACTAGTTATAAATAAAACTGAGACCAAATTAGAATTCGAATAGAATTAATTAGTGGTAATTCTCAAATCGAACAATCTGTTTCTTCCAAACCTTTTTTAATGCGTACTTCAGACAAGTAGATACAAATGCCTTGAACAGTAGTAAATCCGCTTGCCAGAGCTATTAACCCAAGCATCTAAATGTAGTCTATCACTGTTCAGGCCACAATAAACTACAAAACACTTCCAAGATATCTTCAGGTCACCATTAAGTCTCCCTATCTCAACTGTCAGTCAAGTGCTAGCCACTGCCGAGAAAGATAATTCAATTAAGAGCAAAAAGCGTTTCCCACGCAACACTGCGTCCCAAATACTAAATAAAACGCATTGCTCTTGTGAACTCAATCCAATTTATACTTTTCCTCCATGGGTCGTAGGCTTGACTGCCAATTGAAATTCCAATCGATGTCCCAGAGGCAGTGTGTGCTAGTTAATCCTTTATTAGAATTTCAGGAGCAATTGGACGAATTTCATTAGGCTTAGCTGGGTAAGATTTCCTGGATTTCTGACGGTAATTGCCACAGGCCTAATCCCACTTGATGGAAGCTAACATATACTGGATTAATGCTAGAAAGTTTCCCTTGGTGTCACTGTATAACAATGACCGGTCAGGGAAAGGAGAAACCTGAGCTTCACTTTTACCCGAAAGTATCTAATATCCATTTAGCTGCAGGGGAAGGTTACTGCTATGCATCCACGATGCAGATCATCTTCTCACCAGTAATTTACATTCAATACCTCCCTCGTCCGTGTATGTTGAACGTGCCCTGCGACGTGCCCTGGATACCCAATGACGCTTGATTTATGGCAAAAACGAGGCTTGTTTTGCTTTCAGTTGATGCCGCGATGATGACTAGAGCCACGAAGAGTCACTTATGCTAATGTCCAACAACGAGGTGTCAAGAAGCGGACTAATAAATGAGAACTGAAACAAAAGGAAAGTGTTGATTGTCCACAATCGAGTGGGAACGGGTAATGCAGCGCCTCGAGTATGCTGTTCATGAACTCGGTGATGGGTCACGATTTTATAAAAGTCTTGTAGACATTATTCTCAACTAGAAGCGGATCATTTTTAATTAAAGCCAACTGGTTTTAAAGAAAGCAACGTCTATGTGGGCGTCGTTGTGGGTCTGGAAGGGTTGGGCTACATTATCCACAGCTGCCTTTAGATGTCACGCTGTTTGAAGGAGTGTACGAAATTGCTGTTTAGAGAAAAGGGTCAAATTGATGATGATGATTGGAATGGCCAGTTTGTAACTGGGAATTGCTAATGGGAATTCAGTTCATACAATTCGTTTAAAATATATGTGGGACCGACCTAATCCATTGTTTTCGACGCTATTAGAGAGCATTTGATCGTGAAAGATTGTTAATGAGCCTTTGGCGGATTTGGTCTTAGTCGAAGTGTTCCACCGAACACTGTTCACAAACAAAAGGAACAACCTGTTCACCAACCGACACGGAAAGAACACAACCATACAATAAAAACACTGCGAACATTTCCTTTTATTATAATTTTAATGTTAGGTATGTTTTAAAATTTTAGCTTCTAAGTACACATTCGATTCATTCGACCACTTAATTAATTAACTTATTATATAACATGTACAGTTGATAACTCTTAGTTTAAGCCGCCTTTAGTAGACCAGCGCATGTATTTCTCACACAAATGTTTCGTTTCGTTGGATTTCTTTTGGTCTAATTTATTTTAGTTCGCCACTATTACAATAAGATATTTTTACCCGTATATACTGTCTATTTCTTTTAGAAAAACATCCGATTTTAAAAATATATATCATTCGTTCGGTTGTAACAACAGAAAATTCAAGGACTTAATACACTTGAACGCGTCTTCACCACTGTACGTAAAATCAAAACTTTCTCGTCCTGTTTCTGTAGCGAAATATTGCGCAGCGCGGAACGACCTCCTCGTAGGGTTTCTCTATGACGACCCTTCTTGACCGATGCTCGATATAAAAACTCCTCTCTTGCAACCTATCGGATACTGTTTTTCCAGTATCTGTGTGTTTTGTATCTGCAGTTGTGCAGACACAATTTCCTGTAAGGAGAAAATTCTCACGCATACATGTGGAAGCTTCACCGTCGTTGTTGACGGTGGATTCTATTCCCACGCTGCTTGGTTAGGTCGACCATCTGGTCTTGACGATCGCCTGGACGTCTAGTCCGCTGGTATCTATTGGATTTGAAATCCAAGAGAGTTTTTCACATGGTGTGAAAAACAAACATTCCGCTGATGCATTTCTGCTTGGCGGACAGTGGCAACGGCGCAATGCTGTGCCGTATTTATTTATTGCAGCTGGCCTTCGTAAAACTCCAAACAAAGTCTTGTTTGGAGTTACGTGGTGCTTGGTTTTTCGCGCCATCTGGGTGTTTACGAGGCTAAGGAATGCGCTCCTTTGTTTGCGGTGAATATTTGGGTGATCTAATGTTTAGATCAACCGCACCACGTCCGTTGGTCGGTTAATTGTTTTGATTGCAATTCCCTGCATCCCGTGCAGATGTTCAGGGTTGCCGACTTGTGGTGCTGGCACTCACTCAGCTTGCGATTGCACACGTCGAAGGATGCATGGATGTTTCTCCTTGTTTCAGGTCGTAGGTTTTAGGTATGGAGCGTTTAGCTCGGTATTAGAGGCTTTGGGGACGTTAAGTTCCTTGCCTTCTGGTGTCGACTCAACGTTGGGTTACTGGCGGCCCCCGCTGGGCTTGGGACCGCGTCTGTGGACGTGATGTTGTCCAGGTAAGTGCGGTACCTCAAGTTGGTCTGGACTTTTCCTGTGGGGAATTTGTACGTTCGCCACAAGCCCACTTCTGCGTTATATTGGTTTATTTCCACCGCATTTTAACGAATGTATTTGATTTAGAAGAGAGTAGTAGGAAAAAGATTTTTCAATCCTTCACTCTGAATCAATGAAATTGTGTCCCAATATTTCAAAGAAATATTTATCAGATTGTTATTCGACTCCATCGCACAGAACTGTACTGATATATGTGATATTAATTTGGCTCGCCGGTTGAATTATCTCATCATCATCATCGGCACTACAACCGGGAACCGGTCTTGGCCTTATTTAGCAAGTCCTGAGGCTTGTTAAATTTTTCATAAGGATTTGTTTATTCCGGGCAAGGTCATTAGTCTTGCGCCAGAGGCTCCCCGACGGGGAATCGAACCACGGTCTCCCACGTGACAGGCGGGTATACTAACTACTATACTATCGAGGAGCCGAATTATCTCATCACCCAGAGCAATATGTTGATTTATCATGTTTCGATATGTATATGTTTAAATAGATAATTTGTGCACATACAGCATATAAACATCAATGTTCATTGATGTTGGTTTTCCCTATCATGTTGTAGTTATTTCGTCCGCATTAATTGTGCTCATATAAAAGGGCGTCTTCAACTTGTGTGGTGTCTGTTTTATACATAGGCTTTTGGAATTAGAGGTTTCATTTTGTTTTAGTTGAAAAAGAGTTTCATTATGTATATTTTTTACCATATTATAATTTTATTTTACCTCTAATAATGGAAGATAATTTCCGCCATAGGTCTTCCTTGTTGTTTTTACAAGTAAGGGATGAATCATTCTACTCCAGTCACAAATGACACTGACTATGAAATTATTGTTTTATTATGTTGACACACTTGTTGCAACTGTGAATGATATCATATGTATTTCATCATCATCATCGGCAATACAACCGGGATCCGGTCTTGGCCTTATTCAACAAGTCTCTCCACCGGACCCGATTTCGAGCCGATGTCATCCAGTTTGGCACTCCTGGGCGCTAGGCGTCCTGGTTAACGTAATCCTTCTATCGCAGACAAGGTCTGCTGCGCTGTCTTCTTCCATACATCCTGCCACAAAGGACTTTTCGGGCAGGCTCCTCTTCGCTCATTCGAGCTAGGTGTCCCGCGCACCGGAGTCTACTAAGCTTGATTTTTCTTACAACATTAGCTTCAAGGTAGATCGCGTAAACTCGTGGTTGTAGCGTTTCCGGAATCGTCCTCTCTCACATACGGGACCAGCAATTCTCCTTAAGACCTTTCTCTTGAACGCACTATGAATTCAGAGTGCCTTTTATTGTGCAGCCAGGTCTCGGATCCATATATGAGAATTGGTAAGACCATGGTCTTGTACAGTAGTACATGGATGTTCGGGATGAATTTCGGGATTTATAGAGCCTCGATAGACCATAGTAGTCTTTGTTGGATTTGATAAGCCGTTCGCGTATTTCTTCCTCCATATAGTTATCGGCTGATACTATTGACCCAAGGTAGTTAAAGGATTGCACTTCATCAAATTCGTGCTCCACTGCCCTGATAGTTTGACCAATGTTACTCTTCGCAGAAGTTGCCACCATGTACTTAGTTTTCTCCTCATTAATGTGCAGTTCCAGTTTTTGTGCCGCCTGCTCGATCTGGGTGAAGGAGTCCTGTACAGCCGAATGGGATCTGCATAGGCAAGTATCTGGCTGGACTTGGTGACAATAGTCCCTCTTGTTGTAACGCCAGAGTCACGAATTGCTTTCTCCAACACCAGGTTGAAGAGGAGGCAGGCCAGACCATCTCTTTGTTGGAGTCCATTAAACATGTTTATTGGCTTGGACAGCAATCCCGTTGTTTTTACTTGACTAGTTACGTTTGTCATGGTCAACCTACAAAGTCGTATCAATTTGTTTGGAATGTCGAACTCTCTCATGGCATTATTTAGTTCTACCCTGGCTATGCTGTCGTAGGCGGCCTTACATTCTATAAACAGATGATATAATGGAATCTTAAATTCCAGACAATTTTCCATCGCCTGCCTAAGGGTGAATATCTCATCAATAGCTGATTTGCCTGTGATGAAGCCACACTGATATTGACCAATGATGACTTTAGCGTATGGGGCTATCCGATCTTGTAGGATAGAGGAGGCGATACTCAGCAATGTTATACCCCTATAGTTGTTGCACAGTGTGATATCTCCCTTCTTATGTATGGGGCAAATTATACCACGACGCCAATCTCCTCTTGCTCCCATACGTGCACCACGATCTCATGAATTGTGTGATGTTACGCTGTCCCTCCTTGTTTGATCAGCTCAGTTGGTATGCCATCAGCTCCGGGGGCTTTATGGCTTTATGGCTTTTAATGTTTCCTCAGTGCTTAGTGACGGCAGGATTTGATCTTGATCTTACATTGTTGGAGCCTCCAATTCTTCTGTGAGCTGACCATCTAGCAATTCATTGAAGTGCACTTCCCATCCCAACAGAATGCCCTCTTTTCGGTTTCACTGACATGGCGTTTTTCCCAGACAATTTTCTTTTGTCTGTGAAATCTTGTTTCAGATCTTCTGAGCTCTTTGTATTTCTCCTCGTTTACCCGCGTCCTATGAGACTGCTGCATTGCACGTATGCCACATTCTTAGGTTCAGTCGCTAATTTGCACTCATAAAACCAGTCGCTCCGATCTCTACGACTACAGCCTAAGATGGAGTTGGCAGTACTAATGACAGTGTTCTTAAGGTGTATCCATTTCTCTTCTACGTCCGGCATTCTGTCCCCAGGACTTACTTTCCCTCCGTCAAGCTCTTCGAGGGCGAGTCCTGGCGCATGACCAAAGGTGTTACTGGTATTCTCATTGCGTAAGGCAGCCCTGTTGATTCGAACCTGATTCGCGGATGCGTCTCCGTAGGGCAATCCGCGCTCGGAAAACTATACCAGCAAGATATTGATCCGAGTCGACGTTGGCACCTCGGTACGTTCATACCGTTATCAGGGCCGAGGAGTGGCAGCGATCTATTAACACGTGGTCAATTTGATTGCGAGTGGCTCCATCAGGTGATACCCAGGTGGCTTTGTGTATATCTTTACGCGGAAACCTGGTACTCTCAAGGACCAAGTTTTTTTTTATGCTACCAGTTCAATGAGTCATAGTCCATTGTCATTAGTGTTCTCATGCAAACTATGGGAACCTGCGTGGTGCCTGAAAACAGGCGACCGACCTATTTTCGCATTCAAATCACCAAAAACGATTTTCACATCATATCTTGGGCAGGCATTGAGGACCCGTTCGACGTTCTCGTAGAATTCTTCCTCTACGTCGTCGGGGGACTCCTCTCTAGGTCCGTGAACGTTTATGAGGCTTATGTTCTTAAACTTGCCTCGTATGCGAAGAGTGTATAGCCTTTTGTTTATTGGATTAAAGCCGATAATGGCAGGCTTCAGTTTTTTGGCTGACTAGAAAGCCTACCCAAGCACATGGTGTTTTGCATGGCAGCTATAATAAATGTCATACTCGTTTTTTGAATAGCACCGATCCCCGTCCATCTTATTTCTTGTAATGCAGTTATGTCAGCCTTATATTCAGACAGGGCATCGGCTAGCTGCTGTGCAGCTCAAGCTCTGTATATAGTGAGCGGACGTTCCATGAGAAAATTGTCAAATCGTTTAGCCGTTTTCGTTTCCATGGTCGTCGTCCTGTATCCGATCCATATCCGAGGCTTGATAAATTTGCCATAATAGTTTGTTTTTCCGGGCCTGGTTATTAGCCTTGCGCCAACCTTTCTCAGGGTTTCGCTGCATGCATTGGTTCACTACTTGGCGGGTGATAAAGTAGCTATCCAGGGGTGTCACGTGGAGACTGCATGTCAACTTGGATTGAACAGGGACAAGGTCGTCGTGGCCTTCGTCGGGTTGAAAGCATTCAGAGACTTTGACCTGCATGTTCGTTCCGATCTCCCCATAGTATATATTTACTCTTTGGTATTTTTCAAAACATATTCACACAGTATCTTGTGACTTTCAGCGATAACGTTACGAATGTTGTCCTCATAGTTCAATTGAATAGAAAGAAAAATATCGTACACAATCTCTTTTGAAATCCGAAATGCCGAGATATGTTACGTTATATGATCTTAGAAATCAAGCTTGAGCTTCATAAAATAATGGAAAAAATTTGTCAAAATTGCGCTTTTATGGACTTCACGAATCAGTCATTCAATGAGGAGTCACTATATTTTTTTTGACTCTGTTTTTGTACACAGGTAACAAGAAAGAATTTTGATGTACATTCTCGTCTTCATAGTTTATCTCTTGGGCACTATTCGCAATCCAATTCACTCGCTTACTCGTAACCGCATGTTGAGGTTCTTGGAGATTTTCTATCAAACCCATTTTATACTCAAATCCCGGCCTGAGCAGAATATACCAATGAATATTATTTAACAGAGTGAATTTCAAAACTCCGATCCAATGCTCCCTCTTGTCAAAGAGAAAAGAGCTATTATCTGTGAGCTTTCATCGTCGGAACCTTGAATTCTGGCACTGGGTTCTTGGCAACCACACACAGACTCTTGTAATGACCACAGCAACCAAATATGCGGCCAAATATTTAGTTTTTTTTTTTTTTAGCCACAAAATCTAGGACTCTACTCTGTCCCATTTGCTCACAGTTTACAGAATGTATTATCTACAAGTAATTTTTTATGTTCCGGGTCGATGTTTTTTTTTTTTTGTACAACTTTTAACTGGAAAACAATTTGACGCGGGATGTGTAATTAGTGATACACAACAATTTTGTGCCAAAACAATCGTGGTCAAAGTGCGGTAAAGCGGCTCAAATGGTAGAGTTTTGCTGTACCTTAGATGGGATTATTATTAGCTAATTCCATATAACCAAACATTAAATTTGGATATCTGCTGTCAAGTTCAGACCCTTTGAAGCTAGCTATTGATAAAAAATGACCAGAATTGGTCAAACGGAAGAAGGGTTGTGTTCCACTAGGACAGTGCTAGGTCATACCTATCTGAACTACGTTGAACGTAAAAATAACGGATCTCCTTCTTCCTAAACTCATATTTTATAGTCTTGTTGTGGTATCGCTGTTTTTATATTTTAACCATTGCTCTATCCTAGTTGCAAGGCGTATTTAATGAACACGAAAACTTCATTGTATATTACATATACATACGTCAAACTTATTACTTGCAAAAATCTCTTCAAAAACATTCAACAATCAAAAGCGTTACCCAATTCCCCTTTAGAAGAGTATTATTCTTTGAAGAGGAATACAACTCTGTTGTGGTGGTTGTACATTTGTAATTTTTACAACTTACAGTTTTAATGTTTTACAACATGACGTTGCTTATTTTCTTAATTATATTGTTTAATATATAATATTTTGGATTAGTTGCAACAACATTTCCAATTTTATTTAGCTAGAATATTTAAGTTGTTTTTTTTTTCGACACAGTTATTTAAAATGTTTTATATGATGTTTATAAATCATATTTCTCGTTCAATACCTGGCTGACTTTCAAACAGACAACTTGTCTCACAGTTTTGCTCGTGCTAGTTATCTTAATCAACCGTTATTTTCACAATAATTTTCACAATTTAATTATCATTATCTTGTTTTCTTTGCCTCGTTTTCCGCATACAAAAATTTGAACAAGTGTTATAACCGTCAAGTTATGGCCCCTGGGACACGTGTATTAAATAAAATCAAGCGCAAACGGTTGCGTTACGACCCCGTTATTGGAGGCCAAACACCTCCCGATAAACTTTCAAAAGTGAACAATAAAGTTCTCGAAAAATCTAAAATGTGTTCAAACACTAACTTTTTTCAACCACTTCAAAGTCTGATGGAAGACTCTCCTGAAATGGATCCGACCAATGACCAATGACGAACAGTGCGCAGAACTTCCTAAAGAAACCGTTCCGCCAATTATGGTATTAAAAACAACTAGTGCTCAAGTGCGTGATATTTTGAGCAACATTAAGATAGACAAATACTTAATCAAAAACATTTCGCTTGGGCAAAAAATATGTGCCCCAACAATGGACATATATAATAAAATCAGAACCGAACTCTTACGGTTAAAATGTGAGTTTTTCACCCACTCACGTAAGGAAAATCGTCCGTTAAAGGTAGTCTTATCCGGGCTAGACTTAATAAGCAACGATATAGTGAAAAATGAGTTAATTGCACTCGGGATTAAGTGCCTAGATGTTAAAACCATCACATTAAATCCGTCAACAAAGGCCCTGTACAAACACTACTTGTACATCGTCTACATTCAACGCGGTACAGTTAAATTAAACGAACTAAAACGGAACTACTCCACCTTGTTCAAAACCATCGTTCGCTGGGACTTTAAAAAACATAATCCAGGTAAGGTCACACAATGTCACAATTGCCAGCTTTATGGTCACGGCTCGATGCATTGTCATATAAATAGCTTCTGTGCAATATGTTCGGGAAACCATAAAACATCCGACTGCAAAACAAATGAGGTCATCAAGTGTGCAAATTGTAGTGGGCCACATAAATCCACCGATCCAGAATGCATAAGCCGAAAGCAGTACATAGACATTCGCCGCAAATTATCCCCACGCGGACGTGGTACAGGAAATACAACCTTCCTACAGCCTCCAAGTGACAAACAGCAGACAGTGCCCGACCGATTATCCATTGATAATTTTCCTCCACTACCCCGAACTGTGCGTCAACCTTCACTTCCTTCATCCACCTGGGCTTCTGGCCTCCATCAAACCCAGCAACCTTCCAATAGTGATACGACACACACGAAGAAAAATCCGTCAGAAACATTAACTAATGATAACCTGTTCTCATTTAGCGAGATAAACTCTCTTCTTAATGAAGTTGTAACCAAGCTTAGTGCTTGTCAAACCAAAGCTGACCAATTTAACGTCATTACTTCATTAGCTATTAAGTACATATACTCGGAAAAAACATGTTAAGAAATTCTCTTAACATCATAACTTGGAATGCGAGAAGCATCAAAAACAAAAAGCATGAATTTTTTAGTTTCTTGATAAATTTTAATATTGACATTGCACTTGTTTCAGAAACCTGGCTCAAACAAGACATTTCTTTCTCACATCAAAATTACATATGTTATCGCCTAGACAGGGTTCATGCTAGTGGTGGAGGTGTCGCCATTGTTGTGAAAAAATGTATAGAACATTCCTTGCGTCCTTCATTACGCCTTAAGTTAATTGAGGAAATTAGTATAGAGGTAACATTAAGTGACAATTCCAAGGTGAGTCTTTTTTCGGTCTATTTCCCTGGAGGAAATAGAAACCTAGAGCAATCTACTTACTTTAAGCGGGATCTGCAAAAATTGTATAGAGTCAACACTCGAAACAAGGTAATTATTGGTGGTGATCTAAACTGCAGACATCAGTCGTGGAATTGTCTTAGGGCAAACAGCTGGGGTAATATTTTACTAGATGTTGCTGAATCCAGCCCAAGTTTTTCCATACTTTATCCACTTCTTCCCACCTATATCCCAGCGAGTGCTAACAAGAACCCCTCAACTCTTGATCTATATATCACTAATATTCCAAATTACTGCACAGTACCATTAACTCTAAATGCGTTAAGTTCAGACCACCTTCCGATCAGCCTCACAGTGAATCATACAGTAATTGTAAATCGTACCAGTTTATACCACAACTATTCCGCCGCCAACTGGAATTGTTATAAATCATATATAAACACGAACTTGGTTCTAGGTGATACCAGCCTAAATTCTATAACCTGCAGCGAGCACATTGATATCCTATGCAACAATTTTGTTTCTATTATCAATAGAGCGGCCGATCTTGCGATACCTAAATGTTCCACTGCTCCAGTTGATAAGGCACCGCTTCCTGAAAATATCTTACATCTGATTAGGCTACGAAACTCTGAAAGAAGAAAATGGCTGCGTTATAGAATCTATTGTTTTCTAGTTAATGTTAAAGTCTTAAATAATATCATTAAAAACGAAATCTCAACATATAGGAACAAGTGTTGGAATAAACACCTTTTCTCTCTTGACAAAGCAAGCAAACCGTTCTGGAAAATATCAAAAATTATGAAAAAGAGAGGCTGCAGTATTCCTCCGTTTAAAGTTCACGACAAGTTGTTTATTTCTTCAGTGGAGAAATCGAACCTACTTGCTAACACGTTTAGTAAGAACCACTCCATATCTATGCATCTAAGCGACGCGTATACTGAAGCTGAAGTTGCTAACACTATCTATGTACTTTCTCAAACACCAGCTGAAAGTACTTACGCAACTAATATCAGCAAAGTTAAAGAATTGATAAAAAAATCGAAATCTAAAAAGGCCGCGGGTCTCGATAATATTAACAACAAATTAATCAAAGCACTTCCACCTGCTGCAAGTAACTATTTAACGTTCATTTTCAACGCTTGTCTTAAGAATTGTTATTTTCCGGACTGTTGGAAAACAGCAAAAGTAATACCTATCCCGAAACCCGGCAAACCGAAGAACAGCCCCGAAAGCTACAGACCTATTAGTCTACTTAGCTGTCTAAGTAAGCTCTTAGAAAAAATCATTAAGGAAAGGATTGATCGTTTTGTGGAAGACAATAACATCTTACCAAACTTTCAGTTCGGTTTCCGTATTGGTCACAGCACAATCCACCAAGTCTTGCGCATTAAAAACCACATAGCTGGTAAATTCATCGACAAGGAGTCAACGGGACTAGTTCTTCTAGACATCGAAAAAGCTTTTGATACGGTATGGCACGATGCCTTGATTTATAAGCTACTAAAACTTAAGCTGCCAATACCGCTTATCAAAATTATCCAGAGCTTTCTTCGTTCGAGAAAATATGTTGTGAGTTTAGGAACCGACATATCCTCTACTCACCAAATCCACCATGGTGTACCCCAGGGCTCGGTCCTTGGTCCCATATTATTTACATTGTTTGTCGCAGATTTACCATGTCTAGGTGAAAACATTCAGGTAGCTATGTTTGCCGATGATACGGCCATTTTCTCTTCGGGTGCCTTATTCACTAATGTCTACAACTCTTTGCAAGCACCTCTTGACAAGCTAGCAGTATATTACAGGAAATGGAAAATAAAAATAAATGGTAATAAAACACAAGCTGTCTGGTTTTCGAGATGTAGGAAACACTGTTACCTACCAAATGGCACTAAACTCAGTATGTGTGCAGTTGATATTGATTGGTCCGAAGACTGTAGATATCTAGGTATTATTCTAGATAAAAAACTCATCTTTCAAAAACACATCACTACCACAACTGACAAAATAAACAAAGTCGTAAGAGTTATGTATCCATTAGTGTGTAGAAAATCAAAGCTTAGCATCGAAAATAAAATTATAATATTTAAAACCATTTTTCAAGCTATACTCCTGTACGGGGCGCCTGTATGGTGTAATTGTGCTCGCACACACAAAATAAAATTGCAAAGGTGTCAAAATAAAATATTGAAAATGTTGCTGAATTTGCCATGGCATTATTCGACACATGAACTACATGAAAACGCTGACTTTAAACCGGTAGAGTTCCTTATTGACAAAATCAATCGAAACTTCTTCGACAATTGTTCTTTTTCTGACAATGTTCTCGTTTCCCGTCTTGCGTTATCCTAAGTCACTACATATGTACTCTGTCTATGAAAATTATATCGAGGTCATTACTACATAAAATAACCGGAAGCTCGTGCAATATTAGTCTTAAGATTCAAATAAGGGTTTTTTATTGTAGTTTTCCCTTAATTTATTATTTGTTATTCATTAAAATTGTGCTATTGTCGTTATATAGATTTAAGATTATAGTTGTAAAGGAATTGCTATCCTAAATCTCTTAAGTACTAGTTGTAAAATATACCATAAATGTAATTATCTACTAAATAAAAATTGAATTGAATTGAATTGAATATTTCTCGTTAAGGGCCATATTTCTATTGGGAAATAATTTTGTATAGTTTTTTATATTTTTATTTCCGCTAATCACAAACAAGTCCGATCCCACCTCTCTTCTTTGATTCGGAATCCTCAACGAATTCACATGTCATCGTCAACTTCTTTCCTTCCTTTCTCCATCAATCCTTCACTTACGACTCTTTCGTTCTCGATTCCTCTTATTTCAAATACTTATCAAACTACTTTTTTGGTCCATTTCTTTCCCATTTCCTCGATCGAAATATACTAACTCAACTTAAAGATGAGTTCACTCCCGCCCAGATGGTCTCCCCGCTAGAATTCTTAACGAATGCCCTGTTACGGCTCCAACGCCGTGCTTCCTCTTTCGAGGGAAGAGCGTGGAGGTTATTATATTTATTAATTAATATGTTATTAATAATAATAAATCTCCTTTATTTAAATTTTTGTTTTATTTTTATTTTATTTTATCGAACTCAGCTATCTCAAGCTGAGCTCTCTTCTTTCTGCTTTTTTCATATAAATTTACTTGTTTATATAGAACTGTGGCGTATAAACTGAACAAAACAATCTAGAAGTCTCTGTGACTTAGAATTTTGAATAAACTTTGAACGAAAATCAAAGTGGCCATGTTTTGAAATGAAAAATGTGCTTGTTATGAAAAGGGGCATATTTATGAAATGTGCTGTAAGTGACTGGATATAGAATATAGTGTCTGTTTATTTATGAAATGTGCTGTAAGTGACTGGATATAGAATATTGTGTCTGTTTATTTATGAATTGTATTAACTGAGAATGTAGGATATGTGAGGATGTAGTTTTAAGGGTTGTGTTTGAAAGGACATGAGTTAGTGTTAAAGCGAATAAGGGTAGTATTCTGGAATACAACAGCCCCTTTGTTCTTCCTTCGCCCTTTCGATTATTTTTAATCCGTCGCTTTCATTTCCTATTCATCAAGGAGCCAGTGGCGATGTCTCTGTCACTCTGTCAAGGTGAATTTCCTAACATTTCGAAAATGTCCTGTATCACTCCTGAGCCCAAAGGCAAAGTCTCAAACTAGCGTCCCATTGCCAAACTTTCCAACAATCCCAAACTTTTTGACATCTTTCTGTATTAAGTGCTATGCTTCCGCAGTAAATCACTTATTTCACTCAGGCAACACTTATTTCACACATCTACCATCACTAATTTGATTGAATTCACTTGCCACACATTCTTAGCCCTAGAGAACAGTAACGAAGCGCTTTCAGTAAAACCTTCGATAAAACAGCACAAGCTAATACATTTTAAATTATCCTCCCTAGATTTCGAAACCGTATGACAAAGTGGGTTTCTCCATATCTGAGTAGTCGTCTCTACAGTGTATGTTTCAGATCCGTTCTTTCAAACCCTTTTCTCACTACCTCAGGACTCCCTCAGGCAGTCACTTTGGTCCCGACCAATTTATATTAACCATAAAATGACATTAGTATGATTATCAAGCATTCCCGCATCTCTCTGTGCACCGATGATACTAAATTTTTCAAAACCATTGTTTTCCGCTTGATTCTTCCCTTCTTCAAATAGGTCTCGCAATTTTTTGCCAGAAGAGTTGCTTGGAGCTTAATGTTGACAAATGTAAATCAATTGCGCTTCCACGGAAGCTCACCCGTTCCCCTTCCCACCCCGATTTCTTATTCAACCAATCTTTATGATCTGTTCACTCGATTCGCGACCTTGGCATCATATGTGACAGGTAGCTAAACTTCCTCTTACGTACTGACGACATTATCGTTAATGCCAATTCTGCTCTCGGATTTATAGAATGCGGGTCTAAGAGAATTTCTAGCCGTTACATGACCCTATCGCTCTACGTTACATTTGTCCGCCCTCTACTAGAATATGCCAGCAAGATCTGGTCTCCTCATCATATGACCCACATTCGAAGAATTGAGAGCATTTAACTTCGTTTCTTACGTTTTTCCCTCCGATGACAGTGTTGGTAAAAACTCTGTATTCCCAGCTCCCTACACATGTCATTTTAAACTAATTAACCTAAACGCACTTGAAAAGCGTCTTCATCAACCGTCTTCTGTCAGGTTCGGTCGATTGTCCAAGCCTTCTCTCCTCTTCTATCACAGAAGTATTAGACGGTAATTTAAGAAGTAATCAGTTGAGGTGGCGCATTTGTGGGGGTTAAAATATTTTAGTCAACGTATGACTCGGATTCACTTGGTTCCGCAACACCTGGTTCGCCGATATTAAAGGAAGAAAAGAAATGTAATAATAACACGTAGTGGAGTTGGTTTGATGTTAGTGTTCTTTTTTTTTTAATTCTTTATTACTATCCACATTTATTTACATTTGGTACATATAAACTTTCTTTACACAAATTAATTTCATTGCGTCTGCTTTAATTCATGAGGTTTTTTTTCTGTATCTATTAGAATCTTATCCTGTAGATCTAATATTTAACTTAATTTAAATAAACAACGGCAAACAATGTCTAGGACAGTTCACTATTCATCATCATCGGCACTAAAACCGGCATCCGGTCTTGGCCTCATTTAGAAAGTCCTGAGGCTCGTTAAATTTTCCATAATGATTTGTTTTTTCCGGGCAAGGTCATTAGTCTTGCGTCAACATTTCACTATTACTAAGATTTAAAAACACTGTCCTCTGTATGTATATACGAAAGGTAATGAGAAGGAATAACACGACAATTGTGACTCGACTTTATTTTTGGACGCACGATATTTTGGATTAGCGTGACCGACTGCGATCGTGTTTGATGGAGGTTGGATAGCGACTGATCCCAATTAGGGATAAAATTTGGATTTTGCATTTGCCCCACAAGCAACCAATCGAGATCATCTTTACATTGGTGCTCTATCATTTTCCCCGCCCATCGAGGTAAATAAACGCTTCGCTTAAATCGACACTCGACGGACAAGGGAGAATGAGAGAACTGGAACACAATGTACAATGATCCCGGGGTGGATTTGGTTTTTGTGTGCATGTACCAATGCAACGCTGAGGATAGCCCACTGACCTAATTCGGTGAGTGTGGTGGTCTCAGAGTGCATTGAACTATAGGAAGATAAAAATGAGATCCAGAAGGTAATGGCTAGTGCTATTCACCTGCAAAAAGAGATCATTGATCCCAAGCGGATAGCGTGTCTTGGAGAAGTCGAAGTGACGCTACATTGGCTAGGACCATATTATTGTGGGAACCAAACTCGAAGAATTTGGAATTACCCCGCCCGTTGCAGGATTATGTAACCGCGTCGTTTGGACAGACTTGGTTGTTGCTAATCAACATGAGTTGCAAACTCCGGTGGAAATCTCATGGGTTAGAGGAATGGAGTTGCCGTATGGCAAACAAAGGTAGCTGAATTCAATTATGCATTACCTGCATAGAATAATGAATTCAGCTAGGTTTTCTTTTACAGGCAAAACAGCTGGACGGTGGGATAGGGGATAATGTGACGCGCTGAAGGCGGTTGAAATTGTGGGTTGGTTCTCCATGTAGTATAGAGAACCCCCAAACATTTATAACACGGTTTCAACCAGTCAAGCTAAACCCCTTCATGTCAACTAATATAATAACTACACCATGTAATTGCTTGCAAATATTTGGTTGAAAGGAATTGCTTTGTTTATTGGCCAATTAACTTTGTTTGTAGGAACTTTAAAAATAGAGCATCTTCAGTTTTACTTGGATATATATAAATTGTGATTTGGGCATTTGTAATATTGCCGATGGGCTTTCCGGTACGGAAAATTGGAACAGTAATGTGCAATCAAAACCATTTTTCCTATATAGCTATGCAAATTATTACTGAATCTCTTACTTTTCGCCTTGTTATTCGTTTACCCTTTTTCTGCTAATGAAACTAATACATTAGAATGTCACATTCGCCAATCTCCACGAACTTGACATTCAATTAAATAAGGCAGAAAAATTCCACCATGCAATAAGTTGTACGTCTTCTTCATAATCTCCCTTTTTCGCACATTCCTTCAATAAACCTACACCCTTTACCAATATTATATATAATAACAAAATATTTGTCATCACATCTGCAACGATAATAGGAGCCCAGATTCAAGGTTATAACATCGTTCGTCACGGCTCTAACTTTGTCCTTTCAGAAACATGAATCAACTACGACAAGTTACATAAGGTATCAGTGGATATATTTGCTCCCTCACTTCTCTTCTAATCAATAAGACTAGAAGCTTTCATTCTGCTATAACCCTATCTCCACAGTACTACCTAAATCACCCCTTAAGTTGTCGCCACCAGCTTGCACAGCAGATAAGAAGTTTGTTCTAAATACATTACTAGTATACAACCCCGACCTTGGAACACATCCATTCATCTCTAAAAGTCGGAAAACATTCTATAGTAATTACACTTACCAGTCACTTGGGTTTTGACAACGCTTTCCATAACCAACATCTACCCATGAAGTTCAAAACACGTATACCCCCATCCCCGCTCCCCAATTCCTTGGCACACTTACAGGTATTTCAAGTACAAGTACAAAGTACAACATAAAATCCGACAGATACAACTTCCAAACACATGACAAAACCCTTTGTCAATTAGTGTGCCGTGGTGTGAGCTGCAAATTGAATTTTTCACTTCGCATAATGTTCGTCAAACGCGTTTTGACGCAAATTCATTCTGTGTGACAATTGGCAGTGGATACCTGCGGAAGCTGGAGCAGGTGAAGGGCGAAATCCTATAGTTGTCTCGTAACCAGAATGTGGTAACTTTAAAAACAATTGATGCTTTCGAGGATAAGTTTCTCGCACATGTCGCCTGATGGTGCCTGTTGCCGGCATCTTGAAAAAGCGAAGTGGTTTATGCCGAAGGGGGCTGCTCGAACTCTGCTCGAGTGGTAATTGCACAAATTTTAGATTAGATCGTGTTTCTAACGAAAACTGTGAAATGGCTCCGAAGTCACGTTCCACTCAATCGTCGAGGTATGGGAATTAATTATCGTCGTCTACGCTTCGTGATTACTAGGATATTTGGTCTTAGTTTTTCTGGTATAGAATCGGAGGAAAGTAAGAGGGTACGTGAGGCACCTTTCTTTTTGGGGTATTTGATAAAAAAGGCAAATGTGATTTCAGATGCTAAATTGTAAGGAGATTACGCTATGGAATTCTCTGCTGTTTGCACAGTATGATATGGATTTGTTCACCTTATGCAGCTGCAGAGATGTGGGCGGAGATTTAAAACATTGTCAAAACATCCCATGCATGCAAACGTAGTATGGGATTCAAAAGAATTTGAACTGTTATTATAAAAATGATCAAAAGATGCTGGAGTAGATCAATAAGTGCTTAATATGAAGTCGTGCGTTGAACAATAGTTTGTTATTGTTTGGTGTTATCCTTTTAATTTTTTGTGTCTGTGGTCAGCACCGAACACAAAAACATAAACTCCGCTCTGTGGATCAAATAAATTTATTTTATTTTATTATAGGTTTTAAATATTTTCTATCTTTGATATAAATATTTTCTTATCTGAATTAAAAAGCGTGTGTCGTAAAAATGTATCATATTCAGCAAAACGGACAATAAAAGTTACTAACTTTTCATTAGATATCATCAATGTTTATTATATTCAACAACAGGACATTAAACGTCAACGTACTTTCAGTCAGGTCATAAATGATAATAATGGTAGTTACCGAACTCTGTTAAGTCGTATATGTTTATTATATTCAACATCATCATCATCATCGGCACTATTTTATTTATTGGCCTGTAGGAACCCGAAAGTTCATGTCCTCACTGACTCGACTCCGCCATCCTTCCCTGTCCTGTGCACTCTCCTTCCACGTTCGACTATCCGATCCGATCTCTTCGAGGTCAAATCTAATATTGCCCTCCCATCTCCGTCGCGGCCGTCCTGTCGGTCTCCTTCCTGTTGGCTTAGCGTCAAAAATTCTATGCACGGTCCTATCGTTGCCCATTCGCGCCGTATGTCCGGCCCATCTTAATCTTCGCGACTTGATAACTCTCACTATTGTAGGTTTGCGGTATAGCTCTTCCAGTTCGTGGTCATCGTCATCATCGGCACTACAACCGAGATTATATTCAACATAGGACATTAAAAATTAACGATTCCCCAAATATGTATATTATATTTGACAATTCCTCTGTCCTATCTTTATCGTTAGATTTTGCTGGCAACTGAAATTTAAAATTTTCGATTTTTCGCATCTTACTCTCGATCGCTGCAAGATGCTCATTTTCTTACGCATACAATCGCACACACGAGCGCTTGTGATACTACAGGCGTACCCGAAGATACGATGTGGATTTTTAAATATTTTTAAACACTCTTGCTGTTCTCTTTTCGAGCGGAATTTGTGATCCTTCGCTAGTCTCGCATTTGTTTGCTCTCTCAATGCCTAAGTTGGGTAAAAAAGACAGGCATTTCACAAACAATGTAGCGAAGCCTTAGGATCTTTTCCCTAGATTTGTACAAAACATATAAATATAACAAAATATAAGCCAGATGTCCCAACACGATGTAACGACTGCATTCGTATTAATCTTAATGCAATTTGTACTGCAACGCCTATTGGTGGGGTTTTGTGAGGGGAAATGCAATCATTGTAGAAAACAAACGAGGTATAAATAATTGCGTTTAATTGTAATACTCTGGTTTTTCCTAAATAATCAGCATCTAGCGGTAATGTGCTCAAATTATATTCGCCTTAATACTGCTTACCCAGAATTTCGGTCGACGGAAGATTTCTCTTCTGTGCAACATGCGATAAAAGATAAGGCGTGAGATAACAACCCTATATTTGAGACGAACGATTTTATCCTTTTTATTCCGAATACATCTCTCAGGAAAGGCGAACCTAACGCTGAGTTGAAATTAATGAACAGTTGCAGATTGTAGCATATTAAAAGTTTAATTTAACAAACAAATGGATTGTTTAACTCTTCCGCACTCAATCGTTTTAGCTCTGGGAATATTTCGACGTAGAAATTCTGGAGACTTTCCTTTGGAAGTCCTACTTTGTTGTGGATATTTGAAACTCGTTCGCACTCAATCGTCTTACATCTGGTGATATCTTGACTATGGAAGCTTTCGAGATTTTTTTTTTTTTCTCTGAAGAAGTGTGAACTCCAATAATTTTTGATGGGTCGCCAAGGATATGTGTTGGCCTAATGGAAATCAGCTCATTCACGATTGACGAGTCCCGCACATGTCTGGATGACAGATTCGCTCGAACTGTCTAATTGCCAACACTACTCATCTGAATTGATTGTTTGAATGTTTAGTGAGAGCTAAAAAAAACAAACTCATCACACTGAGAGCATAACCATGAGAGTTTATAAGGAATCCAAATATCCAACTTGCCAACGCATTCAAGCTTCATTAGGTAAAAGAGAACACATTTTTGACTGATCTTCAATGTCGTGCAAAGTGGATTTGATTTGATCAACGCCATCGTCTTGTCGTCATCAATCTCGGTGGACCTTCCTGACCGATGAGCACTTTTGATATCAAATTTAGCAACGCCGATTTTTTGGAACCACTGACGTTCTTGTAGAGCATTGTCACTGTAAACTTTAATCATCTTTTTACAAGCTTGTCGCACGTTCTTCCCTTTACGGAGTAAAACATTACAAGATAAGGGAAATGTACAGTCTGGTTTTCCATCTTCAACGTGTTATAAAATCTTCAAAACTCAGCCAAAGCCCTCAATTTTGTTTTATTGAGAATGAAGTTTAAACTATCAGCTGTTAAACCACATACAACAAACATATATGTGAATGACTTCACTACTCCCCAAACTGTACCTAAACCATCTGTTGCAAGAATACGCAATGACTTTTTACTCTGCGCAATTTTAGTTTTGAACATTAACGGCAATTTCGCTGATACTCGAATATTTTTAAGTACATGATGAATTTGGAAGAACTCTCACTGTTCTTCCGTTGATAAATATTAATTACCACTTAATACTAGAGGGATCCCGAGGGAAGTTCAATAAAGGCGAAACAGCTCTTGGCTTGCCGAGTTGTACAATTGCAGATGTCCGGATGTCCGGATGCACGTCTCTAAACTCAAAACATCTCCTGATGCGGAATTCTATTTAGGATCATTTAGGAGTCTATTGTATTCCAAAGATTTAATCAACTCGGTATAGACTTTTGCCATCACATTGAACAACATGGACATACAGCATACTCTATGTCGCTTCCTTTGGGATTGGTTGAATTCGAGTGGTTTTCCAACAGGTGGGAAAGGTTTTCTGTGCATAAGTTGTCATAGATATCCAGCGAGAATTCTAGAGCACAATTTTTAATGATTCAGTTGGTTTTTACCTCGGTCTGGTAGCTTTCTTCCATTCGTGTCTATGGAATAGAGCACTGGCAAAACTATATATCCGGTATTGAGGATTGTGCTGGATATATTTAGTCCAACGTATTTCCAATTTTGCTATTCCTTCCAAATAAAAAGTTTCCTCAAGACCCTCACAATAGCTGTTATTTTCTGTGATAATATCTTCATTCGCCCCAAATCTTTTACCGCCCAGCCATTTCGTCAGGCTTGGAAACAGGTAATAGTCCCAGGGTGCTAAATCTGGATAATATGGTGGATGGGGTAGCAGTTCGAAGCTTAATTAATAGATTTAAATAAATAATACTAAATAATAATACTTAATTACCTAATAAATAATAATAATAATACTTAATTACTTAATATATAATAAAAATAATATTTAATTACTTAATAAATATTAATAATAATACTTTATTACTTAATAAATAATAAAAATAATACTTAATTACTTAATAAATAATAATATTAATACTTAATTACTTAATAAATATTAATAATAATACTTAATTACTTAATAAATAATAAAAATAATACTTAATTACTTAATAAAAACTAATAATAATACTTTTTTACTTAATAAATAATAAAAATAATACTTAATTACTTAATAAATAATAATATTAATACTTAATTACTTAATAAATATCAATAATAATACTTAATTACTTAATAAATAATAAAAATAATACTTAATTACTTAATAAATAATAATATTAATACCTAATTACTTAATAAATATTAATAATAATACTTAATTACTTAATAAATAATAAAAATAATATTTAATTACTTAATAAATAATAATATTAATACTTAATTACTTAATAAATATTAATAATAATATTTAAGTACTTAATAATTAATAAAATTAAAACTTAATTACTTAATAAATAATAATAATACTTAATTACTTAATAAATAATAATAATAATACTTAATTACTTAATAAATAATAAAAATAATACCTAATTACTTAATAAATAATAATAATAATATTTAATTACTTAATAAATAATAATAATAATCCTTAATTACTTAATAAATAATAATAATAATACTTAATTACTTAATAAATAATAAAAATAATACTTAATTACTTAATAAATATTAAAAATAATACTTAATTACTTAATAAATAATAAAAATAATACTTAATAAATAATAATAATAATAATACTTAATTACTTAATAAATAATAAAAATAATACTTAATTACTTAATAAATAATAATAATAATACTTAATTACTTAATAAATAATAATAACAATACTTAATTACTTAATAAATAATAATAATAATACTTAATTACTTAATAAATATTAATAATAATACTTAATTACTTAATAAATAATAAAAATAATACTTAATTACTTAATAAAAACTAATAATAATACTTTTTTACTTAATAAATAATGAAAATAATATTTAATTACTTAATAAATAATAATATTAATACTTAATTACTTAATAAATAATAATAATAATACTTAATTACTTAATAAATAATAATAACAATACTTAATTACTTAATAAATAATAATATTAATACTTAATTACTTAATAAATATTAATAATAATACTTAATTACTTAATAAATAAAAAAAATAATACTTAATTACTTAATAAAAACTAATAATAATACTTTTTTACTTAATAAATAATAAAAATAATACTTAATTACTTAATAAATAATAATATTAATACTTAATTACTTAATAAATATTAATAATAATACTTAATTACTTAATAAATAATAAAAATAATACTTAATTACTTAATAAATAATAATATTAATACCTAATTACTTAATAAATATTAATAATAATACTTAATTACTTAATAAATAATAAAAATAATATTTAATTACTTAATAAATAATAATATTAATACTTAATTACTTAATAAATATTAATAATAATACTTAAGTACTTAATAATTAATAAAATTAATACTTAATTACTTAATAAATAATAATAATACTTAATTACTTAATAAATAATAATAATAATACTTAATTACTTAATAAATAATAAAAATAATACCTAATTACTTAATAAATAATAATAATAATATTTAATTACTTAATAAATAATAATAATAATCCTTAATTACTTAATAAATAATAATAATAATACTTAATTACTTAATAAATAATAAAAATAATACTTAATTACTTAATAAATAATAATAATAATACTTAATTACTTAATAAATAATAATAATAATAATACTTAATTACTTAATAAATAATAAAAATAATACTTAATTACTTAATAAATAATAATAATAATACTTAATTACTTAATAAATAATAAAAATAATACTTAATTACTTAATAAATAATAATAATAATACTTAATTACTTAATAAATAGTAAAAATAATACTTAGTTACTTAATAAATAGTACTTAATTAAACCCACGAAATACACTTTTTTTCATTTTCGTTATAATTCACGAGGTTGCTTGCTTTCAATGGCTGTCAAACACAAACTAATGACGCAGCTTGCTCAAACAGCTTGACAGGAGACTATTTATGGATGGCAGCTGACGGGAGAGGTGCATTTAAAGTTACTGCGCGGGAAATTCAAAAAGTCCCTGACTTATCAAATTGCCCCCGTATGTACTTATTTGCTAGACAAAACACAAGTTAAATTAATTTTTAAATCTTTACTTATATTAATTTTTATTGTATGTAGTTATTTGCTAAACACTAGTTAGATTCTTGCTGGTTTGGTTAACTTACTAAACTTCCGTTGCGCGTGTCAAGCAATTATCGTTCACTTTTATTAAAAGACATTAGACCTTTTTATGTGTTTGCCTTTATATTACTATCTTAATCTAACTAGCCTTTTTACTAATTTTTATTTTATTTATAATACTTATTTACTGTACAACTTTGTTCTCTGCGAACTACCGTTTGCAAATGTATCTTTCTTTAGCCAAACCATACGAATGTGGAATGCCCTACCTGATCATGTGTTTCCTCGTCGTGGTAATGTCCAGGCATTTAAGATTAGTGCACATCCTTATCCACTTCCTCTTCTTCCGCTCGCAGTGAGCTCTGACATTTAAAGGTACTTCCAAATCATCTTTTGGCGCGCGGTAGTGCAAAACAAAAAAAAAAGAGCTATAGTTCGCTACATCGCTGCGCTCCACTACAGCCTCTTGCACAAATGTCTCTTTTTAAAATGCTCATTCTAATTTCATTTCTAATAACCTAGACTCAAATTTTAAAACTTCTAATTAAACTCTTGATTTCAGTTAATTAATAGAAATGCGACGGAATTAGCCTCCCTCCACTATGTTGTTGCTATATACTGTATTAGTTTCGACTGCTATTGCGAACTATTCCCGTTTAATTTGACAATTATTTTTTAAATGTCGACCTCCGCACCAACTAAGACAAACACCTCTTTATAAAGTGGACGAAAACACTATTCATATCAGCTGTTTTTGCTTTGTTTACATCATTCAAGCTTAGTTGATACATCATCATCATCGGCACTGCAATCGGGATTCGGTCTTGGCCTCATTTAGCAACTCACTCCAGCGGTATCCGATCCGTATCCGAGACTTATTAAATTGTCCATAATAATTTGTTGTTCCGGGCAAGGTTATTAACCTTGCGCCAACCTCCCTCAGGATGCCGCTGCCTGCATTGGTTCACTACTTGACTGGTGCCAAAGTAGGCATCCAGGGGTGTCACGGGGAGACTTCATGTCAACTTGGATTGAACAGGTACAAGGATCTTCCGGGCCTTCGCCGGATTGAAAGCAGACATTTTGCCCTGCACGTTCCTTCCCACCCGCCCTTAGTTAATACAAAGTGTGTTTTATTATTATCACATTTAGTGGATCTGGAACGAGTCTACAAATGTCAAAATGATCCCTTGAGTCAATGCACACAATATTTTACCAGAGACATTTTTGAACTTCGGACGGAGCAAACAGTGTTTCTGCCCCATATTATTGTACACAACAGAAATATTTTTTTTTTGTTTTCCTGAAACTTAAATCTAAAGTAATTATACACTACTACTACTACTTTTTGGTCTGTACGAATCCAAAAGTTCGTGGCCTAACTAACTCGGCTATGCTTCCGTTCTCTGCTCGGCGTACTTTCCGTCAACGTTTCGCCACCTGATCCAATATCTTCAAGTTCATGCTTTATATTATCCTTCCATCTCCGTCGCGGCCTTCCCACCTGTTTCTCTTTCCCGTCCTCCGTCAAAAATTCTATGGACTGTGACGATTCCCACAGACCTATTCCCTATGAATCTTCGTCAATAATTCTATTGTCGGTTCCCACAGTTCTCATTCCTGTTAGTCTTTCATCAAGGTGGTTCTCTCGTTTCCCATTCTTGCTACATGCTCGGTCTATCCTAATCTTCGCGCCCTGATGATTCCCACTATTGTTGATTTGAAGTATAGCTCTTCCAATTCACGATTGTTCAGCGTCCTCCATTATCCCGTGTGCTCATCATATTTAGTGCTGAGTACTCGGAACTTGGTCTTTTCGTTTTGTAAGCGCCCATGTCTTGCATACGTTTAAAACAATTGGCATGCTTATTGTTTTATAAATACGAAGAGAAGCGAAATATATGAAAAGCTGATGCGGTTTACTTACGGATATGGCAGATTTTATGTTGCCATGCAGATCTGCTTACGCTGTTTGTAGACGTCTCTACTGCGTCTGTTGGATTTCGCCTAGTTGAACTGCTGGCATTCTTCCTCCGTGTGTGCCACTTCCCGATTGTAACACAAGCGCTTGTATGCGATAGATTGGCATACGTGTAAAATCTGTGACGTGCAGGATATATCCTATATAAGGTCGTTCATGTCAATACTAAGAAATGTCTCACGTGAACCAAAGCCGTTGGTTTCATAATATTGATACTCGTATTTAGGTGTTATGCGCTAAAAATTCGATCGCTGAATCAAATCATTGGTATCGCAATGTCCTCTCTGTCTATGTTGGCTCCATTACATAAAGTCTCATTGGGAAAGTATATTTTGTACTCGGATTGAAGAGTTCCGTATAAACTAAAGTAAGCTTCGAGATGTTATCTATCAAACTTTTTCACAGGTTCGAATCACGTTCTTCACTACTTCGCAAACGTTGTAATATAAACAAATCTCTTCTACTCTACTCTGCTTTTCACCAACACTGAACATGGAACATGGATTGCTGAAAGCTCGATATTATTAGGTGTGCAGCTAAGTTCTCGCTTTTTTTTTTTTTTAATGAGAATGCAACTTTATTGTGAAAAAAATGATTATTAATAAATCATTCGAACTATTGCCCATCGCTAGCTACAACTTTTTTCCATCTTTTTGGCAGAGCTCGAATACCATTACAGTAAAAGTGTTCATCTTTCGAAGCTATTCACGACCCATTTTTTGATGTCTTTACATGAGCGGAACTGCTGGTCAGCCAGACCATGTGCCATCGAACGGAACAAGTAATAATTGTACGGCGCAATATCTGGGGAATATGGCGAGTAGGGTAGGACTTCCCATTTGAGCGTTTCCTGGTAGGTTTTAACGGGGTTGGCAACGTGAGGCCGAGGGTTGTCATCCTGTAGAATCACTTTTCCGTGCCTCTGCTCATATTGAGGTCGTTTCTCGCGCTGTGTTCAGCTGAATCGCATCAATTGAAGTCAATACATTTCCGCAGTGATGGTTTCGTTCGGCTTCCACAGCTCATAATAAATAACCGTTCTGGTCCCACCAAATACACAGCGATATGACTTTCTTTTCTTTGGGTTGTTGTAAGGAATACATTTTTCATCGCACGTCACGATGCGATGAAGAAAACCCTTCCTTTTTGCCGCTGGAGCAGTTGTTCACAGGCGAAAAAACGACACTTAACGTTCCTTGGCTTCAAATCATAAGAAACCCATGTTTTTTTGCTTTTAAATCATTCCCAACGCATGCAATCGCTTGAAAATGCCTTGGCGGGCAACTCCTAATGCTAAGGAAAGCTCTTGTTGCGTTTGCCATGGATTCACATCGAGCAATGCCTCCAATTCAGCGTCTTCAAAGGTTTTTGGCTTGCCTTCACGCGGACAGTCGTCAACATCGAAATCACCGTCTTTGAAGCCAATCACGGGGCGTTGTTTCACTTAGAGGAGCATCTCCGTAACCTTTGTGGAGCTCTCGATGCGCTTTAGCGGCCGTTTTCTTCGAATGAAAGAAGAAAATCAACACTTCCCACAAATGATGATTATTTAGCACAAAATCAGACCTTTCACACAACCAAAAGTATATGCCGCAAAAACAAAATCACCACTGTGTCAAAGCGCTTTGATTACCATATGTCTAAGCTTGGTTCATGACGTTTTGGATATGTCGAAATCGACCAACACTTATTGCTGGAGCAATCTATTGCCAAACAACGGAACTTAGTTCCGTACCTAATACACAAATCTTATTGGGTGGTACCACATGAATTGCCCCATTGTATAGTAAAAATTTAAAAGCCAATATTGTTTTTCCGTAAATTTTTATTCAATCAAAATAGGATCCGTTGGCATTTATGACATTCTTCCAACGTAATACACGGTCAAATATTACTTTTTCGTAAAAGTGCTGACTCTTTGAGGCAATGAAATCTTCAAAGGCTTTTATGACCTCTGCTCGGTTTCGGAAGACCCTCTGCCGGCAAAGTGAATCCAGATTGCGGAAAAGAATGTAGTCCGTTGGGGAAATGTCAGGAGAGTACGGTGGATGCAGACGAATTTCAAATCCCAACTGCAACCGTTTTTTTTTCACCGTTACTTGTGAGGTAAGGGGCCTAGCATTGCCATGCAAAAAGATAGGGTCGTGGCTATTGACCAACGCAGGTTGCTTTTCAGCCAATTTGGCATGTAATCTGTCGATTTCCTCACAATATTTAATAGCGTTTATCGCTTCTCCTGGTTGAAGAAATGAAAAGCGGATTGGTCCTTTCGATGCCCACCAAATGGTCACCATAACGTTTTCTGGGTGAAGGTCGGACTTGGGGGTGTGCTTTGGTTTTTCACCTGCATCCAACTACTGCCCAGGTCTTTTACAGTTATCATAGAACACCCACTTTTCATCACAGGTGACTATCCGGTGCAAAAACTGTTCAGTTTGGTTTCTTAATCTAAGCGATGCGCAGACTTCCAGGCGCCGTAGTTTTTGGGACTCGTTCAGTTCATGTGGTGCCCACTTATCGAGTTTCTTTACCTTTTCTATGAGACAAATTTGTCGACTTAATGTCATTGGGGATACTCCCATGCTTTGTGCAATCTCCCGCACCGATTTCGTTGGGTCCGCATCCACCGTTGCTCTTAAAACATCGTCGTCAACTAACTTTTCTAGCTTCCCACGTGGTTCATTTTCGAGACTGAAATCTCCCCAGCGGAACTTTCCAAACCAACCTCGTATAGTGCGTTTGTTTACCGCAAAATCCTCAAATGTGTCATTAGTGTTTTTCATTGCCAATCACGCATTATGTTCCATTTTAAATTCATAAAGGAAGAGGGTTCGAATTTGAACTGCCGACAGGTTGGTAAACAATTCCTAGAAAAAAATACGGTACTTGTAATGAAACTTAAAATGTTCACACGTCAAGCACACGTACGACTTTAGTTTATAAAAAAAGAAAGTTTAACGTTCTGGCACAGATGTTCACTCGAGAAGTTTTTACGTCCGACTGAGCGAAAATCGGACATTTCATGTGGTACTATCCAATACTTTATTTTCAACTTATGAAATAATCTCCTTGTCATCGTAGAAGCTCTGCGCATGGCATATCTGACTTTCAGAGGAACGGGAAGTCTCGCAAATCTTCCCAGTTTTTTTCCTCTTTGGCGTTTTTTATTACTATTCGAAATAGAAATTCAAATTTCGTCCTCGACAAACTATTAAAAAATCAAAAATGTTTTCCCTTTCGAAGTTATATCACGTATTCCTTCCGAAGGGTTCCACAATTTTCTAAACCCTAATTACTGCCGTAATTATTCAATCGAATTTCTCGAAGTCACTTATGAAGCTCCCGCTATTGTGTTTGAAATCTGAACCGAATAAAAAAGTTTTTTAAAAGGATTCTTTCATTTCGGATAAGCTCTTTTTAACTGGTTGATTTCTCATAAAGAATCTCATTGACCCACTCATGCACATACCACTCAGCCGTTGTGCAGAACCTGTCGACGCGGAAAATTTCATTTACTTTTGTCCACCTTTGGGTCCCTTTTTACCCTTCGCAGTTTGCCGGCTATTGTGAAACTTTTTCCAATTTTCCTTTAAATCCATTATAGAATTTACTTCAAATTCTTTACAAAGACTTTTCATTATTTAACATTCAAGAGTTGAAGATCGACGCCGGCTGAGCAGAAAAGTATTTATATGTCAGTTTTTCAAAAGTACCTTTGGTCGCTTATTTAGGATAGTTCTCACAGTAGGCCCTTTTGATTGACTCAAAATAAGTAGTTGCCTTTAACGACAATTTAAGAGTGTGTGAGAACTGTAAATTATTATCAAGGAGATTAATTTCATGATGTTCTGTCAACCTGGCCTCAATACGCAAACTTCAAGGGTACGAATGTAATCAGCTGATAAGATTAATACGTGTCACAGTACAAGTCGTGAGTCAAGTGACCATACAATTGAATGCGAACGGATGTGTCTAATGTCGAAACCATGTCTAGCCGTAGGTGGATTTATGGTTCTATAGAGTGTTCGTATCTTGTAGCAGTCTGCAGCTTGTAGAATTCGTTATCGGCTCGTGAATTGATAGCATTTCAATTGAAATTGGGACACCACATAAAACGAATTAAAAGTAAGTATTCAAATGTCGATAAGGGGCGTGAGCTTTCCGGAACCCCTTGGTATGAAATTTATTGTGTGAAAGTAATCGTGATAACAAATGTCAACCGCTATCACAAGTCGAGCATTATAAGGTGGGGTGTGTTTAAAAATTTATTCCCCGTGGATTCCTTGAACACCTGCATGAATGTGTGTACTTTGACAACACTCGGAAGATAAGGGTAATTTGAGAACTACGTTCTTGCGGTTGTTGATGTAAAACCTTTGTTTGATGCATTTGATCTTCAGAAAATGGTTGGCATGCTATTCAATGAATTTGACTAGGACAAACATTGTTAAACAAATAACCCGAAAAAAATCACACAGTTGGATATGACTGAATTATTGGTGTAATTATAATTATATTATTTATAAATTTGTAAGATTTTATAACCTATCGACCAGTTAATAAGTTTCATCAAAGGTCTACTCACATTCAATTACTACGGAGTCAAGCACCATAGGCCCAAGTTGTCCGATTGAGAAAAAGTGTGGTATGAAGGTATTACACTGCAAGGATGCAGCAATGTCGAGCTCGTTTTGCACTCCGTTTATGGGGCCCAGTTTAGATGCCAATAATTTAATAACACTTTTAGTTTTTATAAACGATAAAAATGTTTAGATTTTCAAATTAAATGATATATCTCCTTAAACGATATTATTTCTTATACCAATTTCCTGGTTTCCATGGAGTACTTTATATTGAATTATTTAATAACTTGTTTCCCTTCATTTAATTAAAATTTATCACCAAAAAATAATTGGTGTATATTTCACTCCTAATCTGACTGAATGCGTCAGGGCACATAAACCCGTGACATGAGTGTTTTTAACTTTGATCAGGGCACATAAACCCGTGACCTAACTAGTTAATATTTAGTTAATTGCGCCTAGACTCCTTTACCTATGCGTGTTGTATTAGTTGGTGATCCAATCGTGTCTCAAGAATCTAACGCTGTTCCTGAAAAAGCTGTATCAATTCAAATAAAACAGTGTAGATGTTTACCTCTTGACGAGTTACAGTAGAATCGCATTTATTTTTTGAGATGTTTTTCCTTATATACAACTTCTAACAGAAACTTACTACCTACAATTTCCTATACAGTTGGAAAAAAAACAAGATTCCTTCCATTGTACCTATAAAAATATACAATTATTATGGCGACGAGCATTATCCCTTCAAACGGATATACATTTTCTATCCACGTCAAAGTGACGGGTCGCAACATTTTCTTAATTACTATGCTCTTTGTTCGTTTTCATGTGTCCATACAATCGATGCTGCCGCGGCTGTATCTGGGAAAAACCCTTATTGGAAATTCTCTTTCATCATCATCATCGGCACTACCACCAGGATCCGGTCTTGGCCTTATTTAACAAATCTCTCCACTGGTTCCGATTTCGAGCCGATGTCATCCAGTTTAGCACTCCCAGGCTCTGAGCGTCCTTTTCTACGCCATCCCTCCATCGCAGACAAGGTCTGCCGCGCTGTCTCCTTCCATACATCCTGCCACAACGGACTTTCCGGGCAGGCTCCTCTTCGCTCATTCGAACTAGGTGTCCCGCCCACCGGAGTCTACCGAGCTTGATTTTTCTTACAATATGAGCTTCAAGGTAGATTGCGTACAACTCATGGTTGTAGCGTCTCCGGAATCGTCCTCCCTCACATACGGGGCCAACAATTCTCCTTAAGACCTTTCTCTCGAACGCGGCTGAGAGTTCAGAGTGCCTTTTATTAAGCACCCAGGTCTCGGATCCATACACGAGTACTGGTAAGACCATGGTCTTGTACAGTAGTAGCTTGGATGTTCTGGATAAATTTCGGGATTTAAAGAGCCTTGATAGACCATAGTAGGCTTTGTTGGATTTAATCAGCCGTTCGCGTATTTCTTCTTCCATATTGTTATCGGCTGATACTATTGACCCAAGGTAGTTAAAGGATTGCACTACTTCAAATTCGTGCTCCACTACCCTGATAGTTTGACCAACGTTAGGTCTTCTCTTCGCAGAAGTTGCCACCATGTACTTGGTTTTTCCCTCATTAATGTGCAGTCCCAGTTTTTGTGCCGCCTGCTAGATCTGGGTGAAGGATTCCTGTACCCCCGATTCGGTTCTACCGATGATGTCGATGTCATCTGCGTAGGCAAGTATCTGGCTGGACTTGGTGACAATAGTCCCTCTTGTTGTAACGCCAGAGTCACGGATTGCTTTCTCCAACGCCAGGTTGAAGAGGAGGCAGGCCAGACCGTCCCCTTGCCGGAGTCCATTATAGATGTTTATTGGTTTGGACAGCAATCCCGCTACTTTTACTTGACTAGTTACGTTGGTCATGGTCAACCTACAAAGTCGTATCAATTTATTTGGAATGCCGAATTCTCTCATGGCATTATATAGTTCTACCCTGGCTATGCTGTCGTAGGCGGCCTTGAAGTCTATAAACAGATGATATAGTGGAATCTTAAATTCCAGACATTTTTCCATCGCCTGCCTAAGGGTGAATATCTGATCAATTGGTGATTTGCTTGGGATGAAGCCACACTGATATTGACCAATGATGGCCTTAGCGTATGGGGATAGCCGGTCTTGTAGGATAGTGGAGAGTATCTTATAGGCGGTACTCAGCAATGTTATACCCCTATAGTTGCTGCAATCTGTGATAGCACCTTTTTTATGTATGGGGCAAATTATACCACGACGCCAATCTTCCGGCATCTCCTCTTGCTCCCATACGTGCACCACGATCTCGTGAATTGCGTGATGTAACGCTGTCCCTCCTTGTTTGATCAGCTCAGCTGGTATGCCATCAGCTCCAGGGGCTTTATTTGATTTTAGCTGTCTAATGGCTTTTAGTGTTTCCTCAATGCTTGGTGGCGGCAGTATTTGGTCTTGATCTTGCATTGGTGGAGCCTCCAATTCTTCTGTGAGCTGACCATTTAGCAATTCATTAAAGTGCACTTCCCATCGCTCCAGAATGCCTTCAGGATCGGTGATCAGATTACCCTCTTTATCCTTGCAGTAAGTGCAGCGTGGTGTGTACCGCGTCATACTGCGGATTATTTGGTAGAACTTCCGCGCCTGGTGCGGACCTCACTCTCTACTTTTCTCTATTTCACAGACAAGGTTTTTTTCCCAGGCACTTTTCTTTTGTCTGTGAAGTCTTTTTTCAGATCTTCTGAGCTCTTTGTACTTCTCCTCGCGTACCCGCGTCCTATGAGACTGCTGCATTGCCCGATATGCAGCATTCTTACGTTCAGTCCCTAGTTTGCACTCATCATCAAACCAGTCGTTCCGATCTCTACGACTACTGCCTAAGATGGAGTTGGCAGTACTAATGACAGTATTCTTAAGGCGTGTCCATTTCTCTTCTACGCCCGGCATTCTGGCCCCAGGACTTACTCTCCCTCCGTCGAGCTCTTCGAGGGCGAGTCTTAACGCATGACCAAAGGTGTTGCTGGTGTTCTCATTGCGTAAGGCAGCCGTGTTGATTCGAACCTGATCCGCGGATGCAATACGTCTCCGTAAGGCAATCCGCGCTCGGAAAACTGTACCAACAAGATAGTGATCTGAGTCGACGTTGGCACCTCGGTACGTTCGTACCGTCATCAGGCTCGAAGAGTGGCGGCGATCTATCAGCACGTTGTCAATTTGGTTGCGAGTGGCTCCATCAGGTGATACGCAGGTGGCTTTGTGGAAATTCTCTTTGCCTGTGTCATAAAAAATGTGGGCATCGAGGTCGTTTCGTGAAATGGTAATTATCTGCTGAGATAATTGCCGTAGAAATGTGAACCGTCATAAAAAAATGGCTTTGTGTGGAAGATACTTGTACTATTGAATAAAACATAAATTGTACTCGCGTAATGATGTGTGATATTTGAACATGAAACGAACTTATTCTAAGAGAATTGATATGATGCGTAAGCTACAATACTTTACATGTTGATTCCTAACTTAATAAAATGATTTCGTAAAAACGTGGATACAATATTTTAGTTAACAATAATGCTTAACTTAACAGGAGCTTAAAACTGTCTCAGAATTCTATAAAGAAGTTTCAAGTAGTTCATAGCAAGAATATTATTATCGCTACCTTTAACGGAAAATAACTTATCTACTATTTCGTATTTCCCTTTACGTGGAAAGAGTAAGTAGATAGTAAGGTTCCAAGTCCAAATTGCAATATACAGGGTGACCCTTCTGTTTGTACAAAACAAAACTTCTGTAATGAAATACCGTTTAATGAATCAAGATTTACATCTTATTCAATTACGATTTTTAGGTATTTATTTCATAAAAAATATGTTGTGAGAATGCCTTCCGTTATTCCGCTGGCACTTTTCTAAATGTAATGTAAAATACCTGAGAACTTCCCGGCACATATTCTTCGATAATGCTACTATTTCTAAACGAATGTTTGTCTTTAAGTGGTCCAAACAGCAAAGACTATTGCTGTATATCTCGGATTTTAAATAGGTTCAAAGAAAGAAATCGATTGGTGTCAAGGCGGAGCCACCTACAGTTGTTTAAATCACCTCGTCAAGACATCAATTTTACAAGGCAAATTTTGCCGACTACTGATGAAACATGTCAAACGTATGATATGCTGACTATGCTTCTGGTATCACGTATTACGATTAAAACTAACCAAATCATATAACGCTGAACTGAAAAAATTACTTAATCCACGCCACTTACCGCTCCAGTAAGATACATTCTGTCAAAAAAGTTTCGGGAATCGATCATCTAAAAAGCTCGCTTAAAGATTTTCTCAAAATTCCTTTGTCGCTAAGTTGGTACAACTGTCCTCTATGGTTTGAGCGTGATCTCAATTGACTCAGGCTCTCTACGTTTTCCTCGTTTCTTGACGCAATCCGCTTGTGTGAAAGGCTTCATTCATAAAGTCCTCCAAAAGTGGATTTTAAAGTAACCTTAAGATATATATATATATATATCATCATCATAATCGGCACTACAACCGGGATCCGGTCTTGGCCTTATTTAACAAATCTCTCCACCGGTCCCGATTTCGAGCCGATGTCATCCAGTTTCGCACTCCCAGGCTCTGGGCGTCCTGGTCTACGCCATCCCTCCATCGCAGACAAGGTCTGCCGCGCTGTCTCCTTCCATACATCCTGCCACAATGGACTCCGGGCAGGCTCCTCTTCGCTCATTCGAGCTAGGTCCCCTAGTCTTGTACAGTTGTAGCTTGGATGTTCTGGATAAATTTCGGGATTTAAAGAGCCTTGATAGACCATAATTGGTAATAATAGATAGCACTTAATTAGGCGCGCGGTTAAAAATTCTCACCTTGTTTATGTTCTAATAATGTTAGAACAAGAAACCGCATATAGTTCTTAATGCACAAAACCTCTGTGTTGCTGGCTTATTTATAGAGCTTCTACCTACCCTGACGCGGCCTAGGCCAGTACTGATGTTACCACCCTTGACAGGATTATTGCCTTCATTTTCTGGTCCACTGGTATTTAACAATATACCGGATAGGACTGCGTGTATGCCTGCGAATTTTTACTCGCATACTCTACGTGAGACTGAAATCGTAGTCTATTGTCGAGCATAACTCCCAAGTACTTAACAACATCTTTCGATCATAAGTTCTGATCTGGAAGTTAGGATATTCCACTTTCGACTGGTCATTAGTACTGCTTCCTTTTTGTGGTAGTACTGCTTCCGTTTTATGGTCGCCTAGTTCTAATCCAGCGGATTGTAGTCAGCCTGCAATTAGGCGAATAGCCTCATAGTCGATTCTTAACAATTTTTACATTTGATGTTGTCTGCGATCCACTAGTTTCCAATCCTTGTGGTACATTTATTACTAAAACTCCGTGGAAGATGATATTCGACAGGAGTGAACCAAGTACTGATCCTTAAGGAACTGCCGAAACAACATAGAATTTTCTACCTAAGTGGGACAAAGTGCCCATTGGCCTAAGGGCTCTTCTGATAGACAACTAGTTGGTCGAGTTAAAAGCGTGTGTCATGGCACAGTATTTTATGTTACTCCTTTCTATATTTCCGTATTATACATCAGTTTTCTATTGGTGATGTAACTTACGACGATTTTCAGGAGGTGGTGCGGAGTTCCTATTCGACAAAGTAGTTTTTCTGAGGGACAACCAGTTGGTCAAGTTAAAGGCGCTTTTTATGTCCAATGTGACCACTGCACAGTATTCTATGTTCCTCCCTTCCAACGTTTACCTGTTATTGCTTCGTCTGGCTTAGCAACCACTGTTTTGATGGCGTTAATGGTCGATCGTGACTTCGTAAAGCAAAATTGATGAAAGCGCTCCGTTATTTACCACTACGGTGAGCATTCTATCATATATATTCTCATGGATTTCTCCCATTGTACCCAGGAGGCATATACCAGGTGTACCGGTATGAAGTGAGCGTTTTTTTTAATAAAAAAGTAGATACACTTTTTTTTTAAGTAAAAAACATTTTATTCGAAGTATTGCCCATTGCTTTCTACACATTTCGACCACCTTTCTGCAAATTGTGTATACCACGCCAATAAAACCGGTCGTCTTTTGAGGTTAACCATTTGGAGACCCAATTTTCGACTTCTTCGTAGGAATTGAAATGCTGCTCAGCCAATGCGTGTCCCATCGATGAAAACAAATGGTAGTCGGAAGGAGCCAAGTCTGGTGAATACGGCGGGTGGGATAAGCTTTTATTGTTTCTTCGACGGGTTTTGCTGTATGACTCGGAGCATTATCATGCAACGAAATTACCTTTCCGTGTCTTGTGGCCCATTCTGGTCGTTTTTCGATCAATACATTGTTCAAATTGATCATTTGTTGCTGGTAGCGTTGCGCATCAACAGTTTCGCCAGGGTTTATAAGTTCATGATACACCACCCCCTTCTAGTCCCACCGAAACACAGCATTGTCTTTTTCCGAACCGATCAGGCTTTGCAGTCGATATTGACGATTCTCCTGGATGTACCCATGATTTTTTGCGTTTAGGATTTTTAAAATAAATCCATTTTTCATCACCAGTCACAATTCGAAGCAACGTTTCACATGTGGTGTTTCGCTTTTCCATCTGCCTGTCATTCAATTCATGTGGCACCCATTTTCCACACTTTCAGATCTTCCCCATAGCTTTTAAACGACCAGAAATTGCTTGTTGTGCAACATTTAACATTTGTGCCATTTGTTTTTGACTTAAAGTGTCATCTTGATCCAATATTGCCTGCAATTCGGCGTCTTTAAACTTTTTGGTGGTCTTCCACGTTCTTCATTTCGCACATCAAAATCATTATCTCTGAACCGCTTAAACCATCTTTTGCATGTTGCTTCCGATAGAGCATGATCACCATAAGCCTCGACGAGCATTCGATGCGACTCTGCAGCACTTTTCTTCAAATGAAAACAAAAAATTAATGCTTTCCACAAATCATCATTTTCTGGTACAAAATTCGACATTTTTAACAGGATTAAAAAATATGATGTTGTTTGTACAATGACTTGATGCATACTAAATATGTTTGACAGGTGTCATAGCAACCAAATAAAAATATATATAAGGGCTCGGTCACAACAAACGTTCCCTATCGATACATTTGTATCTTGACGCTCACTTCAGACCGGCACTCGTGGTAAGATGAGAGGGTGATGGTACGGATCTGGTGGTTTATTCTTTCTCTTTGGCTACAGTACTCGATATTTAATTTTCCACTCTCGGGAAATATTCCTGAGGCATTTCTGTATCGCGGTTTGAAATACCTCTGGTCTCGTTGTAAGTGCCGCTTTGACAGCTTTGTGTAGGCTCCTGTCAGGCCCAGGCATTTTTTGTCGTGTATTCTTCTACTCGCCTTCTGCATCTCTTCTGTCGACAGCACTGGTTTAATACAACACTCCACTCCATGTTAGGCTTCCGAGAAAAAAGATGCTCTGGCCCCGCATCTTGGGACAAATTATGTATGGCATTTTATGACCCTTTAGTCTTGCCAACACGATTCTGTTGGCGGTCCGCCTGGGGTTTATATCCGCCTGCGCGCGGGTGTTTCTGAACCATGTCACCTTGCTATTTCTTAAAGCGGTGTTTAGGTCGCGCCTTAACATTTCTAAGTTATCAAAGTGTTTTTCGAAGTCTGATAATAAGTAGAAGTTTGTAAGTATAGATTTTTAAGTATACATTTATAATTATAGGTCTACAAGTATCCATTTACAAGTATGGTATGTAAAAATATCTTTGTATAATATTTGTGAGTATAAGCTGATAAGTAAAAATCGCGCAAAATACGTGCATGTAAATACACTTGTTCATAAATATATAAGTGGGTGCGCTTTTCCATCTTCTTGTACGGTTGGCCAAAAAGAACTTTTTTTTTTTAACCTACTAGGAGCCAGACCATATGCTATAAATGGTTCGAAACTCTGTACATGTACGTTAATGCCTCTACACACTAAAACCTTTATATCTTCTTATTCTTATTTGCCGGTCCACATCACATAGTGTCGGATATGTCATGAAGTAGAAAAATTCCTTGTCTATTAAACAAATCGGTGTGCTTCTCTTCTCGCTTTTCGCATTGTCGACAGAGAGGTGAACCATTGCGTCCAGAATGATTGCAATATTTGCAGTATCTACCATGCTCCGACAGGAACTGTGTAAGCTGCTGGTTTCCATGGGTACGCTTTAGGCACACATCTAAAGACGGTAGTTTAAAGGCACATCTGTTTTTTTAGTGAGTATTCCATCTGACCTGCTTGGAACCTATCTTTCTTCCAGCTTTACAGAAGATTATTCTACCAAGCAGCTTTGTTAGATCCAAGCATCTCCTCGGCTACGATCTCTATGGTAATAATCTAGCTATAATGAATGCTGCTACGACGGATATCGCACTGATACCACATATAGTCTTATAGTCCTTACTAGTTTTAGCAGTGTAATTCTCTTGGTTCACCGATCATTAGCAGTATCCTGGATAGGTGTGTATGTCTGCGGCTTTTTTTCTCGCATTGACTTACATTTTAGCCTGTAGTCGAGAATCACTCTCAAGCACCTTTTTGCTTCTTTTCATCATTTGCTCTCGTTTCCGAGCTAAAAGCCTTTGGCGGTTCTACCAACCACACAACCCACTATAGGTTGAGATATCGTCGTTCTACCAAAGGAATATAATCACCTATATCCATTACACGTGCCCACAGACACGTTTCCCAAAAGTCCTTACTTCCGCCTGAAAGAAAAGGTAACATTCCAAATACCCCAACATTGAATTCAATAGAAAAAACCAATCAAACTTAACGTTCAAACTTTCCTAATATTGAATTCAATGCATCCATCCAATGCATCCATTCGATTCATCCATTAAACGCATTTTTCTGAAAACAAACAGAATAATCACCCTAAATTCCCCGCAAGATCCCAAACCGACAAGCGCACGTGCGCAAACAAAGGGCTGGCGATTCGCCCGCCGGCACAGAATTCTTGCAATCATCTTAACGCCTATTTCACGCCAGATGTTTACAACTAGGAAAGGCGATCTAGAAACCGATTCCAAATCCCACGGTTCCTTTGTTACCCATCTGAAGCACACAAAACTGTAAGCCAGATGTGTAACGCAAACAAATCCCAAGAAAGCATCGAGAAATGAGTGGCGGTACGGTCGATTCTTCGAACAAGATACAGTTAAGGAAATGAGAATCGAGATGGGAAATTTCTTTTTCAGATGAGGGGAAGAGAATGGGGGATAAATGGCAAAAATTAATTAAGATGGGACAGTCAAACCGAGAGAACCCCACCGAGGAGGTCGATAGAGACCAGTTAGAGAACTCCGACACGGAGGTATCCACACGGCGCATTAAATCGAAAAAAGAAACCGCCGGCCCGAAGTCTCTTCCCTTATAAAATACGCCAGTTTACCGAGTGCATTCGCGGAACTGCCACCTAAGGCAAACATCATAAACATTTTGTGTAACGGTTAACTACCTTGCGCTCCGGAACAATTAAGTGTGATATTAGTTAACTCAATTTTCTTACAGCCGTTAATAATAAACAATAAACCCATGTACGCACACTAGTGCCCCTAGTATCGCCACGGGTGATCAAATGTGTAAATCCGTGAATCCCTGTATTAATCAATCTGGACTTAATAAACAATTAAAAATAAAAAATAAAAGTCAAAACTATTCATTCTCTCCGTGTTTTATTTGTGCTGTTTTCGCCCAGTGTGTTCTTCCTTATGTGCGGACAGTGTTCGGCGGAACACTTACGACCTAATAGACAACATCCGCCAAAGTGGTGAGCCCGAAAAGTGATCAAAGTGAGCTCGCGAAAGACCAAACAATCCCGGAAGAAGATCAAAATAAACAACCATAACTCAGTGTTACATTTGTGACAATTTCTCGGTGTTGTAATTGAATCCGCTCCGGTGTTGTTTTGTGGTGTCGTGAACAGTGTTCGGCGGAACACTCCAGCAGTAACTTCACAAAAATCCGCTAAAAGCCTTCTACCGATTACTACGACCGTTCAAGTTTTGTACCCATTGCTATCAATTGATTTATATAATTCGGTAATTAGTAACCTGATTAGACTGCTTCGTATAAGTTTCATTCTGATTTGTGGATGTAGCTCTTCTTAAGACTAGATCCAATACTAATCGGCTATTTTGCCTCTTCTGCATCCGCTGTCTTGTAAAACAGCCATGGCGGCTCGATACCGACATCTTGGTGTTTCGCACTGCCTACGGATTAACCAGCATCTTCTATTTTTCAGCCCTCAATCAATTTTGAAGCACTCAAGGGTTCCTTTTATATTTCAGGATTAGAGAACAAAAACAAATATTGATCATCGAAAATCACTTTATTGTTTTTCAAAATATTCCCCATGAAGATCTATACACTTTTGCATGCGTTTGAACCAATTGTCGAAGCACTTTTGCCACTCTGATTGAGGTATCTCCAACACATGCATTCTGAATGCAGTAACCGCTTCTTCAGGTGTCGAAAAACATTGACCTCTCAATTTGTTTTTTACGTACGGGAATAAAAAGAAGTCGTTCGGTGCCAAGTCAGGACTATACGGCGGATGACCCATCAAATCTATGTTTTGGGTGCTCAAAAATGCAGTTGTCACAGCCGATGTGTGAGAGCTCGCATTGTCGTGGTGAAGAGTGATCCGTCTTCGGCGGTTGGTTTTCCTGATTTCTTGGAAGACAACTGGTAAACAAATGGTTGTGTACCACTCAGAATTGACTGTTCTGCGTTGTTCTAGTGGTACGGTTGCGACATGTCCAGGTTTTTCGAAAAAACAGGCGACCATTTGCTTGGAAGTGCTTTGTGCGCGAACAACTTTTGTGGGATTTGGCTCATCTTGAAACACCCAGACAGTCGACTGCTGTTTACTTTCGGGCTCATACGCGTAAATCCACGATTCACCACCTGCCACGATGTCATAGACGTGTTTCGAAGCACCGCGACCGTATTTTTTGAGCATTTCTTTCGACCAATTGACACGAGCCTTTTTTTGGGCGATTGACAAATTGTGTGGGATCCAACGCGAACAAATTTTTTTGACAGTCAAATGTTTATGCAATATTGAATGTATGCTGGTCCCACTAACGCCTAAGGTTGTCTCAATCTCACGATAGGTCACATGACGATCTTCCAATATCAGTTCGCGCACAGCATCAATGTTTTTCGGAACAACAACTGATTTTGGACGACCTTCACGATATTCATCTTGGAGTGAACTACGACCACGATTGAATTCACCATACCATCCATAAACACTGGTCCTTGATGGAGCTTCATCGCCAAAAATTGAATTAAGTTCATCCGTGCACTGTTGCTGAGTTAATCCACGCCGAAAGTTGTAAAAAATAATCGCACGAAAATGTTGACGATTTAATTCCATTTTTGGGCCGAGATGAATCTTTTAAGTTACTGTAAACAACACAAATAGCGCTCGTATGTCAAAACGTTCTGAGTGCGTATAACCTCAAAAATGTCCAACTTTACGACAGAGCTGTCAATTGCCGGATTGCAACACTAGTGTTGCCAAATCCCGAAACATAAGAGTCAACCCTCGTATCTTTTTTTATAGAACGTGCGAAAAAAAAATGCATTATTTGATACCTTTAAATTTAAAAGAAACTGCTTAGGCCTAACAAGAGGGTGTCCTCACGCTATTAGACAACGATGTTCTTAAAAAAAGACAAGAATCTCTTAATGTATTGAGCTGATGTTTAATTGGTGGGTTTTGTGGGCGAATACTTGGACGAGAAAAACGCGAGTTCCGAGCTTATTCGTGGTATTTGTACAACAATAACAGTTCTTATACCCGAATGATGGAATTCAAGGCAAGTCTTGTGGATCTGCTCGAGTTTTATTGGTCTCTTTTGTATCTTATTGAACATATTGGTGCTATTTTTGATTTTCCAAAATAATCTAACTATTTGATGTTGTAAAATTGGAAAGTTAGGGAATCTGGTGGAAATTGCAGATGGTCTTGATTTTATATGTGTTGCACTGTTATTGGTTTTACGTTAATATAAAGGTATTAAGATCTATCTATTCCAAGCAATCCAAGTTATTTCCACAGAAAGCTGTAGTAGGAAAGGAGGTAATTTTTGATTGACATTAACCAAGTTTGATAAACCTCTACAACACTTCAATATTTTTTCACATACGTCGAACAACTTAGCCTGATTTTTTCAATCTATCTTCACGCAACTGAACTAGTTTTAACACCTTACCCTAAACGATTCAATTCATACATACAAGACTTGGAACTGCACTACGATTTCATATCAAATACGCGCCAGAAACAACTCTTATTATTGTTGCATTTATTGTTGCTGATCGCTTTCGCTAAAGCATGCGATTCTGTCTGGCCAGCCACGCCAAGTGCAGCCAACCCCATAAACGGCGAATTTATGTCTTATTTGTAATTTAATTAAACCTCCACTTACACATTGACGCCAGAGGCTCATGGCCGTGATTCGAAACAAGTCTTTGTTTCTAATCACCAAACAAGTGGTGTGCCATCTGTACCAGGCATCTGTTGTAGCAGCGGTAACATTCCATTACGCGTCTAAAATCGCGAGTGGATGTCAGACTTTATTAATAGAAAATTTGAGCAAGATTTAGATCAACCCAGAGGTCACATTGTCACACGAAGTCAACTTAATGAAAGCGGCATTGAATTCAATTGTGGAATCCCGGTCACATCCCCAACTTTATTAAGGAGAAACAATTTAAATTAAGGGAAACTTTTTCTTTTGAATTGAAGTTTGTGCTTAAGCATCGGTTGTATGTGTTTTTCCATGTTCCGTCGTTCTTTGGTTTTTTGCAACATAAGTAGCCTCAATCATGTCCCCTTCGTATCAGTTGAATGACCGACTCACTATATTTCCGAAGGTATGTCTTAGAGTGAAAAGGGAAGGAAATTTTTACAATATGAAGACGAAGTTTGAATTAGTGATAGCCACCTGTGCTGATATCATCAGCGTGGATTCCTTTAAATTTCCATAAATCGCCGTCGGCAGTCTTGTTTGGACCAGGATATAAAGACAACGAATCACATGACCAGTCACCCTTATGAGTACCCTGTAAGTATTTCCGGATGGCTGAAGTTAATATGTATAATATACCGATATGCACTATGTGGTTAACGGTCGCCGCGGAAAATAGTTGTCCATTAAACGAATGAGTGTTGAATGCTCGAAGATTGCAGTAGGGGATGATACATGACTAGATAGAGCGTTTCTGATTCTTGTAATTCGACTAAAAAATGATTCCGTTTGTATTCGTCTATTCAAAATTGATTTTTCTTTCGACTTTCGCGAACAAATATTGAAGAGGAGGAATGGAGCCACCAAGCTCAATCAAGCAATGTAATACGAGAGCAGGTCAATAAGTGTTTAGAAAATGAGGACGATTTTCTTTTATTTTCTCATTTAGCTAACCTAATAATGACGCATAGTAACGTCGGTCTCTTTTCCAAATAGTCAATGAAGGTAATACACGATGCATCCCTAAACACAGTAGCCATAACCTTTCCAGCTGATTTCACCGTGTTTACCTTCTTTGGAACCCGTACACTTTTAACAATCCATTGTTTTGACTGTTCGTTCGTCTCGGGAGTGTAGTGGTATATCCATGTTTCATCTACACTTACTAATCTGCGCAGAAACTCATCTGAGTTGCGACGCATGCGCTCCAAAAGTTCTCAGCTGAGAGCAAATAGGGCACTCATCTCGCAGATATTTTTTTCATACCCAATTTTTCATGCAAAATTGGAACATGAAACAAATTGAAAATTGACAGATGCCTAGTGAGGAATGATGCTTATTAAAAACAAACCATTAGCGATGCTATGGGCGCCGTCGTAGGCGTTTCTAACGACTTTTTGATCTACCCTCGTAGAATCAATAAGGATTTTATTTCGTCCATGGTCGAATAACTAATTTGAAATCATTACGATTTTACCATACGATAATTTTTGAATTTTGATTATTTTATCATCATCATCATCGGCACTACAACCGGGAACCGGTCTTGGCCTTATTTAGCAAGTCCCGAGGCTTGTTAAATTTTCCATAATGATTTGTTTTTTCCGGGCAAGGTCATTAGTCTTGCGCCAGAGGCTCCCCAACGGGGAATCGAACCCCGGTCTCCCGCGTGACAGCCGGGTATACTAACCACTATACTATCGAGGAGCCTCGAGGGTTTTATAAACCAACTTAAAAAAAAAAAACAATTTTTTTTACTTCGTTAGGTCCCATGATATATGTTGACAATTGTTTTGTATATGTGGGTTACTTTTCATAGTCGAAATGGTTCTTTTAGTTGTGGTATGATTGGCGGTTTTTTTTACTCACATAACACTCTTTCGTAATGATTTTCTGCTAAAAACACAAATCGTCATATTGCCTGAGCTCCCGCATTCGCCTGACATATCCCACTGTAACTTCCTTCTACTTCCGGGACTGATAGAACCATAAAGGGATGGTGTTTTGTCACCATTGATGAGAAAACAACGGAATCGATAAAAAATTGTGGTATTGAGTTCCAAAAAACCTAAGATTGGGAAAACCAGATAACACAGGTTTATAATATCTGAAATGGTTCACTTTGAAGTGGATTAATATTTATTAATATTATTTTCTTTTTAAGTTGCAGCTAGTCTGATTGCCAAAAATTAAGTGACTTTCAGGAATTTATTAAATGAAAAGTATTGCATTGAATATAATAAATATTGATAATATGTATATAAGAATATAATAAAAATTGATATGTGCGTATAAAGGATCTATTACTATTACTATTTATTGGCGTATAGGGACCTGGAAATCACCGACTCGGCTGTGCCATCCCTGTTCTGGGCGCTCTCCTTCCACGCTTCACCATCTGATCCGATTGCTTCAGGGGCAAGCCTAATATTGCCCCCCTAATCGGCCGTCCTACCGGTCTCTTTCCCATTGGTCTACCTTCAAGATTTCTACACACGGTACTATCGTTGCCCATTCTCGGCACATGCCCGATCCATCTTAATCTTCAAACGTCAATACCAATCAGCAGATTATGCTTAATACACTGAATTCCGACCTCAACAAGATATATCAATGGGGATTATCTAACCGAGTAGAGTTCAATGCCTTAAAAACTCAGTGCTATCTCCTGTCATCAAAGGTGAACCCCAAAGTAAATATACTGTCGATGAATGGCACTTTCATCGACGAAGCCAATGAACTATCAATCCTCGGCATTTGAATTATTCGACTATTAATTGGAACGACCACATTTTTGAAGCTGCGAAAAGTGCGGCCAAATGCATGGGATTCCTTAAGAGATGCAAAAGATACTTCACTCCATCCAACCTGGGCACTATTTACAAGGCGTATATTCGTGCCCGGAAAAACAAATTATTATGGAAAATTTAACAAGCCTCAGACTTGTTAAATAAGGCCAAGACTGGATCCCGGTTGTAGTGCCGATGATGATGATGATGATATTCGTTCAAAATGGAGTTCAACTCTCATATTTGGTCAACCGCATCCAAAACTGCACTACACGTGCTCGATAGGATCCAAAAACGAGCAGTGAAACTTATTGGGAACCCAGCTGTGAGTCGATCAATTCCGTCGTTAGAACATAGGCGCAACGTATCGTGCCTATCTCTCTTCTATAGGTATTATCACGGTCATTGTTCAACTGAACTTGCTGAATGTGTTCCGCCCCTCCAGACATTTTCCCCCGATACCCGTCAATCTGAGAATGCGCATCAGTTCACGTTGAAAGTCAACTTCAGGCGCACAAATAAATATAGAGAGTCATTCTTTACCCGAACCACACCAATGTCGAGTACTCTACCTGATCATGTGTTTCCCCGTCGTTGTAATGTCCAGGCATTTAAACCAATGTACATCGACACCTTCTTTCCTTATCCACTTCCTCTCCATCCGCTCGCACTATGCTCTGGCACTTAAGGGTACTCCAAAATCCCTTTTTGTGCGCTCGTTTGTGTAAAAAACAAAAAAAAAATCTCTGGGACCTGACTACTCTCACTATGGTAGGTTTGCGGTACAGGTCGTCCAGTTCGTGGTTGTGGAGTCTCCACCATTGTCCTGCTTCTTCATAATATTTACCGCCAAAAATGCTCCTTACAGATTTATTCTCGAATACCCGGAATTTGTTTGCTTCCGGTTTTGTGAGAGCCCATGTTTCGCATCCGTATAGAACAATCGGCATGATTATCGTTCTACAAACGCAGAGCTTTATACCGATTTTTCCAATAGGGGCTTGACAACTTTTTTTTAAAATAAAACGCTTCTTGAAAAAACGATTGTATCGTGTGCTGTGTGGCTTGTGGCACCGTCCTGTTGAAACCACATTTCGTCCAAGTCCATATCTTCCAATTCGGGTCAAAAATAATCGGTAATCATGGTAACGTGACGATCGTTATCGTCGACGAAAAAATATGGCCCAATGACGTCGCCGGCATGCACACCGCACCAAACAGTTATTTTTTGTGGATGAAGCGGTGATTCATGAAGCACATCTGGACTTTCACCCGACTAATAACGTATGTTTTGCTTATTGACGAACCCATTGAGCCAAAAATGAGCTTCGTCACTGAAGATGATTTTGCGATGAAATTCATCATCTTAAATTTTTATAATTTGCAGACGTTGTTCGTTCGTGTACTTAACCATGATGAAAATGTTGACTTTACTGAATAAATTGGCAGTGACAGTTCGATGATTAGTAAAAGGGTGCGTTCACAAATTAAATTCAAAGTTGTCAAGTCCCTACAAAAAAACCCTATATTACGTGATAGCAGTTTGAATTTTAGTAGTTTACTGACTGTGTGCGAACTGGCGTCTTTTGTGTATAAATGATCTATGTGTTGAAATATTTTTAATGAGAATAATCAGTTTCCATTGTTATGTGAAATTTGTTTTACACATTCATTGTCAGTTCAGCAGATTGTATTACACTGCCGATTCTTACAATACTTTTATTAGTTTCTGATGTAATAAACATTTTATCATCATCATCATCGGCACTACAACCAGGAACCGGTCTTGGCCTTATTTAGCAAGTCCTGAGGCTTGTTAAATTTTCCATAATGATTTATTTTTTCTGGGCAAGGTCATTAAGTCTTGCGCCAGAGGCTCCCCGATGGGGAATCGAACCCCGGTCTCCCGGTTGACAGGCGGGTATACTAACCACTATACTATCGAGGAGCCCTAATAAACATTTTATACACTTGGTTTTTAAAAATAAAAAATCTCAGTAATCAATTTTCTAAGCTTCTTATGAAATTTCGCGACAGTTCATAGCTGTATTAAAACAATTTTTTTTTTTTTTTGCCAACAGTCAAAGTAGATTTGATATAAACGAAGGCCGCAATCAGACTTCAATTCACTGACCGATTACCACCAACCTGATAAATGAAACACACCCCTAACTTCCCCTTCGTCTTTGTATGCGCGCGTGAGCCGCTGACTATGTAGCTGGCAGGCTTATAAGGATTACGACTGATTACTTCCCTTTTGTTTCTATGGAAACAAATTTTGGCGGCGCGATCATAATGCACTGGGATATTGTGTCCTTCCTTCCAAGCCCCTTCCAAGTCGGAATGAACACTTTTTTGACTGATCTTCAATGTTCTTACAATCACCCGTGTCGTGTACCATGGATTTGACTTGATCAATGCCACCATTTTGTCGTCATCAACTTCAGTGTGCCTTTCTGGCCGAGGAGTATATTTGCTATCAAAATTACCAGCGCGGAATTTCTTGAACCAGTTTTAGCACTGCTGTTCTTATATGGCATTGTCACCGTAAACTTTACGGTATCTTTCAATCGGGTTTGAAGCTTAAACTGTCAGAGTTGCTAAACGACAAATGGCAAATATATGTGTGAATGACTAAAGTACTGCCAAACACTGTACTAAAATATTATCCAAAAATATTCATTGACTTTTTACTCAATTCAATCGAATTTTCTTACAATATTTTCAGCTGAGCTCTAAGAACAGAGAATCCAGACGCCGCGACCATAAACAAGAATCGCGTTGTCTGAATTCACGTATCGAATTATCGAATACTAATTTTGATTTTACCGCTGGGTTCCTGAAATTGGCCGTGGTGTTGTTGGGGTGCACAATTTGCAGATAAAATGGTCTGTCTGTAAGTTCGATTTATCCATGAATGACTTTTTGCCATTTGTCACATAAACATCCGTTTAGACCATTTGGTAAATTTTCTTTACTGCTTAGGCATAGAGCAATTTTTTTCCGCAACGCGATGACCCATTGAGATAAGTTTTAATTAGGACAGCCTAGAACATCTTTCCAAGGACACCAAGGTTGTCGGGCAACTTATAGGGTCGCAGCAAATTTTCCTCTATCCAGGATTAAAAGAGGTGATTGGTAACGTGGTTACGGGAGCACACATTTACTCTCCAAAAGCACACAACTTATTGCATACAATTTTATAGTGAAAAAATTACTATTTGAGTACCCAAGGAACGTTGGCCAACCCATTTACTCATACAGAGATAGATGCAGCAATTCGTGCTTGAAAAACTGTATAAGATCTTCATGTTTGTCTTTGCCTAAAAGTGTTGTGCTAGGATGTGTTTACTTATTCGTTTTTGTGATTAATTTTTTGTAGTGCACATTTTCGGTACTTGTTTTCTCATATGTTAGCAAGCAGATATACACAATTAAAATATTATGCTACATTTTTTTGTTGTTCTACTTTTTCTAACCTCCCTACTAACTTCTCCTTTTCCACTTTGAACGTCCTGTATATTTGGATATTATAAAGGGATTGACAATACCTTTAGGATTTGCACATTGAAAAAATCATTCCCTGATGCATTTCATTGATTTACATATAGTTTGTCTGTGTTATTTTCGGCATGTGACACTAAAGGGAGTTAAAACACAGACCCAAGATTGAAGACCGGCTATTCAAATTTATTACTAATTTCCTAAGCTAGGCAACCATAACATGACAATCAAATGGGATCGTTCCATATGAAAAGTAATATTCATTTTAACACTCCGTTTATATCCGTTTTGCAAAGTGACCCAATCCTGATACAGCAGAAATATCTTGAACTTTCCCGGTGTTAACAATTGGTCATTCGCATAAAACTACTTTAATAAACCCAAAATTGGCAATTTTCTTTTTCCTCCTGATCATGTAGTAAAACCAAGTTGGCCAACATTTCACCATTCTTTAAAGCTTCACAAGCCCCCAATAAGCCCCCCCTCTTAGCTATTCCATTTAACCGTCCAGCAGTGTGTACACATTTCTGGCAGTTCTACTTAAATGCAAACCTCATCCCATTTAATTCCCTGTGGGTAAAGGTTTCGATTGTATGACATAGCAACTACATCTCTCTAATGCCTTTCAATTAGAACATTTGTGAGAGTCTGAACAGGCTCTCCAAACATCCGAATGCCATTGCCTGTTACATTATTAAAAATCATGACAAAGACCGGAGAGGGCTGAGTTCCGTGCCCATACACATTCAGTATCATACTACCACCCCCGAAATTGTTTTCGATGCTTCTGACGACCTCAATTAGCAACGTAATCATCAGAAACATTAAAGAGAAAAATCATTTCGGTTCTATACTCTACTTTGTCTAACCCCTCGAAGGTATTTCTAGTACTTTTGTGGGCGATCAAAGAATTTCTGGAACTGCTCAGAATCGCAAATAAATTCGATGACATCCCTCTTCTTAATCTTATCAGAGGTGGACTATTTCGTTTCTAAGGATAAGGTCGCTCAGGTGTGCATCTTGCTCAAGTGGTTCACCAAGTTCGGTACAGGGTGACCGCAGATGTCAGAAGGAAACGTAGCAGTGGTTTGCACCCCACAGATTCTGCAGTATCTATGCTATCATTTACGTTGTCACATTAAACGCACTCCCATATCAAGGAATAGGGCAAGCTCTTCTTCGGCACAGACAGACCTAAGTCATCTCTGTGTAGTTGTCACCAGCAGTACATGTACCTGCCGGTCGTTAATTATACGCCACACACAAGATGGGCCTTGTGACGAATGATCGGGCAGGGCATTAGTTGAGTAACCGCACAGTCAACCTGTGATGGATTGCTCTATTCAGGTGTTTTCCAAATCAGATATGAAGCTACTTCGCAGCGAACAATTTTCTCTAGTTTGTCGGGTAGGTGCTTTTTTCACTTCTTCAGTTATGGTCGTCACACACAGCAACGACAAATAAAATCACTGGGGAAATTTGAGCAACGATGTGAAATTATGTTTTGAGTTCGAGGAAGTTGTGGGGCTGTAATGGTTGTTGGTTGATCGTTAAAGCAAAATGTGTATCTCTAAATGGAGGTACAAGATAGAGATTAACAGCTGCACCTCAGTTACATGAACGATATTGACGCGAACTAAACATTTCGCGGTTAATAATAAAGGGCATGTGCTAATATTAAACTCCCTCGAAGGAGGGAAACTCGGGGAAAGTTGAAGAAAAAGCGCTAAATACAATAAACAAAACCCATTAACGCATTACATTTTTTTTTATTGTCTGCGCCAACGAAAGCAAATTTAAATGGCGCAGCCAACATAATCGCAATAAGAGGAAGTGGATAGATGAAAGAAGTATCAATGTAAATTAGCTTTATCTACTGAACTAAAAGTAATAATGACGAAGAACACATCTTTTTTAAGGTGCGCACAATACGGAATATATACTATTCTGTATGAGTAACACATTTTTTAAAGGCTTTCTTTTGCTTAGAGCTCGATACTAAACCCAGGTCCCACCTAACTGTCAGTATGTTCAGCTCTTCACCGACTCAAATAATTTAACTCGGCTCACAAATGAGTCAACACAAATACTAGACATAGGCCGTTATTCCGCTAACACGGGGAATAATTACACAATCGAAGGTTCTCACCTTCGACCCTTCACACCTGTGTGTTGTATGAGATAAATTTCTTCCAACCAATAGCAGCAAATGTCAAGAAAAACGTTCAAAAAAAAAGATAGGAATGGCTTTACGGGAAAAGCAAATCGAACGGTTCTTACACGATCAAAAAGTATTAGAAAAATACCTTGACCTAGGGAACTGTAGAAACATCTGGGCATTCGTGATAAACTTCAAAACCTCTATTTCATCATTCACCCCATCACTTATGGTAGATGACGGGCTAGTCATTAATGCAATAGAGAAGTCGTATCTTCATGATGCGATTATGCCAAATGTAGCACTCAAACATTGCTTTTTGAACAAATTTCGAAAACATTTTGAAGGAATTCTCTAGAAATTCAAATAGCGATTTTTGAACAAAAGTTGCGAAAAGTTTTAATTCTAAATTTTTGACAAAATTCTCCACAAATTTAAATATCATTTTGTTGACAAATATTTTAAGAAACTTTAATACCATCTTTTTAACAATGTGCTCGGGACATTTCAATACTGATTTTTTCTCTACAAAATTCTCTAGAAAGTCAAGTACTGATTTTTCGACAAAATTTTTGAGAAATGCGAATACAGAATTTTTTGACATAGTTCTTCAGGAATTCAGATATTAATTTTTTGATACAATTTTCAAGGAACTCAAATCCTCCTTTTTTGGCAAAATTTTAGAGAAATCGAAATTCTGATTTTTCTGACAAATTTCCCTAAAAATTTGAACACGGATTTTTTGAAATTTGTTGAGAAATACAAATACTGAATTGTTTGATAAAGTTCTATAGGAATTCAAATATTGAATTCTCGACGCAATTTTAGAGAAATCGAAATAGTGCCTTTAAGTCAGTTTACCATTTATAAAATATCTGCTTAACATTCCAATGCGCACTCGATAAGTGGCTAAAGCCGTCTGATAACATTCGCTGGAGATTTGTCCTCCATGATGACCGACCGTTGTTGGTGAAAATTCCGAATTCGCTCGTCAGCTGAATTCGCTTTCGAGCTGATTCTAAACTGGAACGCTTGCAGTGATGTGCTCATACTTATAGGGGGCTCATGCAGTCACCACAGAACTCCTCCTGCAGTTATGTAGTTGTGGCGTGTCTAACAGATACACACACAACACACAAGCAAATAGTGAAGAACACCGAACGAAAATCGAATAAGAAAATGCATCAGAGCCGTATACCACATTGATAACATAACAATTCACATCAGTTGAATATAATTGAATTCTAAAATCGGCCAGTAGCCTGATGTGTTACGCATTGGTTCAGTTTTTGGTGATTCTAACTGTCATAGCGTCAGTTCGAATCACACGTTCTTCACTATCATACCAAACGCTATATAGTCACTACACAACTACAAATTCGAATGAAAAGAACAACGTGATTATAAGTGTAGCGAAACGATGCGGCCGTGTCATGCGTGGGATAAGTGTAATGGGTAAAGAAGCATTAACGTGAGGCATTGGAGCTGTTGTCATTTGCTTAATCCCGACAGAATTTCCCAATAAGTAGCATTTAATTTTGCTAGCGTTTGGGTAGATGCTAACACGTGAGATTAGAACATGTCCTGTTTGGAGGTCTTGCTACTTTTCGGACGCTTCCTCTTTGCTGTGGCATGTCTATCCCTCTTCGCCTGCACGTGGCGAAATCACGCAGTTCGAGAGAATGCCAATTCCCCTGCTATAAGTTAAGCCTAGTCGGTGTCTCGACTGTTGAGGCTATCTGTGATAGCTAGATAACGGCGCAGAATAGACGTTTTTAACACAAAAAGTGATTTTGAAGTACCGTTAGATAACTGAACAGAATTCAAAGATATAGAGAATAAGTAATCGATGAACCAACCCTCCCTAAGTACTGGTTGTCATTTCATTTTCGGCACGAATCAGAGCCTTGTGTAATTCTCGAGAACAACCTCTGGCAAGTTGTTTCCAATGTCGTACCCCTTCGTCGAGGTCTCACTGCTGGCATGGAAGAAAATCTCATTGAATCTAGAGAAGAGCTGATAGTGGTGAAGTTTGTGGCAGTTTGGCGCCGTCTTGATAACAAAGCCCGGGGACGCTTTTATGCTTTTTCCGGCCATCTTCTCAAACGATTTAAGCATGTAGCACACTAGCGACTGTTGATGAGGCACTGATTCTGAAGGAATTGTGGGTCAGATGCACAATTCTAACGGTTCTAACGTGACATAAATCGTCACGAAAAATTTGGCTGGAGGCTCGGGAAGAAAGAAAAAAAACAGATGACTCGGGCTAGGGGTGGAGCGAATGCTACGAAAGTACAATCGTCGATGCATTCTTGCTAAGGATTTATGCTCCAAATCACGAGATTCTTACACATAGAAAATGCTTCCTTATGGTCAATAATGCATTTGCCTGTATTGCCTTAAGTATTATTGAAACGGTACTTCGGACGTAGGCCAATTGGTAGCGCGTTGGCCCGACATCCTGTGTTCTCCAGGCTCCAGTGAGCTATCTGTGGTAGCTTCAGAGTTCACGAAACAATAAAACATGAAAATTCCTTTGGCTGGTGTTAATCGGACCAGCTACAGAATGTTAGCAATCCCGGATACTACCAAGACTATAAAAGATTAGAGTCAAAGCACTAAGGCATCATACCGCGGTCGCGTCTGTACGAGGTTGTATTTTCTCGGTACTTAAGCTATGGATTGTTGTGTTAATTGTTCTGGTATGTGGTTTTAATTTTTTTTTTTTGATTCTCTTTTCTGCTGTTTTCACCACGTTCTGTGTTTCCGTGTGTACTTGCTGAAAGCGCCAAAAAACCACCATAATTCCTCATCAGTTTAACTTGTGTACAAGGGGGCAGATTCGCTTTCAAATTTGTATTGCGTCCAAAGAGGTGAATATTAACAAATCCAGAGGTCTGGATGACATTCCATCTATCCTTTTGAAGAGATGTTCTTCTAAGGCGCTTCCATCTGTCCTATTCAACTGATCAATTTCCAAATACATGGAAGTCAATCAATTTACAAAATGTGAATGTAACGAGACAGTTCTCAACAACTTCCAAAAAACAGAAACTATCCTTTTCAGAACACCCCTTTCTACAGCTTCAAGAGATACAAGTCATAATTGGAAAAACTTTTCCATTGTAGGAAGGAATAATATTCCACTGCAAATGAAAACTGTTGTCAGGTATCTTGGTATTTGGATGGATCAATACCTATACTTCAATAAGAACATAGCAGCTGCCTTCTCCGCAGCTAAAAGTGCATATGCAATGATAAGAAGTCTGTTCCGAAATAGTCTCCTAGATCACAAAGTTAAAATAATTTCGTGCTCAGCATTTATTCGTCCAGTACTAGTGTATGGTTGCCCGGTATGGTGTAACGTTTCCCCATCCTACATGGAAAAGTTTCGCATGTTCGAGAGGCAGTGCCTGCGTTCCTGACTCGGATTACATAGAACACCTGAGTCTCAATACAGGATATTCTATCCTAATAGGACACTGTATGACAAATCAGGATTGAATCGGATAGACAATTTCATTATCAAAAATATGTGTGGCCACACTGCAAGGGCAATGTGCAGCGAAAATAATCTTATTTCGGGAGCATACTACTGTTATATAATTAACAGCAATTAATTATCACCCCCCTAAAATGCACTTATAATTCTTGCCAGTCCATATTCTTTCCCTATACCAAAGCATCACATTAAAAATACAATAGCACATTCCCACCAAGCAATAGACAAATTTAAAAATAAAATACATCCCTAGAAATACATGATCCCCATCCCAATAGATTAATATTCTGCTGGCCACAGGTCCCAAATATTATCTACACAAAACAACAACACTTCCCCCAAAAAGTTTCCCTTGTTGGATGTACCGTTGTAAAATAATCCGCCGTATGGTATAAGGACAGTCGATAGTACTTATTACCATAGGATAGGGGCGCACATAACCGTATATTGAACGAAGGAAGCCAAGGAAAGAATTATGGATTGGTGGGAACCAAATCAAGTTTTGACTCCACGTGGACTAAACCAGTGGTCGGTTTACACGTCAAGGGTTGAAAAAAGGAAAATACCCCGAATGCCGAATGTCCACGGAGAGAGTCGATGATGGTTTGGTAAATCAGAAGTGTTTGAGGAAGGTTGCATAGTTGAAATGAAGAGCTAAAGGTAGTCGGTTGAGTAAACAATAAATTAAAAGCCAAGTTTGCGGAAAGAGAATAAAAGCTGATAGTGTAAAAAGTTTTAAAATACTGAGTAAACAATAAATTAAAAACCAAGTTTGTAGAAAGAGAATAAAAAACAATAATGTAAAAAGTTTAAAAATACAGTTAAGTAATCAATAAATTAAAAAAAAAAAAACAATACTTAAACAAAGAACAAAAGCGATAGTTTCATTTATAATAAACAAGAAAAAACAAAAACCCAAAAGCGGATAACACAGGTAGACGTAACTCGGAGACCATACCCAAGCAAGCGAAGACACAAAATCCACGAACTGAGTGAATACATTCCCCATAATGATAAACCGTTGTTAATAGTAATTGTTTAAAAAATATATATAACTACCCCAATGACATGTATCTGGAGAATACACTCCAAAATGGGTTTATCCCACCTGAAGTGTTCCCTCTCTTGAATAGAAAAGGTCTTATCCAAGACAAGCATGGAGTCCCTATTATTTACCACGCTTTTCGTGATGCCAAGGACAAAGGGATTCTTTATAACAGTGAAATATCTAATGCTGCATTTCCCTTGCGCTTTAGCATGGCAAGACGTGATCGAGATAAGTCTATAATTGACCGATCCCATTCCAACTGGTGGTGGATTGACAATGAAGAAAGAACTTACCATCCCCAAATATAGTAAGATCTTCGGACGCTACGCTTTCCCTTCCCATTCCTCATTTCCCTTTTCAAATATATTATCCTTCCTTTTCGTTTCCATTTTTCATTTAGATTCCTTTTCCTTTTCGTTTTAAAATCTCTGTATGTTAACATTTTTGTTAATATGTTTGTTAATATTTTTCTTTATCTTATGTTATTAAAAAAAAAGAAAAAGATAGAGACAGAGAATATAAAAATATTATTGTACGCCGAAAGGCATTACACAAACCTATAACGTGTAATTTAGAGTGCTCGTGTAGAGTCAGTAAATTATTTTAAGAATAAGAAAAGTTTATAAAATACGATTTAGCATTTAGTCCATTTAGTTTGTTAAATTATTTTACAATAAATCCGTTGTTCATCATCATTATCATCATCCAGTTGTCAACACAATATCGGAAACAAATTTACTTTGTGCTCTTTTCGAAGCTGATTTTATGCTCCCTGATATCAAAATAGGCGATTCTTAGTTTGGACTCCCAAGCGCCTTCCCATTAGGCAAGTTTGTTCCCGCATCCGTACTTAGGCACGAACACTCAAATAGCTGAATATTAAGAAACTCGCTAGTCTAGGTGGTATCTACTAATACTTTTTATAAGGTGATCTTTATTAACCCCTAACGCAATCTCTTCTGATCTATTCTATAATCTCCCAATAAATGGAAGATGGTGAATATTCAACCAATTACCGAAAAGGACAACAAATAATCCTCATCTTCCTATCTCTCTGTTGAAGATTAGGGAATCGCTGACTCAGTTTCAATTTAAAATGATGTTCTCAATGAGCACCAATACGGAGTAAGTGTAATCAAGAGAGTTGATGGCGTACCTTACAGCAGAGTAAATCCACTCTATCCATTGAGACTATCTTTTTGGCCGCTCAATACCAAAAGCTCTGGACAACGTCAATATTGTCTACCATTAAATTAATTTTGACGTTCCGCAGGGATCCATACTCCCATCCACTATATTCTTAATTTTTATAAAGATCTTTTGTCCATTAGCTACAAATCAATTCAGTCGTTCTTCTTCAAAAATGCAGATGAAATGTTTTGAGATATCGTTAAAGCCAATCACTAGCCAATAATCGATGAAGTAACCCATAACAAGGATAGGATTTGTTTGTTAGTGAACTATAGTCCCCTCTACCTCATACTGAAGAAATATTCCAAATATAAAAAGATTTTCCGCTAGCTCGAGGACTCTCAGCCTCCTCCCGAATAGTAATATTGTGTCGCTTAACGAAACAGTGGATAACATGAAACAATGAAACCACAATATGGAAAGGTAAGAACCAAAACTTCGCTGATTAGTGCAGGATGCCTCAACACCCTACGCTCTGGTAAAGGCGTTGTTGATTTTGTCGCTTCTCATATTTTTTTACTAGGGTTGCGTATGAATAATCTCTTGGAATTGCATAACATTCTACATAATATTCAAAAGCTTGGTGCTACATGTCGCCATAATATAAATACTACATCATAAATACGAGGGTGGCCTTTTATATTTGGGGATTAGAGAACAAAAACAAATATTGATCATCGAAAATCACTTTATTGTTTTTCAAAATATTCCCCATGAAGATCTATACACTTTTGCATGGGTTTGAACCAATTGTCGAAGCACTTTTGCCACTATGATTGCGGCATCTCCAACACATGCATTCTGAATGCAGCAACCGCTTCTTCAGGTGTCGAAAAACGTTGACCTCTCAGTTTGTTTTTTACGTACGGGAATAAAAAGAAGTCATTCGGTGCCAAGTCAGGACTATACGGCGGATGACCCATCAAATCGATGTTTTGGGTGCTCAAAAATGCAGTTGTCGCAGCCGATGTGTGAGAGCTCGCATTGTCGTGGTGGAGAGTGATCCGTCTTCGGCGGTTGGTTTTCCTGATTTCTTGGAAGACAACTGGTAAACAAATGGTTGTGTACCACTCAGAATTGACTGTTCTGCGTTGTTCTAGTGGTACGGTTGCGACATGTCCAGGTTTTCCGAAAAAACAGGCGACCATTTGCTTGGAAGTGCTTTGTGCGCGAACAACTTTTGTTGGATTTGGCTCATCTTGAAACATCCAGACAGTCGACTGCTGGATGTTTACTTTCGGGCTCATACGTGTAAATCCACGATTCATCACCTGTCACGATGTCATAGACGTGTTTCGAAGCACCGCGACCGTATATTTTGAGCATTTCTTTCGACCAATTGACACGAGCCTTTTTTTGTGCGATTGACAAATTGTGTGGGATCCAACGCGAACAAATTTCTTTGACAGTCAAATGTTTATGCAATATTGAATGTATGCTGGTCCCACTAACGCCTAAGGTTGTCTCAATCTCACGATAGGTCACATGACGATCTTCCAATATCAGTTCGCGCACAGCATCAATGGTTTTCGGACCAACAACTGATTTTGGACGAGCTTCACGAAATTCATCTTGGAGTGAACTACGACCACGATTGAATTCACCATACCATCGATAAACACTGGTCCTTGGTGGAGCTTCATCGCCAAAAATTGAATTAAGTTCATCCATGCACTGTTGCTGAGTTAATCCACGCCGAAAGTTGTAAAAAATAATCGCACGAAAATGTTGACGATTTAATTCCATTTTGGGGCCGAGATGAATCTTTTAAGTTACTGTAAACAACACAAATAGCGCTCGTATGTCAAAACGTTCTGAGTGCGTATAACCTCAAAAATGTCCAACTTTACGACAGAGCTGTCAATTGCCGGATTGCAATACTAGGGTTGCCAAATCCCGAAACATAAGAGGCAACCATCGTATAATTTTGAAGCTTAAGAATTAAACTTTAATACACTTTTTGTCTGATTTTGCTATTTTGTTTGGTGTTCGCGCTCCACGAGCGTGTGTGCATTACTTTTCAGCCTACCGTTGCGATAGCTACCGATCTTTGCCTACCCTCGTAGTACTTATCGACATTTGCAGCAGAACCTTTCTTGAAAAAAAAGGAATAATATCTGCACATTTAAGACGTTGTTTAAGTAAGCTATGTGAGATCTGATCACGTCCGCACGAATTTGAATTTGCCAAAATACCAACAGACTTCAAAATTTAAGAAGAAGCAATAGGCTGAAAAGCAAACCTAACACCCTGCATCGGTTACGATAACTACAGCAAAACGACGAATTAATTAGTAAATCCGTAATAGTTAAATTATAATATATTTCAGAGTTTCCAACATTAAGAACAGTAGGAATTCTAGAAGCAGAGATATTTATTACCCTGAGTAGATCTGGACTTGGCATGGTAATAACTATCGCAACAAATGGGAATCTTATTCTTGAGTTTGGAAGTTTTTTATAACTTTTTTTTAGTTTGTATCTGGCTTTCAGGATACTTATTACATCCGTTCCTAAATTTATTCTTAGCTTCAATTTTGTTTATCAGAGCTCTCGATATCCAAGGTTTAAGTTTTTTGGACAACTCTTTTGATGGCAGGAATGAAGAATGGTATGAGATATGCCTACCAATGGTAGCGATGAAGATTGGGTAATGTTACGTAGTAACCTCCCCCACCGCTATTGACCCAGCGCGTAAATATTAAACACAATAAAAAATGCATGAAATATAAAACTTTGAAACAATTTATAAATCACACACATGCATGGTAAAGAAGTTCCATTTCTATTTAATCAAAACATTCATTTACATTTTTCAATTAAGGATTTGCCTAACTAAACATTAATGGAGGGCATACGTTACGGACAATATTCACATCTTGAAATTTAACTTAAATACAAGCTGATGCTCAAACCTGCATCGTTACGATTGTCAATCAATTTCAAAAAGACAGTCACGGCCGAGTTTTTTCGGAGAGGTAACGGGGGAATGGGGAAAGAGAGTTTGAGTTTTCTTTAAGTAGTCTTAAAAGTCCCACACAGAGAAAGGTTGACGATTCATTGCGGAAGAGTTGTATGTTAAATAAAGAAACTAACGAAATAAAACGGGAATTTAGGTAATTTAAAATTTTTGTTTGGAGTGTGAAATTGTATATTGCGTTCGACCCATAATCGCTGGTGCGTTCCGAACTCATATAGTGACGCTATTTAAATAAGGATACCTGCAGACAGGCTTGAGCTGAACAGGAATACAACTATTTGGAACAGGAAAGCATATCGAAAGGCAACCACGTAAGTAGGTGTGGAAATTTCATTTTGTTGAACATTTCAAATACACCCGTTGGCGCAAACTATTTGCCCTAAAAATAATACTAATATTATTACTGAACATTCATTTTTTTGACCAAACTAAAATACAATAAAATACAACATTTATTATCGAACATTTATTTTGTTGTACACATTTTAAAATACAACATTGATCATTGAAAATTTATTTTGTTGCTAACAATTTTTAAAAATACAACAGTAAGGATTAACTGAATCACCACAAGCGTAATCATCTTTGCACGCGTAAGACTGTCAAAGTCAATTCTCGGCCTCCTTTGAGATGAATGAGAACAATCGCAACGTGTAGTTTTCAAAATGGGAAACAAGATCAACCCAAGGTAGTGATCACGGATTTGCAAGTCAGACACACTATGCACTCGTTAAGAGAAACATAAGTAAGAAGCCCACGAATATGATCGACAGGTTCCTGAGGCGGGCGTAGTGGGTTCATTAGCAAAGCATACAAGACCATGAGAAGCAAGTATTGTCAGATAACTACGGACTGATTCATCGTACTCCAAGAGGTTGATATTGAAATTACTCACAAAATTAAAATTTTTAGATTTATCCCTACATTAGAAAAAACTCATGGATGCAACATAACTACCGCTTAGACTTCCATTATCAGCATGGAAAATTAAAAAAGGCAGTTCAAAGCTCCCAAAATACCCTACTCTACTCCAAAATATAAAATCTTCCCCGTTCCATAGGTCGGAACCCTAAAATTGGTTTTAATATATTTATATAAGGTCGAGAACTTTGAAAACCACAGCAAAATAATTTTAAATGTGGCTTTATTTTAACGATAATTGTATGACATTAATGTTTGAATATGATTTCCGATATTCCTCACTCCCTATCCCCTTCGTTCAAGATTCCCATTTATTCCCTAAATGATCGTCTTTCCACATTCCACGTGATAGGATCTCGATTATAGAATTGAATATGTAGGTATATTGTTTGAGTTATTTTATTAGTACAGGTTCATTAGTTTGCCATTATTTTACAAGAATCAAAAACAAGTTTGTGACCCGATCAATAAACCGGCACATCTATCAGTCGATCCCACGAATACCCAATCACGTGTATGATGTTTCGTCTTCACGTTATTCATAGTTAATGTCGATAAAATACCACGCTGTATTAAACAATACCTAAAAATAATATATAAAGCTATAAAAATATTATATAAAGCACAATATCAAAGAGTATGAACCAAATAAGAGATTTCATAAAAAAAAAATTAAAAAAAAAAAATTGAGCAAAATGGCCAAAAAATGAATATACGTTGAGGTGGCATTCTGACCTTTTTTTTTTTTTTTTTTTTGTAATAAATCGAAGTCGACACCCAGTTATGTATACAACCATATGACATCGCATGTCCTTGACATAATTCATCCATTATCGACTTAATAGCATTCCGATTACCATATATTAATTCAAATTCATCGACTGTAAGTAATCCAACTCATTTTCACCCATGGTATCGTCCAGCCTCAACAAGCCGCCTGACTAGGTCTTTGCAATATTCTCGTATCCGACAATAAATTTCCGTAAGGACTACAGTCTCATAAATCGTTTTAGTCTGACTAAACATCGGGTAGCCGGTGGTGAAAAGATACTCGCAATCGGAACGTAAATTATCCACAAGAACAGCTATACCAGCCTGTCTTGCAGGTAGCAGTGTCAGGTGCAAAGTATAAATACAGCACTATGTGTGAGGAGTGATCACATAAGTTATCCATGGGGTTGCCCTGTACTTCGCTTTCAGACGACTAGTTAATTTGGTATTAAACTGCGACTTTCAAGTATATCTCCGAGAGAGTATACTAGTCGTACCTGTTAAGTTTTCTTTTCAGCTTCTATGCCGTCTCGCATGGGTTGAGCGGTAGAGCGCGAACGTGTTCTAATTATGTTTTCATTGTGAGCAATTAAAATTGCGCAACATCTATAGGTATGCAGCTACATACACGCTCCCTTAAATCCGCGGGTGCGGGCGATTTTCATTTAGAACAGGAAAAGTTTTTTTATGTTTTGTCAACTTTGCAAACCAAAGTGGATTTTCCATTTTGTTGGCCCAGTTTTTTGTTGGTCTTTATTTAATTTCGCAGTCGAATTAATTGAAGGAGTGCTGGTTTGATAAAATGTTATGTTGTATACAATTTAATGAAATAGATAACTCAGTCGAGGGCCAATGAAATAGAAACTGATATGGGTGTGTTGGAATGTTGTCGATATGGTTGATGAATCCCAAAAAAGTATTCTGAGTTAACCGCTGCTTAAGGTGTAGATATGTTATCTTTCACGAAAACGAAATTGTTTCAATAGAAGAATTAAATTCGGAAATGATAAATAAGACATTTTTTACTTAATAAATCTTACCGCATGTAAAAAAATCAGAGTGTGACTAATCATTAAACGTTCGCAACTACTTATCCGGTTGACTAAAAAACAGTAAGACGATGGAACCACACAATACTTGTACAGATCCCAGAAAGGATCTAAATAAGCTTCTAAATCCATCCTAAATGATTTTAACACAAATATGAAATATGAAAGGCGAATGAATTTAACCACACATTTGAAAAAAAAATTTACTTGAAGCTGTGGTTAACAGTTCTAGTTTTAACATATTGTGGTCAACGATCTTTCGATAGCCAAGAGTCCTTTATTAAGAGCGCTTTTGCTGCTTGAGTTACTTTCTTAGACTAACTTACATTTTTATTTCACTTAAATTCTAACATTTTGAAGGACAACAGAATGTACAGCAGGTAGTTACAAGGATCAATACACAAAATGTCAACTTGTGTATATTTTAAAAGGTATATAAAATTGTAATTAGAGAAAAGGTACTTAAAATTTTTCATTTTTAAAACATTTTTTTAAATTTTATTTTTATCTTCTAAGTTTCTAAATTACATGCTAGACAAAAAAATGCTTAAATTCTAGCTTAATTATCTTATATTATAACGTACTGGTCTTTCGCAGACGCTCTAAACTAAACATTACTTAACAATTGTATAATTTGCCTTTCGGCGACAGAACTTTGTGGCAGTACTTATGATTATTTGAAAGACCAAGAAAAATTTGAAAAAGTTTGTGTCGAATTTTTTTTTTTGGTTTTTTTCTTAAATTTTAACTTAGATATATTTTTTTTTAATTTTTAATTTTATTTAAAAACACTTAACTTAACTTAAATCTTATACTACCCTAATTTTAGAAAAGCTAATTGTAATTAGAGAAAAGGTACTTAAAATGTACATGTAATTATGCTATGACGACATGTAGGGTAGAATTGCTTTAAGAGACGAGATGTACGAGGGTTGCCTCTTATGTTTCGGGATTTGGCAACCCTAGTGTTGCAATCCGGCAATTGACAGCTCTGTCGTAAAGTTGGACATTTTTGAGGTTATACGCACTCAGAACGTTTTGACATACGAGCGCTATTTGTGTTGTTTACAGTAACTTAAAAGATTCATCTCGGCCCAAAAATGGAATTAAATCGTCAACATTTTCGTGCGATTATTTTTTACAACTTTCGGCGTGGATTAACTCAGCAACAGTGCATGGATGAACTTAATTCAATTTTGGGCGATGAAGCTCCATCAAGGACCAGTGTTTATCGATGGTATGGTGAATTCAATCGTGGTCGTAGTTCACTCCAAGATGAATTTCGTGAAGGTCGTCCAAAATCAGTTGTTGTTCCGAAAACCATTGCTGCTGTGCGCGAACTGATATTGGAAGATCGTCATGTGAACTATCGTGAGATTGAGACAACCTTAGGCGTTAGTGGGACCAGCATACATTCAATATTGCATAAACATTTGATTGTCAAAAAAATTTGTTCGCGTTGGATCCCACACAATTTGTCAATCGCCCAAAAAAGGCTCGTGTCAATTGGTCGAAAGAAATGCTCAAAAAATACGGTCGCGGTGCTTCGAAACACGTCTATGACATCGTGACAGGTGATGAATCGTGGATTTATGCATATGAGCCCGAAAGTAAACAGCGGTCGACTGTCTGGGTGTTTCAAGATGAGCCAAATCCAACAAAAGTTGTTCGCGCACGAAGCACTTCCAAGCAAATGGTCGCCTGTTTTTTCGGAAAAACTGGACATGTCGCAACCGTACCACTAGAACAACGCAGAACAGTCAATTCTGAGTGGTACACAACCATTTGTTTACCAGTTGTCTTCCAAGAATTCAGGAAAACCAACCGCCGAAGACGGATCACTCTTCACCACGACAATGCGAGCTCTCACACATCGGCTGCGAAAACCGCATTTTTGAGCACCCAAAACATCGATTTGATGGGCCATCCGCCGTATAGTCCTGACTTGGCACCGAATGACTTCTTTTTATTCCCGTACGTAAAAAACAAACTGAGAGGTCAACGTTTTTCGACACCTGAAGAAGCGGTTGCTGCATTCAGAATGCATGTGTTGGAGATACCTCAATCAGAGTGGCAAAAGTGCTTCGACAATTGACTCAAACGCATGCAAAAGTGTATAGATCTTCATGGGGAATATTTTGAAAAACAATAAAGTGATTTTCGATGATCAATATTTGTTTTTGTTCTCTAATCCCGAAATATAAAAGGCAACCCTCGTATGTTGATTTTTCAACATAGTCACCGTTGAGTCTAATACATTTCTCTCAACGTATAAGAAGTTTTTTTCTATTCCGTCACTGATAAATTACTTCGAGTTTTTTAAAATCCAGGACTTGACAGGTGCCCTTAACTCATTGTCCATGGTGTAATGATTACCTTTGAGGCCTCTCTTGGGTAGAGGAAAAAAATAAAAATAGGACAAGGGGGTTGTGGAATCGATTGAAACTGCAGGTTTCGTAAAGCCTCTTTAGTTGCGCAAGGTATGGTATTGGGGTATTCTTCAGTAATGAAACATCCTCAAGAATAAAAACAATTAGAAAACGTCCTTTTCTTCTTTTTTCTCTATTTTATTTTATTGTTCTTCACTTTTTTTTTCTTAGGTTATATTGCACACAGTAATGTACAAAAATAAGTCTGTTTACACACCACGTTAGACCAACTGTGTTTTGATTGATTTGTTTTACGATATCTCACTCTCATAACTTATACATTATTTCATACACTTCTATTGTTACCGATTTTTGTACATCTTTTTTCCGTTACACGTATATTAAAAAAATGTTCCCTTAATGTTAGTTTTCCGCGTGTTGTTTTTTTGTAAATACAAGTTTTTTAATGTCTACTCACGTCACTTTAGTTTCACTTATATATTCTACCACTCTCATTTAGGTCTCTTTTCTTTTACTTAATTATATTCTATGATTACACACAGTTTCACGAAATGCTCTTTTTACATCCGGTATATATTATGTAAAGTTTTAGCGGTCAGGACAAACTACCACTACAATTTAAATCTTCAAACAACGGACTTTCTTCTTTGGACACATCTGGTCCACACTTCTAATTATCGACTCTAAAAATCAGACTCTTCCGGTAACATATATTCAAGTATCGACTTACCACCAGACTGCCTCCTATTCTGTTTGTACCCCTTCTCGTCACCTCCCGATGACGACAATGCAATTTCGCACCCCATCGACCTACTTCCTGATCAGCAATTTCAATTTGCAATCGCGTTGAAATGTAACGTCAGCCGATATACCTTCATCGGTTTGCGTCACAGTTCAACTTCCGCGATTGCAAAGTGACCCAATAAATTTTGATGTGCAATCACACAATTTCCATTTCAAGGGTTGTGGCGAAATGTGGGGCAATTAATTGCATGATCGCTCCGGGGGTCATTTGGGTTTAAAATCACTTGGCATTTTTTTAGTGCATCAATGACGTTATGTTCAACATCTCTATCAAGGTCGTCATTGATACACTTAACATGCGCTATGTGTATGGGCCTCCCGTTGTCATTTTGCAAGATTTTTGGCGCCAAGCTGCCTCTAACACGACGTCGAAGGCATTTCAGAGCCTGTATGTACTAAGAAGAATTTACCGTTGCCCCTAGTTCCAGAAAATTGGCCACATAAACTCGATGAGCATCCCAAAGCACACTCAAAAGAAGTTTTTTCTTTGCGGAAGGTTGTGTTTTGAACTTTATTGCCTTCTTGAGAAGAGGAATGCCAATATTCAGTGTTCTGTCTTTTCTCCTCCGGATCATAATAATGGATTCATGACTCATTCCCTGTCACCATTTTGACAACGAAGTTATGTCCTTGGTCACGATAGCACTGCAAAACTTGCTCACACTATTCAAATCGACGCCATTTTTCCTCGTCTGCGAGGCGTGGTGGAACGCATCATGCACAGGTGTTACGGTATCCCAATTGTTCAATACTAAAGCCGGAACGTGTCTAATATAGCTTGTGATATGGTTTTTAGTTAATCTCTGGTTTTTTTTTAAATTAAATCATTGACGAGTTTGCGATGATTGTTGTCTGTGGCAGTGATCTGACGTCCGCAACCACGAAATTTTATTACCCATCGATTTACAGCACCATCGCCGTAAACCGCTTTTTAAGAATGATGAATTTCACCAGCAGTCACTTTTCAGCAGTTAGAAACTCAATAATGCAGCACGCTGTTTAAGTCGCGTTTACTTAGTTCTAGAACACGCCACCGTACTTCCCGCTCTCGAAAGACATTAAATGAATGCTCGCCCTCGGGCCTGCACATACTTATAAAGAGCGAATGGTACTTCTATTTGCCACCAGGCCCGCTTCTGAAGATCATTTCATTCGCGATCCGCAAGTGCTTCTGCATTACTTTTCAGCCTAACCTCGTACTTTTGATGCACCTACAAAAATATGATTGCTTGAAAACTGTAAAGGGTTTGCCCCGTTTAAAAGAAAACCGACAAAGCTTCATTTTTCAACATGATAATACTTCACGTCAAAGCCTTACTCCGTCCATCATATTTTCTAGACATTGCTCCTTCTAATAATCATTTGTCCAAATCGATTGTGCGAGACGTGAGAAAATAGGACGATTAGTGGAACGCATCAAAAACCGGCGACTTTGGACATGGAATCTGTAAACACCTAAAGATGGGCGAAGTCGACTGACAGTACTTTGAACAAAGCCATTGCAATGTTTTGTTTTATCTTTTTTTTACTAAAGCTTCGTTTTTCAAAAAGGTCCCGAAAAACTTATTCGCACGCCTTATAAATATGGGGTTTTTCAATTGGGACATAACAGGATCCTCTTCAAATGCTTGTAAAGCCTATTCGGAGAATTTTCTGGGCTTCAAATGATCAAGAGACCTCGGTTCTGGAGTTTAAATCAAGATCTTTACGCAAAATTTTCCACAATCAAGTTCGAGAGATTTCCAATTCCTGTGAACGGCGTAAAGCGAAGGATTTTATTCACTTTGAACTAAAGCACTACTATATGTTCGGTACTTCGACCCATGCGTTGTCTCACTGGCATTGGACCATCCAATACTGAATAGTTTAACTAAATTTATTCGTGATAGCACGCACAGCCTATAGCGAATAAATTTAGTCAAAGTATTCAGTATTACGTGTTAATAAGGTTGCGACCCCCGGCTCAGGATTCGAGTAGTAATTTTTAATAATTTCCAAACGTTGCTTGTTCCTGAACCTCACTATGATGAAAATGTAAACGTTGACGGACGTTTTTACACTGACGGATCACGAAAAATATTTAAGGGCATGTTCGTATTAACCATCTGTGGAAGAGAGGCGACTCTTAGTCGCCACGGTGATTCGGTCGGCAGGACGAGTGGCGAGTGAGAGGCGACAGTCGGTGCAGATGTTAGATTTCGTTATCTCCAACCGATAGAGTCGCACTATTGGTTCTTGGAAATGTTTCTTAGCTGTTGGTGGCCTTTTATACGAAGTTTGAAATGACACGTCATAACAGATGTAAGATAACGAGGAGATTCTTGTAAGAGTGTAACTCTGACAATGGTTCTGGCCTCTTGGTCTTTTATAGGATGTTTGAAATAGCACATCATAACAGAGATAAGATAGTGACTGTTTCTAAGAGTGTAGCTCTGACAATGGTTCCGACATGAGTTGAGACTTGGCGAGCGTGGCAAAAGAATCAGAAGAATTTGTTTAATGTGATTTTGTGTGAACCCCTACAAGAATGGATTTCACAAATGAACTCAGCTCTAATGAAGACGAATTTTGTTTTCATACGGTTCATGACGAAATTCGACAAGACAAAAGTGACAACAGCGACGAAGATGATGATATAGTAGTAGGCGTAAAAACCTAAAGTAATAGATGGCGAATCCGAAAGTGATAGTGAAGGCACATAAACCTCCGATAAATCAGAATGGATAACATGTGACAAATCCAAGGAAGTCCCACCCAGAATAAAATTCACACCGAGCAAAACATTTGCAGAACCTAAGGTTCCCTACATTGTGAGAGAACCTTTGTTTTTTTTTTCAAGTTGTTCTTTACCGAGAAGCTAGTCGATCGAATAATAATAGATACAAACAACTATAGCGTTTGCTACGTTAATGAAGAACGTGCGATTCGAACTGACGCTATGACAGTTAGAATAACCAAAAATTGGACCTAAGCGTAACAAATCAGGCTACTGGCCGTGTTTTGAAGTCGATTTTTAACCTCAAGTATATTCCACTGTGAATGGATGATGAATGATGTGAATTGTTTTGTTATCGCTATGGTATACGGCTCTAATGTATTTTCTTATTCGATCTTCGTTCGGTGTTCTTCACTATTTGCTTGTGTTTTTGTGTGTGTATCTGTTAGAAACGCTACAGACGTTCCATGAAAAAATTCTTAAATCGTTTAGCCATTTTCGTTTCCGTGGTCGTCGTCGTGTATCCGGTCCACATCCAAGGCTTGTTAAATCATAACTCATTTTTATGGGCATGGTTATTAGCCTTGCGCCAACCTTTCAGAGCAAACGAGTGTGCCGGTGCTCTATGCGGAAGTCGTGATCGAGTAGTAATGTTCTGTTGACCTATGGGAGATTGTGTGTTGTGTGCATACAGATCACGTGGGGTTGTTGCGTTGAGCAAGGATAGTGAAGATGGTGGTTTGAACATACGATGAAACGGGTGACAGGCGAAGCAATAAAGCATCAGGCTACTGGCCGCGTGTACGAATTCGATTTCTAAACTCAAGTACCCTCAACTGATGTGGAATTATTACGTTATCGCTATGGTATACGGCTCTGATGCTTTGCTTATTCGAATTTCCTTTCGGTGTTCTTTACTATTTGCTTGTGTTTTTGTGTGTGTATCTGTTAGAGGCGCTACAGACGTACCATGAAAAAATTCTTAAATCATTTAGCCATTTTCGTTTCCGTGGTCGTCGTCGTGTATCCGGTCCACATCCAAGGCTTATTAAATCATAATTCATTTTTATGAGCATGGTTATTAGCCGTGCGCCAACCTTTCAGAGCAAACGAGTGTGCCGGTGCTCTATGCGGAAGTCGTGATCGAGTAGTAATGTTCTGTTGACCTATGGGAGATAGTGTGTTGTGTGCATACAGATCACGTGGGGTTGTTGCGTTGAGCAAGGATAGTGAAGATGGTGGTTTGAACATACGATGAAACGGGTGAGAAGCGAAGCAATAAAGCATCAGGCCACTGGCCGCGTGTACGAATTCGATTTCTAAACTCAAGTACCCTCAACTGATGTGGAATTATTACGTTATCGCTATGGTATACGGCTCTGATGCTTTGCTTATTCGAATTTCCTTTCGGTGTTCTTCACTATTTGCTTGTATATTTTGTGTGTATCCGTTAGAAATGCCACACAACTATACTGCAAAATAGTTAGAGGAAAAGGTGCTATCATCAAGGTCGCTCAGGCAAACTTGGTACAATGTCACGAAGGAAAAATGTTGGGGGTTTAATGCAGTGATTGTAAATATTGGGATGTTGCCACTCAGCAATATGAAAGAATATTGGTCAACAGACGCAATAAGCCATATTTCATTTTTTGCCAACACCTTTACAAGAGATCGATATGCCAAAATTTGTTGAATGTTGCATGTACACATATTGGGTCTTCCAATAGGGACTAGACAACTTTTTTTCGGTAGTAAATTTTTATAATTTGCAGACGTTCGTTCGTGTACTTCACCATAATCAAAATGTTGAGTTTACTAATTAAATTGACAGTGGCAGTTCGATGATAGTGAAAGGGTGCGTTCACAAATTAAATTCAAAGTTGTCAAGTCCCTATTGGAAATCCCGATAGTATGGGCCCGAGGCAGCAACACTACAGCTCATCAGTGGCTATCTTGATTATATAAATTCACGTCTTTTGGATGATTTTACACCCAGCGAAGAAATTTGTGTCGACGAATCTGTCGTAAAATTCAAAGGTCGAATTTCATTTATTACATATAACCCACAAAAACCGACTAAATGGGGCATTCGAATTTATACACTGGCAGATACCAATACTGGTTATATTTGCGGTATTTTACCTTATTATGACAGCGTAACAACGGAAAAATTGCTAAGCACTTATATACAATGATGCTGAATAAAATTCCAGGTGCTCGGGTGCACCACGTGTTTACGGATCGATTATTATACTAGTTATTAGGTTGTGCCACATGAAATGTCCGATTTTCGCTCAGTCGGAAATAAGAAGTTCTCGAGTGAACATCTGTGCCAGAACGTTAAATTTTCTTTTTTTGCGGAGTAAAGTGATACGTGTCCTTGACGTGTGAGAATTTTAGGGTTCGTTACAAGTATAGTTGTTTTTGTTTCTAGGAACTGTTTACCATGCTGTGGGCAGTTCAAATTCGAACCCTCTTCCTTTATAAATTTAAAATGGGACATAATGCGTCATTGGCAATGAAAAACATTAATGTCGCATTTGAGGATGACGCAGTAAACGAGCGCACTTTACGACGTTCGTTTGGATAGTTCCGTTCGGGGGATTTCAGCCTCGACAATGAATCACGTGGGAATCCGGAAACGTTAGTTGACGACGATGTTTGAAGAGCAAAGATGGATGCGGACCCAACGAAATCGGTGCGGGAGATTGCACAAAGCACGGGAGTATCCCCAATGGCAATAAGTCGACACCTTTCTCTCATAGAAAAGGTAAAGAAACTCGATAACTGAACGAGTCCCAAAAACTACAGCGCCTGAAATCTGCGCATCACTTAGATTAAAAAACCAAACTGGTTTTGCACCGGATAGTCACCTGTGATAAAAAGTGGATTCTCTATGATTGCCGTAAAAGACCTGGCCAGTAGCTGGATGCTGGTTAAAAACTAAAATACACCTTTGGGAATGACCCCTTCGGCAACATTCTGGCAAAACCATCAGAACCAAATATCAACTACACATACGAATTACTAACACTTACTAACCTTCACAACAAAAATTAAAGTAGCTCGATATTAGCCGAAAGCCCTAGCACTAGCGCTATTTAGAATTAAGTTATTGTGTAATTAATTACATCGTAATAAATAATAATAATAATAATAAAACACACCTCCAAACCCGGCCTTCACCCAAAAAAGGTTATGGTGACAATTTGATGGGCATCGAAAGGACCAATCCACTTTTCATTTCTTCAACCAGGAGAAACGATAATGACTATCAAATATTGCGAGGAAATCGACATATTGCATGCCAAATTGGCTGAAAAACAACCTGCGTTGGTCAATAGGCACGGTCCGATCCTTTTGCATGACAATGGTTGACCCCATAACTTACAAGTAACGGTGCAAAAACGGATGCAGTTGGGATTTGAAATTCTTCCGCATCCACCGTACACCGTAGTCCCCAACAGACTACCATCTTTTCCGCAATCTGGATTCATTTTGCCGGCAGAGGGTCTTCCGGAACCGAGCAGGGGTCATAAAAGCCTTTGAAGATTTCATTGCCTCAAAAAGTCAACACTTTTACGAAAATGGAATATTTGACCATATATCACATTGGAAGAATATCATAGATGACAACGGGTACTATTTGGATTGAATAAAAATGTACGGAAAAATAATATTGGCTTTTAAATGTTTACTATAAAATCGGACATTTCATATGATACAACCCAATACGAGGGTTGCCTTTTATATTTCGGGATTAGAGAACAAAAACAAATATTAATCATCGAAAATCACTTTATTGTTTTTCAAAATATTCCCCATGAAGATCTATACACTTTTGCATGCGTTTGAACCAATTGTCGAAGCACTTTTGCCACTCTGATTGAGGTATCTCCAACACATGCATTCTGAATGCAGCAACCGCTTCCTCAGGTGTCGAAAAACGTTGACCTCTCAGTTTGTTTTTTACGTACGGGAATAAAAAGAAGTCATTTAGTGCCAAGTCAGGACTATACGGCGGATGACCCATCAAATCGATGTTTTGGGTGCTCAAAAATGCAGTTGTCGCAGCCGATGTGTGAGAGCTCGCATTGTCGTGGTGAAGAGTGATCCGTCTTCGGCGGTTGGTTTTCCTGAATTCTTGGAAGACAACTGGTAAACAAATGGTTGTGTACCACTCAGAATTGACTGTTCTGCGTTGTTCTAGTGGTACGGTTGCGACATGTCCAGTTTTTCCGAAAAAAAGGGGGACAATTTGCTTGGAAGTGCTTCGTGCGCGAACAACTTTTGTTGGATTTGGCTCATCTTGAAACACCCAGACAGTCGACTGCTGTTTACTTTCGGGCTCATATGCGTAAATCCACGATTCATGACCTGTCACGATGTCATAGACGTGTTTCGAAGCACCGCGACCATATATTTTGAGCATTTCTTTCGACCAATTCACACGAGCCTTTTTTTGGGCGATTGTCAAATTATGTGGGATCCAACGCGAACAAATTTTTTTGACAGTCAAATGTTTATGTAATATTGAATGTATGCTGGTCCCACTAACGCCTAAGGTTGTCTCAATCTCACGATAGTTCACATGACGATCTTCCAATATCAGTTCGCGCACAGCATCAATGGTTTTGGGAACAACAACTGATTTTGGACGACCTTCACGAAATTCATCTTGGAGTGAACTACGACCACGATTGAATTCACCATACCATCGATAAACACTGGTCCTTGATGGAGCTTCATCGCCAAAAATTGAATTAAGTTCATCCATGCACTGTTGCTGAGTTAATCCACGCCGAAAGTTGTAAAAAATAATCGCACGAAAATGTTGACGATTTAATTCCATTTTTGGGCCGAGATGAATCTTGTAAGTTACTGTAAACAACACAAATAGCGCTCGTATGTCAAAACGTTCTGAGTGCGTATAACCTCAAAAATGTCCAACTTTACGACAGAGCTGTCAATTGCCGGATTGCAACACTAGGGTTGCCAAATCCCGAAACATAAGAGGCAACCCTCTTACGTATTAGGTAATGAATTACATAAACTGAAGTGTCAATTGACTGCAACAATACTAGCCAATAGAAGAGAATTGCCAGGTTCAATAAAAAAACGAAAAGGAAAATCGATGGTAGCATATCGTGGAAGGAGAGCGCACGGGACAGGGAACAATGGCGGAGTCGAGTCGGTGAGGTCATGAACTTTCGGGTTCCTACAGGCCAATAAATACTAGTAGCGTATCGTGGAAATAATAATGTGATTTTGGCTTGGAAAGATAAGAGGATCGTCACCATATTGTCGAATTATCACAATGCAGAAATGAGTACCGTTGAACGAATACTCCGGCATAGTGTCTAAACTGTGGTTAGAAAATCCAATGCTGTGATAAAATACACCAAATTCATGGATGGCGTCGATCTGGCAGATCAATTTTGTTTGACGTCCTGCTTTATGAGGCAGTCCCTGAAGTGGTGGCGCAAACTATTCTTTTGAGGAATGAAAATTTGTATAATTAAATTATACCATACATTATATATAAACAAGTAAAACGGCAAAGAAACGAACAGACACATACACATGTACAATTTCGAAACAATTTGGTAAACAAATTGAGAGGAACTTTTCGACAACCACGAGGTCGAGCTTCTAGACCGACCTCCAACCTTGACAAACTTCATGTAATTCTTACTGAAACAAAGAAGGATTGCAACGTTTGTTCTACCCGAAACAAATCGGGTGAAAGACATGAGACGACAATTGTGATACATGTCCAGATAAGCCAAGAATGGATCTTGGTCACTACTTTATAAAGTATCATACAAAGCGAAACTACAAATAATTATTTTTGCAAAGATCTAGTTTCAAAGATGTAAATATAGATAAACAATAGAAATATAACGTTTTTATAAGATAATTTGTATGTAAGATCATTTTATTGTATCATGTAAGTCACTCAACACAGTCGCCTCGTTCTACTACCTCAGCCGGCCGAACAGATCGTCGTCCGGAAAGGGTTAAAATACAAAATTGTTAAGTCTTTGTAAAAATCCTTTAAGTACCTAAAAAATCCCTTTCATGAATTTGTTCCATTTTCGTTTCCTTCATCCAAAAAAATTATAAAACACCTTCTTAGGACGTTACACAGGTATTTTACCATAATTCTATTCATAATACTGAGAAAAAATCTGTAAAGTCTTATAGTTGCTACATACTTATTGTATCTTTTGCCTAGTGGTTTCACAGTGGAGGCTCTTAAAATGTTCGTCTTCGACGCTCTATTTTCCTTCTGTGGTTCGTCCACTTTGTTACGACACGAAGAAACTGTGTAAGTGTGGCACGAATGCAATCCACTTAATTTTTCCAATTTATGGATGGTTCGGTGAACGTGTTGTGCTATTGCCTATTACAGCTAGCCTGGTAAATTCCATCATTTTTGCGTTTACTGTGATCTAGTTTCGATGCGTTCAAATTAATAGTGGAGGGGTCACACAAGCATATGTAATCGTTTCATTTCCTTGACATATACACCTATGTATATGACACTTAACCCACTCCAGTTCGTTTTTATGGTTCTTCTGTCGGTCAAGGGAGCCAATTGAACCCACTCGATTATTACGAAATTATTTCACTCCTCCTTTCTACCGGCAGCTCAATCACCTGGTAACAGCATTTTGCTCTCCATAAATACAATAAATGCTCTCACTACCGGCTCCAATAATTCTATTTAAATCCACCAGCGTGGGCAGCCCTGCGGCCTCATCTGCATACGACTTATACCAATGCCAATCTCAGCCCCACTCTCCTCTACAATTCGCAATGTGGGATTGAAATTTATGGTGGTATAACTGGACCCAAAGACGTGCCTCTAGTCCACTTAATCATGACGCAGAGTACCGCACTCCCATGGTTCGTTGGAGAGCAACATGTAGTGCTTTCCGAATGGCTGCAACCTACACCCTAAGTTCCAAGCTAATCACATTTAATGCAGATCCCTTAAATCTCTGCATGTGCCGTGCATTTCGACTCCCTCCTGGGGCATGTGGAGCAGTTACTGTAATCGTTAAGAGTTGCTCTGGCAATGTTGTTGTTCATCGAATTTTCCTATTGTTTCCGTGCCACCAAATGTGCGTTGACAGATAACACAGTGAACAACTCATGGTAGGATTGGACCGGATTATGAGTGTGACGCTGCCTATTTGAGCGGAAACATATCTCGTTATCGAGTACCAGAAAATACAATCCTGATGATTGAGAGAAGCGATCATTTCATCGAACCGCGGACGGTTTTCTGATGATGGGGTTAAGATGCTGAATGTAAGATCAGCATGGTCCAGTGCATCTGCCTCATACCCATTGGGGCTGTACTGTCTGCCAAGAATGGCACGAGCATGTGTACTCACAGCGGAATTGATACAGTGCTCAGCACGGAGCACTGCTTTTATAGTTCAGTTTGATAAATCGTTTTATTAACGGTAAAGAATGCACCTGAAGGGTCGACGTAACGGCATTGTTAGCACGTGGAATGCTTTTCTGTTTTATGCATTTTGTTGAAGTGAAGTCTAGAGTCGTCGCTTTGTTATTCATGCAAAACAGTTTTAATTGTGTTGCCGGGGAGACTGATGACTGACAAGGCAGTTGAGGCTGAAATATTTGGCAAATGCGTATCAGATGGGGGCGTTTGTTTGTCACAATTCTGTCGGAATCTGAATGATGGGACGACGTATATTCAATGAGATTTATGATGTAGTTAAATTAAGAAAATACTGATGGACATCTCTGAGCTGACATTAAGTCAGAGGTGTCATTGAAAATTAGATGTATCCAGGATTTTTATGAATTGGAATAATTGTATGATATTCGCCGTGATTGGTACTTAATCCTCGCATTATTTTTAATTAAGTACTGTTGTCAAATTTCCTTTTTGCTTAATTTCTATCTTAATAGCGCATTTATAAATTATATCTTGACCATTCTTTTGAAATTAGAACGGATCTCAGCTTCCAATTTTTTTTTTAATTATTTAAGGGGGTATTCTGGTCTAGACACACGAATTTAACGCAATTTTTGAAGTGCTGTAAAAAAAAGCAATCAATATTTTTACTATTCATTTTTTTATAGGATGTTTATTAATATTTCAAGAATACAGTAAAAAAAAAATGAAAGTAAAAAATTCACAATTCAAAAAGTTAGCAGCTGATGAAGTGGGGGATCTCAAAAAGTTGGCATGCGACCATACCCACGATTCAACCCTCCTAGCAATCTGAAAAAAAAGAAAGAATATTATTAATTTACAGAAATGCCTCTATTGTTGGAACTAAAAAAAGTTGAAAAAAAATTTGTATTCATTTATTTTTGTACCACTTTTTTTTTAGTTTTTCGAATTTTTTAAAAATAGTTAACATTGAAATTTGGGGATGAGGATAGTTCATGCAATAAAAAACCCTATAAAGAAGACATATACTAAATTTGAAGTAAATCGGTTCAGTAGAACTTGAAAAATCGTGGGTATTGTTTTAAAAAAGACGGTTTCGAGAAAAACGCTTTTAAAGTTTCACGCAAAGTTTCTCGCGATCTAAGTCATGAAATGATATTTTAGGCTTACGTTTATTCAATCTGCCACTCCTGCTGCATACATTAGACCTTCCTCGACTTCGAAATAGGCATCTTTCGCGCTTCTCTCTTCCAACCGAGCAGTTCTCGCCTCCTTTGATGCGTTAGACGCTCGTATCTCTGACTGGTCAATCCGGGCATTGTCTCGTTTCCCAGCGAATGAATAAGCTTCTGAACCAATTGTGACTCCCATAAGCATCATTATTTTTAAAAGAGGAATGTAGCCTTCTTTGAATATGCAAACAGCAATAAACGTAGCAATTTCAATGACGTGCGTTCCGGAATGAATATGTTTCGGCGCGAAAGTCCAAATGAAAGAGTTTAGAGACTCATTTCTGAGCCTAAACATCGAGTCAATAACTCCTCCGGCGATAAACTCTCGTAAATCGGCTTCATAATAGCCAATACCTTCGCACATAGAGGTGGATTTTCGTGGTCAAACTCCTGTAATGTACACTCGTAAAACTGGTGTCTACCTCTACCGTGAATCTATTATCGTGAAATCGCCTTTTTTTACTTCGATCCGGTCGCGTAAACCTTTTCGCTGAAGATTTTCGATCCATTTCACTTGAAATCACTTGAAATATTTTTATTTTACTCACAGCACATGCGTACACTTGGCTTGAAGGTTAGAATTCAACTGTTCGCAACTGGATGTAAGCTCACACTAAATCTAAAAGATAATTTAAAAATACATAAAGGCTACCTCCGATTATTGTATTTCAATATATATATATAAAGGTTTTACGAGGAAACAGGGTCGCAGGTTGACAGAAAGTCCCTAATGTCTTTTGTTCGATTTAGACGGCGCGTCATCAAAACAGCCATACCTCCGAAAATAATTTGAATTTTCTAAAATCCTCTTGAAGACATATTCTTAGAGGGTTAAGCTTTGAAAATATAAAAAAAAAAAGATTTTTTCAAATTTCTAGACCAGAATACCCCCTTAACTATGTTGTATATAAATGTGCAGTCTGTTTGATAAGAGCGTGTGCAACAAAAGTTGGGAAGAGATTTGAGATAATAAATTGAAATGAATAAATAAATAAATACGTTATATATGTATGCTTTATGATGATGCATTATTATTGATAAATGGTCAACTCGCCTGCTGTATAAATAATTGGAATCTGTGAGGTACGCTTTATTCTAATTTAATAGCGTAATCTTTTTTTTTTTTTTTTTTATTAGACTTCTCTCGGGAGAGGCGAACCTATAGCGTCGAGTGGGCGCCCCGAGATGCCATCAAATAACTGTTGCAGTTCTTTTTGAACAGTTGCAGGTTGTAACGCTCCGGGAACACTCGCGTGGGAAGGGAGTTCCACAGCTTCCCCGCTCTGTAACGGAACGAGTTCTGATACAGGGATGTTCGCGCTGTCGGGAAATGAACCACAAACGGGTGCGATACGTCGGATTGTCTTGTGGAGCGCATATAGACCGAATTGCATGGAACAATGCCAAGAATCTCCGAAGAACAGCACCCGTGATAATATCTGTAGAACAGACAGAGGTCGGCCACGCGCCTTCGATGTGATAGCGACTGTAGTCCCGACGTCAGCGCCGAGTCCCCGATCAGGCGGATCGCTCGTCTTTGTACGCTCTCAAGTAGGTCGAGAGTATGTTTAGGAGCCGAGCTCCAAACATGAGAGCAATATTCGAGCGCGGGTCTAATTTGAGATTTATATAGGAGAAGAAGTTGGGCCGGAGTAAAATATTTTTTGGCTCTAAAAAGATAACTCAGTTTTCCTGAGGCTGATCTGGCGATACCCGATACGTGTTTATGCCATGACACATTCCCACAGACCGTGACGCCGAGCAATCTCAAACTTTCCCCAGCCTCGAGGGCCCGGCCATTCATCATCAGCTGTGGAACCGATGATCCGGTTTTTTTTGTGAATGTTGTATACTGGGTCTTCGTTGCGTTGAAGTCGACAAGATTGGCCTTTCCCCACTGCAGGACTTTATCTAGATCCTGGTTCAGAGAGTCAATCTGTCTACATCTCAGCTGGTGCGACGTAGATGCACCAATCGGCCGATCACTCGAAAAGGAGGAAACAAGCGTACTATCATCCGCAAAACTGAACACTTTGTTATCCGTTGTCTCCAACAAATCATTTATGTGAAGCAAGAACAAGGTTGGAGCCAAAATAGAACCCTGGGGCACCCCCGAATTAACAGGATACAGATCCGAACACTCGCCGTCCACAACAACACGGATCGATCGATTCTCGAGGAAGCTCCTCGTCCAGTCGCAAAGCTGTTGGGAAAGTCCATATGAACGAAGTTTGCTCAGCAATGCCCCGTGCCAGACGTGGTCAAAAGCCTTGGAGATATCTAATGCGACCGCCCTTGACTCACCATGCCGTTCAATCGCAGATGTCCATATATCGGTTATAAGTGTCAAAAGGTCTCCTGTGGACCGCCCGCCACGGAATCCGTATTGACGGTCATTCAGAAGACCGTTGCACTCCAAATACTTAACCAACTCTGTATTGATGACTTTTTCCATTACCTTAGATAAAATAGACAGTAATGCTATCGGACGGTAATTTTGTGGGAGACACTTTTTTCCCGTCTTTGGGATTGGCTGAACTCGAGCGATTTTCCAGCAGGCAGGAAAGGTCCTCCGTGCATAAGATAAGCGGAAGAGTCGGCCAAGAACCGGCGATAGTTCTGGAGCACAGTTCTTAAGGACTATTGCTGGTATTCCGTCCGGTCCGGTTGCCTTCCTACAATCCAGTTCACGTAGAATGCGCTGAATAGTGCGCGGACGAAATCTCACATCCCGCATGGAAGACTGTACCGGCGAGATCACGGGTGGCTGCAAGAGGCCGGGATCGAGGTTTGAATTCGCGGAAAATAAATTCGCGAACACATTAGCTTTATCCTTTGGATTCGTGACTAACGTCCCGCTGTCTGTCACCAACGGGGGGAATGAGGAGGAAGCAAAGTTACTGCTGACAGCAGTAACAATGGCAAGACCAGAAGGAGCGCGAACCAGTTGGGCGCCGAAGGAGCTTATTGGTCACCCTGTCGTTGTGAGCCTTCTTCGCGGTATCAATCGCCTGGTTGCACGCGTTTCTGATTCTAACAAAATTCGTTCTGTTAACATCGGTGGGATTGGAGCGCCATTGCTTAAAAGCTCTATTTTTTGCCGCTGTAATCAGCTCGCATTTTTTGTCAAACTAAGGTTTATCAGACGAACTTCGTTTGATGGAATGTGGAATATACATCTCCATCCCCAGAAGAATAATCTCTGACACCGACTCCGCGCAAGCGTTAACATCGGAGTTTCCGAAGCACACCCCCGACCATGGAAAGGATGCGAAGAAATCTCGCATATCGTCCCAGTTAGCAGCCCCATACTTCCATACATGGCGAAACTGCCTAGGCCGGTTATTCGCTTGGTATGCAAGTTCTTGCGCGACAGATACCAAGCAGTGATCTGAGTTTCCCAGTGGCGCAGAAACCTCTACGGTATAAATACTCGGTTCGGATGTCAAAAACAGATCCAGGGTGTTCGCATAATCGCCCCGGGCATCCGGTATTCGCGTTGGCTCCCCCACGAGTTGAGTCAAGTTGTGGCTTACAGCAAACGTCTGCGCCAGCCTCCCAGCCTCGTCGGTTCTGTTAGAATGTAACAACCAGTCGGAATTGTGCACATTAAAATCGCCAAGGACAATAATTTCAGAAGCTGGGTGGTTGATCTGTATCCAGTCGACGGTATGTGAAAGATGTTCGAAAAATGTCGCCGGTCGATCGTCATTCGGGGAGCGGTAACGACAACAAAGAAATTTAACGGAATTCCTCAGTACGACCCTCAACCATATGATGTCCATATTTTGGGTTCCAACGCCTCCATCCTCTGGCAAGCCAGATCGGACCGTGCGAAGACGCAGACACCGCGCTTAAAGCGGAATCTCGAATGTAAGTCGTATCCTGAGCAACGAAGATATGTCGAATCAGTTGACGAATCGACCTGGGTCTCAGTTAGGGCAAGGATATCAGGTTTCGTTGTTTGCAAATATTGGTGGACGGCGTTTACATTCGTATTGGTGAAACCGATGCCCCTGATGTTACAAAATGCCGTCACCAGTCGAGCGTGGGCCGAGCCTCGAGAGCTAGCCCGGTTATGCGATGAACCTCTCAAAGTTCCATTATTTATCATGATATCTGCATGATGTTCCCCCTGACATAGTCCCCCCCGGAGATCCGAATGGGAGACTAGTTTACCTCCGGAATTCTTTATATCAGAAGACACCATCATGACTTATCCCCGTGTCAGTCCGGGCCATCAGCCACACATTCGAAACACCGTCGAAGATTTCTCTCGGCGATATCGCGGAATGTACAGCGTGACGGGGTGGTATCTCACCTTGGGACCGACTACCACCTAACCAACCTTTTCTCGAACCGGTCCATCAGCCAAGCTCCGAAAGATGGCCAGGGATTTCTCCCGACCATTTCACGGAGCCTAAAGCTTGATGGGGTGGTATTTCACCGGGCGCACAGGGCGTTGGGACCCCGGCTACCACTCGGCCTTTAGTCGCCTCTTACGACAAGCTGGCCTAGCTGTGAGTATATTCTAACGCCCTACTCACAGGGCAAAATCTATTGACAAAGATCCCGAAACAAGTCGAATTTAACGAGATAATATGATTGACAGTCCACATCTTCATTTTTCGGACGTTATCTAAGGGATTTGCATCCCGCGATTGCGAGGGCTAAGCTAGTACAACAATTGTTTCCACTCAGTATAAAGATGGCTCCGAAATTTTCAGTCACTATCTTCTTGGAATAGCCAATATATTTTTTTTTGTTTGTAAATCATCATTGGACATATAGTAATAAAGCCCAGAAATATATTATGTTCAGATAATTTGATCAGTATTTAAATTTTCCGAGCGCGGATCGTCTTACGGAGACGTGTTGCATCCGCGGATCAGGTTCGGATTAACATGGCTGCCTCACGCAATGAGAACACCAGCAACAGTTTGGTCATGCGTTAAGACTCGCCCTCGAAGAGCTCGATAGAGGGAGAAGAAATCCTGAGGACAGAATGCTGGACGTAGAAAAGAAATGGACACGCCTTAAGAATACTGTCATTACTACTGCCAACTCCATCTTAAGCATAATCGTAGAGATCGGAGCGAATATTGTTTTAGGAACACCAGCACCGGAACTACTAATGGCAGACGCATCGATTGATACAAAATAAGGGAATTTAACGCCCCTTTTTTACCGCATACCATTATCATCAAATAATATAGTGGTTAGTATACCCGCCTATCACGTGGGAGACCGGGTTTCGTTTCCCCGTCGGGGAGTCTCTGGCGCAAGACTAACGACCTTGCCCGGAAAAAACAAATCATTATGGAAAATTTAACAAGCCTCAGGACTTGCTAAATAAGGCCAAGACCGATTCCCGGTTGTAGTGCCGATGATGATGATCATCATCGTCAAATAGCATATATGTAGGCTCTTCACATGACTCTTGAAGCTTGAAGCCGGCCATGCCAATGCCCTTGAAAAGTGCACAGTACAGCAGTGCGCCGTCGTGTTAACGAACGGCGAGATCAGCAGAAGATCGGCTATTAAAACAGGGTATAACGGGAAAGCGGGGGTCAGTTTATCGGCAAGCATTATGCCATGTGTGAGAGTGATTGTAAATAAATAGTTTTTCAGGCAGGTGTTTCGTTATTGTTTTTTAATTTCTTTTTCATACATGTCAGGATTATGCTTTAACGGTCTTTTTCGTCCTTTCCTCCAGATATAACCATTGTTTGTGTTGCACGTGTAGAACTGGGATCGGTCGGAAGTTCACTGTTTGAGGAGTCATTACTGCTAGTTGTAGAATTGAGCACATGGGTTGATGCTGCTGAAGAAGACATTTCATTATTTATTTCGGTTCTGCGTGCTATATCTGTATAAGATTGTAGGTGAATTAAATTATGTTGATCTTGAAGAGGGCTTCCTACTGCATAGTTTGGAAGGAAGTGCTCTGAAGCGAGGTTATTTGAAACTGATTTATTCCAAGAGTGCATTGAAGATGTCAACTTGCGGCGCTATTTATTATTGTTGTTATCCTTTATAAAGTTATCAATTAGGTTACCACGATCTCGAATGAAATTTAGTTAGAATTCTCGAGTTTCTTTATAACGCAAAGCCATAATTTTAAAGAGATATAGTTGAAGCGGAATTTCTTCCTTATTCTTTGACAGACTTTGTTTTCTTTCTCCTCTCCTTCTTTTTTTATTATATCGCGAACTTCTTCAGTTGCGGTATTTTCACCTAAATGTGTCAGTTCCCCGCTACACCATAGTCGCCTCTCGTCCTTGCGATTGTTCCCTGCTCTAGATGTGTTTTCTGTGTTCTTTTCTCACATGTGGTTGATCGTGATATACATTTCCACGAACCTCTTGAATAGCTTATGGAATTGATGTTGACGCATAAACTTTTTCTCTGAGCTCCGGGGTGTGATCTCTTCTTGTATCTAGCACTTTTCCATGAAGTCATGCACCTCATGATGGATGATGCGAGGGCAGGTCAAGAAGTCTTTAGCAAATTAGGATGATTTTCTTTTATTTTTTCATTTGGCTGACCTAATAATGACGCATCATACTGTCCAGTTATCGCCTGTCTCTTTTCCAAATAGTCAATAAGATAATACCACGTGCATTCCAAAACACAGTAGCCATAACCTCTCCATCTGATTTCACAACCTTTGCTTTCCTTGTAACCCGTTCGCCTTAAACAATCCATTGTTCGGGAGTGTAGTGGTGTTTTCATGTTTCTTCAGAAACTCATCTGGGTTACGATGCTTGTGTTCCAAAAGTTCTCAACTGAGAGCAAATGCGGCACCCATCTCGCAGATATTTTTTTCATACCCAATTTATTATGCAAAATTGAAACATGAAACAAATTGAAAATTGACAGATATCTAGTGAAGAATGATGCTTACTAATGACAGACCATTAGCAATGCTATGAGCGCCATCGTAGACGTTTCTAACGACTTATGGTCTACCCTCGTAATATGGCTGTTTATAGGTCTCGTTTTATCGAAACCTTATGATTTCGCGTGGTTTTCACTCCAGGCTCTGCGTTCGGCATCGTTTGCACATATAGTTGACTGTGACGATGTCCTCGGCCCATAATAATTTAGTTAATCTTGGTTGTAACCATCCATTCGAATTCCCTGTATTATTTCGGGCTCCTTCGTGATAGACTATGTCGTCCAAACTCGCGTGTCCTCATTTCGTTGAAGTCATCCGCATCTTAGCAGATGTATGTGCTAGGCTAAAAAGTAATGCACACATGCTTGTGAAGCGCGAACAAAAACAAAATAGCAGGATCGACCAAGAAGTTTATTAAACTACCATTCTTAAGCTTCAATATTATATATTTGCTTTTCAACACAGTCACTATTGAGGCCAATACATTTCTCCCAAGGTGTAACAAGTTTTTTTTTATTCCATCACTGAAAAATACCTTAGACTTTTTTCGAATTCAGGACTTGATAGCGGTCCTTATGTCATCGTCCAAAGTAATGATTACCCTCGTCTCTCTTGAAAAAAATACATTCAAACTTCAGGTTTCGCAGTGCCTCTTCAGTTACGCGCGAGGTATGTGGATGAACGTTGTCACGATTATTGGCGCCAATTGTTCAATAATAAAGCCGACACGTTCCTTGGATATTCCTACATAATATGGTTTTGACTGATTCGCCGGACATTTTGAATCAAATCGTTGACGAGTTTGCGATGATTATTGTCTGTTCCAGTGATCGGAAGTCCGGTGCTTATTCCATCCACAATTAGGGCTTTTTCGGGGTGGCAACCACCTATCGACTTATCCACAGCATCATCACCATACACAGCCTTTAAAATGAATTTCAGTAGGAGTCACTTTGTCAGCAGTTAAAAATTCGATAACAGCACGCTCTTTAAGTCGCGTTGACATAGCACTAGAGACGCCATACTTACCACTCTCGGAAGACACTGAATTAACGCTCAATCTCAGGCCTCCGTAAGCGTATTAGAAAGGTATATTCTTCTTTCATTTGCCGCCTAGCGCTTTCTTGGAGGTCATTTCATTTGCGTTCTGCAAGCATGTGTGCCTTACTTTTCAGCCTGCCTTCATATGACGTGCAGCAGTGGCGCCACAATTCGTAGCATGATGTGGGCGGTGCATGCAGCAACTTTTCAGTTTTGTCGAAAGTTACCTGCATCCTCATTTTTTAACCACAAGTCCTTTGTCTTCGTCTGATTTAGCCACTTGTTTCATTGGCCGCAAGTGTTTCACACTGGGCCTATCCCTTTTCGATTCGGCTGTCGATGTCCGCTTTTGGATTTTCCATTGTTTATTGAAGTGATATTTGATCGCTATGGCGTTATGTGTTCGCACGTGGAAACTATGCCTTCGAGAGTTGCTCTATTGTCTCTTTGCGAAGTAACTGCGGCGCAAGTTGCTGGTCGTGTGATCGCAATGATAAACTATACAGAAGTATAGTGGGAATAAGTCGGGGTTTGTACTTACAATGAAGTTGTCGACAACACTAAAAGATGTCCGAATATGTTCGCGCACATCATCCCCATTCGCCATCTTTTGTAAGACGAGGCGCATTCGTGATGTCGACTTTTGGGAGGGAAGACGAAATTCATTTGTTGAACATCATTCATTTATTTGTTGAAGATGTTCATTCATTTGTTGAACATCTCGTCGAAAGCTTTGGACAATGCCGTGGTAATTACATCACTTTATCTCGGGCCTCGTATACTCGTGTCGATATGGAAGCAAACTCCACTGTATTCGATTTTGTACATATGTAGAAACCAAGCTGAACAGACAAGAGCATGGACTTCCAATAGAGGAACAATTGCTGGGAGGATGTCAGATCCTGGGTTGTAGTCGTCATTATGATTAATGTTTTAGGCTACAGTAGCGATGTATGATGTTTGTTTTTTAAAGATGTTTCTCCGCAGTTGGTTAGGTATTATAAATTGTATCAGAGATTAGTATTTAACCTGAAAACGACACCCTGAAGATATGTGCTTCGTCAAAGTGTATTTGCATAGAAGAAAGAACAACGCGATTGCTGTCAGTGCATGGGTTCAAGTGATAGCACATCCAATGAATTATAGAAAAAACCAACCAATTGTAGAGATCAGAGTTTCGAACACCATAAACCAATAACAATCTTTTCGTGCTAATACCAATTCATGAAATTCCAATACGTACGCGCTTGTGGTCCTCCGAGGTATTACATTACCGCTCAGAGGAATTCTACTCTTCAAGCTACTGTTCTGTTTCCTAATTTTTGCCAAGAAATTACTCCCTGACCGGGTATCTCATTGGATTTTCGAAAGAAGTAATCAAATTCAACCTACAAGTTTTTTTTTTTTTACCCCAACCCCCTTTTGCATCACTTCCTACCTCTTTGAAGTTTTTTTCCTCACTCTCATTTAATTTTTGTCGACAAGTAAAACAACCGAAAACTCTGAAAACGCATTCAGAGAATGACAAATGAAACAAGCCCAAATAGCCCCCTGGAAATAATGCAGTAGATTGCATTTCATTGCCCTTTCTACAATTCGTAGAACCACCAAAACTTTCGCTTAAATTCTGAGCGAAATTAATCTAATCGAAAGTACCCACGAAATGTTTGGGAATTTGCATGACGCGCACAAAAACAAAAACGTAGAACACGACAAGCCGCGAATTGGAATGAACAAACCTTGTACATCGACAAATTGTTTAATTGTTGGATTGCAGTTGGATGTGGAGTTTCAATTATGCACCAGAAATGTATTTTGCATCTTAGTGCGATGTTATCACGTTCTACTTACTGCGCTACCTCTGATGACTGAGTTGAATATGCTTACTGTGGGAATCAGCGTAGTGGCGGTGTTCGTCACTGGGACTTCGTGTGCTCTAGTTTCGGACTTGATTTGAAAGTTTGTGAAATCGCTTTGATGTGCTCCATCGGCGACAAGGTCTTCGGGTTAGGTCGTGCATGTAAGTGTCCAGTCAAGCACGTTTGGAAGCCAATATTCCAGTTTGAAGTCAGAACCGCCTCTGGCGACTGAACGAATTGAATGTCTTCGAAATTTCGATGTGTCGCGAATAATTTTGGGGGAAAGCAATGATTTCCTGATAATCTCAAGGCTAACAGGTGTCAACGGTATCGGGGCAAATCTACTTTTGAATGGTCATGTATTGAATTTCTGACTTTTGAGACGACTAGTGGAGCCGGTTAATGCTTCCTGAAAATACATAATTTATGAACTTAGGTGGTTCACGCCATTAACTCAAATTAATGAATTGTGTGTGAGAACTTCCAATCTGGATATGTCTTATTAGAAATAAATTATTATAATTTACTACAATTTTTTGGGGCATGTTTGCGACACCATAATTTGACGAATTCACATTAACCGCAGCTTTGAAATTAGAAATTAAATATGCGGGACTTACGTAGACTGCGAATACTTAAAACAATGGACTACGAGGAAAATAAAATAGGTGATCAGTATGTGGCACATGTAGTCTCGCCACTTTTATCTACAACTAGTTCGATACGTGTTTTTATCAACTACGAAATTCATTTGCAATATCCAGTCAAATCATTCGGCTAGGAGTACTTGTCCATCTTTCTGGCCGAGACAAAACAGCATCTGAGTGCTATAGGTTTCCATTTCCCGAGGGAAGTCAAATAAAAAATATAAAATAAATAAATAAATAAGCCCTCGTCAGAAGGGTAAAGTTCCATCCTCATAACGAGGATTATAGATGCAGCAGTTGCATTTTGAGTACGGTCTATCTGCTCTATTTATTGGCATGTATGAATCCGAAAGTTCATGATCTCACCGACTCGACTCCGCCATTGTTCCCTGTCCTGTGCGCTCTCCTTCCACGTTCGACCATCCGATCCGATCTCCTCGAGGTCCAACCTAACATTGTCCTCCCATCTCCGTCGCGGCCGTCCTGTCGGTCTCTTTCCCGTTGGCTTACCGTCAAGAATTCTATGCAGGGTCCTATCATTGTCCATTCGCGCCGCATGTCCGGCCCATCTTAATCTTCGCAACTTGATTACTCTCACTTTTGTAGGTTTGCGGTATAGCCGTATAGCGGTTGGGCTCCTCGATAGTATAGTGGTTAGTATGCCCGCCTGTCAAGCGGGAGACCGGGGTTCGATTCCCCGTCGAGGAGCCCCTGGCGCAAGACTAATGACCTTGCCCGGATAAAAACAAATCATTATGGAACATTTAACAAGCCTCAGGACTTGCTGAATAAGGCCAAGACCGGCTCCCGGTTGTAGTGCCGATGATGATGATGGTATAGCTCTTCCAATTCGTGATTGTGGAGTTTCCTCCATTGTCCTGCCTCCTCGTCATATTTGCAAAGACACCCATTAGGACTTTATTCTCGAATACGCGGAATTTGTTTTCTTCCCGTTTTGTGAGAGCTATCAAACAATATAATAGTCAAGACGCTTTTATCTTAGACCAATCTTCAAAACGACATGATACATATATTGACTATGTTGTCGAAGTCATGCATGGGGTATAACCCAATAAATAAATAAATAAATAAATAAATAATAATCTCAAATAATATAGCTTAAGGGCTGACGACGATGCGCTGTTTGGTAGGGTTTCCCCTGTTTTTTCAACAACTAACTAACTTGTTCACCATAATGCGATTAAATGGTTCCATTTTATGTCTTTATAATATTGTAGCGAGCTTAGGGTTCGCTGGATTAATTATTTTTAATAAATAAGAGCCGTTAAATCGATTCTCTTTGCAAACGCTTTATTAGTCCGTTAATAACAACCGTTACTTGATATTTCGCTTCTTTACTTATCGCGTCTTTGACTACTTACTTGACTGCTTACTTCTTACTTCTTACTTATCTTCCTGATCTGCGTGCGACGTATTTATACCGTTTCCTCATTCTGATTCGGCGTTTCGTTTTCGTCCATTCCATAGCCTCGAATTTTCTACTGCTCATAGTCTCCAGTTTTCCAGTACTTTCTAGAATATTCTAGTACTTTGTTTTGGACTTTCTAGAATATTCTAGTACTGATTGTCATATGCGTCACAATATGTATAAAGTGAGTGTAATGAGCCATTAAATAGCCATGCACAGTGCCGACGAATATAAAAGTAAAGATCCGATCCATTATGTTTTAAACTCCTGTGCATTACAACAGCGAACGAAGACATTATAGGGTACATAGGATACGAATATGACTAAATGACGGTTCGCTTATGTCTATCCGTCTAGAAGAGTTTTTTAATCTGAGCCGAGCTAATTCATGGTTTTCTTGGGCAATTACATGTATTTGTGGAGGAACAATGCAATTCCCAAATTAATGTAAACACTGGAAGGTCACAATACTAGATAAAACGTCCCATGCTGGTGTAATTCGGCTTAAGAACAATTCTCTGTGTTTAACTACTCTTAAGAGATTTAACAGATATATCGGGGTGTGAATATAAATCCGCCTTTTTAATAGATGTATTTAATATAACTGCTTATGTGTACTTTATAGTGGCTTTGCCTGTGTTCGATAGTACTTTGTGTTAGCTGTCGAACGCATAACTTGGAACACTTTGAAATTGCCAACTTTAATTCAATATAAACATCATTCGGGTTTTAAATTTCCACTTCAATATGAAAAAATTTGCAGCTGAGGCTTATCAAATAATTTAAGGTGAGACCACTATTAGTTAAAGAAGAACGTGCTATGAGTTATTTCATCACTTCAAGAAAAGTGTTTTGGTGCCGGCGTCCAGCAAAGCAGTGGAAGACAAGGTTTTCGAAAATGCAGTGTAGGAGATTGTGTCGGTTCCGCCAAACCCCACTGTCTACTTACCGTAAAACCCCCATAACATTCAGCCAATTTCCTAACTTCGCTAATGCAATCGCATTAGCACCTTAATAAATGCTTTACGCATCTTGGATTATCTAAGGTATAATCTAAAAAGCCCCAGTAAAACAATTCTTACCTTTTCTTGCATCTCTTTGCATACAATTCCTGTAAGAGTTCTTTACTACCTTATCATAAATTAACTGAAAAGAAAACCTCGGTTCACATATCGTGTAACCATCCCAGCCAGGGATAATTATCATTGCGTCGTCTATTCCTAGCCTCATTCATGTGTACAACAAATCCCCTTTCATACACGTTGGCTGGCGACCTACACCCAAGGGACCAAAGCAAATATACGCATCTCGCGTCTTAAACCATAAATTAAATCATACAGCATGGGCAAATGCAAATAGGTATGGTATGCTTACCCTTGGCAGCGATGCTATGAACACCAATTCCCTGTAAATAAGCTAGAACCAATTAGCACCATGAGCATGGGCATTGCGACTATCGTTACAGCTGCAATGTATAGCTTAGACAACGATCTTTTCGATCCCTTTGTCCTTGCCGCCTATTATAGCTACAATGCATAGGTTAAACAATGATCTATATGATCCCCTTGTTTTTCGATTTTTCAGCTTCATTCCCATGGCCTTGTGTATGAAAAAAACCAATGTGATCTTCACTTACACATACATTGCCAAGTCTTTCTTCCTTGTTTCCACCACAGAGAAACACTTTATTCTTGAGCAAACTCACCCCAAAACGATAAAATATCGTTGAGTCTGATTACAACCACCGTTTGCGACGGTCGGTTCACTCCCGCTCTCCGCCGTCTGCGGAGATGCGTTCATAACGAGTCGTGTGTGAAGTGCTGGTTGACTTGATAGCTCGTCTCAAATATAAAGCTATAGTGAAGACTAAAGTGTTCGGAATTAAATAAACTGCAAGCGAACTTTTCCTTTTATAATTAAATAAATTGACTGTCGGGTCTAAATTAATGAGTCCAGTGTTCGATCGTGAAGTGTGAAAATAAACATTAATTAAGAACTGCGTGCGTTTTATATTTGCTTGTCCGGTGTTTGTGCTTTTCCCTCGGTGTTGAACTTGTCAGATACATTAGTGATTTGTGGGGACGAGGTAGAACTCTCGCCCGTGCGGCGTCGCGATCTCGTACCCCCACAAGATATTACTTGATCAAGGCTCATGCCAAAATGATTATTGGGAGTGATTCAACAAGTCATTTCAATATGTCTCAACACCATAGAAATGATTTAGGAGTAAACATGGATAAAAGCCGAGAGATCTTAAACCGTATTTGTTCGTGAACAACTGCTTGACAGAATCACAGGGACAATCATGGAAAATTTCCTACAATATTTCCACGTCGACATCCAAAACGGCTATTCACGGCTCCAAGATCATGCTCTATGTTTGGCGGGATGAGCTCAGCATGTAACATGAACCGCTGAAGCCGACTCACCCAATCTCAAACCGTCGATATCGAAAGCGGCTGATGCATTTGAGCTAAGCATTAACTGCAAACGGTCGCAATACAAATGCTCAATGACCATATTGCGTAAAGCCACATGGAATGAGAAATCCTACCCCACCTGCCGTATTTTCCCGATGTTACTCCCTTTTACTGATTCTAATTGCTGGCGCACAGATTGGCCTAACAGCGCTTCGCGAATCTCGAAGTCGTGCAAAAATTAGTTGATTCGTTCATCGCATCGAAAACCTGGGATTTTTTTTTTCGATGTGGAATCCATCGACTCTGCGAAAAAAGGGGAAAAACAGTTCCCAGCGATGGGCATTCCTTTGGATCATAAATCGTATAACCAGTTTTTTTTTTTTTTTTTTTTTTTTTTTTTTTTTTTTTTTTTTTTTTTGCAAAAAAGGACTTGAATTTTGAAAAAACGACGCAATCAAAATCGGGCATCTAATAAGAACTGACTAATTACCATCTTCGACTTTACCTTTTGTTGTTTATGAATGAATGAATGGAGGGCAGAACCCTCACTTAGTACAAGTCGTATAAACATATAAAATTACCTTAAAAACTAAGGCATGTGGGTTGGGGGTGGTGGACTAACTTTAAAGTAACTTAAAAATAGAATGGGGAAGTGTGATAGGACAGGGAAGGGCGAGGATAATCTGGTGGCTAGGGTGTGACTATAAATGCGGGAGAGTGTAGGCGGTGAGCAGGGAGGCGTCAGGGGGGGTAAGAGAGGAGACGATGTTTGAGAGCAAAGGGTTAGCAAAGTCTTTTATTAAGCACGGGGTGTTTTGGTCACGGTTTTTGGCTTTCTTTTTTTCTGTTTTTCCTTTTTAAAGGAAAAGGGAGTTAAGTGTACGTTATAGTTTAACTACCTACATAAATGTCCGGCCTTGTTCTCATGTACCAATCGCATTTCGTTTCTCAGTAGCTTCTAGTCCCTTCTAATACCCTCGGTTAATATCGTATTGGAGCAAATTTGCCTTGAATAACATGAACAGGTAGACTGTTCCAGGCTTGACTACTTCGACAGGAGAACAAATAGGTTTTTATTTATTAGCTGTTAACCGGAATACCTCTCTGATCATGCTTCCGTGGAGGTTAAGAATTGTATTGATCGTTATGTCTCAAGTCAACTGTAGCAGTCTATTTTCAATTTCAATATATATATATATATATATATATATATATATATATATATATATATATTTATATATATATATATATATATATATATATATATATATTTATATATATATATATACACATATATATATATATATATATATATATATATATATATATATATATAGCGTTTGTGACAATAGTGAAGAGCGAGTGATTCGAACCGACGCTATCACGGTTAGAATCACTAAAAGATAGAACCAACAGCTCAACCCATCAGGCCACTGCCGCTTATGTGAATTTGATTTCTAAACTCAAATACATTCGACTAATGTGGTAATGGTATATTATTGCTATGGTATACGGCTTTAATCGATGTGCTTTTGGTGGTGTTGTTCTTTACTAGTCGTGTGTGTATCTGCTAATAACGCCACATATATATATATATAAATTCTCAGTTTGACGAGTACCGCCGGAGAATGTCTGAAAAGGCGGAACACATTCATCAAGTGATAATACATCCAACTAGGCCGGACATAACAGCTGCTGACATAATTTCAGTTCTTAGGAAGGCTCTCTGTTGGTTACCGATATTTTGAACGTCATGTCTTCCGCATACCCATATGGGTGCTTGCCTGGACTCATCACTGATGCAAATGTTGTCATCAAGAGCTATCTAAGGTAAGCTGATCAGTACCACACCGGCTTTCTCTTCCTTGGCCATTTGTGACGGGCCGTCTAACAACGACTTAGATTAATTTGTATAATGTTCATCGTGATTTTTGGTTTAATCATCTCCTTAGTACCGGGCAGCTTTTAGTGACATCCGGGTGGTTTGCTTCTTCAGGGTTTGTTTCCTTTTAGATCAATTATCTCGTCTCATTGACGCAGTCTTGTGCGATATGGCCAGGTATTCCACATTCCCGGCAGAATTGGGTGCGGTCTTCACTTTTGCATTGCTTGGTCATATGCCCGAACTCCAAGCACTTAAAGTATTTGATTAGCCGATTTCGTCTTCGGATACGGCAGACAACCCATCTAATTTTTATTTTGCTCACTTCCAGTAATATTTCTGCTACTGCTGTCGGGAGGTTGATCGTAGCAATTTGGTTACCCCCGCCTGTTTTGCACATCTATCCGTGGATTTCAAACTAAGAGCCTACTGCGTCACATATTTCCATCTTTGTGGTGATTTAGTCTACATCTATGAACTCGCATGAAGTTCGATGTGTTAAGGTTCTCACGGTTGCTTCTTCTCCCAGCACTCCACTAATGACGGACGTGTATTTCGCCGCATTGCCATTTGTTTTTCCCAGTTGGAGAAACAGACCGCCTTTCTGGGTTCTCCGGTTTCTGGATACAACCTCCCCAACTGCTTCCGCCTTTAGCGCTGCGAATCATGTCCGCATATGACAGATTTCTTGCGGATTCTATTAAGATAGCGTCCGGTTTCATATGTTTGTGCCGGATCTTTGACCGTTTGCCATCTATCCTGGTCTTAGCAGCCGAATTGTTTTTCTCCCTTTTTTGGGCTACTGTCCATTACCCATCATCTGCTTGCTGGACTTCAGCTAAAGGAGCAGATGTGCTCAAGACTAAGTAACCGACGAACTATGATTGGTATTAAGTTATTTTATTATTATTTATTGGCCTGTAGGAAACCGGAAGTTCATGACCTCACCGACTTGACTCGTTCGTGTACTTAACTATGATGAAAATGTTGAGTTTACTGAATAATCTGACAGTGACAGTTCGATGATTAGTGAAAGGGTGCGTTCACAAATTAAATTCAAAGTTGTCAAGTCTCTATCAGAAAACCCGATATTAAGAGGTCTAGGCAAAAATGGCGGGTTGCTGATGATGATTGTTTTAACTTGCAACAGTGAAAAACAACACATTTAAAATAAATAAATGTATTCTACCCTATAATAGATACATGTCATCAATTGAACTCACGCATGTTGCAACTTCCTACGTACAACTGTTAAAGGCACAAACAACTGTACGTAGTTATTTAACAAGTTCGTGGCTTTTATCACGATTGTTGCTCAGATTTTACTTACATTACATCAAACCTAGTTGAATTATGTACACGTTACCAACGCAAACAACCAAATAGTCGTTCATAGATTGTTATTCGCCGGTCAGGTATTACAGCACTATAATTGCGATTAAACGACTAAATAAAACGCCAAATTACACGGTGATAAAGACGGCATTAAATGCTGTCACTTTATGGAGTTTTCTTAATGTCGGTTTGATCGGCTCTTAATCATGTCTAGTATAAACATGACACACAAGTTTCTCAAAGACTTTACTACCCAAAAATACCTTTGATAACAGTGCGGTTGTTTTCACTGTAACTAGGATCAAATCTGCCTTGCAGGACATTGACTAACTTGTGGGTGTTTTTTCCTGTAACCTGGTCTTCATATTCTTTGTAAAACGCTTTATAATGCACTGTGAGGTGTTATCAAATATTCTGAACAGGCTTTTCACTTGGCTATATATCAAAAATGCCAACAACCACGAGTCCTAAAATACAATACCAAACCATGATACCATAATTAACGGATATACGAGCAGTTTTTAGTTACATTATAAATTCAAACTACTGCTTTGAGATGATCTAGCGATAGTTAGAGTCGCTCATTGGGGTTTGTTTGGCCATTTTAAGTGTGTTGAAAAGTGAGGGGCCATTTTATTGGTACCTTTCACCTCAGTAAAACGATCTTTGAATAAAGATGAGAAGGAGCAATTAGATCTTTTGTTGGAAAAAGTGATACTGTCATTACTGAGTGAGTTATTTTATCCGCTGCACACTCGAATTGTATAAATGCCATTAAAATGCATTCAGCTATTGCACGCTTCGTAAACATCAACTTTATCTTACACCACCCACATGTCTCGCTTTAGTGCCCTTAATTGCAACCACACTGTAACAAGAAATCTTCTTCATGATTGTTATCTTCATTTAAATTTCACGGGCGAGTGATGACATTTGGTTCCCCTTCGCAAAACAGCAATCTAACGAATGAAAAATAATAACACCAGTTGGTCTTGTATCTTTAGCCCAGGTACAGTGGCCCAAAAGAAAGACATGGTCAAAACAAACGGAAAGAACCTCAAAGGTCGAGAGTGTCTTACCAAATCCGTTTCTCTAGATTCATCTTTTTCAGTCTATGTACTCACCAATACTCGTGCCAACGATCTCGTTCAACAGCTCCACTCGAACTCCGTAAACTAACTAAAGTATTAAACTACCCATTTGCTTCTTTGCCTTTTGGTTGTCGGCTTTGGTTTCAAACGAATTGCATCAGTTGTTGATTTCGATCTACTCTCTTCATCTTTGCCCCCTCATTCAGCCAAATCATGCTTTTTCGGAGTCCAGAAGAGTAGGCCCTGCGTATAACGCAGCTACGTGATGTAAACAGGTTTTCATTCCCAAAGACCACGCTATTAATTTGTGAGTCACGATGCGAAGGTTCTTAGCCTATTGTCTTGTCTTGTTGTGAGTTAACTCTTGCCCATCGTTTTCTTTGTTTTCCTGCTCAACTGTTGTACGTCACTTTAATGTCTTCCGTGCCCTCGTGGATGGACTCGACTCGTGCCTCCCTCTTCCCTTGCATAATTTAAATAGCCCAGCAATTATGTTTGCGGGATTTGGTAACAAAGAAGCCCATGGAACCACGAAACCATAAGACAAGACAAGAGCTACGAATTTTTTTTTCCATAATTTGGCGTCGCTAATCGGATAATTGGATTGTGTTCTGCTTCCCTTTCGCATTCGTTTTCTTTTTGTTATTCCCCATTTCTGCTTCTTCTTCTTCTTCTTCTGGTGTTTACAATTGGAATTGTGAGCTACTGACGGGCCATGTCCGGGATTTAGTTGTGCTCAAGACCCCTTAGGGCTAGAACTCTGTGCTGTGTTGATTAACTTTGGAATCCATTTAATTTTTTCTCACTAGACATCATCAACAACGAAAACAACCACCATGACAACACCAGCCAAACTTTACGGCAAGGACCTAAGTGAATATGATGAAATCGATGTTGATGCACTGCTGGCCCAATTATCTCCGGAAGAGATCAATATTTTGGCTAAAGAAGTCGATCCGGACGTGAGTTGTTTTTTAATTATAAAATCAAACAAACATTTTAATCGTTTCCTTTTCGTTCAGGATAACTTTCTGCCACCAGCTCAACGTTGCAGTTATGAATGCACCAAATCGCCCACAGGTCCCTTGGATAGGAAGAAGCTAATCGAACATATCAACAAGCAAGCCTTGGAAACTCCTGATATTCCGGAATTTGAACCATATGTCAAGGGAACGGTTCGAGGTAAGAAGTGGGTGCCACCTCCTCGTGATGAACGTGAGCTAGCTGCCGATGAACAGATTGCCATTGACTTAGGAGACGAATACGAGCATGCATTGAGTGACGCTACACAAGAGGAAATCATCGATTTGGCTGGTAGGTCATGGGTATCATTTGGTTTGGTCCATGTGAGAAGAGTTCGATGATGTATGTGTCTTGCAGCTATTCTCGGTTTTCATTCAATGATGAATCAAGACCAATATCACGCTTCGTTGTTGAACAAAGGCCAACCAGTCGGTCTGGGGTGGGATGGTATAACGAAGTCCACCGCACAGAAATTATATCCCATGGATCCACCTAACAATACAGATGTCGAGGATTCAATTAAACGGGTCAAAGATGATGACCCCAAGTTGATTGAATTGAATTTCAATAATATTAAGGTAAGAGTATTCTTTGCCGATTCTATTCAAAATAACTGAGACACTTTGCTCTTTTTCTTGGTCTCGATGGTGTTTTGGTTTGGTTTTATTGTAGAATATTTCCGAAGAGAAATTCGAGCAATTGTTCGATGGACTGCCTCAAAATGAACACCTAGAAGTTCTTTCATTAACAAATGTCGGTCTTACTGACAAGACAGCTCTCTTACTGGCGCAAGCCATCGAGAAAAGCAAAACCTTGAGAGTATTAAATGTCGAAACGAATTTCATTAGTCCACCAGTGATTGTAACACTGGTCAAGGCATTACTGAAAGCACGAACCATAGAAGAGTTCAGAGCTTCAAATCAGGTAAGCATCTAGTTTATTATTGTATTCACTGCCCCGACTTGCATATTCTCGTCACATTTACCAGCGATCGACAGTTCTCGGCAATAAAATTGAAATGGAAATAACGGATTTAGTGGAGAAGAATTCTTCGCTTCTGCGATTAGGTCTACACCTGGAATATAATGACGCACGTCACCGAGTAGCGGCTCATCTGCAACGCAATATCGATAGGAGTAAGTATCTCACTAGAATGTCGAAGATTTTGTTTTTTTTTACAGACTTTCAGGAAGTGGATCCAAACGGAAGAGGAATAATGGTGCATTCTCTATTCTTATCTTATCTTCTTCTTTCTATCTCATGGAAAAACAATGTCTAAAGGATCTTTAAACATCGATGGGTTCAATCTCGCTTACTCTTTCTCTCTCCTTTGGTTCCTAGACTTCTTTTGCTCTTTAAACCTTCTAGTTCTTGACCATATCATACATATACCGCAAAAATCAAAATGATACAAAACTAAAATATAAATCAATCGTCACCTTTCTTCATATCATCAATCTAGATGAACACGAACTTAAAAAAGGTACTTCACCGTCACCTATATCGACTGCGACATCTACCGGCAGCAGCGGCACTGCAGTGCGTGACTTGTCGTCAACACTGTTAATGCAGCGCAACACAAAAGCTAAATCACCTAAACCAACACAAATTGCATTAACCCCGCTAAATCAAAATGAAAGCAAGGCAGATTTGACAACATCATTGGAGAATCGAGAGTCGTCCGATCGTGGCAGAGAGATAGAGAAAAAGCCTCCAATTGGTGTCCAATCGTCGAAGATTCCAGTACCTTTAAAAGATGAACAGAAAATTACTCCTGTTACAGTTACGGAAAATAGACCTCTGGATGATTTAAAGTCGCTGACCCCTGTAGAAGAACAAATAAAAACGCCATGTGTTACTGTTCATGAGAACATGCCTCTAGAAAAACCCGCTGATAAAGTGTCTGAACAACCTCCCGAGAGCAATACAACTGTCGAAATTTCGAAAGATGTTGCCAAAATGGCTTCGGAACCCCAGGCAGAAAAACGCCCTACTTTCCCTCGGCGGCAACCCAAAATAGGCGATCTAAAGCAACACAACATTTCGAGAGCTTTTGATGAGGATTCCATATCACCAGAGGAGAACATTAATAGCGAAGAATTGCGAGAGGCTCTTCTTAAACTTCAAGCATCGAACGTTGTTGCTCCATTGGTAGGCGAACCTTTACGTGAAGAACAATTGGTAAATCTAGCTCCGACTGATGATCGTCAATCGAAAAGTGTGTCGCCAAGTCAACACTTGGAAGAAAATCTCACAATCCTTCGTGCTAAAATCGATAGTTTCGCAGAAGTTGCTGATGAAAAATTAGCTAACCTTCGTTCGAAATTCGACGATCTAGCACAAGGTGCAACTTCTGAACAAGAGCCAGTAAAAGCTTTAACAGACAAACCTGTTTCGTTGGATCGTCCTATAGTTGAAGAAATTCCTTCAACCCCTGCTCCGACTACACTCCCTCCCAAGGCCCGTCCAAAGGGAGTAGGCCCAGTTCGCCCGCTGGTAATCACTCCCAATTCAATTGGAGTCACACTACTTTTCCAGGAACAAATTTACGACAGAGTCAAAGAAGTTTCCCAGACGGAACAAGTGCAAGCTTTATCAGATCAATCTCAGATATTTGATATACCTATTCCAACCCAAGTAGTTACAATTCATGACAAACCTGTTCTATCAGTTGTGGAACGATTGGAAGCAACGGAGATCGTAAATGGTTGTCCCAGTGAGCAAAAAGTAGTCACTGACTCCTTTATAGAAAAGTCTCCCCTGAAAGCGCCTAGTCCACCAAAGATTGTTTGTGACGAAAATGTTTCTCCTTCAAAAATTGTTTGTGACGAAACTGTTCCTCGGAAGTCCATAGTAGCTAAAGAGACTACCACACAAATGGCTATTGAAGAACCATCTGCCCCTATCACACTTCCTGCAAATGAAACAGAGACGGAAAAAACACCTATTGAAATAACTTCTGCTGAAAAACAATCTCCTACAAGGACCATGGAAGCCAGAAAACGCTCGCCCGATGCGACCAGCAGACCAGATAAGTCTGTCACTGACGAGCCAATCTTGACTAAAACCGGTGAACTTCTTTTGATCGAAACAACCCTTACAGGGAGAGCCACCTTTGAGAGTCAAGTACCTGAAAAGGATACCACTGATGAGCCGATCGGTGTCAAACCCGTTGCTGACAAACTCACCAATGTCAAGCCGTTTACTGAGACCACCACCCGTGAAGACAGGCTTCCAAGGGACAAAACTAGCCCCCTTGCATCTCTTCGATTAAGCTCTCAATTTTCGCACCCAGAAACCCCTCCGACCTCTTTGATTTCCAAGCAACAAGTGGTGGAGAAAACCGCTGTTCTATCACAATTGACAGTTAAAAAATGTGATCACTTAGATATTGATCCAATGAAAATGACCTCCCGTGGGACGGAGCGTACTCCTCCTCCCCCTCCTTTCCTTCGCTTATCTGTGAAGAAAAGCGAACATCAACAAATCAACCCCGTGGAAAAGAGTGAGATTACAACTCAAACCCCGGCTCAACCTGATCCTCGAAATCATTTGTCTCTAACAAAATGCGATCTAGTAAACATATATCCCACAAAAACATTGGAAATAGCCACTCAGTTTACCTTTCAAATGCCTCAAGCCGAAGCTGAGTGCCAAACTATAGAAGAGGATTCAACTATTTCCTTGGAAGAATCTACTCAAACTCCGTTGATTTTTTCATCTCTCGAACATGATTACATCTTCCCTGGTCTTCGTCGTGTGCCACATTTACCTCGTCCAAAATCGATCAACATCGGTGGCGGTGATCGCGTCGTGATCAAACCATCCTCAAAGCCCATTAATGAGATTCTTATGCTATTGTACCCACTTGCTACTGAACGCGGTTTGGTGAAACCTCCTCCCGACTCGGGATCAATCCCAAAAACGTTCGGTCTTGAAGAGAATATCATACCTGACCATAAACCAGAAAGTATGATCAAAAATCTAGAGGAAACACTTCAAAACGCAACCGAGATCTCGAAGTTGATCCCAAAGATTGGACCGAGACCAACAGTTCAGGCATCCGATTTAACCCAATCATCCAACATTGGGCAAACTGCTCCCCAAGTCGTAGAATCTGATGAATCTGTACAGCCAGAAGGTGTAAAGCATGAGGTCGTGAAGTCACAAGGTGTGCAAACTATGAATCTTCACAGTACAAGTTTTACGACTCAGGACAGTAACCTTGAAGATATTAAGTCAAAGGACTATGATCAAAGGGAAAAACAGGCCATAGATGTCAACTCAGTTTCTGACGGATTTGACGTACAACGTCCTGGACATCATGACACAATACCTAAAGATGCCAAACCTCAAGATTTGCATGCAGAGGTTTTTAAGACTGAGGCTATCAAAATGGAAGCTACACGGACTTTACAGGAGTCTGCGTCTTCTGAGGCCCGACAAGTCCCAGCACCCGCTTCGTCAGCTAAACGTTATGAAGCCCAGTACACGGCTATCGAACAAGTGCGGGTAAAGGTCATTGACGAATCCGTCGGTGCCATCAGCGCCACTGGCGAAGAGCACATATCCAAAACCTCAATTCGGTCAGCAAATATGTGGCAATCTCTCTCCAACAACTTAATCAAAGCTACAGAACAGACATTAATCGATATATCCAAAGCTGACAACTTAGGCGAAACGGTGACCTCTAAACGAACGAAAATTGATAAGGTCGTATATTCATCAGCTGATGACCTTGTCAGATCCTCGCGCTTGAAACGAACTGACCACCGTCTAGACAATTTGTTGAAAACTGTTGAAAAGGCTTCGGCTTACTCATCTTCCGAGGATCTCTCTGACTATTCATACCTCAAGTATTCCGATCGGTATAAGGATGAATGTACAAAAGCCGTTATATATTCCTCCACAGAAGAGTTGTCATCGTTCTTGCAACCCCCGCGGGTTGTCAGTAAGACTTCGGTTTATTCATCAACCGACGATCTACCATTTTACACCGGCGAAATAGCAAGTTCTGGTATGACTTACAAACCCAGAGAGCACTTGCCCGTCTTGCCGCGAAGCAAGTTCAGCAATCGTTATTTAAACCACACATCACCTGAGAGGCTTTCTGAAAGTACACCTAAATACTACAGTTCCTATCGCCAATCATCACCAATCGGTGATCATTCTAGCCATGGTGTTCTGAAGGGTTCTAACAACCCTTCTGTGCTGTCGTCAATCTCATGGAACCAGTCAGCCCTGAGGCCATATACTTACATACCTGGTCCCGCTTCCTACTCTGATGTATCGATAGACAGTGGGCGATACCATTCACCAGCTAGAACCATTCACACGTCCACTCTTAAATTGAACATCTCTCCGTCGGGAATTAGTGAGTTATCGCCGACGCGTTCCACAAAGTTCATTGACAAGCCGAAAATGTTTGTTTCTCGTACTAAAGACGACACTAAATACCTTAGAATTTCTTCACCCAGCATAAAGTCGCGCCGCTCTAAAAGCTTCATCTCGCCACATCGACGATTCTCTGATGCACCCGATGATGTTTTGTCAATAGCCGAAACATCTCAATCAACGCTTGATACTTCACCTGCTTCTGCTGAATCAACTGCTACATCAACAATGCTTGCGGCAACTCCAACACCGGTAGCGACTCCGAAAAAACGAGCCAATCTCATGGAAACCATTAAGTCACTAAAGAATCGCGTCCGTGACGTTCTCACCACTGAGGATCGCTTCAACGAAACTCACCGCTTGCCGTCATCCTCATCGAGCGCACAAAACCATTAGCGCCACAAGACGCAGAGCGAGAAATCCAAGATCGTTCGAAATGTGAACCTTGATCTTCAAAGTTCTCATCGCCATCTTGAATTTCTCACCCTCAAAGTGTCTATTTCATTTTCTTAAAAAAAAGACAAACAAATTTATCTCAACGTAACAGGTAATGACGGTTCATCCGTTACCCTCGAATTTGTCCAACCTATGTGATATCGTTACGAACACGATCGCTAAATCAGCCTTTGTTGGTGGCGTCGCCGTCCGTTGAGAGTGTAGACCGTTTGTTAGTTGTTGGAGTGTTTTTTGTGTCGTACCTTCGTTTGATCTCTTTGAAGCGAACTTAACTGAAACTAGATGCTTACTTAAGTAGTGCTTGTACTAAACGATGGAAGACGAAGATGATCGATAGCGAGAATGAATAGGAAGCAACTCATCCTCTTTTTAAAAAGTGGGTAACCAATTCGGTACTGTTTTTGCTAGCTTGGTCTTTAAATGTTTGTAAAGGTTCTTTTTATGTTGTGGATTTGATTGATGTAAGGCAAACTGAAACTTTCTTCCACTAGGGTCTGAAATAATTTAAGAAAAATATCATCAATTCACACTATTCTCATATTAGACTGTAGTCTCAATGTAAAGCCATCTTCAATCACAGCGAGGTGCTTCAGGATCATGCACAATTGAGAGATTTAAGCACGTGGACATCTGTGTTGTTGCTATGGGCAAACTGATGGACATCTGATAGACCAAACAGGTCTAACAAAATGTATTATATATATTATACTTAATACAGCACGAGCTGGTCGGCTAATGACTTCTTTTTGTTAAAAATACGCCGCAACATCCATCTACGTTTTTTTATCTCTGTCTTTACTTGTCTACTTGGTTACCAACGATCTTTTTTCAATTTGTTTGTTGTTAGTCTGTAGCGTCTCTAACAGATACACACGCAATACACAAGCAAAATAGTGAAGAACACCGAACAAAAATCGAATAAGAAAATCCATCAGAGCCGTATACCATAGCGATAACATAATAATTCACATCAGTGAAATATATTTGAGTTTAAAAATCGAATTCAAAACACGGCCAGTAGCCTGATGGGTTGCGCTTTGGTTCAATTTTTGGTGGTTCTAACTGTCATAGCGTGAGTTCGAATCACACGTTCTTCTTCACTATTATTCCAAACACTATAAGTCACCCCTTTTTTATGTATTTCGTGCCACCCTTCCATCTTTTTTCAGTGAGTTCGCATGCGGAATTGACTCTCTAGCGATGTATCCATTTTGTCGATTGTTAAATTTGTGTTGATACGTACGCTTTTTCGTTTTCCATTTGTGTTCCTTTCTGTGTTATAATGCGTCGCCAACAGTCTCCGTCGTTGTGGGAAACTCTACATCATTCGAAAGCGTCGTAAAAATCAAGACAATTCAGTCTGGGCGTTCTCATTGTTTTCTCCTTCTCATGCTTGAGGGATAGTCCTTCGTGGGTGATTTTCATGCTGTTTTTTCAAGACGTATCAGTTCATCGTCTTCTCTGATTTTCCTAATAGACTTCTGTATAGCAAGGACCATGGCTTTACTCCTGCCCTTTTCTTAACATCCTTGTACTCCTCTCCTGCTTCCTCTTTTTCATTTTACAGATTTTTTCTTCTTGGACTTATCACCAATTTCATCCTAGGCTATATGCAAATTCAATCCTTCTGACTTCTATCTTGTTTTGTCAGCTCTTTAAAGAATTCTCATTTCCTTTCTTACTTTATTCGCGAGGTATCGAATCCAGAACTTATCAGCAGCCCTCACATCATCGTTCGAAGTGTAATGATTACCCTCGAGGTTTCATGAGGGTGTGGAAACTTCAAATTTCGAAGAGCCTCCACTGTTGCGCGCGAGATGTGTAGGCGAGCTTTGTTATGTTGCAAGATTATTAGCACCAGGCTGCCTCTAACACGACAAACTCGACGGCGGAGCTATTTCAGAAACTGTATGTACTGATAAGAAAATCGGATATACTCGATGACCATCCCAAAGCACAGTTAAAAGAAGTTTTTTTCTTTTTGCAGATAGTTGTTGAAGTCACGTTCTGACCGCCGACGAGACAGCACGTGCGATTCTCCCTCGTGATCAGTACCATCGGAACAGTTGGGCAATCCGTTTTGGGAATCTTAGATAAACACAAGATACCCAATTGCACGCACGGTTCGCGCACCAAGTCCTATTGTGGGACCACACACGCGTCCGACTGAAGTGCAAAGTTATCTTTCCGTGCGATCCCAAGCAAACAAACGGATCTCCACATATACACCTCTTAGTACTGTGGAAAGTGCAAAGATATACACGCGTATGATAGGCAGTGCGGGAAAAACCTCTACCCCTTCAATTCCTTGTGTCTGTTTTCCTCCTTTTCACACCTCTGTTTGCGTCCCGCAGGCATCGATACCATCGATTGATTTATAACATTTGGAGAGTTTTTAGTGTCTGAGTGACATAACCGTTATGGAATGAATGTGACCTGCATTTCGACACGGATCTCGTGGGGCGCCTACTACAAAACCATAACACATGTAGTGGTTGCTTTCGCTCACCTATCGCTGGTCTGATTTGCATACTTTTCGGAAGTAGTATTGGTTTTCTGTGTACGAACATTTCAATGGAACGGGAATTTTACACCGATCTGTAACATTCGCGGCCTAAGATGTAATTTTTCCTCGATGTCTGCCCACGTCACTAACCAGAAACCAGAAATCCTTGCACTTAACGAAAGCCAGGTAATAACTGACACAGATATTTCCGATTTTACTATATTCGGTTATAACCTAGTGCCTCTGTTCTTTCCTTTCGTGATCTAGCCACATGCATACGAAGTGATATTGCTTATCAGCCTGCCACAATATGGGCTCTGCTCCAATCCAGAATTTAATTTCTCGAGGCTAAAACTTCACGTTCGTAAGCATATCATACATTACTGCTTTCTTTACAGACGCCCAAACTTGTATAGAAATGCATCCTTTAACGAATTGGATGCTTTATCTGATTCTATCGATAGGATCTTGACCCTATATCGCCACACTGATTCCTTAGTGCGGGTGATTTCAATGTGCGTTCCTCTCAGTGGCTTCGGCACTCCGGACATCCTACAGCTGGAGGTCAATATGCCCAGCTCTTTGCTGATTCAAATAGTTTAACTCAACTCGTCAATGAGCCATCATGGGTACTAAACATAGATGGTCATTCCTCCAATACACTGGATCTGTTTCTCACCTCCCACCCGAACAAATACACAATTGAAGTTTCTTCGCCCTTAGGCACTTCCGACCACTGTGTCATCTCAACTGGTTTGCCTTAACCAACAGCAACGTTAACGAGAAAATTCCCAAAAGAACAGTATGGTTCTACAAGAAAACCAACTGGGAAGGTCTGAACGACTTTTTTGGGAAATTAAATTGGTCGTTATTTTTCCTCAATAACGACGTTGACCCTATAGCGGACACATTGACAGACGCGATTCTAGTTGATACGCGAGACTTTATTTCACATAGGGTAAACAGTATCAAACCCAAGGAAATATGTGGTTCGATTCCAGATGCAGAGAAGCCATTAAGGCTAAAGAGTTGAGCTTCGGGTTGTATAAATCAAACAATACTGAGGAAAACCGGAAAAGATTCTGGAGAACTAGAAATTACTGCAATGCCCATATTCAACGCGCAAAGTTCTTGCATGACCAGAGAGTGGGACAAAAATACCACGCTCTCCCACAGGTAGTAGAAACTTCTGGGCATTCGTGAAAAATTTCAAAGACCGACAAGTACAATAGGCGAATCTACTTGCTGCACATATTGCAGCGAATTCAACGCCAGATTCACTTCCGTATGACCCAGATTCACTTCCGTACGCGTGCTATTGTCCACGCACTCAAGGAGCTAAACGCAAACAAATCCACTTGTTCAAACGGCATTCCCCCAATTCTCTTGAAAAGATGTTTTTCTTCACTCGCTAAACCACTGTGCCAACTCTTCCATCTATCTTATTATATCGGGTGAGCCATACATTTTTGCAAATGGCAACACTTGATTTCTTAAAAACCCTTAGAGGAAGGAGCGAGTAGAATCTTTTGGGCATTCGTGAAAAGCATTCAAAACTCGGTCTCGTCATCGATTCCATCGCTTATAGTCGATGACAGACCAGTCACCAGTGCAATAGAGAAGGCAAATCTACTTGCTGCGCATTTTGCAGCGAACTTAACGCTACCTGATACCACATCAGTTCCATTCCAGTTCAGCACATCCTGAGCCTGATTCATTTCCGCACCCGTACTGTTACCCGTGCACTCAAGGAGCTCAACGCAAACAAATCCGATGGTCCTGATGGCATTCCCCCAATTCTCTAGAATATATGTTCCTCTTCAGTCCCTGAACACTGCGGAAACTCTTCCATTTGTCTTATTCTACTAGCAGTTTCCTAAATAGATGAGTCAGCGAACATTCATCCAATTCCTAAAGAGGGTGACAAATCGTTCCTCTCTTCTTATCAAGCCATAGCAGTAACTTCCATTCTCCCGAAGGTAATGGAATCACTTATCAACCGTCAGCTTTCGAAATATCTGGAATCAAATGACCTCCTCACTGACCGCCAATATGGCTTTCGTAGCAACAGATCTACAGAAGATCTGATGGCGTACCTAACCGAAAAGTGGAACCATTCCATCCACTACCTCGGCGAAAGCAAAGTAGTAGCATTGGATATTTCAAAAGCCTTCGACAGAGTATGGCATACAGCCCTTTTGTCACAATTACATTCCTATGGAGTGGAGAATTCCCTGACCCGATCAATAAGGACCCCTTTCTGGCCGTTCAATTCAAGTGGTTCTGGACGATGTCAAATCTGTCTCTCAACAAATGAATGCAGTTGTTCCCCAGGGTACTCTTCCTTATTTTTATAAATGATCTCATCAATTACCCTAAACCCAATTCATTTGTTTTCTGATGATAGCAGGTTGAATTTCTCATACTTATATGAACATTCCCGATCAAACTCTTCGATTGTCATTATCAATCAACAGGTTATGCTTGATACATTGAATTCCGACCTCAACAGAATATATCAATGGGGATTATCTAACTGAGTAGAATTCAATTCTTCAAAAACTCAGTGCTGCCTCTTGTCGTCAAAGGCGAACCCCAAAGAAAATATACTGTCGCTGAAAGGCACTTGCTCGGCGCAAGGCTAATAACCTTGCCCCGAAAAATAAAATATTATGGGAAATTAACAAGCCAGGATATGGGCCGGATACACGACGACGACCACTAGATTTGTTAAATAAGGCAAAGACCGGATGCCGGTTGTAGTCCCGATGATGATGATGATGGAAGGCACTTGCATCGAGGAAGCCAGGAAACTATCAATGGTCGGCACTCGAATTAATTCGACTCTTAATTGGAATGACCGCATATTTGAAGCTGCGCAAAGTGCAGCCAAATGTATGTGGTTCCTTAAGAGATGCAAGTAATACCTCACTTCATCCAACCTGACCACTATTTACAAGCCGTGTGACATCTTTGATTGCTAAAGGCCGCACACGAGTTGGTTGTATATTGGATATAAAACTACAACGCCTGAGCTGATTAGTGTTTTATTTCGAAATCTTTGAGTCCCAAAATGGAGTTTAACTCCAATATTTGATCAGACGCATCCAAAACTGCGCTACACATGCTCGATAGGATGCAGCACTGAAACTTTTTGTGGACCCAGCCATAAGTCGTTCAGTTCTGTCGTTAGAACATAGGCGTAACGTATAATGCATGCCTCTTTTCTGTAGGTATTGCCACGGACGTTGCTCAACTGAACTCGCTGAATGTGTTCCGCCCCTTCAACATTTTCCCGCGATAATACTCAATCTGTGAATGCGCATCAGTTCACGTTGAAAGTCAACTTCCAGCGCAAAATAAACATAGCCGAACCACCCGAATGTGGAATGCTCTACCTGATCATGTGTTTCCTCGTCGTTGTAATGTCCAGGCATTCAAGACCAAGAAACATCGTTACTTCCTTCCCTTACCCATTTCCTCTGCATCCACTCGCACTATGCTGACATTTAAGTCTACTTCAAAATTCCCTTTTGTGCGCGCGTTAGGGTACAAAAAAAATTGTGTTTTGAACTTTATCGGCTGTTGGGAAGACGAATGTCTTCTCAGTCTTTTCTTTTCCAGATCCCAATGGTGGACCCATAACTCATCCCCTGTCACAATTTTCAAAAGGAAATCGTCTCCTTCGTCACGATAGTGCTGGAAAAGTTGTTCGCGGCTTTCCAATCGACGCCCTTTCTTCTCGTCTGTGCGACGGCATGGAACCCATCGGGCACAATTTTGATGGTATCCCAATTGTTCAATAATAAAGCCACCTTTATTTGTTTCCGATTAGTTAACACATACGTTAAGCAGGATTTGAAAGTTTTGCTTCCACCTTGACACGATATTGTTTGGCACACAGCCCTCTTTTCAAAATTACATTCCTATGGAGTGGACAATTCCCTAACCCAATGGGTAAGATCTATAACTCTCGATACATCTATTGAGTCAAGTACAAAACCCGCCAAACTTTGCTACAGGACTAAGAAACTGCACACGCTGCACACGGGAATATAAATTTGTGGTGTTTCTAGCAGATACACACACGACTAGTAAAGAACAACGCCACCAAAAGCAAATCCATTAAAGCCGTATACCATAGCAATAATATACCATTTCCACATTAGTCAAATGTATTTGAGTTTAGAAATCGAATTCACATACGCGGCAGTGGCCTGATAGGTTGAGCTTTGGTTCTATATTTTAGTGATTCTAACCGTGATAGCGTCGGTTCGAATCACTCGCTCTTCACTATCGTCGCAAACGCTATAAATTCCTAAAACAGTTTGCTCATAATTCATCTTAAGGTGATATTCTTGATATTGTGGTGCCAATGTTTATGCCGTCATAAAGGTTGGAAGTTAACGTCAACTTCTGACTCATTTTTTAGAGTAAGAGAAATCTTCCGATTTCATGACAAACGTTGAATCTAGTTATGGACTCTCAATCCCGCAGACCGACATTCGAATTAGCCAAAAATTGTGTTTAAAACAATTGTTTTATAATATATCATTTCCTCAATTAATTGGTACTACAGATTGGGATGCATTTTTATATCCCTTAAAGAGAAACATAATTGTGTATTGGGTAAAAAAAGGAAGATTCTACCCAAAGTTTCTTCGCTTTGCCCCAAAAAGAGTCAAATGTATTTTTTTCACGTTAAATTTACGAAACTGGGTCGACTGTTCCAATTTCCGGTGTTGAAACTTCAAAAACAAATACGCTGTTCAACTGTCGGCTGTCAAATGATTTGAGTAATGCCTGTCGATTCATGTATTTATGTGTGTACATTTACTTAAATCTGCTGCATCCATCTTTGAAAAGTGAACTGAAAAAAATAAAACTGAATTTAGTGTGCTCGCCGATAGCTGACATGTTTTATATGTTATAAGTACTTTTCACGTTAAATGTACGAGATTGGATTGACTGTTCCAATTTCCCGCGTTGAAACTTCAAAAAAAAAATACGCTGTCAACTGTCCGCTGTCAAACGATTTCAATAAATTCCGTCGCTTCATTTAAATAAGTCTATTGGTTCCAATTTTTACTGAACTGAAAATGAAAAAAGTGATCTAAACCTGTTCGAATTTTGTCAAAAAGTGTTTCCCCTGCCGCCTCTTTGAATTAGCTGCTTTATACACATCATTAGATGTCGTCACTTTACGTAAGATATGTGTCATGAATGTCGACCTGTCTGTCCTGCCCAGATTGATAGATTTTGCAACTATAGTTGCAGAACTCCAATCAACTTGAAACACTCACTTCACTCCATCAACTGAAATCCCCCATTTTATTCGAGCAAGTGAACGATCCCTTTAACCAATATATATAGAAAAAACACAGCCGAAGGCCAACATAAAAAGAATTCGACACATGTTAAGAAGTAAGTTATCACTTTCACTTCTTCATACTTGTAGCTTAGATTTAAGCTTTGTAAGGGCAATCTTTTCGGAAAAAATCGCAATAGGTCCACTCTTTTACTGTCCTCCACCTCAATATGCAATTAAACTTGGCATTGCCCTTTTTTATCCAGTTCACTCAGTACAAAGACTTGCATGTGCCGCATCTTGACAAGGAAGTAGCAAATACAGATGAAAGTGCTGTGAATTTTCAAGGCGTAATTCTTGCCCGACTGCTTAGATTGTTCATCACCCAGGTATACATTCTGCCAAAAAAAAAGTACCGGGAATTGATTATTTGCGAAGCCCGTTTAAAGGGATTGTCAGAATTCTTTTTGTCCTCTATCCTGACGTGAAGTTTGATTTGTCATTTAGTTTGTTTCAGTGCTCGATCTTGTCAGTTCATCTCAAGTGTGTTTTGTGATTTTTCCTGAATTTTTTTCAAAAACTCAATCGCGTAAAGGTCTCTGAAGACATGCTAGGACGAACCAATTTCGACCTCACAATTATAAAACACATTATAACAGAGGACAACACATGGGTTGACGAGTTGGATATGCAATCCAGTCGACAAGCTTCGGAATAGAGCTTTCCATTCTAACTAATGTTGAGAATGTGTTTATCAGTTTAACATGCAAACCAGTCCGATTTGGCTTGCCAAAGGGAAGAAGTATAAGAAGCCAATAACTTGGAGATCATTTGGATGAAAATCGTGCTCAAGAGATCTATGCAATTTCTTTGTTCTCCCTACAGCTCCCCTAATAATGATCGACCAGCGACATTTTCGACACATCTTTCACGTACCGTCGACTGGATATAAATTAACCACCCAGCTTCCGAGATGATCATTCTTGAAATCTTTATCGTGTACAACTCCAACTGGTTAGTACATTCGAACAGAATTGATGATGCCGGGAACCTAGTCGAAATGTTCATTGTCAGTCGCAACTTGAGTCATCTCGTGGAGGAACCTACGTGAGCGCCGGATGAGCAAAGTAAATCTGTAAACACCATAGATCTATTTTTGTCGTCCGAGCCAAGCATGAATACAGGGGAGACGACTGCGCTATCGGGAAACTCATATCAGATATCGGTTTCACAATCAGTTACATTTCAAACAAATAACCGACCCTGCGATGCACCGAAGTATGTTGATACGGGGTTGCTAACTGGGACGATTTGCGAGATTTCGAACCTAACTGCCGAGTCGGCGCCCCGAGATGCCGCCAAATAACTGCTGCAGTTCTTTTTGGACAGTTGCAGGTTTGGAGATTCCGATATTAGCGCTTGCGCGGAGTCAGTCACGGGGATTATTCTTCCCGGGATGGAACTTTACATTGCGCTTTCCATCATGGTCTTGGCCTTATTTAGCAAGTCTTTCCACCGGTATCCGGTCCTTTTCGGAGACTTGTTAAATTGTCCATAATAATTTGTTTTTCCGGACAAGGTTATTAGCCGTGCGCCAACCTTTCTCAGGACGCTATTCTGCATTCCATCAAACTTATAACCTTGGTTTGATAAAAAATGCGAGGATATTACAGCGGCGAAAAATAAAGCTTTTAATCAATAAGGCTTTAAAACAATGTACCTCAACAGAATGAATTTCGTCAGAAACAGAAACCTGTACAACCAAGCGATTGATACCCCGAAGAATGTTCACAATGCTCAACAAACTTCTTGAGTGTCCAATCCGCTCGCGTTTGTCAATGACAAGGCTGTCAGCAATAACTTCCTTCTCCCTCTTTTCCTCCATTAGTGGCAGGCAATGTGGCACTAGCCGCAATTTCAAAAGATAAAGCCAATGTGCTTGCGAATTCAACTCTCGCTCCCTGCCGCCTGTGATCGCGCTGGTAAAATCTTCAATGCCGGATGTGCAATTCAGCCCACGTACTATTTAACGCACTTTACATGGACTGGACTGCAAGAAAGCAACCGACCCGAATAGAATGCCAGCAACAATCCTTTAAATCGTGCTCCAGAACAGTCACCGGCTCTTAGAAAACTTGTTCTTTCCTATCTGCTAGAAAACCACTCGATTGTTGGGAACTCTCTTGCTTATTCTATGCACAGAAAACCTTTCCTACGTGATGGAAAATCGCTTGATGACAAACTAATCCCAAGTTTAGTTTAGTTTGGTGGAAGGGGAGATGTCTTCCCCAAAATTACCGCTCTATAGCCTTACTGTTTATGTTGCCCAATATGATGAAAAAGCCATCAATGCCGAGTTGATTAATTATTTGGAATGCAACGGACTTCTAAATGATTGCCAATACGCATTCCGTAGCAGACGATCCACAGGAGACCTCTTGACATTTGTAACTGACATCTGGTCGCCCGCAACCGAAAAACTTGGCGATTCAAGGGTGACGGCATTGGTAACCCCCAAGGTTTTTGACCGCCTCTTGCATAACTCGTTAGTAATCAACATTCGTTCATATAAACTTTCCCAATAACTTTGCGACTGGATGAAGAGCTTCTTTGAGAATCGATCAATTTGGGTTGTTGTAGACAGTGTGTTTTCGGATCTCTATTGTGTCCGGAGTGCCTCAAGGTTCTGTTTTGGCTACGACCTTGGTTTTGCTTCATATTAGTGATTTATTAGAATCAACGGGTAGCAAAATATTCAGTTTTGCGGATGACGGTACACTTACTTCCTCATTTTCGACTTATTGTCCGGTTAATGTATCAACGTCGAACCAGCTGAGATGTAGCCAGATCGGCTCCTGAATCGGGATCTGTATACAATTCTACAATGGGGAAAGGTCAATCTCATCGACTTCAATGGGACGACGAAGACGTAATATACAACGATCACTAGAACAAATGTATCGGCGATTCCACAACTGATTATTAATGGTCAGGCCCATGAATTTAAGGAAAGCATAGGTTTGCTCGGCGCCACGGTCTGTGGAGATGTCTTTTGGTGTGAACACGTACCGAAGGACCCCAGATCCGAGTCCAAAAAATTGAATTCTCTATTTTGTGGCCAAACATTATTTGATTCCGGCAAAACTTTTTCTTCTCTACAAATCTCAAATTAAATCTGCGCTCGAATATTGTTCTCATATTTGGAGCACTGCTTCTAAGGATATATAGCGTTTACGACGATAGAGAAGAGCGTGTGATTCGAACCGACGCTATCACGATTAGAATCACTAAAATATAGAACCAGAGTTCAACGCATCAGGCCCCTGCCGCGCGTACGAATTCGATTTATAAACTCATGTACATTCGGCTGATGTGGAAACGCTACATTATTGCTATGGTATACGGCTTTAATGGATGTGCTTTTGGTGGTGTTGTTCTTCACTATTGGTCGTGTGTATCTGCTAGAAACGTCACAAATACTCTCGACCTACTTGGCAGCATACGGAAACGATCGAAGACGCGCCGCTGACATGGGACTGCAGACGCTCTCACATCGAAGGCGCGCAGTGTACCTTTGCCTGTTTTAGAGATATTATCGCGGGGACTCTACCCGGAAATGGTATTATCCCGCGAACTTCGGTTTATTTGCGCTTGATAAGACAATCCGACTGATCCCACCAATTTGTGATTCATCCCCTGACGGCACGTAAATTTCTGCACCAAAACTCTTTCCGCAACTGAACGAGAAAACTATATAACTCCCTCCCCCGCGGCCGTCTCTGGGGTGTTATAAGCTGAAAGAAGAATTCTGGCAGTTATTTAATGGCATGTCGTAGGCACTGACTTGGCGCTGTAGTTTCGCCTCGCCCCTCCTAAGAGAAGTGTATTTAAAAAAAGCTTCTGAATGGCGTGTTCCAACTGAGTTGGAACCAAAAAACTATATCAAAGCACATTACAAACCATGGTTTTGTTTTTTTTTTTTTTGGTTTCGGTAGGAAGGTGGAAATCTTTCAAAGATACCTCTGGACCGATCCAGAGGCATGCCGGACTTTTACCGACTAAAACCACCTCCCGCCAGGCTCATATTCCCGTTAACCCCGCGGAACTTTATTTTAGATATTCTATCGCGGGGCGGGGCGGAGTTTACCTGTTACTCCGCTCGTCACGTCGCAACTGCTGCATAATTTCACAGAGAATACCATTTGTTACGGACCATGCATGTTTTGAACTCAGCATGTATTCTATTACTCCTGCCCCAGTAACTCTCCGCCTCATACGTCTCTGCAAAATCGTTCGTGCGGTCTCGAATCTCACGCACTCTGTGAGTACGTGTTCCGCATTTTCTATTTTGCCTTCGCAATACAAGCAGTATGGGTGATTCACATGCTTATACTTGTGCAAGTATTACCGAAAGCATCCATGCCCTGATATTAGCTGAGTCAAGTGGTAATTCAGCTCGCCATGTTTTCTTTTCATCCATGTTTCTATATCAGGTATCATGGTGTGGGTCCATCTTCCTTTGGTGGAAAAATCCCACCTTCGTTGCCATTCTCTTAGGCTTTAGAGCTCTAATTGTGGCCGCAGTCTCCGACGATTATCTTGGGAGACCTCATGCAGTGCAGGATTTCCCTTAATGATGCCAGCCTACACGCTGAGTTCAATCCCCTCATGTACTACTTATACTGTGTGGCTCCTGCCCATATGTGAGCTGCACACATTATAATGGGGGTGTTGACACTGGTTATGAGTTTCGTTATGTGTGGCCGGGGTCCTCCAACATTGGGTAGCAGTCTCGCTAAAACTTTGCATACTCTTGCCGTTTTTTCACTCTTTTTCCTCAGGTGCTCCTTGAAGCCCAACCTGTTGTCGAATATAACACCAAGATATTTAATATAGGGACTGGATCGGATTATTTGTCGTTCTATTTCCAAATCAAGGTGTTCAACTTTCTTGCGGCTGCTTATTAGAACTGGCCCCGTCTTATGTCCCGCTAGTTTCAGTCCGGCTATATCTAGCCACCATTTCATGCTCTGGATTGCTTGGGAGCAAATATTCTCCAGGTCATGTAGATGTTTAGCTACGCCCACTATTGCCAAATCATCTGCGTACACAATGATTCTAACCCCCTCCGGTACATTGACCCTGAGCACACCATCATATATTATATTCCATAACAGCGGACCTAATACAGATCCCTGAGGTGCACCCGCTGTTATTTTATATTCCTGTGGTCCCAGATATTGCATTGCGAGCGATGTCGCACACCACAGATAATGCCTTACCGATTGATCTACCTTTCCGGAATTCATACTGCGATTCAGAGAGCCCCGATGTTCCCTCAGTGAATTCTTCCAGGCGAGTGGCAATTATTCGCTCAAGTAGTTTTCCTGTTGTGTCCAACATGCACAACGGGCGATAAGGCGACGGTGCCTCTGGATAGTTGACTCCTTTTGGTATAAGCACCAAACTGTTTTTTTCATCGTTTGGGAAATTGTCCTGTTTGAAGGCGGATTGTGAAGAGACTGCTGAAGACTTCCGGCTTTTTTGTTAAAGCAGTCTTCCCTACAGCGTTAGGGATACCATTCAGTCCCGGGGTCTTGTTTTTTTTTTTGACAACCCTTGCAGCCAAGAGCACCTCTTCGGTGGTCACGGGAGGTATCTCTCCTTCAGTGATACTCCACTCCGCTTGCACTCTCAACACCTCATCACACGGGAAGAGAACAGCAACGATTCTGGCCATGTCAGTTTTACTTTTTGCATTTGACTACTGTTGTTCTGTAGTCTTTTCATGACTATCCTGTAGGCTCTGCCCCATGGGTTGTTATTTAATTCATCCCTTAGGGAGCAGAACGCGTCATATTTCCTTTTGTGTTACATTCCTCAACTCTTTCCGTTTGTTGACGAATTCCACATGCAACTGGGGGTAGGTGTTACGGTTTCTTGCTCTTTGTTGCAAGCGTCTTAACCTGTTGCACTCCGATCGCACATGGGCGATTTCTGAGTTCCACCAATACACTGGTTTGATAGCCCCTGCTGGTTGCCTTTGTCGTGACATGGAGGCATATCTAACAGATACACACACAATACACAAGCAAATAGTGAAGAACACCGAACGAAAATCGAATAAGATAATGCATCAGGGTCGAGTACCATAGCGATAAAATAACAATTCACATCAGTGGAATATACGTGCGTTTAAAAATCGAATTCTAAGCACGGCCAGTAAGCCTGATGTGTTGCGCGTTGGTTCAATTTTTGGTGATTCTAACTGTCATAGTGTCAGTTCGAATCACACATTCTTTACTATCTTCCCAAACGCTACAAGCCACTTCATGACTTTTCCAGCCTGCCTGTTCGTATCGGCCTCTGCGTCAAACTGTGCGATTTGGTCTTCCAGTATATAATCGAGCAGTTCCGCATCGAAGCCCTTCTCTTTCCACCCATTTTTTTGGGCTTTCTTCGCCAATTTGCCAGTGATGAATCTCCTGTGCGGTAATATTTCGTACATCACGGCTTGGTGTTGTAGGTGTCCAAAACTCGCCACTCCATACTTCTTGCCAACATGGAGCTGGCAAATGTGATGTCGATTTTGGACCGGCCTCTCTCGTTTATGAAGGTGTCATCAACACCATCATTAAGTAAAACCACATCTAGGACTGCGAAGGCTTCAAGTAGTGCCTGGCCTTTACTGTTGGTCCTTGTGCTTCCCCATTGTACTGCCGAAGCGTTGAAATCTCCAGCAACTATAAGAGGACTCTTATCTCCAGATTCTTGTGTTATTCTGTCCAAAAACAAAACAAGACTATGTTGACTATTTGTTTTGATTAGAATTCAGAATTCTTGCTAACAACTCGGGCGGTAAATAAAGAATATTATCTGGGCGTTATACATCGTTGAAGAAGGCCAAATTCGATGGAAAAATTATGAAATTGGTGCAACGATAATGTTCCATTTCACACTGCTATCATTGTGAACAATTTTCCGCATAAAAACTAAAAAAAAAAAAAAAAACCACTGTATTCACTTGATATGGCTCCAGGAGACATTTTTATCCTTCAAAAACTGAAATTATCACTTCGGGGCACCCGTTTTCAATCGAAAAAAAAGAGAATTCACGGCGAAAACTGAAGTCTATAGTAGCGAACGCGCCCTGTAAACAAACTGTTTGCGCACAACAGGCGTTGAACGCAACTTCCACGAACAATGGATAATGTTGTGGGCCGGGGCGATAACTTCAGGAACAGTGGTATCTTCTGACGTGCAATATGTTTGCTTCCGTGGGAGCGACGTGGAATGACGTCGAGAACCAGGTGGTTTCTCCGCTGGAATTAACTGTTCTATAATTAACACGGAACTGGTCACCAACTCGGTATCTAAAATGGTGGGCCAAAGCAATGGCGTCGGCAACACTGCTTAACTCCCTTGGCTTGCAACTGTGGTGGTACCGCTGGCTGAAAACAATCGCTAATGAGATGGAAAAGGGAAACGAATACCTTCAATTGAATGCTGAGAAAACCTCAAGAACGAATCCTCCAATTAGTAAAACTTGTTTTCTTTTTGATTGATTAAGATTGGTTTTATTTATTCCATTGATTCCTTTGATTGTTGTTGATTTACATTAAACGAACTAACATGAACAGTGGCGACCGAAAGGTTAACGAAGAAGAGATATTGTCATTCATTCGATGACAGTTTGTTTGTTTTCTCCCTTGACAACCAACATAATTGATTATGTCAGCTAGTTGCTGACATTTGTTATTCTGTTGCCACGGGTAGCATTCAGTTGCGAATTCGCTGGTTGTGTCCAGTGCGAATCCGCAACACAAACTAAATGATAGATCGCACTCAAAGTTCACGTAAGGATAGAGAACAGTTGTGCCAACCTGGATACAGAAAGTATTTTCACAATCCCTTTAAGCGGACCGTTTAAGTGAACACTTCCCGATACTTTTTTGACAGAAGGCATTCTGTGTCATAACAGTTGCTTGCACTGTAATTTCCTTTTCTTCAGTAAAATATCTATAAACTTATTGCCTGATCGTCAAATATCGTAGCTTATTGATGTGGAACGCGGAAATACGATATGTAAGTGTAGATGAATGGATTAGTATAAAGGCAATATTAAATTATAACTAAACGGCGATCACACAAATTGTAGAATATTGTAGCTTGTCGATGTGGAACACGGAAATACGATATCCAAGTGTGGATGAATGAATTCGTATAAAGGCAATATTAAATGATTATTAATTGAATTCCTTCCATTTCCATCTCGACTCTGCCTCCTTGACTGCATTTCTCTGTCAACACAGTTTCCTTATATATTTTCCTCTATCACCTTCAAACCCGCCTTTTGTCATCTGACTCTATATACCATTCACTCCTTCTCTCAGGTCCTTCTTCTTTATCCTCTTTAATGCCCTCAATAAAGTCAAATTATGACAAAAACAAACACATACAGTTTTAAATATAACTTTAACTTGTTAATTACACATAAACAGATAAACACGCATAATCCTTTAAACAGAAATCGTTCCTCTTATGAGCCAAAGAGCTACAAAACCCATGCGCCTGCGAAATCCTATTAGTGCTTTCACCACATTGCCAGTTGACGACTAAATAAAGTTGATGTTTACATTTTAAGAGTGATATCAAAACCATCACAGAACAGAAGACACGTAAATCCACGATTATTGAGGCATCATATCTTGTCATCCCGCAAAGTGCAGCTTTACTACCTTTTTAGTGTGCGTCCTCTAGGCGGTACAACCATTATGCTTAAAGTTTAATGTCTCCATTTTCATATCCTTCGTGCCTTATCGCTCGAGACTACGCGCTTCGAATGACTTCCGGCAATCGTCATAAAAATTTACGACATACAACCTCGCAATCGCTCGTTTTGAATTTCCGCCAACACTTTGCTGCTGCGTCTTTGCTCATCACTCACAAAGTGTTCACTTCTCTCGTACCCCATTAACCGCCATTGCCATTGCTTCCCCCTCTCTAACATTTCACTCACGATTTCAGTTTTCACTTACCTCCTTCAGTCCAAACCTCCCATTCGAACTCGTAAATGTGTAAAAAGTAAATTGTTTGAAAACCAACCTTATCCCTTCCCAAACGAACTGAAAAATAAAATGTTTAAATCTTTCCCACAAGTCGCTGCTTTGCCTTTCGTTGTAAATGATTCCCTCTTTTTGTGACTTTTTTGGTAGAAGTTATTACATGTGTTGTCTTTTTTTATTATCTATTCACTGTATTGAAACCATTAAAACGAAATTGTGTGCAAAACAGTTGTGCGCGTTCAAAAATTGAAGCCGAAGTTGCCGAAGCTCATTTTGCCGGAAAGCAACACGGAATCGGACGAGACTGAGATGGAAGGACGATTTGTAGCGTCACCATCTCCAACGCCTTCACCCTCTCCATCCCCGTCGCCGCAACCCCAACAGGACTACGATGTTGAAATTGATCCAGATAATGTTGTCATCCGGGGTGGTGGGATGAACACGGATGACAATATTTCAGGTTCATCGCCTCGGCAAGAACTAGCACCATTATCAGCGCTTGATGGTTCCATCAATGCCCATATGTGAGTGTAAACAGCAATACAATAGCGAAAGCAAAATCAGAACAAAAAATTGTACTCAAGGAATTACACACAAGAACACACTTCCAAGCATACACACTATTCTACACAGTAGTTAGATATTACACCAATGGAACTTGGGCGAGATATCTAGTTCTTTGAGATGCACTCCTGCTATCCGAATCAGAAGCAGGTGTACTATCAGCATCAACCAGCTTATTGTGTCCCTCTCCAGATCGTAATGCGGTGTTTTTTATGTAAAAGTTTTGTGTGCTTGCCTTTTCAAGGTTTTTTTTTCCTGTTGCTTTTTCATGCCTTTCATTTCATCCAATTTTCATGCTCATGGTTTTAATTTCTTTCTTTTCAAAATATTTCAATCGGTTAAGGAGGGTGTGGATTATTTGCCCGGGTCCGTTTCGAATTCAGTAACACTTTTACTATTCCCTTTCAGTTGTCCATTTTGCAATGATAGATTAAATCATAAATGGGGTTTTTTGTGACACGCAGTACTTCAACGGTGTACAACCCGGATAGTTTAACGCTTCCTGAATTTTGTTGACACGTTATAATATTTCAAAGATGTTTATTATACTTATATAAATATGAGAGCTTATAGGAATATCCTATCAGTCTGTTTAATGGAACGCCACACGGAACGAACGATTTCCGGCCAGATCGCTTGTACGCTTCTTAATTCCCGTCAGTGGCACCAACGTTTGAAATACTTTTCATTTGCTGATATTAGCACTCTGTGTCCTGTCTTGTTTTGTTGAAGTTCATTTTCTTGTACTGTGAATTCCCTACTTAGTACCTTGTGTTTACGATATCCCTGAAATAAGAATAAGGCTCCTCGATAGTATAGTGGTTAGTATACCCGCCTGTCACGCGGGAGACCGGGGTTCGCTGCCCCGTCGGGGAGCCTCTGGCGCAAGACTAATGACCTTGCCCGGAAAAAACAAATCATTATGGAAAATTTAACAAGCCTCAGGACTTGCTAAATAAGGCCAAGACCGTTCCCGGTTGTAGTGCCGATGATGATGATGAAATAAGAATAAAGAGTTGTGCGTACATCGTTCTGTTTTATCTCCTGACTGCAATCGATGGATCACGATCCTGCAGCCTTCGCCGCTGTCGTCTGGGTTGTATCTCTAGCCATCTGCTGGCTGACGGCTCTATTGTGGGAATTCTACGTAGTTCCACCCGGTCGGGCGGCTAGGCTTGTGTTACGGCAGAAGCTTGCAGAAGGGATCTGTGTGTGTATGTTTTATGTTGATTGCGGCATAGCGGACCCTGGCGCTCTGAGTGAGTCCGAGTCAAGCGGATGCAACGGTTCAAGAGTCAGTCGTAACTTGTGCTTTGTTCGACAACAGTAGTATAAAAACAGAGAAGAATTGCGGGTAACGTTTTTTGTTGTTTCAATCCGGGTTATTGATAGGGATATTTAAAATGATTACGAAACTGGTTGCATTATTCTAATTATTCGGCTTCGCGATTTTACTTGTTGATAAAACCGTTCGGATTTAGTTTGGTGCTCCGCCGTGGTATTAAGATGCTAGGTTTACACAATTCACATCCGCGTCTCGTAATTACTCGATTCGCGATTAAACGTCTATCATTAGTGCCAAGGTCATAAACGGCAAGCTGCATGTATAAAAATATTTCATATGCCAGAAAAAAGAAAGAAAATAAAACTTTGCCGCGTGAATACTGTAACTGGGAGTTCACCTTCTTCCCACCGAAGCCGTAGTTCACCTCCAAACGAAGGCCAACACCAGTGGACTCGAGTTAGGACGACGATTCTTAATCTGCTCATACAAATTATGCTTCATAAGCCATTTCACGCTTAATTCGTAATTCACTCAAAATACAAATAGCTTATTATGCTATTCTATTCTTTATCACCAGCTTGGTGCATAGTGTAAGAACAATGACACGATTTGACCCATTTAATTTCTGAATCATTTACCAGCAGCAAGCTCACAAACGATTCTCATTTCTTCGTACAAATCTTCTTACAAATCGTAACCGGAGCAATTCGTTTCTTTTACTCAATGAAAAGAATCGACCTTGAATTGTTGTCGGCAACGAATGCTGGTTACCTGAAACTTGCTAATTGTGACAAGGTCAAATTGATTTACTTGATATTATACTTCATGGTCATTTCGTGGATATGTTGTTACACTACAAAGGTAACTCTAGCAAAGACTACCCGTGCAATTTTGGAACGCGAGCCGCGCTCATGCTCCGTCGTTGCCACCATCACTCCGCTCCCGACGTAATCTCAATCAAGAGAAAATAGTATTCCAGTAGTAGCTGAGGCGTAAGTCGGAGGGGTTCACGGCTCTTTTACTCAATCGGCCAGCCAGTAGTGCATGATTTATTCAGTGGGCGTGTTGACCGTCACCAGTCGTGTTGTCATGGACCTTGGAGGGGAGCAGTGGAGCTCATCCTGAAGTGATGATTTTATGGGTTTCCCGGATTCCTCTCCTCTTGCAGCATTGGGCTGACCCGCTTCATCACACTTCTAGGCATGCCCCTGTGGCATTTCTAACAGATACACACACAATACACAAGCAAATAGTGAAGAACACCGAACGAAAATCGAATAAGAAAATGCGTCAGAGCCGTATATCATAGCGATAACATAACAATTCCACATGAGTTGAGTGTACTTGAGTTTAGAAATCGAATTCGTACACGCGGCCAGTAGCCTGATGTGTTAAGCATTGGTTCAATTTTTGGTGATTCTAACTGTTATAGCGTCAGTTCGAATCGCACGTTCTTCATCATCGTAGCAAACGCTATAATTGGTAACCCCGACGTGATCTGTGTACACACAGCACACACTTTCCCATAGTAAACAGAACTTAACGACACGATCACGACTTCCGCATAGAGCACCGGCACACTCGCCTGCTCCGACGTTTTCTCGCTCGCTCCGTTGTTCGCACACGAAGCTGATCGTAACAAAGTTACTGAGGAGGGAGTAGTGTGGCGTTTCTAACAGACGCACACACAATACACAAGCAAATAGTGAAGAACACCGAACGAAAATCGAATAAGAAAATGCATCAGAGCCGTATACCATAGCGATAACATAACAATTCCACATGAGTTGAGTGTACTTGAGTTTAGAAATCGAATTCATACACGCGCAGCCCAGTAGCCCGATGTGTTAAGCATTGGTTCAATTTTTGGTGATTATAACTGTTATAGCGTCAGTTCGAATCACACGTTCTTCACTATCATCGCAAACGCTATACCCCTCTTCTACGTGTCAACGTCGTGGGTTTTCGTTAAATCAATGAGGGTATCCCCCTTTTCTCTGGGCACCTACGACTATCGTGAATAACCGTCTACACCATCAGTTTCCCCTTTTTTGGATTTTGCCTGGGCTTATGATTCGTCAATGACGACTGCAGCTGGTTGTGCTTTCATTCTTCTCTGAACCCTGCATCCTCGATTTCTCCAAGCAGTGACGTCGCCCTCGTCTCCGCTGCCCCTCGTCGCGGGCCTACCCTCTCAAATCATCTCGAACGGGATGCTCTTCTCTTAATCTTGGCTGTATCCCGATTGACCCTGTCAGTTTGCGAAATCGGTGATAGCCTACGCCAATGGTCCTTCCTCCGGGTTGTTACCTAGAAGGTGATCTACGCCAATGGTATTTCGATCTGTTGCTGGCAAGCACATCCGTACCAACACGGCGCTCCCTCGGTAAATGTTACTGGCCTCGACGTTGGGTATATCTATTCGCCCTCCTCGGGCATCTCATCCCGTCCTCCTTTCTTTCTCAGACAGCGCCACCACCACCACGGTCTGCGCTCAAGCATAGCGGCAGTTCATTCGCCTTCAATCTTCATGAGACCGTTCCCGTTATTTAACACAGACCATGAAATATTTTTCGCTAGTTGTCCTCTTCACTGTTCATCACTATTGTTCCAATAAATTTGAAACTACGTTATAACGTAGTAATTGGTAAGTGTAAGCAGATATGCTTAATTATAACAAGAATAATAATAATAATAAGTTAATTATCGCGCGACCCATCTACGACGCAACGCCCTGGCTCTCGAAAGTCAATATTTCCTTTTTTTTTTTTTTTTTTTTTTTTTTTTTTTTTTTTTATTAGACTTCTCTCGGGAGAGGCGAACCTATAGCGCCGAGTGGGCGCCCCGGGATGCCATCAAATAACTGTTGTAGTTTTTTTTTTGAACAGTTGCAGCTTGTAACGCTCCGGGAACACTCGCGTGGGAAGGGAGTTCCACAGCTTCCCCGCTCTGTAACGGAACGAGTTCTGATATAGGGACGTTCGCGCCATCGGGAGATGAACCACAAACGGGTGCGATCCGTCCGATTGTCTTGTGGAGCGCATATAAACCGAATTGCGTGGAACAATGCCACGAATCTCCGAAGAACAGCACCCGTGATAATATCTGTAAAACAGACAGAGGTCGGCCACGCGCCTTCGATGTGATAGCGACAGTAGTCCCGACGTCAGCGCCGAGTCCCCGATCAGGCGGATCGCTCGTCTTTGCACGCTCTCAAGTAGGTCGAGGGTATGTTTAGGAGCCGAGCTCCAAACATGAGAGCAATATTCGAGCGGGGGTCTAATTTGAGATTTATATAGGAGAAGAAGTTGGGCCGGAGTAAAATATTTCTTGGCTCTAAAAAGATAACTCAGTTTCCCTGAGGCTCATCTGGCGATACCCGATACGTGTTTATGCCATGATACATTCCCACAGACCGTGACGCCGAGCAATCTCAAACGTTCCCCAGCCTCGAGGGCCCGGCCACTCATCATCAGCTGTGGAACCGATGATCCAGTTTTCTTTGTGAATGTTGTATACTGTGTCTTCGTTGCGTTGAAGTCGACAAGATTGGCCTTTCCCCACTGCAGGACTTTATCCAGATCCTGATTCAGAGAGTCAATCTGTCTACATATCAGCTGGTGCGACGTAGATGCACCAATCGGCCGATCACTCGAAAAGGAGGAAACAAGCGTACTATCATCCGCAAAACTGAACACTTTGTTATCCGTTGTCTCCAACAAATCATTTATGTGAAGCAAGAACAAGGTTGGAGCCAAAATAGAACCCTGGGGCACCCCGGAATTAACAGAACACAGATCCGAACACTCGCCATCCACAACAACCCGGATCGATCGATTCTCGAGGAAGCTCCTCGTCCAGTCGCAAAGCTGTTGGGAAAGTCCATATGAACGAAGTTTTCTCAGCAATGCCTCGTGCCAGAGGCGGTCAAAAGCCTTGGAGATATCCAATGCGACCGCCCTTGACTCACCATGCCGTTCGATCGCAGATGTCCATATATCGGCTATAAGTGTAAAAAGGTCTCCTGTGGACTGCCTGCCACGGAATCCGTATTGACGATCATTCAGAAGTCCGTTGCACTCCAAATACTTAACCAACTCTGTATTGATGACTTTTTCCATTACCTTAGATAAAATAGACAGTAATGCTATCGGGCGGTAATTTTGCGGGAGACACTTTTTTCCCGTCTTTGGGATTGACTGAACTCGAGCGATTTTCCAGCAGGCAGGAAAGGTCCTCCGTGCATAAGATAAGCGGAAGAGTCTGCCAAGAACCGGCGATAGTTCTGGAGCACAGTTCTTAAGGACTATTGCTGGTATTCCGTCCGGGCCGGTTGCCTTCCTACAATCCCGTTCACGTAGAATGCCTTGAGTAGTGCGTGGACGAAATCTCACATCCCGCATCGAAGACTGTACCGGTGAGATCACAGGTGGCTCCAAAAGGCCGGGGTCGAGATTTGAATTCGCGAAAAATAAATTCGCGAACACATTAGCTTTGTCCTTTGGATTCGTGACTAGCGTACCGCTGTCCGTCACCAACGGAGGGAAAGAGGAGGATGCGAAGTTACCGCTGACAGCGTTTACCATTGACCAGAAAGAGCGCGAACCAGTTGGGCACCGAAGGAGCTTATTGATCACCCTGTCGTTGTGAGCCTTCTTCGCGGTATCAATCGCCTAGTTGCACGCGTTTCTGATTCAAACAAAATTTGCTTTGTTAACATCGGTGGGATTGGAGTGCCATTGCTTAAAAGCTCTATTTTTGCCGCTGTAATCAGCTCGCATTTTTTGTCAAACCAAGGTTTATCAGACGACCTTCCTGTGGTGGAATGTGGAATATACATCTCCATCCCCAGAAGAATAATCTCTGATAGTGACTCCGCGCAAGCGTTAACATCGGAGCTTCCGAAGCACACCTCCGACCATGGAAAGGATGCGAAGAAATCTCGCATATCGTCCCAGTTAGCAGCCCCATACTTCCATACATGGCGAAGCTGCCTAGGCCGCTTATTCGCTTGATATGCAAGTGCTTGCGCGACAGATACCAAGCAGTGATCTGAGTTTCCCAGTGGCGCAGAAACCTCTACGGTATAAATACTCGGTTCGGATGTCAAAAACAGATCCAGGTTGTTCGCATAATCGCCTCGGGCATCCGGCACTCGCGTTGGCTCCCCCACGAGTTGAGTCAAGTTGTGGCTTACAGCAAACATCTCCGCCAGTCTCCCAGCCTCGTGGGTTCTGTTAGAATGTAACAACCAGCCGGAATTGTGCACATTAAAATCGCCAAAGACAACAATTTCAGAAGTTGGGTGGTTGATCTGTATCCAGTCGATAGTATGTGAAAGATGTTCGAAAAATGTCGCCGATCGATCGTCATTCGGGGAACGGTAAAGACAACAAAGAAATTTAACGGAATTCCTCAGCACGACCCTCAACCATATGATGTCCATATTATTTGGTTCCAACGCCTCCATCCGTTCGCAAGCCAGATTGGACCGTGCGAAAACGCAGACTCCGCCCTTAAAACGGAATCTCGAATGCAAGTCGTATCCTGAGCAACGAAGATATGTCGAATCAGTTGACGAATCGACCTGGGTCTCAGTTCGGGCAAGGATATCAGGTTTCGTTATTTGCAAATATTGGTGACGGCGTTTACATTCGTATTGGTGAAACCGATGCCCCTGATGTTACAAAATGCCGTCACCAGTCGAGCGTGGGCCGAGCCTCGAGAGCTAGCCCGGTTATGCGATGACGAACCTCTCAAAGTTCCATTATTTATCATGATATCTGCATGATGCTCCCCCTGACATAGTCCCCCCCGGAGATCCGAATGGGAGACTAGTTTACCTCCGGAATTCTTTATATCAGAAGGCACCATCATGACTTATCCTTAGTACAATCCGTCGTTGGTGTCTTAAACAAACACATATTACCCAGTCGCAGCCATCGATATGCCCAATAAATTCCATTGCCGCAAGAAAGCAAATAAATTTCCACGATTTAAGTGGAGCGTGCAAGTATGCTGGTGTGGTGATTAAGAAAATTATACACACGTGTAATACAATACAGAACACACTTCTTTTTTTCTCTCGCACCTCAATTTCGTTCTGTTACGTACGTCGGCCACCACCATCATTTAATAATTTGCATTTAGTAAATATAACAATAATTGAATTTAATACTTTTGTTTTAAAGTAGTACGATGGTAAGGTGGTGGAAGAATTGTACGATCCTGAAGTGAGTTTTTGAACCCACCCTGATTCGGGTGTGGATCGTGCAGTTCTTCGAGTTCGAATTTGTTTTTCGAAGTGGACGTGAGTGGAGAGCGAAGTGAGAGGGAGACAGGTGGTAAAAGTTCGGTTTTTTGTTATGGTTCCGTGGGCGACGGTTAAAAACGGAAGATGAAAATATACGTTGTTAACGGAAAGAAAAAAGAAGAAAAGGGAGCAGAAAGAAAAGTCAGTCGAGTTTTTTGTAACAGTAGTGTGGTGAACCAAAAAGAAAAACGGTCACGGTTAACTTTTTCGGACTACTGTCAGTTTTTTTGAAAAAATGATGATTAAGCGAAATTTATAGACTAATAAATTTATGATTGTTCTTTGTAAAATTTGTATATATATAATTTGTTGGCGATTTTTTGATTTTCGAACGACAAGTCTTCAAGTTTTGTTTCACGTAAAGTTTGGGTACAAAAGATAGCACAAGGCCCATGTGCTTCACAAAAATGGCATAGTGCTATAGCAGCATTGATATCTCTTGGATAAGGGTGCTTGTGGAGGAGTGGAAAAACAAACTAATTTGTCTAAGCCGAGTGAAGACGTCGAGTGGATTGGGGAGGTTGGAGAAAGTATTAGGAGTTCAGCCACAAGACCAGCCTTTGATTAATTATTGGAGTTTGTATTTGGAACCAAAACACAGGTAAAATTAATCTCTAGACAATTTTCGGTGGCAAAACTGGAAAAGGAATTGCTACAGTTCCCCAAACATCATTAATCGGGAACGATTTTTTTTTCTTATGAGTGGAGTTGTGGTGTGAGCGTGGCGTTATATTTGTTAACGACAAGTTATAGCATGGTGCTCTACAGCAGTTCAGTTGGGCAGTTTCTTTAATGGCACACCCCCTATAGTAGCGTGAAATGTAAATGACGGCGGTGAATTTGAGATGTTATTATAGTTCACTGTCACATCGCGACAATGGAGACAGCCCGAATTTTGTTTAGTCTTATAGTTCACAGTCACATCGTGACGATGGAGACAGGCTGAATTTTGTTTAGTCTTATAATTCACAGTCAATCAGAGCAAGGCACTGTTGATAGGCAGGTACATGTGAAAATAAAAAGACGGTTTGTGATTAATTGCCCACTCAAGTAATACTTAGTTCTAAGATGAATTAATAAAGTGAATATTTTTATACCACAGTAGTCGCTTTCGTCCATTTCGGAATTCAGCGTACATCCCATGTAGCAATATTAGCTGCCATGTCGATCAATTTCAGTATCTTATAGGCGGTACTCAGAAATGTTATACCCCTATAGTTGCTGCACACTGTGATATCTCCCTTCTTATGTATGGGGCAAATTATTCCACGACTCCAATCCGCCATCTCCACTTGCTCCCATACGTGCCCCACGATCTCATGAACTGCGTCATGTGCACTGCCCCTCCATGTTTGATCAGCTCAGCTGGTATGCCATCAGCTCCGGGGGTTTTATTTGATTAAACCTATCTTATGGCATTAACTGTTTCCTCAATGCTTGGTGGTGGCAGTATTTGGTCTTGATCTTGCATTGGTGGAGCATCCAATTCTTCTGTGAACTGACCATTTAGAAATTCATCGAAGTGCACATCCCATCGCCCCAGAGTGCCTCCAGGATCGGTGATCAGATTACCCTCTTTATCCTTGCAGTAAGTGCAGCGTGGTGTGTACCTCGTCATACTGCGGATTATTCGATAGAACTTCCGCGCCTGATGCAGACTTCGCTCTCTACTTTTCTCTATTTCACAGACTAATGTAGAGATCCTGTAGAATCATTATTATTGAGTATTTATTTAGGTTCACGCATTGAACAATGTATTTTGTAAATATTTGGCAGCTGATGATTGACGGAAATCCTTTTTGACAGCTGTCTAGTTGTGGGAGGTCAACTTCGAAATTTCGAAAAGCCTTAGATTTAGAATTATTTCGCCAAGTTTGAGGTTTTGAAACCCTAATTACGTAAGCATCGTGTGAGTGTTTTTGAAATTATTTCCACTCTGAAATCGATTACAACACGAGCGACATCGTATATGAATATGTTAATGTGTTGACTACAATCGTCTTCAATGGATGGTAATAAAGCGGAAATGATATGAAGTCTGACTGTGGATATGTGGGAAAGTTGGTCTATTCGAAGTCACAGAAAATCGTGGGATATATTGCTGGTCTTTTCATTGGCGACGATGTCTTCTTGAAGGTGCTTTGGTCCCACTTTCATTCCATGCTGAATTGTTACCTTAAAAATTATGAATATAACGAAAAGATTATTAAGAACTAGACATCATAAATAAATGCTTTACTTGCCAAATCGATTAACCTCACTTTCATTATATTTTAATGTCAAAACACTTTATTTCTTGCTAACTCCATACATTCAAAACATACATCCACTGTAGTACAAACTACACCGTTTATATAAATTTATAATTCAACAGGAATGTTAAAAAATAATATATTATAATACCATTTTCTCCGTTTACTTTTATGGAGTTAATCGATTTGACAAATGAGGCATTTAAAAAACACTGTGACTGCTCTTTACATTAAAAGATAGGTACACGTAGAACAAGTAATTCAAAAATGCACTCTTTTTTTAAATATCATCCAAACCGAGTCTTTCTAGGAACTTAGTAAACTCATTGAAATAGAACAAGAATAAACTGTTGATGATATAGCACAGATATGTAACAAATTATCCTCGTCTATTGGAATTTTTTATAAGTTGGAACCGATAGTTCTCTTTTAAAAATATCGAACATAAATAACTCACACATCCATTCAATCATTTATAAACTCTTCATTCATTAGTCAGTCACGATCTATTAACCAGATTTTCGTGGTCTGTATGTTCCAGGGCTTCGCTTTGATGAGCATACCTTTGAATTCTCTTCCCTTAAGAATATCCTCGTTGAACCCAACCACCGTATCTTGTTACCATCATCGCACTCCTCATGGATTTGTTTCATTTTTATATAATCTCTCCTAGATATTATTTTAATATAATATAAATTTTCTTTTTTGTTTTTAATATTATTTTTTTGTACAACTCCCATCTAAATCATGTCACATTTTTATCGATATATGTTACTATTTCTTTTGTTTTTTCTCCGTCTTTTTGTTTTTTTGTTTTTGTTTTTCTTTTGTTTCTTGTATGTTTTGCAGTAAGAAAAGATCTTGAATTACGTTTGCAATTCAGATTTTTCAACAATTTACATAGGAAATCAACAAGAATTCAATGACTTAACGAATAAAAAATTAAAAAATATTTAAAAAAAATATAAATACATATATAAATATATAAATAAATAATTTTAAGCATTAAATCACATAACAAAATCATCTTAAAAACAAGGAATTCATTTTCATATAACCTAAAATTATAAAATCAATTCAAATGAAATTTTATGAAATGCACAATCACAACAAATCATGTGAAAGATACAACAAACAAAAGAAACCTTTAGGCAGCTAAATGAAGCTACTAAGCTCAAATCGAAACGATATGAGTTTATCGCATAGACACCACAGGTATATAACAATTTTTGTAATATTGTAGAAAAAAAAAATACGTTTTCCAGTTTTGCTAAGAAAATAACAAATTGAGCCAACCGAAATGAGCGTTCTGCTAAGCCAATTAGTTGCTTCATTTTTACAATCAGTTTTAAATACTTAATTCCCTGCTAAAGCATCGTTCTGTACAACATCTAGTTTTGGATAATATTTTGTATTATTAATTTGTTACCTTAACAATGTGAAATTTAAATATTTGTTGGCATGTCTCATGTAAGATAAATTATTATTATATACACCTAATTTTAACTTACCTAACATATAGATAGTATACATAAATAATCATAATTTGATAAATCTTTGTTACACGTGTTTTTCAGGCAGCGAACTACATCCGGGATGTTCCACTTCAATGTCTGTCGCGTATGAGGCGAAAGTGCGGAAGAAATGCTAAAAAATATGACTGTCTTATTTAATGATGTACTTCCATTCACTACAATTTTTTATGAGCTTCGTCTAATACCATGTAACATTCCACTGAAGGGTTTGGGTATTGGCCTTCTTTCATATACAGGGGTATATACCAGAACATTAAGGTGGCAATCCACAACTTATGTGGGGAATAGAGATATCCTCGCAGACCGGCTACTGCGGTCTGATGAGCCAGCACATTGATTCTAACCTTTTCATAGCTTGAGTTCGAATCACGATCTTCACTACTATCGCAAGATGCCATAACTATTAATGGTTTCGGTTTTACTAATACGAACGTAAGCGCTGCTCACCAACAGCGGGACTTGGTATTCTGGTTATAACCGAGAGTCTAATTGTTTCATCAATCAACTTGACTCCGGATACAACTTACACTTCAGATTTCGAATTAAAGGTAATGTTTGTCTCTGCACAGGATTGGATTTAGCTTGGTATAGAGAGAAAGCATTCAAACCCAAGAACTCGGATTTAATTTGACTGAAAATTGTTTTTCGATGCACAGCTAACATTTTTTGTTATCTTCACCACTTACCTTACTACGGAGGACGTTCACATATTGTCGATCGCTCTGCATTTCAGATGTCTGTTCTTGACAGTCTTAATGTACACAAATCCAACCAGCTCCATTATTCCAAAAGAATGGACGAGGCTGGGAAGTTAACGAAAATGTTCGCTATCAATCATAGTTTGACTTATGTAGTGAAACCGATGCTACTACCAGACAACCACGGAGGTTTTGGAAGCCCTGTGGTTAACTTCCGTCATTTGGGCCAAGCAGCTAATTCGGACAAATGATTGCTTGATTTAGAAATTCGGATTATTGCCTTGTATAGCCATTAACCATAGATTCCATCATTTCATTATTAGCAAATGTTTTACCACCAAGCTAATTTTTCCAGCTTAGCAAATGAAAATAATCGGAGAGGGCCAAGTCTGGCGAATAGGGTGTATGCGAAAGTAATTCGAACTTTAACTCATTGATCATCCCGACGACAGGTGGAGAATTTTTTTCCCCAAATTGGGCCGTTTTTCTCAATTTCATCAATCAAACGCGGTCGATTGTTTTTCCATTTAAACGATAACGAATGAATATAATCTCCCGGAGATCTTAAAAAAGGACTGACGCCATGAGTTTGCACGTAGATGGAACCGTGTTCCCCTTCTTAAAAGCCGATCCTTTTCTTTTTGTCGATTGTCTTGTCTGGTCGTTCATTACTGGTCTGAAGTGATGGAACCATGTTTCCCCCATGGTAATGATTCGATTAGCTATGAAAGTTTACCAAACCATTTAGTGCAATGTTCCGTCGTCTCGGGAGCGAAGTGATGGGCCCATATTTCATATCTGGTGAAGAGGAGTTTGTACTTCACCAAAGAGTTTTGAAACATCTTCACGACCCTGTTTTTGGTCTGTTATGAGAGATCGGAGCACCCATCTTGCGTATAGCTTTCCTATATCCAAATGTTGATTAATGTGCGTTGTGCGGGACTTTTTGAAATGCCTAATATTGTAGTGCTCTGAAAAGCCCTACCATCTTCTTCCCCCACACATACATCCAAATCCTTACAGTTAAACTCAAATCTAACATCCAAATTCACAAATTCATTCTCCCGATCAAACAAATTTCCTGATAAACGAATCAAATGTTAGTTTGTTGCCCATACACCCAATTCCCCATAATCCCCAAACTAAAACAAACGCGTGGTAAGTTGAGCCAGATGTTCAATCACCATACCCATATCCCAAATTTCCAGGAATTCGTTTAACCGAATTTCTAACACAATCTCCAGTATTCGACTCCAGTACTCGACTCCAGTCGAAGTACATTTGGAATATCTGCGTGCATTTCGATGCATTCGCGATACAAAATCCCGATAAGATTTTTTATAAAAGGGTGATGAATTTTGTATTCGATGATCAGTCTCGATTGGCGTCCTAGGACGTCAAGGACGCCAATGAATCCATTAGATTTTTCAGTGCAAGAGAAAACTCCTATGCGGCTTTAAATTTAGAAAATCTATTGTTAAAATAAACTCTCGGGAGACCAAATAAAGTTATCCAATCTTTTGAATAAAGGTAAACACTATTTAAAAATAAAAACTCTTTTATTTAGCCCGAACAATCGGTCGTCACTCTTCCCTCGGGTCTGAGGATGCACGGTGGCGACCGCAACGAGCCTTCTCAGGAGAGGTCTATTAAAGAGACCCTCGTCCCTCTAAGGACAAGGAGACGCGCTCCCTGAGAGCTAGCCTACAACAATATGACTGCCAGTTCGTGCTCTTTCAGTCGACAGTCACCCAATACCGCTTATGGATTTTTTTTTTGTTGTAGTCACCTTATTTTGATTGCGCACTGCAATGTTAGTCTTAGCAGTCTATACGGTCCCATATGAACTCTGCCACCTAATATTTGACTCTTAAGTATAGGGGCAAATTTGAATGTTTTTTAGAATTGTGTTTAAAAAAAAAAAACGAAAAATTACAACAAAAAGAAAAAAATAAATAAACAAAAATGTCGAAAACGTCCAAAATTCAATTTTCAATTTGAAACAAACGCGTGAATCCTGATTAACATGATTTTGACTCTTCTAATTATCTGGAGAAAAAAAACGAAAATGGATTCTTAATCAGTAAAGTTGTTGTAATCGTCCCTACCTCAAAAAAATGTTTCGCAAAATGGCAACTGTTTGAAAATGTTTTGAATTTTCTCATTATTTTTTTTCTGGTTATTTTTTTTTTTTTTTAAATAGTAAACAATTTTTTTTAAAAAGCTTGGTATGGACTTTAGAGCGTTATATCAAGAAGGAGTGTACCGAATTTCAAGTCAATCGGTTCATTAGAACTTGAGATATCGTGTCAATTATATTATGTTATACTTACACTTTGTTAGTCGGCAATTCCTGGTCCATACAACGGGCCTTCTTCTTTTTCAAAAAGCAAATTCTCCAAACTTCTCTCTGATAGTCGTGCTGTATGGGTTTGTATGGAGGGACCTCGAGCGCACAGGTAGTTGGGGAGTAATGTAACTTCGCCAATTATTGGAAATTTATAATTTCCTTTGGACAGCATATTCTTAAAAGTATAAACTATAAGAAAATATTTTAAAAAAATCGATTGTTTCAAAATACTAGACCAAAATACCCCATTAAACGTTGAACCACACACCATCAGGGTAAGATCTAGCTCCGCTTTGATATTGGTAAGACAGAAATCATTTAAATAAAAGTATTGCATCACAAAACGATGATCAACTTTTACCATGCTTTCAATATCGCTTCACTATTGATGGTTGTAAAAAAATGTATAGTACCACCAAACGTCAAATTCAAGATTTATCAAGTTGGTACTCTCTATCATAGTCATTATATTGAAACAACAACTGACACTTATACGTTGGGTTGGTGTCCTCGCATGCATACAAAATGGGATTTTTAAGATCTGCCCTACAATTACATTTTTTATCTTCTGTGCTCTCTTATCGCGACGTGTGAAAGGGATAGAGGGTCCCATGTCATTCAAATAACTTGTGGGAGATTTTCACCCACAGTTTTCAATTGACCTTTATCCCCACTTTTCTAATTGATTAAAGTTTAAGACATTGAAGTGACCAAACCGTAGATGAATTTGTATAATAATAATTCAAAAACCTAACATGTGCATGCTAACAGCTTCCTGTGAAACAAGTTCAACACAACTCACTACACAACACTACATAAGCTTCAAAACTTTTTTTCAGAAGTAAACTTGTTTTGTATTAAATGAACAACATACTAATAGATTAATTTTTTTAGGAATTAACTGCGATGTAAATTACCATTTTCAATCCAAAATCGATCTTAGACATGTTTTAAAACATTTCTCTTGTGAAAACGATCTTGAAACTCATCTGTAAAAAAGAGTGATCCTCTTCTCTCTTACGGAATTAAAAACCAAAAAGTTCGTATTACATTCGTGTATTGTAATTTTCAAAAAGGCAAAATCCTCTCGAACAGGAAGACGATTATAATGTGAAATAACGAGGACACGTTCACATGTTCTTCCTTGTAAATAAATTTAGAATGTAACAAGATTCTCCGTATCTGTAGAAGTGAATTTAATATTTAGTCCACGTGTGACATACTAACTTGTTTGCTTTCATTGTCGATGATGTTTTTTTTATTCCTTTGAAAATTTCGATGTATCCAACTGAATAACCGAATGCGCTCACTGATTAACGATAAGTTTTTTTTAGCCTCCTAATTAAATACATTGTGTTTGATATTATCTTGTACGAGTTGTGTGTTTAACAGTGGCACTTGTGTTTAAATTAACATAAGAAAGAAATTCAACTAATTACATGTTTTTTCCAAATGTTTTTTACAGTACGAGTTAACCGCCTGCACCAGCGTAAATAAATCAACATCTTATTGTCTTTCTAAGAAACCAAGTTGTACACAAAACAACAAAATTGAATCTTTGAATACCAGCACCTATATTTCTTCACCCCGAACCCCAGCTTCATAAAAACCTAAACACAATTCGAGACATTTAAATCTGAGGAAACATACTTAAAGAAAAAAAAATGAAACTACAATCAAAAGAAAAAATAGGACACACCACGAAACCACCTTACAGTCCGATCTGATTGAGGAGAATACGTATACATTTTTGTACGTCAGCTTGGCTGGTTTTTTTTATAGTATATTTACTTTACTAATTAAATAATTACATCGTATTGTAGATTTTTGAGTTCAACTCATTTAAGCATTTGACTTCCTCGCTTCAAAACTTATGTTGCGCATGTTCTAGCTGTTTATTGTTTGATTGCTATACAATTTTCTACTTTTAGTATTTACTGTAGTTCATCGGAAATGCAAACACCACCATGGGTTAATTATTAATCGGATGTAAAACTAAATTAGGACAGTTCTTTGCTTGTTTTATACAGTTAGTTTTTATAATTGTCGATCGATTTCTAACATTTCGTTATCCACAATTGGGAATAACCAACCTTAACCAAGAGAAGCATTCGTATATTATTATATAAATATATTATATAAAATATTTACATATGAGGAGTTTACAGAATGGAGCAAAGGAGCCTACTGATTCAGTAATGCAACTAAAAAAAATGGTGCAGATATCGATTTAATTTTTCCATCAAGTACAACTCTAAAAGTTTATTTATTTATTTATTTTATTTAGTTTATACGGTTTTAAAGATAATATCAGGCAGATGACGTTCATACTTGCTAATCCATTGTGTTAGTCGAACTAAAAAATTTCGTTCAACTCTTTCGAATATATCGACGGATATCGATAGTGTAGCGCAAGAAGGGCCAATCTGCGTAAGCTATCTGCATCAGATTGGCCCTTTTTGCGCTACACCATCCATACGTTGGCAACAACTTGACAAATGTTGTTTTTTAGGTAAATCAGGATCCTGGGACTATCATAGCCCACAAGTGATTTGAGATATTCCACATAAGCAAAGGTCGCAGGGGACTAAATTAAGTAACTGCATATTAGAAAATACGACTCAGTGGCGAACGTGATTTCCGGTAGTCAGTTGCAACCCCGTCATCCTATAAAGTCCATTCGACGTGCCATCTAGAGCATCACCGTAAATATGCACATTATACATAATGTTGTAATTCCCTGAAGAATGGATACATGGGCTCAGTGTTTGCTAAGTTCTCTACCCGATCTCTAAATTCACAAGATTCCGCCTTTTGTCTTAGTAATGTTTTATTTACACAATATTGTGGTTTAGTTTAGTTTAATATATGCATTAATTTATAAATTTTACTTAGGACTAAATGCTAAATTCTATTTGACAAGTATTGTCGTTGTACTAACTTACTGGCTATTTGGAAGCGTTCTAAATTATAAAATACATACTTTTTTTTTGTTTAGATCTTTCAGCGTACTTATTTATATAATATCGGTTTTTTCATAATCCCATCCGTTATGTCTACACAAATTGTTTGCTTGTTTGATCGCATAATATCACATTATGTTGCGCTTCTTCTGACAAGATCACAGAACTCTAGCGTATCGTGGAGGTTGTTTGAACGCTATTATGTAGCAGTGAGTTAATGTAATAGGTAATGTAACCTTCCCTAAACAATGGAAGGGATGATGTAGATCGAAGTTCTCAATATAATGTATACATTATCTTTTTGTTGGCATGGTTGTGGATGCATCAAGTATAGGGTTCTTGAGAATCATCATCATCATCATCATCATCATCGGCACTACAACCGGGAACCGGTCTTGGCCTTATTTAGCAAGTCCTGAGGCTTGTTAAATTTTCCATGATGATTTGTTTTTTCCGGGCAAGGACATTAGTCTTGCGCCAGAGGCTCCCCGACGGGGAATCGAACCCCGGTCTCCCGCGTGACAGCCGGCTATACTAACCACTATACTATCGAGGACCCGTTCTTGAGTATAAGTTCAACCAAATACTGGGTTTCGATGTACGCAAACAACGGACAAAGTTTTGAAAAAATCCGAGTTAATATGTAGAACAAAAGATTGTAATAAAACATTGGCGATTACAACTGATGGTACAATAATATTTTGAGGATTGCAATCGATAGTAAATTTGAACTTATGAGCTCGTCCTACGTCCACATCATGATGGTGAATATACCATGCGGAACGAAAACTTTATGCACCACAGTTTGAAATTTGCGGGCGCCGACCACCACCATGGGGAAAGTCCAATCTCGCCGTGCTTAATGCAACGAAGAAAAATATATAATGTTCAGAGGGAGAAGTAGATTGTCGGTTGCACAATTAATGGTGAATGACCAGGCCCATAATTTTGCTCGGCGTCACATATCGAACATCGTCATTTACTTTCGGTGTTGTTCTTCACTATTTGCTTGCGTATTGTGTGTGACTATTTTAGTAATGCCACAGGGCTATTCCAACACGTTACGCACATCCAACCGTGGTGAGGAACACAATACCGAAACGAGTCACAAAAAAAAAAACGTGTATATACGAGAACATTAAGGTGGCAATCCACAACTTATGCGGGGAATAGAGATATCCTCGCAGACCCGTTGCTGCGGTCTGATGAGCCAATGCTTTGATTCTAACCTTTAATAGCGTGAGTTCGAAAACAAGGGCATATACCAACACATTAAGGCGACAATCCACAACTTATGCGGGGAATAGAGATATCCCCGCAGGCCTCCTGCTGTGGTCTGGGGAAACAGTGCTTTGATTCTATCCTTTTCATAGCGTGAGTTCGAAAACAGGGGCATATACCAACACATTAAGGCGACAATCCACAACTTATGCGGGGAATAGAGATATCCTTGCAGACCCGCTGCTGCGGTCTGATGAGCCAATGCTTTGATTCTAACCTTTAATAGCGTGAGTTCGAAAACAAGGGTATATACCAGAACATTAAGGTGGGGAATAGAGATATCCTTGCAATCCCCCTGCTGTGGTCTGATGAGCCAGTGCTTTGATTCTAACCTTTAATAGCGTGAGTTCGAAAACAAGGGTATATACCAGAACATTAAGGTGACAATCCACAACTTATGTGGTGAATAGAGATATCCTCGCAGACCCGCTGCTGTGGTCTGATCAGCCAGTGCTTTGATTCTAGCCTTTAATAGCGTGAGTTCGAAAACAAGGGCATATACCAACACATTAAGGCAACAATCCACAACTTATGCGGGGAATAGAGATATCCTCGCAGGCCCCCTGCTGTGGTCTGGGGAAACAGTGCTTTGATTCTATCCTTTTCATAGCGTGAGTTCGAAAACAGGGGCATATACCAACACATTAAGGCGACAATCCACAACTTATGCGGGGAATAGAGATATCCTTGCAGACCCGCTGCTGCGGTCTGATGAGCAAATGCTTTGATTCTAACCTTTAATAGCGTGAGTTCGAAAACAAGGGTATATACCAGAACATTAAGGTGGGGAATAGAGATATCCTCGCAGACCCGCTGCTGTGGTCTGATGAGCAAATGCTTTGATTCTAACCTTTAATAGCGTGAGTTCGAAAACAAGGGTATATACCAGAACATTAAGGTGGGGAATAGAGATATCCTCGCAGACCCCCTGCTGTGGTCTGATGATCCAGTGCTTCGATTCTAGCCTTTAATAGCGTGAGTTCGAAAACAAGAGCATATACCAACACATTAAGGCGACAATCCACAACTTATGCGGGGAATAGAGATATCCTTGCAGACCCGCTGCTGCGGTCTGATGAGCAAATGCTTTGATTCTAGCCTTTAATAGCGTGAGTTCGAAAACAAGGGCATATACCAACACATTAAGGCGACAATCCACAACTTATGCGGGGAATAGAGATATCCTTGCAGACCCGCTGCTGCGGTCTGATGAGCAAATGCTTTGATTCTAACCTTTAATAGCGTGAGTTCGAAAACAAGGGTATATACCAGAACATTAAGGTGGGGAATAGAGATATCCTCGCAGACCCCCTGCTGTGGTCTGATGATCCAGTGCTTCGATTCTAGCCTTTAATAGCGTGAGTTCGAAAACAAGAGCATATACGAACACATTAAGGCGACAATCCACAACTTATGTGGGGAATAAAGATATCCTCGCAGACCCGCTGATGTGGTCTGGTGAAACAGTGCTTTGATTCTATCCTTTTCATAGCGTGAGTTCGAATCACGATCTTCACTACTATCGCAAGATGCTATAACCATTAATGAGTTCGGTTTTACTAAAACGAAGGTACGCGCCGCTCACCAACAGCGAAACTTGGTATTCTGGTTATAACCGAAACTCTAATTGTTTCATCAATCAACTCGATTTATATTTGCTGCTCCAGATGAAATTTACGCTTCAGATTTCGAATTAAAGTTAAAGTTTGTGTCTGCACATGGTCGGATTTAGCTTGCCATAGAGAGAAAGCATTCAAACACAAGAACTCGCATTTAATTTGACTGACAATTGTTTTTCGATGCACCGCTAACATTTTTTGTTATCTTCACCACTTACCTTACTACGGAGGACGTTCTTGGAACATTTTTCACATATTGTCGACGGCTCTGCATTTCAGATGTCTGTTCTTGACAGTCTTAATGTACACAAATCCAACCAGCTCCGCTATTCCAAAAGAATAGAAGATTCGCTATCAATCGTAATTTGACTTATGTAGTGAAATCGATGCTACTACCAGTCAACCACGGAGCTTTTGGAAACCCTATGGTTAAGTTCCGTCATTTGGGTCAAGCGGCTAATTCGGACAAATGATTGCCCGATTTAGAAATTCGGATTATTGCCATTATGTATAGCCATTAACCATAGATTCCATCACTTCATTATTAGCAAATGTTTTACCACCAAGCTATTTTTTCCAGCTTAGCAAATAAAAATAATCGCAGAGGGCCAAGTCTGGCGAATAGGGTGTATGCGAAAGTAATTCGAACTTTAACTCATTGATCATCTCGACGACAGGTGGAGAATTTTTTTCCCCAAATTGGGCCGTTTTTCTCGATTTCATCAATCAAACGCGGTCGATTGTTTTTCCATTTAAACGATAACGAATGAATATAATCTCCCGGAGATCTTAAAAATAGACTGACGCCATGAGTTTGCACGTAGATGGAACCCTGTTCCCCTTCTTTAAAGCCGATCCTTTTCTTTTTATCGATTGTCTTGTCTGGTCGTTCATGACTGGTCTGAAGTGATGGAACCATGTTTCCCTCATGGTAATGATTCCATAGGCGTTGTTGCTATGAAACTTTACTAAACATTGCATCCCCGTCGTCTCGGGTGCGAAGTGATGGGCCCATATTTCATATCTGGTGATGAGTTGGCGAAAAATTTCGGTTTTGTTGTTGTACTTCGCCAAAGGCTCTATTGAAACATCCTCACGACCCTGTTTTTGGTCTGTTATGAGAAATCGGGGCACCCATCTTGCGTACAGCTTTCTCATATCCAAATATCGGCAAAGAATCTTGAAAAATCCTCACGACCCATATCCAAATGTTGGCTAATGTGCGTTGTGCGGCACCTTTTAAAATGCCTGCTACGACGGGCAGCTCGTGCTCTTTCAGTCGACAGTCACCCAATACCATTTTGTGGATTTTTTTACCGTCTCTGTTGTACTCACTTTATTTTGATCGAGCACTGCAATGTTAATCTTAGCTGTTTATACGGCCCCGCGTAAACTCTGCCACCTAATATATGACTCCTTTAAACGTAGAAGCACACACCGCAACGAGGCTTCTCAGAAGCGGTCTATTAAAGAGACCCTCGACCTTTTATGGACAAGGAGACGTTTGGCGGATTTTTGTCTATGTCTCTCTACGACACACGGAGCGAATACAGTCACAAATGAAACACAACGAAATGTTTTTTTTTTTATAATTTTGTTTAATATTTGTTTGCTTTCAAATTGTTGTAAAAACTCAACCCGTTGCGATTCTATAAGAACTATTTCAATGTCAACCACTTAAAAACACAATTCAAACCAAAATTCCAAACGAGCGTTTTCGAGATTCTGGTGACACAATACTGTGGCGGTTCCGCTAAACCTCACGGTCCACTTACCTGAAAACCCCCCATATCCGCAACCCAACTCCTATTGTCTCCCGCCAATGCAATCGCATGGGCACCTGGAAATATTTCCTTTTCCAAGGACGATTAATGCATACAAGCATTACCTAAAATTCCTAAAAAGAATTTTTTTTCTACAAGGGCATTCATACATGTATCAATGCGTCTTTGCATAAGCGACCAAAAACCGAATTTCCAATTAGTGAAGATTTTCACACTAAGTGTCGAACACTTGCGTCGCCATAGATACCATGTTCCATTGACACAGAAATATATACAAACCGTCATTGTATAACCATCTAATCTGCCTTGCAATGACTTGCAACTATCGATAGAGCTGCAAGCACTTTATCCAGAATTGCTTCTTTGTTTGAATCTCCAAACAAGCATCGACTTCGCGCATAGCCGCCGGATTGAATTCAAAGCATAAACAATGCAAATATAGAATCCGCTTCCCACAAACGAATTTCCCTGCATATACAAATGCAAGCAAGGGATTTGTTTCGTCCACCAACCCATTAGCACCTTTCCCAATGGCTATTCGTATATTTACACAAGGGCATCACTCATCTAAGACTTTTATGATGCCCTCGTCTCCTCTTTTCTTTTACCACATTTCTTCGCTGTATCGTCGTCTATTTATTTAGAGGCGATGCACTCCATAGACAACGATCTTTTCGATCCTTTTGTCTTTACCGCCTGTCTGCTTTGTTTACCCATTGCCCTCGAGCACGTGTAAACCAAACAGATCTGAACGATCGCACACATACCACCATGACCTTCATTACAAGATCTGGCTTCCTATTCCACCAAGAGAGACTTTACGTTTCTCTGGTGGTAGGTAAAAACGATATCCTTAGTGGAGAGGATATCTACCACGACACCACAAACTCACCTCATAAGCGAATCATCTCTGCACGAGATGATTATCGCTGAGTCATTTTACATCAGCAGACCAGAACGGGCACCACGGGGACGCGTACATAACCGGAGTCGTGTTTTCATCATCAATTAAGTCGAGTGGTGGTTTGTCGATTTTTTTTCTACAGTTAATTGAACAGTCGGAATTATAGTGCGAAGTGTTTAGATAGTATGTGGATTGTTAACGTTTGAACAATGGCCATGAGAAGGCTTAAATTAATATTCGTAAGGCTCCAGACGACATCTAATACACGTGTACGTAATTAAATAAAGAGAAAGTTTCGCCGACTAAAAAATCATTCAGTGTTTTAATATACCATGTTGCAGTTCCTAGGGGTGTCATCGTTTATACTTAAGCGTTGTGGACAATTTTCGGTGCTAGCATTTGTGGCGGAACTTTCGATTAGTGATGGGGAGTGAAGTGAACCGTGTGCCCGTGTCCGGCATAATACTCCTCGTCCTCCACAGTACCACTCAGGAAATTTCTGCAAACTAATACTTTTTTACTTTTTGTTATCAATTTCGAATCACTTCACCAAACCACAAGTTCGTTCGTCACTGGATGTTACTTTTAGGCAACACCAAACAAATTCGCAACGGCACTATAAACAACGTAAGCCTCCCAGAAACTCGGTCTTAATAACCACCGTACATAAAATCCAACTTTTTGGTCCAGATTTTCAATGTCGACTAGATTACAATTTCCTTCTGCGGATGATTCTACTCACCCCATCGTTCCCTTTTTCGATTTTCTCTTAATCTAGAATCTCTCCACTAGGGATGATCGCACTCTTTTTTGAGTTGCTTTTTCATACCTTCTGTTGAGTTGCTTTTGTATATATTCGGGTGTGTGGTTTATTCTTCTTGGCGATCTTGGGATCGTGGTAATTATCGTTGGTTGTGATTATCGTATTTGCTTTGTCCTATGGGAACAGCGTTTTAGTTTATTGCTGTTTCTCCGCAATGGCATTTGTTTAGGCGAAGTGCATTGCGGCAGGGTCAACGGTTTAGCCAACGGATCGTTTTACGGCAATTTGCTTATCGCCGGGGATTTGATGTTTGTCGACATCTGGCGCAGCTGTGCCAACCACTTGTGTTTATCCAGTTAATGGATTGGTACACATTTTCCATGCTGGTCGTGTCCTTCGATCGCCGTGCAGGCATCAGGAAATTGTTCGGGACTTGCGGCACACGTATCTGTGGATACATGGGGTTGTGGACACCAGTATGGATGTCACCTTTGGTCAGGTGAAAAGGCGGACTTTGGCGGCACGTGAAGTTTAGTCATAGGTGAGTATATTCCTTAGTGGAACGAAGGTTTCTCAGCCTATGGTGATTTGTGTGGTTCGTGGAACCGCCACAGACGCAATCCCTGAGAGCAAGGCTACAAAAATATGACTGCCAGTTCCTGCCCTTTCAGTCGACATCTCTGTTGTAGTCTTTTTATTTTGATCGAGCACCGCAGTGTTAGTCTTAGCTGTTTATACGGTCCCGTGTAAACTCTGCCACCTAATATATGACTCCTTTAAACGTAGAAGCACACATCATCAGGGTAAGATCTAGCTCCGCTTTGATATTGGTAAGACAGAAACCATTTAAATGAAAGTATTGTATCACAAAACGATGATCAACTTTTACCATGCTTTCAATATCGCTTCACTATTGATGGTTGTAAAAAAATATATAGTACCACCAAACGTCAAACTCAAGATTTATCAAGTTGGTACTCTCTATCATAGTCATTCTATTGAAACAACAACTGACACTTACACGTTGGGTTGGTGGTGGGATAGAGGGTCCCATGTCATTCAAATAACTTGTGGGAGATTTTCACGCACAGTTTTCAATTAAAGTTTGAGGGGGTGTTCTGGTCTAGACGCACGAATTTAACGCAATTTTTGAAGTGCTGTAAAAAAAAAGTAATCAATATTTTTAGTATTCATTTTTTTATAGGATGTTTATTAATATTTCGAAAATACAGTAAAAAAAATTGAAAGTAAAAAATTCTAAATTCAAAAAGTTAGCAGCTGATGAAGTGGGGGATCTCAAAAAGTTGGCACGCGACCATACCGACGATTCAAGCCTCCTAGCAAACTGAAAAAAAAGATTATTAATTCACAGAAATGCCTCTATCGTTGGAATTAAAAAAAGTTGAAAAAAACATTTTTTTTAACAAAATGGCGCCTGCTTGAAAAAAAAATTTATTTTTGTACTTTTTTTTAGTTTTTTGAATTTTTTAAAAATAGTTAACATTGAAATTTGGGGGGATGAGGATATTTCACGCAATAGAAAAGCCTATAAAGAAAACATATACTAAATTTGAAGTAAATCGGTTCAGTAGAACTTGAAAAATCGTGGGTATTGTTTTAAAGAAGTCAGTTTCGAGAAAAACGCGTTTAAACTTTCACGTAAAGTTTCTCGCGGTCTAAGTCATGAAATGATATTTTAGACTTACGTTTATTCAATCTGACATTCCTGCTGCATACATTGGACCTTCCTCGACTTCGAAATAAGCATCTTTCGTACTTCTCTCTTGCAACCGAGCAGTTCTGGCCTCCTATGATGCGTTAGACGCTCGTATCTCTGAGCGGTCAATCCGGGCATTGTCTCGTTTCCCAGCGAATGAATAAGCTTCTGGACCAATTTTGACTCGCATAAGCATCATTATTTTTAAAAGAGGAATGTAGCCTTCATTGAATATGCAAACAGCAATAAACAATAGCAATTCAATAACGTGAGTTCCGGAATGAATATGTTTCGGCGCGAAAGTCCAAATCAAAGAGCTTAGAGACTTATTATTATTTTGAGTTTCTGAGCCTAAACATCGAGTCAATAACTCCTCCGGCGATAAACTCTCGTAAATCGGCTTCATAATATCCAATACCTTCGCACATAGAGGAGGATTTTCGTGGTCAAACTCCTGTAATGTACCTTCAGATGCAGCTTTTTGCCACTTACACCGTGAAATCGCCTTTTTTTACTTCGATCCGGTCGCGTAATCCTTTTCGTTGAAGATTCTCGATCCATTTCACTTGAAATCACTTGAAATATTTTTATTTTACTTATTTTTTTTTTTTTTTTTACATTTCTGTATTTATTGACCATCAATAATTTTTACAATATGCAATACAGATAACTTATGATACTTTAGCTATAATTGTTAACATATACTTACTAGTACATTTTTCAAACAATATGATAAAAGTTATATATTGGTTATGGATTAAGATTTTAGTGGGTAGAGCTTCCTGGAAAAGGTCAGAAAACCAGGATATAGTTATTTACTTAACCTATGCTAAATGGCTTAACTTATCTTAACTTAGTCTAGTTACCTAATTATTATTGAAATAAGTTAGTGTGGTGTGGAAGGGGGAAGCATAGTGATCAATAGGTAGGTTATGGGTTAGTGAGGATATTGTCAGTCAGGGATGTGGGTTGGGGAACTACTTTCCGTTTGTTCGTTGAAACGCAAAATATTGGAGAAGGGTTGAATATTACTATATTTAAATTGGTGAGGTGAAAGCTCTGTATTGTGGTATACAATCTCATTAGAGTTATTAACCAACCTGCCAGAGGTGAAGAACGTTCTGATGTGGAGACAGTTCGGGTAGGCAGTTCGGTTATCTGACGGAGTCGATGTGAGCGCATTTATTATCGGGTTGGGATTATTGGGAAGATTTTCGATAAATTTGATGGACAGCTCGAGGAAGCGTCGATCTATACGTTCAATATTAGCGGCATAGTAGATCGAACTACTGTTGTAATATTTGTGGGGGTTGGGATGTCGGTTGAGGCCAGTGATAAGTCTGAAGCATTTCCTTTCGAAAATGCGTAGCTTCTCCATTTGGACGGGTGTGATATGGAACCATATCGGGCATGCATATGTGAGAGTGGGTCTGATTATCTGTTTGTAGATAAGTGATTTAACTTTGGGAGAGAGACCATTCGGCTTGTACATCACGTTTCTGCAGAGATTAAGTTGAATTGCGGCTTTGCGAATAGAGTTTTTGGTGTGAGCGGAGAAGGACAGATTGTTGGTGAAGGTTATTCCCAGGTACTTTAAGGTTTTGGAGGGTTGAATTATATTGTTATTTAACTTCGCGATTTTTTTTTCCGCGAATTCAAACCTCGATCCCGGCCTTTTGCAGCCACCCGTGATCTCGCCGGTACAGTCCTCCATGCGGGATGTGAGATTTCGTCCGCGCACTATTCAGCGAATTCTACGTGAACTGGATTGTAGGAAGGCAACCGGCCCGGACGGAATACCAGCAATAGTCCTTAAGAACTGTGCTCCAGAACTATCGCCGGTTCTTGGCCGACTCTTCCGCTTATCTTATGCACGGAGGACCTTTCCTGCCTGCTGGAAAATCGCTCAAGTTCAGCCAATCCCAAAGACATCAAAAAAGTGTCTCCCACAAAATTACCGTCCGAGAGCATTACTGTCTATTTTATCTAAGGTAATGGAAAAAGTCATCAATACAGAGTTGGTTAAGTATTTAGAGTGCAACGGTCTTCTGAATGACCGTCAATATGGATTCCGTGGCAGGCGGTCCACGGGAGACCTTTTGACACTTATAACCGATATATGGACATCTGCGATTGAACGGCATGGTGAGTCAAGGGCGGTCGCATTAGATATCTCCAAGGCTTTTGACCGCGTCTGGCACGCGGCATTGCTGAGCAAACTTCGTTCATATGGACTTTCCCAACAGCTTTGCGACTGGACGAGGAGCTTCCTCGAGAATCGATCGATCCGGGTTGTTGTGGACGGCGAGTGTTCGGATCTGTATCCTGTAAATTCGGGGGTGCCCCAGGGTTCTATTTTGGCTCCAACCTTGTTCTTGCTTCACATAAATGATTTGTTGGAGGCAACGGACAACAAAGTGTTCAGTTTTGCGGATGATAGTACACTTGTTTCCTCCTTTTCGAGTGATCGGCCGATTGGTGCATCAACGTCGCACCAGCTGAGATGTAGACAGATTGACTCTCTGAACCAGGATCTAGATAAAGTCCTGCAGTGGGGAAAGGCCAATCTTGTCGACTTCAACGCAACGAAGACCCAGTATACAACATTCACAAAGAAAACCGGATCATCGGTTCCACAGCTGATGATAAATGGCCAGGCCCTCGAGGCTGGAGAAAGTTTGAGATTGCTCGGCGTCACGGTCTGTGGGAATGTATCATGGCATAAACACGTATCGGGTATCGCCAGATCAGCCTCAGGAAAACTGAGTTATCTTTTTAGAGCCAAGAATTATTTTACTCCGGCCCAACTTCTTCTCCTATATAAATCTCAAATTAGACCCGCGCTCGAATATTGCTCTCATGTTTGGAGCTCGGCTCCTAAACATACTCTCGACCTACTTGAGAGCGTACAAAGACGAGCGATCCGCCTGATCGGGGACTCGGCGCTGACGTCGGGACTACAGTCGCTATCACATCGAAGGCGCGTGGCCGACCTCTGTCTGTTCTACAGATATTATCACGGGTGCTGTTCTTCGGAGATTCTTGGCATTGTTCCACGCAATTCGGTCTATATGCGCTCCACAAGACAATCCGACGGATCGCACCCGTTTGTGGTTCATCTCCCGACGGCGCGAACGTCCCTATATCAGAACTCGTTCCGTTACAGAGCGGGGAAGCTGTGGAACTGCCTTCCCGCGCGAGTGTTCCCGGAGCGTTACAACCTGCAACTGTTCAAAAAGAACTGCAACAGTTATTTGATGGCATCTCGGGGCGCCCACTCGACGCTATAGGTTCGCCTCTCCCGAGAGAAGTCTAATAAAAAAAAAAATTTAACTTGATTCTGATTTTGTTATGGCAGCGTATGGTGTTGTTAGTACAATTCGCATTTCTGCCTTTAAACACTATGAGTTGAGTTTTGGCTGGGTTGAGTCGGATTTTCCACTTAGTAAAATATGCTGAGAGATTCGGGAGATAGCTGTTAATACAGTTTCTTGCCTCCTTCACAAACTTGTTGCTTGAATAAATTAAAGTGTCATCGGCATAGTCCAGCATTACTGTATTAGGTGACAGTGGCTGCGGTGTGTCTGAAGTATAAAGGAGGTATAATAATGGTCGAGAATAGAACCTTGAGGAACACCCGCGGTTATACTGTACGGTGTCGAAAGAGTTGAATTTATTTTCACCATGAACTTTCTATCAGAAAGGTAGGAAGCGAGAAGTTTTACGGTGTGGGTGTTTAATCCGAACATTGAATGTAGCTTGTATAGCAGTCCTGCAATCCAAGCGCAATCGAATGCTTTTGCTATGTCGAGAGAGACGCATACTGTTGGGGATTGGTTTTGGAGATTTATTGTCACATCATGTGTCAGTTTTAGCAGAGCATGACAAGTTGAGTGTTGTGGACGAAAGCCAAATCGAGAATTCGGGATAAGGGAGTTGTCTCTAGCAAATGAGAGAAGATTTTTGTATATCTTACATTCCAAAACCTTACTAAGCGAATTTAGCTGTGATATGGGACGGAAGTTAGCCGGGTTGTTGGAAGAACCGGATTTACTAATAGGGACTATCACCGCTGTTTTCCAACATTTTGGGAAATGTGAAGCGTTTATTATGTGGTTGAGAAGAACGAGAATGGGGAGTAAGTTCTCCGGGTGAAGTCTTTTAAATAGAAGGTTAGGGATTCTATCCAAGCCTGTAGATTTTTTGTTGTTGCGTGATGTTATAAATTCTGATAATTCGCCTACTGTTAGGAATGACACATTATCCAGAGGATGTGACGCTTTGTTTGTTTCGTTGAATTCCGTGATAAAAGGGGTGAAGGATGGGATCATTGTGCATGAGATGTAGTAGTTTACGGTAACTTGAAAACTGCAGACTGAGAGGGAGTCGTTTTGTTGATAGATTTTATAAAAGTGATTAGCTAGACAATTTGCTATGTCATTATCTGATTGGACTAGTTGATTGTTAGTCATCATTATCATCATCGGCACTGCAATCGGGAGCCGGTCTTGGCCTTATTTAGCAAGTCCTGAGGGTTGTTAAATTTTCCATAATGATTTGTTTTTTTCCGGGTAAGATCATTAGTCTTGCGCCAGAGGCTCCCCGACGGGGAATCGAACCCCGGTCTCCCGCGTGACAGGTGGGTATACTAACCGCTATACTATCGAGGAGCCAGTTGATTGTTAGTCGGGTTGATACTATAATCGATTCGGGGTTTGTATTTTCGACCCGTTAGTCGGTTGATGTTTTTGAATAAATCATGATTGGGTTTAATATTGTATAGACGTTAAAGCCCGCTCGGCAAATTGTTTGAGTTGTATATTTATCAGGGTAGTCAAGAGTTTGATTTGATTTTTAATAAAAGGGGAAACTGTTATGTAATTTTCGTCTAACGCGTAACAGTTTTGTTGGGTAAAGGTTTTTCTTGGTGATTATAAGGGATGTAGGTGTGTGGCTGAAGAGAGCATTTTTGTTTTAGAATGTGCTCTATTCTTAAGGCTGCATGATCAGTTTAAGCAGGGAGTAGGTTTGTAGACTCTGACAAAGTACAGTCTGTAAAACTGGCAGCAATGTCCCTATTGACTCTTCTCCAGTTTGTCCTGGAGAAATTCGGAATCGGATTGAATGAGTAGCATGGTTCGAGGGCAGGTATTCGGACAGTAGTGTGGACTGACCCATAATCGGATGGGAATTCGAAGGATATCATATGACAGCTGAGTAGGTATCTATGGATTTTAGGAAAAAAAAAACGATTGTTGATTTAGGCGAATTGGAGATATGTGTTGGCTGTAATGGACAGTCCGCGTAAATATATGGGATGTGACGCTTTATTGGTTTCGTTGAATTCAGTAATGAATGGTGGGAAGGATGGCTCCAGTGTGCCTGAGATGAATTCATTCACGATGTCGTGGAAATTAGTGACTGGGAGGGAATCGTTTTGTTTATGAGTTTCACAGAAGTGTTCAGCGAGACAGTTTGCTATATCAGTGTCCGATTGGGCGATGTTACTGTTAGTTGGTTGGATGAGATAGTCTATTCGATGCTTGAATTTACGACCAGTTAGTCGATTTATATTTTTAAATAGGTCACGGTTTGGTTTGATACTCTTTAGAGTAGACGTGTAGGTCTGATCGGTGAAATTTTTAAGTTGTCCATTTATCAGGGTGGTCAAAAGCTGTATCTGTTGTTTAATAAAGTGTGAGTAGCTAATATGCAATTTACGTCGGAGTTGTTTTTTTATGCGCAATAATTTTGTGAGGAGGTTGGGTAACGGTTTTCCTAAGTGGTTATGAGGGACTGTAGTAGGGGTATGGCTGAAGAGAGCATTTCCCAGTATTTGCTCTATTTTTACAGCTGCCTGGTCAATTTCAGTAGGGAATAGGTTTGAAGATTCCGGTAAAGAATAATTTGAAAAACTGCCAGCAATATCGTTATTGACTTTTTTCCAGTTTGTTTTGGAAAAATTTGGGATAGGATTCACTGTGTAGAGTGGTTCGAGCGAAGGGATTTGAACCGTGGAGTGGACGGACCCATGATAGCACATGCACATAGCACATGCGTTCACTTGGCTTGAAGGTTAGAATTCAAATGTTCGCACCTGGATGTAAGCTCACACTAAATATAAAAGATAATTTAAAAATACATAAAGGTTACCTCCGGTTATTGTATTTCAATATATATATAAAGGTTTTACGAGCAAACAGGATCGCAGTTTGACAGAAAGTCCCTAATGTCTTTTGTTCGATTTGTTCCGGCCGAGTCGGCTTAGACGGCACTTCAGCAAACTGCCATACCTCCGAAAATAATTTGAATTTTCTAAAATCCTCTTAAAGACATATTCTTAGAGGGTTAAGCTTTGAAAATACGAAAAAAAAATGATTTTTACAAATTTCTAGACCAGAATACCCCCTTAAGACATTGAAGTGACGAAGCCGTAGATGAATAATAATAATAATTCAAAAACCTAACATGTGCATGCTTACAGCTTCGTGTGAAACAAGTTCAACATAACTCACTACACAACACTACATAAGGTTCAAAACTTTTTTTCAGAAGTAAACTTGTTTTGCATTAAATGAACAACATACTAATAGATTAATTTTTTTAGGAATTAACTGCGATGTAAATTACCATTTTCAATCGAAAATCGATCTTAGACATGTTTTAAAACATTTCTCTTGTAAAAACGATCTTGAAACTCATCTGTAAAAAAGAGTGATCCTCTTCTCTCTTACGGAATTAAAAACCAAAAAGTTCGTATTACATTCGTGTGTTGTTATTTTCAAAAAGGCAAAATCCTCTCGAACAGGAAGACGATTATAATGTGAAATAAAGAGGACACGTTCACATGTTCTTCCTTGTAAATAAATTTAGAATGTAATAAGATTCTCGGTATCTGTAGAAGTGAATTTAATATTTAGTCCACGTGTGACATACTAACTTGTTTGCTTTTATTGTCGATGTTTTGTTTCTTTTATCCCTTTGAAAATTTCGATGCATCAAACCGATTAACCGAATGCGTTCACTGATTAACAATAACTTCTTTCGAGCCTCCTAAGCAAACGCATTGTGTTTGATATTATCTTGTACGAGTTGTGTGTTTAACAGTGGCATTTGTGTTTTAATTAAGAAAGAAATTTAACTAATCACATGTTTTTTCCAAATGTTTTTTACAGTACGAGTTAACCGCCTGCACCAGCGTAAATAAATCAACATCTTATTGTCTTTCTATGAAACCAAGTTGTACACAACAACAACAAAATTAAATCTTTCAATATCAGCACCTATATTTCTTCACCCCGAACCCCAGCTTCATAAAAACCTAAACACATTTCGAGACATTTAAATCTGAGTAAACATACTTAAAGAAAAAAAAATGTAACTACAATCAAAAGAAAAAATAGGACACACCATGAAACCACCTTACAGTCCGATCGAACTGAGGAGAGTACGTATACATTTTTGTACTTCTGCTTGGCTGGTATACTATTCGCTTTAATTACTTGTTTTTTTAGTTATTTTGCTTTTATATTTACTTTACTACTTACATCTTATAGTAGATTTTTGAGTTCAAATCACAACGCATTTAAGCATTTAATTTCTTTGCTTTAAAACCTATGTTGCGCATATTCTAGGTGTTTATTGTTTGATTGTTATACAATTTTCTACTTTTAGTATTTCATAGTTCATCGGAAATTCAAACAACATCAATGGTTAATTATAAATCGAACGTAAAACTTAGTTAGGACAGTTCTTTTCTTGTTTTATACGGTTAGTTTTATATTTGGCGAGGGTTCCTTGGAATTTGGTAGCTGTCGTTAGATCCCTAAAATTTCGTAATTCACAATTGGGAATAACCAATCATAACTAAGCGGAGCGTTCGCAATTAATTAGTTATAAATATATAAAACATTCACATATGAGGAGCTAAATACAGAATGGAGCAAAGGACTACTGATCTAGAAATGCAACCAAAAAAGGTGTTGCGGATATCGATTTAATTTTTCCATCAAGTACAACTTTAAAAGTTTATTTAAATATTTATTTTATTTTGTTTATACAGTTTTAAAGATAATATCAAGCAGATGACGTTCATACTTGCTAATCCATTGTGTTAGTCGAACTAGAAAATTACGTTCAACTGTTTCGAATATATTGTTATGTTGGCCGCAGCTTGTCAAATATTGTTTCTTAGGTAAACCAGGATCCTAGGACTATCATTGCAAACAAGTGATTTGAGATAGCCCACATAAGCAAAGGTCGCAGGGGACTAAAATAAACGACCATGCTGGCCACTGCAGATTAGAAAATACCACTCAGTGGCCAACGTGATTTCCGATAATCAGCTGCAACCCCGTCATCCCATAAAGTCCATTCCACGTGCCATCTAGACCATCACCGTAAATATGCACATTATACATAATGTTAGCTCCTCAATAGTATACTGGTTAGTATACCCGCCTGTCACGCGGGAGACCGGGGTTCGATTCCTCGTCGGGGAGCCTCTGGCGCAAGACTAATGACCTTGCCCGGAAAAAAAACAAATCATTATGGAAAATTTAACAAGCCTCAGGACTTGCTAAATAAGGCCAAGACCAGTTCTAGGTTGTAGTGCCGATGATGATGATGATGATACATAATGTTGTAAAATATAATTAAACTATGTTGTAATTCCCTGAAGAATGGATACATGGGCTCACTGTTTGCTAAGTTCTCTACCCGATCTCAAAATTCACAAGATTCGGTCTTTTCCCTTAGTAATGTTTGATTTACACAATATTGTGGTTTAGTTTAGTTTAATATACGCATGCACTTTAAAATTAATTTATAAATTTTACTTAGGACTAAATTTTAAATCCTATTTGACAAATATTGTCGTTGAATTAACGTACTGGCTATTAGCAAGCCCTCTAAATAAAAAAATACATACATTTGTTTTGTTTAGGGCTTTCAACGTACTTATTTATATAATACCGTCTTTTCATAATCCCATACTGTTGTTTTCGTTGTGAGGCAAGTCAAAACACTTTCCCCATGGAGCAGTCTTGTGGTGATTCTAACAGATACACACACAATACACAAGCAAATAGTGAAGAACACCGAACGAAAATCGAATAAGAAAAATACATCAGACCTGTATACCATAGCGATAACATAACAATCCCACATCAGTTGAGTGTACTTGAGCTTAGAAATCGAATTCGTACACGCGGCAGTGGCCTGATGCCTTGAGCTTTGGTTCTATATTTTAGTGATTCTAGCCGTGATAGCGTCGGTTCGAATCACACGCTCTTCACTATCGTCGCAAACGCTATAGTCTCTTTCAAAGTGTATTATGGGAGCCATCCTTTATGTCTACACAAATTGTTTGCTTCTTTGATCACATAATAACGCATTGTGTTGCGCTTCTTGTGAAAAGATCACAGAACACTAGCGTATCGTGGAGGTTGTTTGAACACATGCGCTATTATGTAGCAGTGAGTTAATGTAATAGGTAATGTAACCTTCCCTAAACAATGGGAGGGATAATGTAGATCGACGTTCTCAAAATGTATGTATTATCTTTTGTTGGCATGGATGTGGGTGCATCAAAGATAGTGTTCTTGAGCATAAGTTCAACCAGATATTGGGTATCGGTGTAGACAAACAACGGGCAAGCTTTTGAATAAATCCGAGTTAATTTGTAGAACAAAAGGTTGTAATAAAACATTGGCGATTACAACCGATGGTACTATAGCGTTTCAAATAATAGTGAAGAAGAACGTGTGATTCGAACTGACGCTATGACAGGTTGAATCACCAAAAATTGAACCTAAGCGTTACCCATCAGGCTACTGGCCGATTTTAGAATATGATTTTTAAACTCGACTATATTCCACTGATGTGAATTGTTATGTTATCGCTGTGGTATACGGCTCTGATGTATTTTCTTATTAGATTTTCGTCCGGTGTTCTTCACTATTCTGCTTGTGAATTGTGTGTGTATCTGTTAGAGACGCCACAGTACAATAATATTTTGAGGATTACAATCGATAGTAAATCTTAACCTATGAGCTCGTCCTACGTCCACTTCATGATGGTGAAGAACGAAAACTTTATGCACCACAGTTTCGAATCTTCCTCTTCCAACCCCGACCACCGCCGTCAGTTTCGTTTCAGTGCACCCAATTTAGCAAGTTCCTATCTCCCACAATGTGCCCCCATCAGCGGAAACAAATTATTATTATTATTATTATTTATTACAATGCAAGTAAATTACATGGTAACTTAAGTCTAATAGCACTAGCGACTAAGGCTTTCAGCTAAGGAAACAAATTAATACTTATTATTACTCATATTTTTATCATTTATTATATATTGGTCTGTAGGAACCCGGATTCATCACCTCACTGCGCCGTCGTTCTCTATCCTGTGCATTCTCTTTGCACGTTCCCCCTTCGGATCCAAACTCCTCAAGGTCGCGCCTTATATTGTCATCCCATGTTCGCAGTGCTCTTCCCACCAGTCACTTTTCGGTTTTTTGTTTTTTTTAAATAAATAAATTCACATTTATTTCCTCCCTTCATGCCCGACCCATCTCACTCTCGTGACCTTATTATTTTCTCACGATTGTAGGAGGTCTGTTGTATAGTTCTTCCAATTCAGGGTATTATGGAGTTATAGCGTTTGCGACGATAGTGAAGAGCGTGCGTTTCGAACCGACGCTTTGACGGTTAGAATCGCTAAAAATTGAACCAATGCTCAACACATCAGGTCACTGCCGCGTATACGATTTCAATTTCTGAGCTCAAGTACACTCAACTAATGTGGAATTTCCATGTTATTGCTTGGCATACGGCTGATGCTTTTGCTTATTCGATTTTCTTTCTGTATTGTTCTTCACTAGTTGCTTGTGTATTGTGTGTGTATCTGTTAGAAACGCCACACTACTCCCTCCTCAGTAACTTTGTTACGATCAACTTCATGTGCGAACGACGGAGCAAAGAACGAGCCAGGGAGAGAACGTCGGTGCAGGCGAGTGTCGATCGTGTCGTGAAGTTCTGTTTACTATGGGAAAGTGTGTGCTGTGTGTACACAGATCACGTCGGATTATTGCGTTAAGCAAATATAGGGAAGACGGTGATTTGAACATGAGATTAAACGGATTCTACTCGGTTAAATAATTCCCACTGATATATCTTGTTGAGGTCTGAATTCAATGTATCAACCATAAGTTGGTGGTTGGTAGTGACGTTCGAAGAATTTGGTCGGGAGTGTTCGTATGAGTATGAAAAAGTCAACATACTATCATCAGCAAACGAGTGAATTGGGTTGTGAGTAATTGACAAGAGATCATTTATAAAGATCAGGAAGAGAGTGGGTGAGAGTACCGAACCCTGGGGAACACCTGCATTGATTTGATGGGAGACAGATTTGACACCATCAAGAACCACTTGAATTGAACGGCCAGAAAGATAGTCTCTTATCCATTGGATCAGGGAATTGTCCACTCCATATGAATGCAATTTTGACAAAAAGGCTGTATGCCAAATTCTGTCAAAGGCTTTTGAAATATCTACCTTGCTTGCACCGAGGTAGTGGATGGAATGGTTCCACCTTTCGGTAAGGTACGCCATCAAATCTCCTGTGGACCTGTTGCTACGTAAGCCATATTGGCGATCATTAAAGAGGTCACTTAATTTCAGATATTTCGAAAGTTGACGGTTGATAAGTGATTCCATTACCTTGGAGAGAATAGAAATTAGTGCTATAGGTCGATAAGAAGAACGGGATGATTTGTCATGCTTTTTGGGAATTGGCTGAATTGACCTTAGTTTCTCGCTGATAACCAGCTCACTCTGCCTGCTCTTTCTCCTGTATTTGCGGTCGTGGTCTGATGTTTTGATGCTTTAGTTGTAACATTTTCATAGCGTGGTTTCAAATCGCGTTCTTCATTTCGTCATAAAACTTTATAATACTATAAAAAGAAGCGAGAAAATGCGTTCTCGTGTAGACGCGGGTATTGTCGGATGTTTTAATGCCTTAGTTCTAGCATTTTCCTGGGGTAGATTCGAATGACGTTTTTCACTTCGTCGCAAAACTCATAATAGTAGAAAAAGAATGTCAATATCATGATTGATCATTCCTTAAATGTCGCTTTTATTATTCTCATTGGTATAAGATGACAACTAAATCGCCATACAGAGCTAGAATAACTAATAGCCTCAATTTATCACAACATAATCATTCTGTGGTGACAGAATAAGGGATGTCCATTGTAGGTTGTTAATCTACTTTTTGTTGATCATCTTTTAGCTTTGTGGATTTCATGATTCGTCCCGCAGCAATTTGACATCCTCTAATTAGCAAATTGTCCATGAGTTTTGTTGTATCCCTAAGCGTATCCACACATTTAACCATCATCATCATCATCGGCACTACAACCGAGAACAAGTCCTGAGGCTTGTTAAATTTTCCATAATGCATTGTTTTTGTTTCTTTCGGGCAATGTCATTAGTCTTGCGCCAGAGGCTCCCCGATGGGGAATCGAACCCCGGTCTCCCGCGTGACAGGCGGGTATACTAACCACTATACTATTGAGGAGCCACACATTCAATAGGGCGTTAAAATAGGAGGCGTAGATTTTAAGTAACGAAATTGGGCATGTGCCACGATAATCATGCATGTAGCAAAAGTCGTGCGACTGACTGCAACGTAACATGGGGTGTTCGATTACCGCTTCTTCTATGTATACAGACTCAGTATTAGTTATGCCATGACCTTCGTTTGTATATATAAGATTTTTTCTTTAAGCGCATGCATAAATTCTGTGTCATGCGCGCAATCTCGGTACTTAATAGTCCTACCTCATACCTCAAACTGGATTCGTTCTTCTTGAGCTTCGGTTACTTTAGCTATCTACCCTCTATCTACAAGGAAAAAACTCTTTCATTGTTGAGCAAGCACTACAAGCATCGGGTAAGTGATAAAATGATAAATGCCCCCTCTACATGTCATACTATGTGTTCTCTCGTCTAAAAAAGGAAATAATTCATCAAACAATAGTCAATGTCAACGCTTCATATGCTCAAATAAATTTTGTGAATCTTTGCGCACAATACATATTTTGTTATTTGAACTTTTTGATTTTTGCAAACATTTTCTAAGCTGCAAATTTATTTTTTGCTCGTAACAAATTACCTTAAAAGGTGGCGGCTTCTGTGAATCTCTTCCTTCTTCTTTTGTTGGTGCTTTGTTGTTAATTTATTTTTTTATTTACTTAACTTTTTTCTTAAATGTTTTATTTATTTTATTTGATAAGTTATAACAAAAACAATGTGGAATGTTTACAGCTGGCCGCCAGAGACGAATGGGACATTTTGGGAGGAATTACACTGTCGGTGTTTGGCAATAGATACGGTCATGGCACATCCCTCAAGTTACCACATAAACACATACTTTTCAAATATTATTTATTTACCAAAATAAAATAAACAAAACAAAAATGTAAATTAGCAAAAGTATGTATGTTTTTAAATGTCACTCGTTTTTCTTTTTTTTTTTTGTTTTATTTCCAAAAGTTCAACTATCTATTTCAAGTGCAAAATATATATATATATATAATAGAATTAATTAAAACGAAATAATATTATATGAGAACACTGTTTTATATTGATTATAAAATCGAGATTATCTATTACAAGTCTTACTATTCGCTTTGATAAATTTTTCATGTTTTAAAATAAATTTACTGCTCTTAAAAAGAGTCAAGAAAACCAATCCTAGATATTTTCTTATATATACGTACACGGTTACATAATAAATAACTAAACAATGCACTTGAATTACTTAAACAATTGTTTACTCACATCGCCAGAAAGAGTCCAAGGAGATTCGAGAAATGTCGTACGTTTTTCTCGAGCTCGTTCGAGAAGTATACAAATAGCTTGTAATTAATTATCCGTACGTGTCGTTTATTTATTTTTAAATATCCCACAAGCGTATAATATATTTCAATTGTTAAGACACGGTAATTAATTTTTTTAATTTCGACTTTAGCATTTAATGTAATTTTATTAAAAAATAAAAACAGAAATAAACAAACTTGGAATTTGTGGCGCCAGTGCTTTTGTTTACGAAACAAAGTTAAATACAAAATGAGTAATTTTACTACTTGGCACTTGCTTCAGAATATTATAGACAAATGGGTATAACAAATATTTATAAGTATGAAAAAGACAAAACCACTAAAAGAAGCATTCGCTGGAAATAATAACGAAGATGCGATTGGGTTTGTAAAATTACGTTATTTTTTAAAATCGTTTCATATAATATTGTATAAACAAATGTAATTGCCTGCCTTTGAATTGTATCTTTCGTAAGACTGTGTAATATAAAAAAGTAAAACAACAAAGGGGAGTTTCGCTTTCAACTAAAGTCATCCTCTAAATATATAAGTTATTATAATCAGGACTTATATAAAGCCATAGTTGAGAGACTTTTTAATGTGCACAGATATACTCGTATATACATAATTTTAAAAAAAGAAAAACTAAAACAAAAAAACTTTTATATATCAGGTCCAAGAGCATAATGCAAATGTGTATAGAGAATTTTGTTTCATCTTTTATAAGAAAATGTTATTTACTCGCATAAATAGTATACAAACATACAAAGAAAAAAAATACTGATTTTTTTTTTAAAGAATTCTAGCGAAGATCTAACAAAAGTTGAAGCTTAGTGTAAACGCGAATGGAAAATGATGTTATTTAAAGCAAAAACTTAATTATCATATAATATATGTACGATTCAAATATACCACGAGTACGCTATACTGATCACTTAATGATTAATTAAAAGTAAAACTCAATAAAATTTTGTGTTTTATTTACTTATTATTCTGAGAAGTTACAAATATTCATTTACCGAAAATGACAACAAGTTGGCAATCTGACCATTGGGCAATTCGTAGATTATTCATTCCTGTAAACTTGATTTAAGAACGTCCCTGCCCAGCTGATAGTAATTTTAAGGGACAAAAGTCCCCCATTTCTTCAGCTTAACGCAAGCAATGTTCACTAAAAAACCGAACTATAGGTAGAATAAACCCTCTGCAATTTTTTCTTTTAAATATTTCAAAAGTTTAACATACTGAGAAAACAAATCTAAATAATACACTACTATTTATTGGCCTGTAGGAACCCGCAAGTTCATGTCCTCACTGACTCGACTCCGCTATCGTTCCCTGTCCTGTGCCCTCTCCCTCCACGGTTGACTAGCCAACCCGATCTCCTCGAGGTCAAACCTAACATTGTCCTCCCATCTCCATTGCGGCCTTCCTGTCGGTCTCTTTCCCGTTGGTCTACCGTCAAGAATTCTACGCACGGTCTTGTCGTTGCCCATTGGCGCCGCATGTCCGGCCCATCTTAATCTTCGCGACCTGATTACTCTTACTATTGTAGGTTTGCAGTATAGCTCTTCCAATTCGTGGTTATGAATTGCCTCCATTGTCCTGCTTTGGGGGATTTTTATTTATCGATGCAGGTGTTCCGCTGAACACTGCTTGGGAATAAAAGGCACCTTTTTTTATATGGCGGCATGCTCTATTTATTATTAAATTACAAAAAAAAAGGATTTCGGCGACACACTTAGTTTTTTTTCTATTTTTTTCGACACTTTTTAAACGATACTTGCGCCGACACACTCGTCCTCGTTTTCTTCTTCTTGAGGACGTTTCTACCTCGAACGTTGTAACTTGACTGGTGAAACGAATTTATCTCCAGCGATGAGAAACTCACCCGGTTGTTCTTCCTATCTCTTTCGTTCTCTTATCCCTGGGTGTCCTCTCTTTACCAAGGATTTCTCCTTCACAGGAGATCCTAAGATTTCGTATTGTTCATAGAAATACTGTGTGGATGCACCCCACGCACAGACGCGAACGTTGTGTCTGTCTGTGTGGACGGATATGCCGAGGCTCGTCAGGATTTTCACACATCTGCGTTATTCCTTTGTGTACATTACCCGCATGCGGTTTATGGCCCTGGTGATTTCCTCGGCCGAAGTCATTAACTTCGGCCGCGATATTTACATGGTTTTTATTTCCTTGTAGGAACAGTGTCGGTTCTTTGGTTTAGTGTTTACCCTCTGTTTCCACAATAGTCCTTTCGGTAAGGAAAACCAAATTGCGGTCGGCTCAAGGGAAGGTCATACATTTGTTTATTCCTTGGCCATACATTTATCGCCTGGAATTTTTCTGGCTGTCGGAATCTGGCGATGTTTTGCGGTGTTGGATTGGCGGTACCCGCACATTGAGAATTCTCGCGGCGTTTTCTCGGGCGCGTTGGTTAAGGCGCGCTGCCGCGTCATTGGTCCGTGGAGGATTTCTGTGGTTTCAGATGAAACCGTTATGCGGTGGTTCGCGTCTTGCTCGGTACCTGCCGTTCCTTGCGTTGAACTGGGGGGTGACAACTGACACGCCGGGCAATTTCCGGCTGTTGTTCTTGCACTAGGGGGTTGCTGGTGTGCCTCTCCTGGTGCCATATCGGGTGCTGGTTCGAGGTAGTACGGCTTCAGTCTTTCGACACTGACGGTGTACGGTTTTACGTCGATGTCGACGGAGAATACCCAGTCGTTTATCCGTTCCAGTACCTTGTACGGTCCTTCATATGGGGGCTCCAAAGGTTTCCTTACCTTGGCAACCCTGATGAAGACGTGCGTGCAGCAGTCCATTTCTAGGTGAACGAATATCGTTTCGGAACTGTGTCTGGCTACCGGCGTTGCCCTGACCTTGCGCATGAGCTTGCGTAGGTTCTCCACACTTGGTACCGGATCGTGCAGAGATTCTCCATCTGCGAAGAATTCCCCTAGCACGCGCAGATTGGTTCCATAAGTTAAATCAGCTGCGGATGCTCCCAGGTCCTCTTTAATACTTGTTCGTAGACCTAAGAGGACGGTGGGTAGGGCGTCGAGCCATTGATTGTCATTGTGACACATCAGCGACGCTTTGAGTGACCGGTGCCATCGTTCTATCATCCCATTGGAGTGGGGGTGATAAGCTGTGGTGCGACTTTTGTGGCAGCCGAGTAGGTCGGTCAGCTGTTTGAAGATTCGAACTGTGGTCCTCGGTCTGCCGTGAGAGTAGTTGGGACACCGAAAGCATGGCGCATCGCGGCTATCATTACAGCTGCAACGCATAGCTTACACAATGATCTACCCGATCTCTTTGCCTTCTCATATTTCTGAATCTGCTTCCCATGACTAGCGGCATGAGCAAACAGAAATCTCCATTAGCACCCAAGAAGAGTCGGCTTGTTTGCTTAGCCGAACTCACATCTCATGGATGCACATTATGCCCTTTCTTTGTTTCAGATTCGTTCTCATGGCTTTGTCCCATGAAAGAACCAATGTGCACACATACATGTGTACCTTGATGATCTTCTCTATGAGAGCTGGTTGGTTACCTCCAAAGAGAGACTTTTGGTCTCTCTTGGAATAGGAAATGCATCCTTAATTTAAGAGAGCCAATGTCACTGGCCGAATTTCTTTTGACAGCGAATGAATATCGCTGAGTCCTTTTACATCCGCCGACCGAGCAGGTCGTGGTCATGTCACACCGCTCCCCGGTGCGCACGGGGACGCGAAATTCAACCGCGAGTAATCGTTAACGAGTCGGGGTTAGTCATCTTGGAGTCAAATTCGTCCTTAATAACGGTTGTGTAAATTAACGAATCGTGTGGTCGTTAGCGGAAACTTTGCTTAGTGCATAATCAAGAAACAGTTTAGTGCATAAGAACCTACAATAAATACAAACTATACCAATAACTATAATGCCGTGTTTTATTCCTGTGTGGTGTCCGCTCAGTACTTTGGACCTTGATTCTCGGTGAACCCTTTGGCGGTGTTGATCAGTGTTTTGTCCTCCATCCGGCTGGCGGTCTTTCTTGTTGGAGATTTATAAAGTGCCGTTGGAGGAGTGAAGTGAACCAGCCCCGTACACCGGGGCACATACTTCTACTCCACAATAGAACTAAAGCTCAACGCATCAGGCCACTGCCGCGTGACGAATTCGATTTGTAAACTCAAGTACACACAACTGATGTGGAATTATTATGTTATCGATATGGTATACGGCTCTGGTGCTTTTTGCTTATTCGAATTTCCTTTCGGTGTTCTTCCCTATTTGCTTGTGTATTGTGTGTGTATCTAGAACGAAGAAGTTAAAATTGCCAAAACAGACTAATTTTGGTTTTTTACTGCAATTTATTTTTTCAATTAAATTGACAACGTTTCGATCAAGTATTTGATCCTCTTCAGGTCTAAAAAAAATGTTATAATGATGTTAAAAACCTTCATAGAAACCATAAGACACACAATAATTAAATTAAACTAAGCTTACCAGCAATAAATTGGAACTAGTACAGTAAATTAAAATTACTCTGCCAATAATTTGACAGAGAAGTCAAAACACTAAAATAGTCAATCAAAACTGATGCTCCATCATACATAAACAAACCACTAAGTGAGCGCAGGTATATACAGGTCATGGAAATTTACGGTGTCTGGCTGTAAATTTAAAGTGTGTGAGTTGGCTTTGATGTGCGACATCTCAGACATAAGACGTTTAGATAACAACGCCTCCTTATCTTTGATTTTGATCTTCTCCCAATTTATGACATGTGAAGGATGGTCCAGTCGATGTTTTGTAATAACATTGTGGTATTTGGGATGACAGTTAATGTTATTTCTATGTTCTTTTATGCGAGTACTCAGTTTTCTCCTTGTTTGGCCTATATAAGTGGCAGGACAAGTCAAACAATCTACTTGATAAACAACGTTGGTGTTATTATGTTGCTGTAATTTGTCTTTCCCCCGAGTAACAATGTGGTCCAATCTATTATTAATGGAGTGAACAACACGTATATTATAATTCTTTAGCTTTGCGTTCAACTGTTGAGAAAAACGATTAACATAAGGAACCGTAAGAGTTGCATCTGGTTCCACTTTTGTTTGCCCCGGGTTATTATCATTAGTATTCAGAATTGCTATTCTCCTCCTGATGTGTTTTTTGATAAAAATGTGCGGGTAGGAGTTCCTCTGGAGGATATCAGTGACCAATTTCAAATTTTCGCCATGAAACTGTTTATCAGACAACTTGATCGCCTTATCAGTCAAACAAGACACCATCGCAATCTTCTGGTGTGTCGGGTGGAATGAATGGTAATGTAATACCCTGCCTGAGAAAGTCGGTTTTTGGTACCAATTGCATATCAAACGGTCGTCCAAACTTCTAATGACCTGTACATCGCGAAAACTAATTCTATTGTTAGTTTCAATCTCATGTGTAAACTGGAGATTGGGATTATATGAGTTGAACACATTTAAAGTGTGTTCAATTTTATTGGTCGGTAAAATCAAAAACGAATCATCGACATACCTATAATAGTGAGTAACTTCGAAATCAAGTTTCTCAAAACATGAAGCTTCCAAATCTCTCAGGGCTAAGTCACAAAAAATGGGGGAATATGGAGAGCCCATAGGTGTACCAAATTTTTGTCTATAAAATGAATTATCAAACGTGAAAAAGGTTGAACCTAATAGAAGTCGGAGGCCGTTCTGGAATTCACTCCATGGAATCCTACATTTGTCCTTGATAAAGTCCCATCTGTTTTTTATACTTCGTATAATACAATCTTCCGGTACGTTCGTGAAAAGAGAAGTTACATCAAACGACACCATACTATGTTCTTTAGGGACTTGAACATTTTTGATTTTGTCAATAAATTCCATACTGTTATTTATATTAAAATGAGATGCTGGCACATTCTCGGATATCAATTTCGATAAAAACTTTGAAAAGAAATAGTATGGTGTGTCAACATTGGAAACGATCATACGCAAGGGATATCCAACCTTATGGATCTTTGGTAACGCGTAACGTCGAGGTAGATTCGAGTCAATAGTAAGCAAATAATTATAAAGTTTCTTACCGCGTTTCCCTTCAGAGTTAAGAGCATCATCAATAAACCTTTCATTCCACCACCGTTTGAGCAAGGTTTTAAGTTTTCCGGTCATTTGACTTAAGGGATTTTTGTTTAACAGTTCATATGTTTTGTTGTCTGATAACATGGCATTCACATGGACCATCAGCGGTTCGATCGCTGAAGGATTGGATCCATGATTCCCGAGGTCTCACAACATCTATTAGACGTCGGACATTTCTTCTTACTTGTCGCACCGAGGATCTTATGCCTAACGTTATCGCTAACTCAACCAAGACAACCAGAGATCTTCAATTTTGCAGTAGAACATCTAACAACCGCTTTGCGAATTGTCTTCAAAGATTCCACCACGCACTTCTGAATTGTTCGATTCAAGATGTCAACATCCACATCAGGTACTTGTCAACACAGGTAAAAAAAAGGAGAAAACTGAGTACTCGCATAAAAGAACATAGAAATAACATTAACTGCCATCCCAAATACCACAATGTTATTACAAAACATCGACTGGACCATCCTTCACATGTCATAAATTGGGAGAAGATCAAAATCAAAGATAAGGAGGCGTTGTTATCTAAACGTCTTATGTCTGAGATGTCGCACATCAAAGCCAACTCACACACTTTAAATTTACAGCCAGACACCGTAAATTTCCATGACCTGTATATACCTGCGCTCACTTAGTGGTTTGTTTATGTATGATGGAGCATCAGTTTTGATTGACTATTTTAGTGTTTTGACTTCTCTGTCAAATTATTGGCAGAGTAATTTTAATTTTTATTTATTTAACTTATTTAATTTACTGTACTAGTTCCAATTTATTGCTGGTAAGCTTAGTTTAATTTAATTATTGTGTGTCTTATGGTTTCTATGAAGGTTTTTAACATCATTATAACATTTTTTTTAGACCTGAAGAGGATCAAATACTTGATCGAAACGTTGTCAATTTAATTGAAAAAATAAATTGCAGTAAAAAACCAAAATTAGTCTGTTTTGGCAATTTTAACTTCTTCTTCTAAATTATCATATATTAACAGACGATATTACCTTTACAATACACAAAAATGTGTGTGTATCTGTTCGAAACGCCACCCTACTCCCTCCTCAGTAATTTTGTAACGATCAACTTCGTGTGCGAACAACGGAGCGAGGAACGAGCGAGCGAGAGTCAAGGTCGAAGCAGGCGAGCGTGCCGGTGCTCTATGCGGATGTCGTGATCGTAATAATAAAAGTCCTGTTTACTATGGGAGAATGTGTGTTGTGTGTTGAAGCATCAGACTGCTGCCGCGTGCGGTTTATGACCCTGGTGATTTCCTCGGCCGAAGTCATTATCTTCGGCTGCAATATTATTACGGTTGGCTTAAGAGAAGATCATAAATATTGTTTATTTCCTGGCAGTATTTTTATCGCATGGGATTTTTGATGGGTGTCTGCATCTGGACCGGTCGCGCCGGGCCACTTGTGTTTGCCCAACTAATGGGTCGTCAAATAATTTCTTTTCTGGGTTGTGTCCTTCGATAGCCGTGCAGGCATGAGGAACCGGTCGAGAAATTGGGTCCACGTGTCTTTGGATACATGTGGTCGAGGACGCCCGTATGCATTTCCCCTTTAGCTGGGGGGCGGAAGGGTACACTCGGCCCACGTGTCTGTGGGCACGTGGCGTTGAGGACACGGTATGTATGTCCCCTTTGGCCAGGCGAAAGGTATTTAACCCCACAATGGTTTGTGCCGTTCGCAGCACCGCCACACTGCCTCCTCGTCATATTTACCTCCAAAGATACTCCTTAAAACTTTATTCTCGAATATGCGGAATTTGTTTTCTTCCCGTTTTGTGCGAGCCCATGTTTTGCATCCGTATGAAGCAATCGGGATGATTATGGTTCTATAGACGCGGAGGTTTATGTTGCATGATAGCAGTTTGGATTTCAACAGGTTATTGACTGCGTGTCAACTAGCGATGCCGGAATGCATTCTTTTGTTAATTTCCTTTGACATTTCATTACTGGCCGTCAGTATAGTTCCCAGATATTTAAATTCTTAAACTTTTTCAAATATCTTGCCTCTGAAGTGTATGTGCGTTCCCTGAGGTCCACCTCCTCTCGCCGTAATCATGTGTTTTGTTTTGTCTTCATTTATTTCTAGGCCCACCTCTTCTGCCGCTTGCATGATGATTTCACAGTTTTTACATATAGTTTCTAGATTATCGTCCAGAACTGCAATGTCATCCGCTTATGCGAGCACTTGTGTAACCCCGTTCAGGGATAATCCGGCCATGTTGTCTTGTACCTTTGTGATGACATACTCGAGCAGAAGGTTAAAAAGACATGGTTAGAGGCCATCGCCCGGTTCTGAGAGGTGGTTTTCTATTCTAACTTGTCCTTTGTTTTCGTTCATGCAAATTTGAATGAGGGCGGCATATTTTTTCGGGATTCCCAGCTCAAATACAATATGGTAGAGTCTTTGCCTTGTGACTGAATAGTAGGCTTTTTTGAAGTCAACGAACGGTTGGTGAACCGTCTCTCCGTATTCCCACTTCTTTTCCAGCAGTTGCCTTATTGTGAAAATTTGGTCGCTTGTTAACCGATTCCTGCGGAATCCGCATTGGTAATCTCCCAATATTTTTTTCTGCGTACGGTGTGAATCTCGGTAGTGTGGCATTTATTAGTATTTTGTATGTGGTTGGAAGCAATGATATTCCTCTGTTGTTTTCCCAGTCAGATCTGTCGCCTTTTTCGAAAATGGGGACGACTATTGAGGTTTTCCATTCTTCCGGACTGACTTCCTTATCAGAAGCTATGCCGGTATGCAGTCAACTCCCGAGAGCCTTGTTGTTTTTCAATCGATTATTCCGTTTACAACTTCGTTGAAAGAGGGCTCTGGGATCTGAGGCTCGGCTGAATGTACGTCTGGTGCGCTTATTTGTGGTTTATGGGTGCGCACACTGAGCAGGTTTTCATAGTACTGCTTCCATCTTGTCACGATATTTTTTGTTTATGTGACCTGACAGCCGTTTGCGCCTCGAATTATTTTTGCTCTCCCTCGGTAGACATTTCTAATTGAATTTATGCCGGCATACATACCTCTGATGTTCTTTGCTCTGGCATTTTTTGGGATTTTTTTCGATCCGAGTCTTCTCCCATTCGCGTTTTTTGCGCTTGAAAAGTCTGATTGTCTCTTTCCGTACCTTTCTGCGTTACACACATACAGAAATATTAAAAGACACTGTAGAGAGCGCCGGAACCGGATGCCGTACACTGCCGTTGCAGATCTGTTACGTAGTAACTCCTTTGCCCCGCTTCGAAACGAAAACATAAAACATGCGTTTGACATTTTTGAATTAAACATATAACATATAAAACATTTTTATAATTTTTAAACATATAAAATAAAACGTAAAATTAAAATATTAGTGTTGCGGATTGGCAATTAAATGTGCTGGAATGTACTGGAGAAATCTAGTACATTCGCTGTGTATACCAGTTACGCAGCAGCTGGCACCAGCTGGCCGATTGTCACCACCGATGACGCCATAGCGTCCCTTTTTGAATTGGCAGTTATGCCCAATGAGTCAGTCTGCATTCAACCGCCAACGTGTTCGCGCCGCCAAGAAGACTGGCGTTTGAGATCACCACTTTGATTTGGACGTTCCTCATCACTGTTTCAATTGACTTCCTCCAGCGATTTACACTAGCGCTTTGCTTTCAATACATGTGTTGTCTGCAATCAACCTCCATTACGGGTACGCCGCCTCCCGCCAAGCACCAACGCTTACACAACTGCCGACCATAAGACGTCTGCAACCAACCTTCAACGGGCTCGTTACATCGGAGTAAGCATCGTCATCACGAGTAAAACGGAACAAGAAGTTGAATTGTCGTTGTTGTTAAAATGTTTATTGAATGTTCAATAAAGTAACTCAATCTCTTTAAAGGGTAAATTCCTCGAGTCGTTTTCTTCTTCCATCTGCCCCTTTGGTGCAAAGACCAACCGAATTGAAATACGCAATAGCTGGCGTAATTGAATTGCTTCACACTCAGGACAGTGGTTCGCGAGAATCACCATTGTCACCCATCGGTGGACGCAGCATTCATCCTAACGGTTGTATCCCGTCACATTTTCTGGTCCTTCAAAACGGATCCAGTGTCGATTTGGATCAACACCATCGCCGCCCAGTTCGTGGCACAACATACCTGTGACAGGTACACCCGCCAAACGAGTGCCAAAACCACAACACACTACAGATAGACACTGCACCTTATGACCGCAGTCCAGATTCAGCAAATAAGAGTTACGCTCAGCGACTTCAACGTCGGATATGTGAATCGGCTGACGGCAACTACAGTTCAAATGCCAGAGCATCCACAATATCGGAGAATCAATTCCCACGAATTACCATCAAGGGAACAATACAACCCCTTCTGACCTGATGGGAAGTTCAGCAAAGTCTGGCAAATCAAGCAGTATATCGTCTTCTTCCAGTCCTCAAGGCCAACAAGATTATTTCTACGGTGGCCATTATAACAATTACCGAAGCCATCATCATCAAACAATCACTCAACCAGTGGATCAAATACTCCGCCAGGCAATGTGGCCAACGTCAATCTCAGCTCCCATCAAGAAATTCGCCCAACGCCGAGCATTGGTTTAGATGGGACAAATCCCCAACTGCAACAGCATCAGGCGCAGCAACCACTTTGGATTCGAAACGCAGATGATCCTATGCAGTTGGCGGAAACTCTAGTACTTCTAATATCAGCACAGGCTGGCCATATTCAGAAGATGATAGAAAAACAACATTGCACGGCCGACTTTAACACAACTAAGCGGTCTTTGGACTGAATCAACAGCTCCATCTAGTGCATCTAGTTTTCAACAATTTCTAAATGGCCACATTTCCAACCAAAGATAAACACAAGCAATTCAACATATTGACGATCACATCGCTCAATTATCATTCATAGATCCACGATCCAACATAGGACTACGTCCAAAATATTTATACTTTACTTACGGATCCACGATCCAACATGGGACAACGTCCAAGATATTCTTACTCTACTTAAGGATTTACTATCTAACATCACCTTCAACATATTGACGGCCAAACTATTTATATTCTACTAATGGATTTATGATCCAATGGGGACTACGTCCAACATACTTACAATTAGACATTTACATTCTTTTCAAATATAACACATAAAACACAATTTCACATTTATAAACATATAAAATAAAAAGTAAAATATAAATATTAAACATTAATTTAAACATAACATTGCATTATATTCACTTGCAAATTACATTACATTCATTTACAAATTACATTACTGTTGCCGATTCACAAATAAATGTATTGAGGTAATCTAGTACGCTCAAATCTGCCTGCCATTTGCCAACTGTCACCCGCCAGCTGACAACGCTTCAGTGACAAAAAAGTGATGCCCCAAAAACGTCAATTTTAAAATCTCCCCTGAACTGCCTTTTTGCAACCCCTACTCTTTTCTCTGCGACATCCGTGATCATCCGTTGCTGCCGTTTCATCCGTTCTTATCAACATCCTACTCAACTGCCGTTTGGACACCGCTCTGGACTCAACTGATCAGCTGTTGCTGCCGTCTACCTCCGTCGCCACATCCTCCGGGATGCCGGATTTTGGATTTTGACCCGGGAATCAAACCGCACTGGGAAAGATTATAACGCCCTTCATCCAAGAACGAGTCTGGCCTCTCAATGTATTATCATCAGCAAAGAAGTGAATTGGGTTGTGAGTAATTGACAAGAGATCATCTATAAAGATCAGGAAGAGAGTGGGTGAGAGTACCGAACCCTGGGGAACACCTGCATTAACTTGATGGGAGACATATTTGACACCATCAAGAACCACTTGAATTGAACGGCCAGAAAGATAGTATCTTATCCATTGGATGAGAGAATTGTCCACTCCATATGAATGCAATTTTGACAAAAGGAGTGGATGCCAATCTCTGTCGATGTGTTTTGAAATATCCAATGCGACTACCTTACTTTCACCGAGGTAGTAGATGGAATGGCTCCACTTTTCGGTAAAGTACGCCATCAAATCTCCTGTGGACCTGTTGCTACAAAAGCAATATTGGGGTCATTTGATTCCAGATATTTCGAAAGTTGACGGTTGATAAGTGATTCCATTACCTTGGAGAGAATAGAGATTGGTGCTATGGGTCGATAAGAAAAAAGGGATGAGATGTCACCCTTTTTGGGAATTGGCTGAATGTTTGCTGTCTTCCGTCTATTTGGAAAACGGTTAGTAGAATATGACAAATGGAAGAGTTTCCGCAGTGGTTTAGCGAGTGAAGAGGAACATCTCTTCAAGAGGATTGGGGGAATGCCATCCGGGCCAGCGGATTTGTTTACGTTTAGCTCTTTGAGTGCGGAGGCAACAGTACGCATTCGGAAGCGAGTCTGGCTCATGTCGTGCTGCTTATGCTCAAGTTGAGGTGGAACTGATGTGGTATCAGGCAGGGTTGAGTTGGCTGCAAAATGTGTAGCAAGTAGATTCGCCTTCTCTATTGCAGCTGTGACCGGATTGTCATCGACTATATGCGCTGGAATGGATGAAGAGACCGAGTTTCGAATTTTTTCATGAATGCCCAGAAGTTTCTACTACCTGTGGGAGAGTGTAGTATTTTTTGTCTCACTCTCTGGTCATGCAAGAACTTTGCGCGTTGAATATACGCATTACGGTCATTTCTAGCTCTCTTAAATCTTTTCGGGTTTTCTCAGTATTGTTTGAGGCTGCGGTATGTCTGAAGTATAGAGGAGGTATAATTATATTTTTCTTTCTGCTTTTTCTAAAACTGATTTGAGTTGATGATAGTCTTCAATACTGTCGCATTCTCAGCTATATTTTTGAAAATCAATTCTTTTAATTTCAAAATTAACATAGGCCAAATTACCTAATTGTATGATATCCTTAACTTCAGTGAAGCTGTCAGAAATACCTAGCATTTCGACAGTAGTTGTGTGATGTGTCTGGTGCTGAAAAGGCGACAGATGATCTGCAGACGTCAGTGTTGTCTTCCATTGTGCCACAATAAGGAACTCAGTAAATGTCTAGGTGCGCAGATTTGTTCTTTCGTAGCGTTGAATGAGGACCTGGAAGGGCAGAAACATACATCTACTATATGTGGTGAAGGTCACCGACTGTCATCACCGTATCTCTCCTTTGGGTTGAATCCGTGCTTTGGCCGATTAGTTCCTCAAGTAGTCCTGGTTAAGTTCGTGCTTCTTCCAATTGCTGCAACTTTTGTCCCATTATGCCTTAGGAGGTGGTGATAGTCGTTCACTCGGCAGTAGTGATTATGATGATAATCTTCTGAAGGTGTCCGAATCGGTCTCTGCAGATGTTAGTTCTCGAGATACTGATTGCCGGGGCTGGTAAAGGTAAAATAATCGTTTGTAACACGATGTGTTGATCGTTGTACCACATGTGGCAATCAATGGAGTCCTCTTAGAGATGATGATGTAGGCCGCGGGGATCAGATGGGGGAGTTCGTTCGTGGATAATGGAGTCGTCTAATATTCCACACTGAACGTATATCGGAGAGCATTTGATGTCAGGTGATGTAATGGCTTCATTGCTCTAATGCTGGGCGGTGGCTCACATCAAGCATATACAACGGAGATGAGGTGCCCTGTGGTAAATGTGAGATACCGGGCGGACTCGGAGCACTCTGCTGACTGCATTGACTCTCAAGGGCCATAGGTTAACCGGATAATATCGCGTACACTTGTAATCCATTGTCACTTAGGTCACTGTTCTCACTTCACATCTTCTCTCGCTTCACAATAAAATGGCACCCTTGTTAAATCGTACCTCAACCAGAATCGAAACTGACGCGTGGTCTTCTCTCGCTGATCTCTAATCTAAGGATAGTACGGGCAGGGTTAGTTCAGGTGTTATTAACTACTTGGATGGAGCGAAAGAAATCATACAAGACCGGTAGGTCTTGAGTGCGGTAGTAAACACAGATCACGTCTTCGGCGTCTGATAATCTGCGCTTTGGTCGATGTGTGTGTGTATTTGTGCTGTCTTTTACTGTGCGTGCGTGTTTGTGGTATATCAGCAGTTGACCCTATGAGATAAGTTCAGGGATCCCCTATTATAGAGGGGAATGTTGTTGGAAAGGGTGCTTGCTTCAGTTTTGTACTGAAGAAGAAATTACGGTGGTCTGATCCGAAAAGATCGAGAGAGAGAAAGGTCAATAACGCAAGACTCCGGTACAAGTAGGTTCTCGCTATTCTGAATGCCTTCGAGGTACTTGTGTGCTAATTGAGAGTTGGGGTAATGGCGTTCGTTGGGTCTTCTATAGTGGTTGGTGCATCTTCTGAGGAGTTTCCTTTCGATAAATCGACGTCTTTCCATTTGGGCCTAAGATATGAGGACTGTGACGGTTCCATCTAACGCCACTACTTACCTTCCCAGCAATGGGTAAGAAAGTGCTTCCTAGAGCACTTAGGTACTATGGCGGTTCCATCCGAACGCCATTGCTTACCTCGCGATTAAACATTTACTTATCTTGTTGTCATCCACCTAAAATGTCTTCTAACCACCTAAGCCATAGTTCGGCGCTAAGGCAAAAGACATTGCACTAAACAGACATTTTACACAAGGGCATTATTATATCAAACGCGCCATTTTCCTTAAAAGCAATTTGGTTGCACCATCAAGCAATCAACATTACCCGAACCATGGCGATGAAATATCTTCTAATGAGTCTGCCACACAAGCGCAGGATATATTTCTTCGTTTCCTTTTTTTACCTATGCCCACATCGGTCGGTCACCCGATCGACAAGCAATGGTGTAACTCGCACCTGGCCGCAAAATCGAGTTCTCGTTAGTGTGTATACACACGCGAGAGTTCGACCCTCTGAAGACGCCAGCAACGTGCGCCCGATCAGCATAGATGCCTTACGCAGTGCCGATCGGATAAACATTCTCATTTTTCTATGTCGCGATGGCTTGCACCAGTTGCAAACTCATCGTGTAACATTTCCTTTTATGGAATTACGATATTCACGGTTCGCGTGCTCATGGACACCAGCATGAGCGTGCGAAGTAACCGCATCTGTGTGGGTGCACATCCTCACCGTGACCAGGGTATGAAAGATCATGCCCTGTTGGTCACCGAAACGATGGATGGAATTTGGTATTCTGTCGTTTCGGTGGCAACCATTAGTTGTAAGTCAGATTCCGTGGAGGCCAGTCGTGCCTCCAAGTAAAACATAAAAAGAGGAGTTTTCGATTAACTGCGGTGATGTGCGGATCAAAATGTCAAGTGAATTCCATTGCAAAGGATCTTCAAATATTAAAGTAACTTAACTGACAGTGTTTTGTATCAATAAAGTATCAACATTATACAGTATTTATTTCAAGATAGTGTCAAGTAAATTCATTGCAAAGTATCTGCAAGTATCAAAGTAACTTAAACAACCAGTGCTTAGTACAAGCAAAGGGCCAGAGTTAAGTTTTAATGATTTAATGTGTAATCTTATGTAAATTTTTTATTTTTTTTTTTGTTTTGGAAGATTAATAAATAAAAAAGACTAGTTGAACTGCAGTTTTTTATTTAACGGAGTTTAGAACAGTGACAGTCGCGTTGGGTGATAGTAGTGAACAGGTGCAGTACGCCTGCACACCATACTTCGTCCCCACAGGACCATATGGGAAAGGCGTACGGTATTCCAGTTTCCAGATCGGATTAGCTGCTAATAGCAGAGAAGATTAACTTTGGTGTTAACTTTGTTGCCGAGGCCCTTTTGAAACATGTTTGATGAAATTCATTTTCGGGGTATAAATCACCCCAATATATTTCATCCTTTCCTGTGGTCTAATCGTAGGACATCCTATTTGTAGTTGAATATTTTGTGAATATCGAGAAGTGGTCAGTTAGACGTCATTTTGTTTTTATATGAAACCAATTTGCGTCTGCCATTCTTGTGTATTATTTTTTACAAAATTCTAACAAATATCATACTGGCGAGAATCACACCGTACGCAGAAGAAATATTGGGAGACTACCAATGCGGATTCCGTAGAAACCGGTCAACAAGGGAGCAAATGTTCACAATAAGGCAACTACTGGAAAAGAAGTGGGAATACGGAGAGACGGTTCACCAACTGTTCGTTGACTTCAAAAAAGCCTACGACTCAGTCGCAAGGCAAAGACTCTACCATATTGTAGTTGAGCTGGAAATCTCGAAAAAATATGCCGCCCTCATTCAAACCTGCATGACAAAGAGCGAGTTAGAATAGAAAACCACCTCTCAGAATCATTTGAAATCCGGGACGGACTAAAACAGGGCGATGGCCTTTCACTATGTCTCTTTAACCTTGTCCTCGAGTATGTCATCAGAAAGGTACAAGACGACAACGTGGCCGGATCATCCCTGAACGGGGTCACACATATGCGCATATGCAGATGACATCGCCGTTGTGGGCGATAATCTAGAAACCGTAAATAAAAACAGTGAAATCATCACGCAAGCGGCAGAAGAGCTGGGCCTAGAAATAAATGAAGACAAAACAAAATACATGATTATGGCGAGAGCAGGTGGACCTCAGAGAACACACATAAACATCAGGGGCAAGATATTAGAAAATGTCGAAGAATTTAAATACCTGGGAACAATACTGGCGGCCAGTAACGAAGAAAAGACTACATTCCTGCAACGCTAGTTGGTATGCAGTCAGTAAACTGCTGAAATCGAAACTGGTATCACGTTACATAAAGCTCCGTGTCTATAGAATCATAATCATGCCGATTGTTCTATACGGATGCGAAACATGGGCTCTCACAAAACGGGAAGAAAACAAATTCCGCGATTCCGAGAATGAAGTTCTAAGGGGTATGTTTGGAGGTAAATATGACGAGGAGGCAGGACAATGGAGGAAACTCCACAACCACGAATTGGAAGAGCTATATCGCAAACCTACAATAGTGAGAGTAATCAAGTCGCGAAGATTAAGATGAGCCGGACAAGTGGCACGAATTGGCAACGATAGGACCGCGCATAGAATTCTTGACGGTAGACCAACGGGAAAGAGACCGATAGGACAGCCGCGACGGAGATGGGAGGACAATGTTAGGTTGGACCTCGAGGAAATCGGATCGGATGGTCGAACGTGGAAGGAGAGCGCACGGAACAGGGAAGAATGGCGGAGTGGAGTCGGTGAGGTCATGAACTTTCGGGTTCCTACAGGCCAATAAATAGTAGTGTATTATTTAGATTTGTTATATAATAAATAGTACATTCTTGGGTAGTATTTTTCTCTTGTATTTAGAATTTAATATCAGCTGTTATAACGTGAATGATTTCACGAAAGTTCACGCCTGTGCACGCACACACATCTACACAAGCCGTTGCTATCTGTATTTCCTCAATGTCTATAATCACTCGATAGCATAGTGGTTAGTATACCCGCCTGTCACGCGGGAAACCGGGGTTCGATTCCCCGTCGGGGAGCCCCTGGCGCAAGACTAATGACCTTGTCCGGAAAAAACTAATCACTATGGAAAATTTAAAAAGTCTCAGGACTTGCGAAATAACGCCAAGACCGGTTCCCGGTTGTAGTGCCGATGACGATGATGATGATAATCACTACTGAAATTCATTGTGTGTACTGGAACAGACGCTACTACACTTCTACACTGGTACACTTGCAAAAGAAAACGAGTAATTTCTCGTCCCTATAGAACGTTGTTGGCGCAAGACTAATGACCTTGCCCAGAAAAAATAAATGATTATGGAAAATTTAACAAGCCTCAGGACTTGCTAAATAAGGCCAAGACCGGTTCCCGGTTGTAGTGCCGATGATGATGATAGAACGTTGTCTACGTCTGTCCGTATGAAAGTCTGTGTACCACAATAAAACGATTGTCGTGAAACTATACAGGTATACCAATGATTTTTGGCTACAAGAGTAGCATAGGTCAAGATTGTCAAGTTAAGATAAGAAAAGTCTGCATATATAACCCTGTAAGATCAAATGAACTTCACTCAGTAAGAAAACCTGCTCGAGTTACTTTCTAACTGCATTTGTGTGATTTTTCAGGTATGCCGAATCACTTCCCCCACCCACGGTAAGGGACACTCAAAAGGATCATCTAATTTTGTACTTTTCAGGCATTGCGAACAGTATCGCCCCCACCAGTGATAAGGAACCCTTCGCGAAAATCTAGAAGCCTAGTTGGATCAGTAAAGATACCTCAGTACATAGAAGCGGCGGCATCCCATGCCTGTATGAGTAGACTACGCGGCTCAGCGATTCCTCTGCTCAAGGCAGGGATTTCTTAATACCATTCCGCCGGGGACTCAGTGGAAAAGTCCACTGATTAACAAGGTTGGCGAGTTTTTGAATGCTTGACACTTGTAAGTGTCTATTGAGTGTGCATTACCGCTGAAATATTTTGACTCATCTGATCATGTATTTACTGTTCATTGTATTATCTAAGCATTCAAGACCAAGCAATACATCAATATCTCCTTTCTTTATCTTCTCCGCCTTTTCCTCCAAGAACTATGCTTTGACATTTAATGGTATCGCAAAGTCCCTTTTTAGCGTGTTTGTGTAAAAAAATAACACATACAAACTCTGTCGATCTTCAACCCATAAATATAATTAATCATCGTAGTTTCATTGTTCCTATCCCTCTATTAGAAATTAGAACTAATCTATTTTTAAGTTACAAATCAAATAATAATATTTAATAAATCTTGTTTTCCTTGCCTCTTTCGGCACAAACAAATATAATTTTTTTTAAATGCAGTGCTAACAAACGGACAGGTGTTTTCATCAAGTCAACAGAAATTTCCAACGTATCTGTGTCTACTCATTTTAATTAAATTCTTTTCATAACATGTGAGCTAATGGGAATTACGTTTCTATAAAAAACAGATACGTCCGGAGTCGTCGTTTTGAAATATTAGCTGCAGGTTTAATTTGTCAACGTCACGGAAGACATTCGCAAACGTGATAAGAAATCGTGGCGTGGTAAAAAGTTCTCTTAACGCAGACACTAGTAAATCAGAAGGATTGGCGGGAATGACTGTATACTTGTGATGAACAAGTGTCTTATTATTTATGCAGCACATTTAAGAATTATAAAATGTGTTTAAGATTTAGCTACTTCTTCAGATGATATGAAATTTCTTAACCTAGCGACGTGAAATCTAATCATATGAAATGATTGTAATAAAAAATCGGGGACGGATTATTGAAGGATCAATTACCTTTTATTGTAGATAATAGAATTGACTGAGATAGCCGTTAGCATCACTATTGACGTTTTACTACCAGTGAATATAGGCAGTAAAAAATTGGTTCGAAAAAATAACAACGAAAAAAAATTGAAATAGAATCGGATAAATATAAAAAAAAGATCACGGTAATAAAAGAAATAGACCATTAAATGTTGGAATCAAAAAAGCGTCGTGCACAAAAAAATTGCAAAGTCTTACAAAATTGGCATAATAAAAACATAACAACAAATAAAATAAAATAATAACACATATTTAGTTCAGAAGTTATTAATAGATCATTCGAAATGGAAACGTCCGGCAGTACCTATATTCAATCTACCTTACTGATGACGATTATAAACGGCGAGAAGCGTCGAATCCATCGCTACGAACACGGACTTAAGGTGCTCTGTCATTTTCGATGTATGTGTAAAAATGCTGTCCTTTGACGTTCAGGTCTCTTCTGCCCTGTTAACTATTGTCGATTATTTTAGTTCTTCACACGGGTTAAAAATAATAAATTGTCGCTATATATTGGATGTTCTAGAAATTGTAGGGCATGTTGTGGAACGTGCGAAATAGGGAGTGGAACATGTGGAAAGTTATATGAAATATGAAGCCAAACACTTTATGGAACAACAATTGTTATGGATTAAATTAAAACGGACGGCTGGCTCTCAGCGCGACCGCAAATTTTAACAATGCAATGGACTCTAAAATAAATTAAATGAACTTATAGCATTAACGCCAACTGGTCAAATGATGCCTGATAAATCAAAAAAAAAAAAAAAAAGGCACTAGTATCCGAATATAGAGGAATACGTCCCTTCCAGACCTTATCACTGATTTTACCGCGTGCCATCACTTGATGTGCCCCGATATCTATTTTTCCTTCAGTTGTCTTCACTCAGTCGTGCCTTACCACTTATGGGAAAAATGCATTTCGTGTATTTAAACGAAGAGGAATTGGATCAGCACCCCTTACCACTGGCTGGGAATTGCTATCGGGTACCTGTAAAACAAAGAAAGAATTGGAGGTGACTTTGTGGTGGTTACGCCAAACCCCGTGGCCCACTTACCTGAAAAACCCCCATAACTACATCCCAATCGCCATAAGTTTTCGCTAATGCAAGCGCATTAACACCTTAAGTGCTTGACGCATCTAGGTTATCAAATTTATAATCTAAAAGTCCCTGTAAAAGAAAACTTACCTTTCATGCTTCGCATACAAATTCCCTGTGAGAATTCTTTTCTACCTTTTCAGGGATCCCAAAACCTATTCGGTACCTTCGGTTGCCAGGCAAATTCCGACTGTCCACACCTGCACCACAATCTCCACCCAGCATAAACATTTCCTACTACAAGGGGATTAATGCTTTCAACGCGTTACATGAACATTCCTGAAAGATTCTGTTCACACATCTACTGCATCATTAGAATTCACTGGAAAATAATTCGTCTGCATACATGTATTATAGGTACGAAAACTATTCCGGGATCATTGTTTGGCAAGCAATTTTGTTCCTCATGCGCACCCTTATCTTCCCACATGCACGTATTTTGCAGACCCTTTGTCCAATGATTTGTTTTCCCACTAACAAACAATCTCCAATTCCTTTCTCTGCGGCAACGAATTACTCTGCATATATAAATGCATGCATGGGATTCGTTGCGGCCGCCAACCCATTAACGCCATTTCTTCGACGCGTCGCGTCTATTTATTTAGCCGCGAGGCACATCTCAAACAAAGATCCAATTAGCATCAGACGAGTTTCAGTTTTGTGTTCTTTACCGAACTCGCATCTCATGAATGCACTAATGCCCTTTCTTTGTTGTTGATTTGTTCTCATGGCTTTGATCCATGAAAGAACCAATGTACACACATATATGTGTACCGTGACGGTCTTCTCTATGAGATCCGTTTGGTTACTCCAAAGAGAGACTTTACGTCTCTCTTGGGATAGGAAAATGCGCCCCTTAATTAAGAGAGCCAGTTTCACTGCCCGAATTCCCTTGTCAGCGAGTGAATATCGAGAAGTCTAATTCCATCCGCTGACCACCACTGTCGTGCTACCTCCCGCTCTCCGTCGCGCGGCGGAGAATCGTAGAAATGTCGAAGTCGTGTAAGGAAGAACTCTTTCATCATCATCATCATCGGCACTACAACCATGGCGAGGGGGGGGGGGGGGGGGGGCTGTTTCACCTTGTTTAAAATTCATAAAAATCAATTTAATATTAATAATAACTTTAAGTGGCGTATAAAAACACGAACATAAAGATAATGACGAATATAACAAAATAAATGCATCAAAATACTTGGATACATCTAAACCAATAAAAAGGACATTTACTACAACAGAATAACCGTGTTTTCCTTTTCCTGCCGTGTACGTTTTATCCTGGGTGTGTTTGTTCTTTTTGTTGTGGACAATACGTGGATTAACTTATAGTGGCGTCGGTTAGGGCGTGGTAGAACCTAGTGCCCATGTTTGGTACCATACTTCGTCCCCCACAACTTCCCTCTAAATAATATAAAATATCTTAGATTGTCTTAATTTATTTCATTATTCTGCAAATTTAAATTTCCAAACAGTAATTATCATCCCTAACCATTCCTAGGGGAAAGCATCTTACACATTCCTAAGGAGCTCAAAAATCGAGCCGAACTAGACTGCAAGATGGTTTTTTCAATTATTTTCCATATTAGACCTTGATCGTGTTGTTCTTGCGGGAATAGTCGAATGTACCTTCTTCTCACGCTGTTGCTTGGTGCAGCGTTTTCCCGGGAATTGACACCATGTGGGGTATATACCAATTGTGGTTTTATATATTGTTCTATATATTTATATATTGTTTTATTTTAATATTGTAGCTACAGTAACTGAAACACGACCGGTTAAAAATAGCACACACTCGACTCCGGATAATAACGCATCTCCGTGTGCACAGGAGAGCGGAAGTCACCGCGACCAGCGTGGTCGGCTGATGGAAATGGAGTCAGCGGTAATCATCTCGTGCAGAGCTGATTCGCTTAGCAAGGGAAATTTTTGAGTGCAATTCCCCTTCACTAGGAAAAAGAATTTCCTACCACAAGAGAAAAGTAAAGTCTCTCTTGGTAGAACAGACAACCAGATCTCGTAATGGAAATCATGGTAGGGTGTGTGAGATCGTTCAGATCTGATGTTGTTACACGTGCTCGAAGGCAATGGAACAACGAAGCAGGCAGGCGGCAAAGACAAAGAAGGAAACGACCAAATACATCGTTCGGTAATGCGGGCCATTGTTTACGCGAGGCGTCGTGGCTATTATCGACGTTGGGAAAAAAAGGTGCTAATGGGATTGGTGGCAGAAACGAATCCCTTGCCTGGATTTGTATATGCAGGGTAATTAATTTGTGGCGACGTACGAAATGGATGATTGTTTGTCTATTGAACAACGAATCGCTGGTCGGCTTGTTGCAGCTGTAAAAACAAGCCGTCCGACATTGCATTTCAAATGATAACAATGGGTGCCGAATGGTTTGTATTTCTGGTGCATATGCACATTAAGGAACTATTTTTAGAATTTTAGATAATGCGTTGTATGCATTAAATGTCCTTGAAAAAGGAAAATGTCTTTAGGTGCCAATGCCAATGCATTGGCGGGAAATAATGGAAGTTGGGTTGTAGCAATGGGGGTTCTGCCTGATAAGTTAAGAAAGAAATCTTACGGAGAATTGTATGCGAAGAGATGCATGAAAAGTAAGTTTTCTTTTCCAGGGGCTTTTTAGATTACAGATTTGATCTCTTTATGCTAATGCGATTGCATTAGTGAAATTATTAGATTGGGAAAGTTATGGGGGTTTTTCAGGAAAGCGAACCGTGGGGTTTGGCGGAATCGCCACAGACTTCCTCGATTTCAAGTTTCAAGTCCTGGTATCACCCTCGAGAAGGAACAAAGTGTTCGCAGATAAGCCGAAACAGAGCCAACATCACCAAAACAATGGTGGCAGTTTTAGACCAATCCCAACTCTGTCCAAGATGCAAAGGGAGCCGCTTATTACGAAGTTGTTCCGAATTCATCTGAATAGTTTTCAAGGAAAGAATGGACATTATGAAAAGGCATCACTTATGCTTCAACTGCCTGCAGACCGAACATACATGGAGGAAATTCATCAAATGCGATAGAAAACATCACACGCTTCTACATGCAGGACCAACAGTCATTTTTTTTTTTTTGTAACATTTTTTTATTTTCGTTTTGTATTATTAGTTTCTAAATTATATGGTAAACAAAAAATGCTTAAATTCTAGCTTGATTATCTTATATTATAACTTACTGGTCCTACGCAGACGCTCTAAGCTGAACATTACATGACTATTGTATAATTTGCCTTTCGGCGACAGTTAGCACCAATAGTCAACCCACCGACGTCGACTCTCTCTACAGCTAGGGTGTGACTTTTGTACCACAATCAATTTAGAGGGACGATCTAAATTGCATCTCAGCTAGTGCAGCACTGCTCCCGATAGTCAAAGTGATGTAGCTGTATTTCACCGGAGACTTGTAATTGAGGACCAACTTACCATCAGGAGGACTAGCTTACCATCAATTCCAAATTTATAGACGAGCTCATGAGCTAAGTTGTAGAAGGTAGTCAAGAATTTCTCTCAACCTGTTAGCGAAGCTTGTAGCGTTTTGAATTGCAGCTGGGCGTTGATCCCGGCCAATCACCCATGAGATTTCAGGGGATATAATGGATATGTTATCTAATGCTTAGGGGTGAACCGAGGTCGTTCAAGAAGTCTTCAGAATATCCAAACCTTGTTGCATGAAATCTGGTTTGTATTTAGTAAGAATCATTACTCACTGGATAGCTCACTAGAGAGCTGTATTGAAAATTTAAGCGTGAACATTGGAACGCATTGGATTGGGTCAGGATTTTCATTTGGCCTTTCCCAAGAGACTGGCATGCGGCAAACGCTTTTAATTTTTATGATAGCTTCAAGTAATTTCCCGGAAAATAATCTTACTACGAATAAACTGTAGAGAGTATTCATTTGCTTAGACTTAAATGTTTCCAGTCTTGTGACTTGCTTGACTGTATTTGGACAAACTCTTATTCAGTCAAGACTTGCTCAGGATCGAAGTCAGAAGTGTTAAATTTTTTTTTTTACACTATCGTGCGCACGAATGGGGATTTTGAAGTTCCCTTAAATGTCAAAGCACACTGCGAGCGGATGGAGAGGAAGTGGATAAGAAAAGAAGGTGCCGACGTATATCGGTCTTGAATGTCTGCACATCACAACGACCAGGAAATACATGATCAGGTATAGCATTCCACATTCGTGTAGTTCGGCTAAAGAATGACTCTCTATGTTTCCTTGTGGGCCTGAACTCTATTTTCAACGTGAGCTGATGCACATTCACAGATTGACGGGTATCGCGGGAAAATGTCTGAAGGGGCGGAACGGATTCAGCTAGTTCAATGGAGCAACGATCGTGGTAATACCTATAGAAAAGAGATAGACATGATACGTTGCGTCTGTTCTAACGACGGAATTGGTCGACTTGCGGGCGAGTCCCGACTAAGTTTCACTGCTCGTTTTGGCATCCTGTCGAGCACGTGTAGTGCAGTTTTGGATGCGCCTGACCAAATATGGGAGTTGAACGCCATTTTTGGACGAATAAATAGTGGCCAGGTTGAATGGAGTGAAGTATCTTTTGCATCTCTTAAGGAACCCCACACATTTGGCTGCCCCTTTCGCAGCCTTAAATATGTGGTCATTCCAATTAGGAGTCGATGTAATTCGAGTGCCGAGGATTGATAGTTCCTTGGCTTCGTCGGTGTAGGTGCCGTTCATAGACAGTATATTTACTTTGGAGTTCGCCTTTGGCGACAAGAGGCAGCAGTGAGTTTTTTAGGTATTGAAATCTACTCGGTTAGATAATCCCCACTGTTATATCTTGTTGAAGTCTGAATTCAATGTATCAAGCATAAGTTGGTGGTTGGTAGTGACGTGCGAAGAATTTGGACGGGAGTGTTCGTATGAGTATGAGAAAGTCAACGCACTATTATCAGCAAACGAGTGAATTGGGTTGTGAGTAATTAACAAGAGATCATTTATAAAGATCAGGTATAGAGTGGGTGTGAGTACCGAACCCTGGGGAACACCTGCATTAATTTGATGGGAGACAGATTTGACACCATCAAGAACCACTTGAATTGAACGGCCAAAAAGATAGTCTCTTATCCATTGGATCAGGGAATTGTCCACTCCATAGGAATGCAATTTGAACAAAATGGCTGGATGCCAAATTCTGTCAAAGGCTTTTGAAATATCTACCTTGCTTTCACCGAGGTAGTGGATGGAATGGTTCCACTTTTCGGTAAGGTACGCCATCAAATCTCCTGTGGGCCTGTTGCTACGAAAACCATATTGGTGGTCATTGAAGAGGTCACTTAATTTCAGATATTTCGAAAGTTGACGGTTAATCAGTGATTTCAGTACCTTGGAGAGAATAGAAGTAAGAGCTATGGGTCGATAAAAAGAAAGAGATGATTTGTCACCCTTTTTGGGAATTGGCTGAATGTTCGCTGACTTCCATCTATTTGGGAAACCGACAGTAGAATAAGGCAAATGGAAGAGTTTCCGCAGTGGTTTAGCGAGTGAAGAGGAACGTCTCTTCAAGAGGATTGGGGGAATGCCATCCGGACCAGCGGATTTGTTTGCGTTTAGCTCCGTGAGTGCCCGAGCAACAGTACGCCTTCGGAAGTGAATCTGGTACATGGTGTGCTGCTTATGCTCTTAGGACGAGGTTGTCTGTTCGATTTGTTTGGGTGTAAGGTAGTGGGCCTCTAGCTCGGGATTGGGTTATCTACATAGAGTTGGTTTTTCGAGTGTGAGGCATATGTTACCTTGAAGTTTGGGGATGAAGCTCTAACTTTCAGACCCCCAATACGTCGTTTTAACATTAGCATTATAAATAAAAACAATATAATTTTTGGCTTGAGCATGGGTCTTATGTGGATGTTTTAGTTCATTGATGTGCTCTTGTTCTTTGCTTGGTGTTTGGTTGTCCATCGAGCTGATGAAAGAGAGATCTCCAAAGATCTAGAGCCGGTTGTTGCCGCTATTGCTGCCGCTCGGTACTTCTTCATTTGTATTACCTTGGGATATTTTGGGGGTAAAAGTATTGTACTGGACACGGGCACTAGGTTCACTTTATCCCCAAACACTTGTCCACCGAAAAATTGTTCACAGGAAGAAGAATGAATATAAATGCACTGGGTTGCTTGAATGTAACACTGGTGGACAGCAATTGACTCTTGAATTGGAATTTTAATGTTAATAGTATGCTCACAAAAATTTGTTCTATCAGAATTGTCTATTAATTGCAACAAATTTCACTTCGATGAAAATTGACTTTGCCGCCTCGTACAACCGACTGTAAACTTCGACTTGCTCGTAAAACTCGTTCAGAATAAAAAGTGTGTGCGCACACGACATAGGTTAATGCTCGAATCTCGTTGAGATGTGACTAATTGGAACTAGGGATGAAAATTGGAGTTTGGGCTTGGCACGGCTATTAGCCAGACATCATCGCGCTCTCTCATGAATCCAATCATTTGCATGTCTCAGCGAGGTGAATAAATACTTGCATATTCATTCAGCAGTCGCTGGGCATGATGAAAAGAACAAAAGAGAGAGCGCAATAACTTCGGGGTTGACTTAGCTTGTGTGCTTGTACCAATGCAGCCTGTGAGGATGACCCACTGACCTAGTGCGGTGACTGTGGAGATCTCAGAGTGCAATGAACCCGGGGAAGATAAAAATGGGAAGGAGAGGAAAATGTTTTCTAGCTATTCACCTGTAAAAAGAGATCATTGATCCCCAGCGAATGGAGTGTCTGGGGAAAGTGAATAAGACGCCGAATCGGCTAGGGAATTCTGACCGTGGGAACTAAATTAAATACTTTGATAATTTCCCCAGCGATTGCATGATGATGCAACCGCGTCGTTTGGACAGACTATGCCGTTGCTAACCGACATTTCCGATGGAAATCTCATGGTTTAACGAAATGGAGTTGCCGCATGGCGAAAAGGTAACTAAACTCAATTATGCATTATCTGCATAGAATAATAAGTTTAGCTATGCGTCCTTTTGGAACTCATGTTTTGCAGGTGGAACAGCTTGTAGAGGGGATATGGTTGAAATGACGCGCTGAAAGCGGTCGAAATAAGGTTTGAATTGTAGTTTCCATGTTGTACAGAGAACCCCCACAATATCCTCGCTACTTGACGCCTTGACGCCATGACGGACTGATGGTAATCCATCCGTCCAAATCAGTTGTTGCACGTGACGAAACATGGTACTTTCAATACCATCTCAATAACAGGTGTCAAAGTGGAAAATGAAAGCCAAAAACTTATATATTTTTTATAATAATCACATTACATTCATTGATAGCAAAGGAACTATCGACAAAGAATTCATTTCAACCTAACCAAACAATTACTGGCGCGTATTATCTTGAAGTTTTGAAGCTTCTGATGGTCAGAATTCATTATATTCGCACGAAAATGCACCCAGTGACACCTCATTCATTGTTCATCAATTCTTGGCTCGAAACCAAGTCTGTTTACTGAATCATCCATAGTATTCAACTCAATTAGCCCCGTGCTATTTCTTTATATACACGAAAGTGAAATTTAAGTTGAAAGATATATAATTTCAGATGATATATCGATCGTCAAAACAGCTGCACAACGAACACTTCTCTGAAATGAGCTTTTGACGCATTTGAATCACTGTTGAATTGCTGTACTAAGTGTATTGAAATTACAGGAGAATATTTCAAATGAAAAAAAAATTGACAATTATTTATATGTTTTACATAGGCAGCCTCGGAACTTACCCATCGTGTACCTTAGACGTAGTTGATACTGATACATTACATTCCCTAATGCACTGTATATTAATTATATCGTATAACATATTCGATATCACTACTTAACGTTTCTCCCGCACTGCTCTGTTATGTTTGGGGCCATTAAAATAGATTTTATATCTATTCTCAGTCACTGATTGTAAATATTGAAATGTGCTCCATTTTGGTAGAATCCATTCTCAAGGTGCCTTTATATTTATCTCCGCCAACCATATGTTAAACACAGAGCAGAAACCTTTCTCAAACAAGATCAAAAGTAATCTTCTTCATCACTGAGTACACGAATTCAGTTCAGATGTAGTTTGAACTCGTACTTGAACACTTGGATGTATAACGTTGACTCATGGATGATAAAAACGGGAAAATAGCTGTCAAGCCAACAGAACATCCGATCTTCATACAATTCGATCGATCAACAGACCAAATATCGATGAGTGGTGTGAGTAATAAGATTTCCACTAAAAAGGAGCTCTGTTTCGGTGCAATACAAAAACGATTACCCATCCTGCACTGGTTGCCGAAGTATTCGGCGAAAGACGCGATCGGTGATCTTATAGCTGGCTTTACATCGGGTATAACTATCATTCCACTTGGTTTGGCTTATTCGGATCTTGCAAAGTTACCACCAGAAGTATAGTGTGTTATATATTAGCAGTGATCCTCGTGTCCAAACGATTCCCGTCTTATATTACAGTTTGGGCTCTATGGCTCCTTCATGGGATGTTTCATCTATCTAATTTTTGGATCTTGTAAAGATAACACAATTGGATCCACAGCTGTGGCTTCGCTTATAATCGGCTTGTTAACAAAAGGTGTGTGGCAACGTGCGGTTTTGCTGACATTCCTTACAGGATGTTTAGAAGTAGTGATGGCTGGGTGCCAACTAGGTTTTCTCGCCGACTTCGTCTCGACCCCCGTAAATGCAGGTTTCACAAGCGCTGTTGCCTTAATTGTGTTCACATCCCAACTCAATAATTTAATGGGGCTGGACAGTAGTGGCGGGTCATTAGTGGAGACGTGGATGTCGCTAATTAAGAACTTTCATAATATAAACGTGGCCGACACAGTTTTGGGCTTAATTTGCATTGTATTCTTGCTGTCCGTAAGGTGGCTCGGAATTCAACAAATGGGTGTCTCAACACCGCTCAGGAGATTTGGAACCAATTTTCTTTGGATATTTGGGATTGCAAGAAATGCGGTGGTTGTTGTTACTTGTGGAGTAATTGTCAAATATGTCGATAGCGATATAATCAAAAACCTGACTTTGGTGGGCTACATACCACCGGGAGTTCCTGAATTTACCCTTCCACCGTTCTCCTTGCCAGAGATAATCGGAAATACAACCAATGGGACAATGCTGATCCTTCAGAAGGAGGAGAGCTTTTGGGATATGGTTCGCGATTTGGGATCTGGGTTGATCATAGTACCGTTGGTGGCCTTACTGGAGAACACTGCCGTCTGCAGGGTATTTTGTAAGTCATATGTTTTTGAAAATTTTAATTTGCACGCTTTTATACTTTGGTTTTCAATTTAGCAAATGGAAAACCAACGGACGCGTCGCAGGAATTATTTGCCATTGGTTTGGCTAATATCGGCAATTCATTCTTCCGGGGATATCGTGCGAATGGAGGTCTTGGACGTTCGGCTGTGAATAACTCAAGTGGAGTTCGAACACCATTGGCAAATTTATATATTGGCGGCATAGTGGTCCTAGCGCTTTGCTATTTGACACCGTATTTGTACTTTATTCCCAAGTCCAGTCTTGCCGCTATGATCATCTCAGCAGTAATCTTCGCTATCCAGTACGAAATCGTTATTCCGATGTGGAAGAGCATAAGTAATTATTTCTATATAAATTCCTGTGAAATCACACGTTGGCGTGTTTTAATTTCAGAAACCGAATTAATATCGGGATTTGTGGCGTTTGTTGCATGTTTGGTCTTTCCATTAATCTTAGGAATCACAGTTGCAGTTGTTTTCAATCTTTTGTTTATACTGTACCAGTCAGCGCGGCCTACTATATCAATCAATAGCTCAGAAGTGAGTAGAGCCTTTGTCTATGTTTAGCATGATCATCTTTGATTTACTTTTATTTAAGACGGCCTCTGGAAAACGATTCTTAATGCTAACCCCAGATCGGTGTATTATGTTCCCCTCGGTGGAATATGTTAGAAATATCATCAACGAAACTGGAAAGAAATTTAATGTGCCAGTCGTCGTTGATTGTACGTACATCTACGCTGCGGATTTCACAGCAGCTAAGAGTCTTATTGCGATGCTCGAAGAATTTGCCGATCGTAACCAACAAATAATTTTCTACAACATGAGCCCAAATCTATCGGAGATCTTCGAAGGTCTTGGGAAGAAATTGAAATTGTGCTTCAATAAGGTAGAGCTCGAGCTAGAACTATCGGCTGACGAAACAAGATTGTAGTACTTCAACACATTGGACTGTTAAGATTAAGTGTATATGCTGTCGGGATATTCACTTATCTTACGAAACAGGATTGTAGTACTTTAACACATTGGACTGTTAAGATTAAGTGTATATGCTATCGGGATATTCACTTATCCTTACATATTTTACGATTTTTACATGATTTTAAATAAATTTAAGAGATTTTGTACCATGCTTCGAAAATACCAACAAAAAAAAAACGACACCTAATTTCAACTTGCGGGGGGTAAAGTGGTAAGGGTGCCGACGTACGGCACAGGTCGCTATCTCCCACCAACAAATTACGAGAGAAAAAATCGTCCATCGAAGAAAGGGGGGTAATTAAAACACACTGGGGTGGCTTACTGATAATTGTTCTTTATTTCTTCGGTTGTAAACACACACTTTCGATTGATCGACTTATTTCTGTGTCTTTAATTGTAAATGTACACTTTCGATTGATCGACTTATTTCTATGTCTTGGATTGCAAACGCACACCCTTGATTGATCGGCTTATTTCTATGTCCATAATTGCAAATGTACACCTTTGATTCGATCGTGTCTATGTCTTTAATTGCAAACGCACACCTTCGATTGTTCGACTTATTTCTATGTCCTTAATTGTAAATGTACACTTTCGATTGGATCGTTTCTATTTCTTTAATTGCAAACGCGCACCTTCGGTTGATCGACTTATTTCTATGTCTTTGATTGTAAATGTACACCTTCTAGTCTGGTGGTTGTGACTCGACTGACTAATTACTAGCGAATAAAAGTTCGTCGCGTCGCGTCGTGGCAGTGGAGTCATAGCTAAATTCAACTCACTGCCATTTACTAGGAACTTTGAAAAAGGTTGCTACGCCTGTGTAGGGAATTCAGTTCCGGAGAATCATTGCCGTATAGGCTGAGTTGGATTCTTTGGTTTGTACCGGGAAATTGGTTTCGGAGGCATGGCCAAGTATGGTCAAGGGCCTTGATTGTTGCGATAGAATTGGTGTGGTTTTACATGGTTTAAGTGGAATAGGAACCGAAATGGTTTTCGGGGGAAATTAGAATTGCTTGGTTGCAAGCAAGGTGTTGTGATTCGTAATCACAACTCCTTTGCCTACCGCCTTACCTAAAACCCCCTAACCTATCCCATTCCATACTTACCTTTATCCATACTTGCCTTTTCCATCCACTCATCCATCCATCCATCCCATAGCGGGGCGTATGTGCGACGGGTGAGGCCTAAATCTAATCTGTCGCACATTGCTCTAATGACTAACCTTTTTATTAGCACAACAATCGAGTTTGTGCTTGGCAAATAAAATACAGCATGTGGGAAATTCTCACAGTATAAAAAGGGCGGCCCATTTGGTTTCGGGGCAGTCGATCACAGGCAGCCAACACGGGCAGTCGAAAACCAGAGGCCGAGGCCGCTGTTCAATATTATATAGTGCAAATAAATAATTAAATAAAACTTAAAAACTCGTCTCATTTTTGGACCCATTGGACAGGCCAACGGGAGGTAAGACAATAGCACTTAATAAAATATAACACGGCAAAGGGATATGATTTAGATAAGATATTACCGAAGCGGTTTTGGGGAAATGTATGCGGCTCAATGTAGTTGATGAAGATGGTGAGTATTCCATTGTAAATTTGAATGTGCGTTTATTACAAAATATGATTGTCGGGGGAAATTAGGATTGCTTGGTCGCAAGCAAGGAATATAATTTAGATAGAGAATTAACCGAAGCGATTTTGGGAAAATATACGCGGCTCGGTGTAGTTGATGGAGATGGTGAGTGTTTCGTTGTAAATTGGATATGCGTTTATTACAGTTTGGGAAATGGGTTCTTGGTAGGTTGGGGATGTATGCAATTGCAGATTTGGGGACGGATGCTGTTGCATATTGGGATGTGTTTTCGCATGTTTGGAAATGGATTACAGGTTGGGTTAGGGTGACGCCCTGTTAGCGGTCAAAATTGGTTGGCATTGTGGGTTGGTTCTCCATGTGGTATCGAGAACCCCCACAAACTACTAATCTATTTGACAGAAATTAATCATCATCATCATCATCATCGGCACTACAACCTAGAACCGGTCTTGGCCTTATTTAGCAAGTCCTCAGGCTTGTTAAATTTTCCATAATGATTTGTTTTTTTCCGGGCAAGGTCATTAGTCTTGCGCCAGACAGAAATTAATAATGAGATTGAATTCATATCCCATCCATGATGACAGGTGTGTCGGAGATTTCGCCAATAAAAGGTCGTTTTTCTCTACCCGGTTGTATGACCAAATTGGTAAGAAAATATTAATATAATAATTATTACAATTTAATCTACAATTAGCACTACAAACTAAACTTAAATAGCAACAGTAATAAGAGTATTGAGTTGGTTTGTAACAAACTCTATAACACGCGGTATATTAACGAATACGAGTATTTAATATCGTACAACCATGTGTAAATCAAATGACCCTAGCATGACAAATACAACAAATGAAGTGCTGTTTGTTAAGATTACAAATATGTGGGGACACCTTCAAAATAAAAGCTATGGATCAGAAATTAAAGCCACGGTTACACAAATAAATTATTTTCATTCATTTTCAATCTATGAGTCGCCATAACGATAACCATAAAATGTTTGTGTAGACTACAAGTTTCGTTAAACTTTGCGAAATTGGAAGACCCGGACATGATTGGGGTGGGATTTCGCGTTTAAAGTGGTATCAATAAGATTCCTTTTTGTGGGCTTGGGGCCTGGCGGTGGTAATCTTTAATAGATATGGTGGTCCGAGTACACTTGCATACCGAGTTCACTCCATTCTCACTTATTCGGCAGTGCTTACGGGGTCAACCTATGGGGATTAGCAATATTGTGCCAAACACGGACACTCGGTTCACTCCTATCCCCATTAGATTGTCACTAAAGTTCCGCAGAGTAAAGAAACGAAACGCTGCCACGTTTGTCCACAACCGGGAGTAAGGAAAACACTAACACGATCACCCAAGTAAAAATAATGAAAACACTCTCAGGAACAGCCGCCAGGAAAATTAAATGAAACGCACAGTCGTTTATTTGTATCCTTTTATTGTTATTTTGGTTTGTTTTGTGTTTTATGCCGAAAACTATATTTATTTCACATTAATACTGCACTGATTTGATGGAAACTAGATGATTTCTTCTATTGGTTTAGAATGTTCACAAAAGGGTTCACGCAATCTTAATTATGCAATGGAAACGATTGGCAAGGACCATTCCTCAAGTAAGTGGAATTTACAATTGAATATAACTCGGCGCGCAACACACAATACCAGAATAAGGGCACATACCTCAGGGGATTAAACTCGCACGACTTTTGATGAACGCATCTCCGCCATGCGACGGAGAGCGGAAGTCAGCAACGACCACGGCGGCCGGCGGATGGAAATCGACTTGATGATAATCATCTCGTGCAGAGATGATTCGTTTATGGGGTGAGGTTTGTGGTGTCGTGGTAGATATCCTCTCCACTAAGGATATGTTTTACCTACCACAAGAGAAAACCAGATCTCGTAATGCAGACCATGGTGGTATGTGTGTGATCGTACCCATCACCGTGTTTATCGTTGCATTTAGCACAGGATAAACGAGAAAAAAAGGAACAAAGGGAGAAGCGACCATATGCTTTGTCCGGTAATGAGGGTTTACGGTCCGTATCGTCGCTGTAATAGACGTTGGGAAGAAAAAAATGTGCTAATGGGATTGACGGCAGAGACGAATCCCTTGTCTGCATTTGTATATGCAGGACAATTAGTTTGTGGCGACGTACGAAATTGCTGATTGTTTCTCTATTGATGATGAATCGCCGGTCGGCTTGCTGGAGCTGTAAAAACAAGCCGCCCGACGTTGCATTTCAATTGATAACAATGGGTGCCGAATGTTTTGTATTTATGGTGCATATGCACATTAAGGAACTATTTTTAGGAATTTTATCTAACGCGTTGTATGCATTAAATGTCCTTGGAGAAGGAAATGTTTCAGGTATGCTGAGTGGAGATTGCGGTGCAGGTATGGGAAATTGAAATTTGCCTGGGATTCTTGAAAAGGTACAAAGAAATTCTTACAGGAAATTATATGCGAAGAGATGCATGAAGGTAAGTTTTCTTTCACAGGGACTTTTTAGATTATAGATTTGATCTATATAATGCGTGAAGCATTTAAGATGCTAATGCGATTGCATTAGCGAAAGCTTATGCAGAGTGGTTTGTGGTTATGGGGCTTTTTAAGGTAAGTGTACCGTGGGGTTTGGCGGCACCGCCACAGCCCACACCCACCTTGCAACATATGTATGTTTGTTCCCCCAGGGACCGGCTTTTGACATTTCTTCCTGAAGCAGAATAGGTGTATTCCGTCGTGTATTTGCAGTTTCTCTAGTCTGTGAGGCTTCTGCATGATGTTGTTTGCATTAGCCTTCTTATGCTTCACCACACTTATTGTACCTTTGATTTGTTCTGGAAGTACAGTGGGTTCCTTCAGGAATCTATTGCCTTCGGTGAGGATGTGTTCTGCATTTTTTTACATATCTCTTGCAGGACGGGCAGCGTGGATTCCCCCTGTATTCTATGCAGGTATTGTAGAAAGCATCCATATCCTGTTAGACATTGGGACATGTAAAAATCTTCCTTCCCATGTGGTTTACTCCTCCACACTTTCGTATTCGGTGTCACTCTAAAGATCCATCTTTCTGTAACAGCTCCTATTATCGTCACCATTGGCTAGGGCTCTGTTTTCGGACAACCATGAGTTCAGCCGTTTAGACACTGTAATCGCATACATTCAGTTGGCGCAGCTTACCACCCCATTGTCAACACATACCCAAAATTCTCGAAAGCATTCTATACGAATCTTTTAGTTTTATTTGCAAATCTTTTATTTAACCAATTCAACATGGGTTTCTTAATGGTCGATCAGCTACAACCAACCTTGTTGACTTCACTTCATATACACCCTCACCACTAGACCACGGTAATGAGTTCGACATTGTCTCAATCGACCTCAGTAAAGCACTTGACAAAATCCCCCTCAATATTGTCCTCTTCAAATTATTCGCCCTCGGTTTTGAACCTGGATTCCTGAAATGGATTTATTCCTATCTAAAGGATAGACTTTATTCCGTTCGGTTCAGCTCCATGATAGCCAACTCCTTGCTACCTCTGGGGTTCCTCAAGGAAGCTACTTGGGCTCTTTAATATTTATACTTGCTTTTAATGATATTGATGGCACAAGGCTAATAACCTTGCCCGGAAAAACAAATTATTATGGACAATTTAACAAGTCTCGGATAAGGACCGGATATCGAAGGAGAGACTTGCTAAATAAGGCCAAGACCGGATCCCGTTTGTAGTGCCGATGATGATGACTAATGATATTGATAAGGTCATTTAGCATTCCTGCTTTTCTCTATACGGTGATGGCACCAAGTTATATAAGATCATTGAGTCACCATATGGTCCTCCTATCAAAAGACCCATATCCGTAGGATTGAATGTATTCAACGTCTCTTCCTACGGCTCGCTCTCCGTGGGCTAGGATGGGAAACCCATTTAAGGGGGTATTCTGGTCTAGACGCACGAATTTAACGAAATTTTTGAAGTGCTGTAAAAAAAAGCAATCAAAATTTTTACTATTCATTTTTTTATGGGATGTTTATTAATATTTCAAGAATACCGTAAAAAAAATTGAAAGTAATAATTTCAAAATTCAAAAAGTTAGCAGCTGATGGAGTGTGGGATCTCAAAAAGTTGGCACGCGACCATACCCACGATTCAACCCTCCTAGCAATCTGAAAAAAAGATTATTAATTTACAGAAACGCCTCTATCGTTGGAACTAAAAAAAGTTGAAAAAAATTTTTTTTTTACAAAATGGCGCTTGCTTGAAAAAAAATTATTTTTGTACAACTTTTTTTTCAGTTTTTCGAATTTTAAAAAAATAGTTAACATTGAAATTTGGGGATGAGGATAGTTTATGCAATAGGAAAGCCTATAAAGAAGACATATACTAAATTTGAAGTAAATCGGTTCAGTAGAACTTGGAAAATCGTGGGTATTGTTTTAAAAAATACAGTTTCGAGAAAAACGCGTTTAAAGTTTCACGTAAAGTTTCTCGCGGTCTAAGTCATGAAATGATATTTTAGGCTTACGTTTATTCGATCTTAGCTCACACTAAATATAAAAGATAATTTAAAAATACATAAAGGTTATCTTCGGTTATTGTATTTCAATATATATATAAAGGTTTTACGAGGAAACAGGGTCGCAGGTTGACAGAAAGTCCCTAATGTCTTTTGTTCGATTCGTTCCGGCCGAGCCGGTTTACACGGCGCGTCAGAAAAACAGCCATACCTCCGAAAATAATTTGAATTTTCTAAAATCCTCTTAAAGACATATTCTTAGAGGGTTAAGCTTTGAAAATATGAAAAAAAAATTATTTTTTCAAATATTAAGACCAGAATACCCCCTTAATCCTTCCCCCGTACATTAACCGCCTTAAACTAATCAACCTCAGAACCCTTGAGGAGCGTACGGTTCTGGATGCCATAGTGTTCATTCATCGGGTCCTCTCCGATTCGGACCACTGTGCCTACCTCCGTAACTTAATTCCTCTGAACGCAAACCCTCTTAATACGAGTAATCCCCGGCTTCTCTACATTCTCCCTCACCGTACCTCTTATGGTTTCAACGAACCCCTTCCGCGGATGCAGTGAAATGTCAACTTCAATTCCACCTTGTTCGACTTCAACCTTTCTACCCACACTCTCAAGCACCGCTTTCTAAACCATTCTCACCGCCTATCTTAAGGGGCACTTCTACACTTTACTATAACCTGCCCCCACTCCGCGCCCCCTCTCCTGCGTTCTTAATTTGTCCTCATTACCCTAGGTTAAGCTTAGTTAAGATACTTCTTAAGCTCTCTAGTTTGTTGCTTATATATACCTTAGACGTAGGCAATTATGTCGCTTGAATTAAGTCAATAAATGGGGTGGTATCCCCGCCGAAGTCGCCAACGGTTGTCCTGTTGCAGAGGTGGTGTGCGCGGTGACCCCTGGACCACTTTCCTCCGTTAAACAAGGCTTCAATCTCTCCACGCTGGTTGTAACGGATTTTCCTCGAATTTCCAACTCGTACACCCGCTTGCACTGGTACTATTCTTCGGACATTCGTGGTATTGTTCCGCACAATTCGGTTTATATGCGCTCTACAAGGAAATCCGATGGTTCGCACCAGTTTGCGGTTCATCTCCCGACGGCGCGAACATCCCAGAATCAGAACTCATTCCGTTACAGAGTGGGGAAGCTGTGAAATTCCCACCCCGTGCAAGTGTTCCCGGAGCGTTACGACCTGCAAGTGTACAAACTCAAAACAGTTACATGTATTTGGTGGCATCTCGGGGCGTGTCGGCGCTATAGGTTCGCCTCTCCCGAGAGAGGTAAAACAAAAAAAGAAAAGAAAAATGGAACACGGAAACCATAGTGAATAACCACCAACAGAAAAATCGAATTTAAATTATCAGAGCCGTATACCATGACCATTAGCATGGCAGACCCACATAAGTATACACTAGCGGGAATAATAATTCAGCCCCAAAACGTAAAGGCTGTTAGTCTGCTGCTTCGATACTTCACTTACCTTTCTGTGGCCGTTCAAATCACATTCTTCTTCACTATCGTTGCTAAACGCTATTAGTCCACATGAATATCGACTGTAATCAGAATATCAAGCATCGTGCTTGTAAATGTCGAAAGAAATCAGACCAAGTAAAGACGAGGAGATTAGTTTTAAATCACTATTTGGGATGTTAACCGTATCCGGAGCAGCGAGGTTTTGTAGATTTGACTGACGAGTCAATCGGAGTCTCGGTTAAATTAGGAATAAAAGTTGGTGAACCGACCTTACGTGAAATCAATGCATCTGATTTTACCAAGTGCTGCTACAAGTTCTAGTTCTAGTTCTACAAGATCCAGTTCCCGCGGACGTGTGGTAAGTAATGATCCGTATATTGTTCCGCCTTAGACAGCCCTTCCAAAAATGCGATTGCGGAACTGTTTTACTTTCAAAATTCCTTATCTTGGAAGTAAACTTCTTACCAACCTTAGGCATCCCAATCTGCTAAATCCATAAGTATCGTTAACAACTTCTCCTGAACATATGGCAGAGCATTATTCATGATATGTCGGTTGGTATTAAAGCCCAACCTACCATCTATTCCAACTTTTCCATCGGGCAAGCTCCAAAAGATTGACAACGATTTTTCCCGACCATTCCTCCAAACCTATAGATTGATTGGATGAAAACTCACCGGGTGGCAGACGATCCAACAATGTCAGAATAAATGAATGAGATGTTGTTGTCTTATTTCATCTACAATATATATTTGTATATAGAACTATACAAAAAATTGTTGTCCATCCACAATTATTGTCTAGAGTCAATATAAATAATCAATGAACCTAACTAATCCTCCACAAGGTTTCCTACACTACCTTTACTATCTTATATCCTACTCCTACATTATTTAACTTAATCACAAGTAACACAATTTGTTTTGTTTTGGCACATTTACCAAATACCGTGAATGAAGCTAATCACTTAAGATTGACACTAGAGTTGCTATCGAGTGAAGTATTGGGAAGTAGGTGTGGAAACTGTCCTTGCATGACACAGACCAAGATCCACCCTGGATGGTCTCTATGAAGAGGATGATGAAATTGATTCCTGTTGATTGCTTGATAATTCTCGTTCCAGTGTAGTTATGTCATAGAATACAACTAAGTTTGTATTTAAGCCTTCGAAAACCGCCGCCACTCTTGGTCGAAGATTGAAAAAACAGAGCTTCTGATTGCGCGATTGAAATTCAGTGATTAGTGTGGATACAACTTTAGCGGCTGTGAAATCGGCACCATAGATATGTGTGCAGTCTATGACTACCGGAAGTGTCGATTTTCTTCCTTGCTTGTTGACTACATTACGTACAAATTCTACGGAGGGAAAGATAAGGCATCGGTCTGGCGTCAGCATGATGTAGTGGCTGCCACAAGATGTCTGAAAACAGAAAGTAGCAGTTAGTTTGAAAGTTATGTCTAGTGCCCGTCGAGACTTACGACTAGGTTTTCAACTCGTAACTTGGGACGAGCTGCGTGATACAAAATGAAGACTACATTAATACCAATTCCAACTAGAATGCCGATTTGGAGTTGGAGTACAAGGCATGCAAAGAACGCCGCAATACCAGGTATGAGATCAGTCTCTGCAAAAAAATAACCAAAACAGAGATAATATAGAATACTACTATGGTATTGATTTTGAATCTTACTTTTGCTCCTCCACATGGGTTTGATGACTCGATACTGCACCATGAATATGACAGCAGAGACGATAATTGCAGCGAGAGCAGATTTCGGAATGTAGAAGAAGAACGGCGTCAGATACAAGAGGGCTAAAATCACAATAATGCTTGCATACAGATTTGCGAGTGGCGTCCTAACTCCACTGGCATTTGCAACGGCACCACGTGCCAAACCTCCATTTCCACGAAAGCCTTGAACAAATGAGTTAGCCACGTTGAACACCCCAATGGAGATCAACTCTTGAGTGGCATCAGTTGATTTTCCTTCACCTGAAAATAATGATATAATAACTTAATCTGATCCATCAATCTATTTCTCGTTTTCACTTACTAAAAGCCTGAATAACGGACATGTGCTCCAGAAGTGATATCAAAGGTATAACAATCAATGAAGACCCCAACTCAGACACCATATCTCCAAAGGATAAGTACCTATCGATTACTTCGCCACTAGTTGTATTTGACTGAATATGTACGGAAAACTGTGGTATCTGGAAGCTAGGAAGCCCTTCGGGAACATATCCGACGACGGAAAACCATTTAATTCCACATTCATATAGATAAACTCCAATGCCTCCACATGCAACGACCAGCACAGCATTTCTGGATGTTCCAATCAGCCAAAAGGCACCATTCAAAAACTTTTGCCACGGTTGTTTCTTCGCATCGTCTTCCGGTCCAATCTTATAATTCGCCAAAGCCCGCATGGCGAGCAGAATAACGATGCATCCAATGCCCAATATACTGTCATTTATATTGATATTGTGGACGTCATTGAAAAATGTTATCCACATGTCAAGGAATGTCGAACCATTGGTATTGACCCCAAGAAGACCTTTAAGCTGTGACGTGAAGATGATTAACGCAACAGCGCTGGTGAAACCAGCACTAACTGGTCCAGAAACGAAATCAATTAGGAAACCCAGTTGTAAAACTCCCATTAGGACCTCAATAATTCCTGTGAGCAATGTCAAAAGCACCGATAGTTGCCAGACACCATGTGCTGCTTGAAAGGTCAGTAAGGCCGAGATAGCTGTGGGCCCCATTGGAACATCTTTACTAGAACTGAGGAATATTGCCACAAAGGCTCCGAAGAAACACCCATATAAGCCGTACTGAAAATAAATAGAACGAATTCGAATTACTTTCTAAAATACTCGCGACCAACCACTGGTACTTACAGCCAAGGGAAGCTGTGCTATCCCAACATACGCTAAACCTTGTGGAATCAATGTTAAGCCAATTGTAATTCCAGACACAATATCTCCTACGAGGTCATCCTTTTTGTATTGCGGTAGCCAAGTAAAAATAGGCAAACGCTTATACAGCGTTTTCTTTCTCAAGACCTTGGCCGACGTTTGACGACACCATGCGCCGACAGTTTTAAAACAACCGCCTTCTTTTCCTTCAGAGATGATACAGTCACTTGATCCGGAATACTGCCCATTCGGTGGTATATCCAGCGATACCTCCGCAGCATTTTGATTACCATGTATGTGCTGCATCCTCCTTTCCGAATCGAATGTTTTCCTCTTTTATATCCGTTTTCGTTATCTGTAAACAGAAAAAGTACATTTGATCAGTCAACAACTGTATCACGTGCTTGTAAGAATTTTAGTCGTAGAACTGTAAACAAACTTAACCTTAGATCGCTGAACTTGCCCCTAATAAGCACGTGAAAAGAAACCCGTTAAGAATACCCGGCCTCGCATAAGACGAAGCCTTACGATTAGTTGAGTCATTCAAAAACGTTTAACGCCTTACTGTCTCAGCACCCATGGCCTCTAGATTACTCTAGATACCAGTTGTACACGAACGATTTACATTCGCTTCGATTCCCAACTCCTCAAGTTGAAACTGTCCGGGCGGCGACCGGTTTCCAATCCGTCGTATCCAGCACATTTAAATAAAGCCTGTACGATCCAACGAGCTTGCATTTACAAGTGGAACTAAAGGTGATCATTTAACGCGGGCGTGATTATAATTGTTGCGCAACATAGATTAGATTCTAGTTACGATGTTTTGGAAACGCAGTCAACCGATCTCATGTGTACGACAGACAGGTAGACGTGTAACATCTGAACCTAGGAAGGCGGATGTTATAAGAACTTGCATTCCATTGACGTCGATCAGGGGCAAGATAATGGTGTTTGAGATAACTATACGGGCGTGATCATGTTTGGTGTAGGTTCTGTCGGAAAAGAGCCAAAAGAGGTTAATCCAAGCTATAAAAGCTATGACCTAAATGTTAAAACTTAGGAATTAAGATAAAGCCAAGTGGCGAAGAAGAGCTATTTAGGGCAGAGTGTTTGCGGTAAAGGTAAAGAAGAAACACATTGAATTCATTTAGCGTAGCAGGAGATAGGTACGTGGGAACCATAAAAGGTACGATGGTTCGGTGGATGGAAAATAGACTGATGTCGTATATTAACATCATCATCATCGGCACTACAACCGGGAACCGGTCTTGACCTTATTTAGCAAGTCCTGAGGCTTGTTAAATTTTCCATAATGATTTATTTTGTCTGGGCAAGGTCATTAGTCTTGCGCCAGGGGCTCCCCGACGGGGAATCGAACCCCGGTCTCCCGGGTGACAGGCGGGTATACTAACCACTATACTATCGAGTCGTATATTAACGCGGGTTGATAAAAATGATCTTGTGAAGAGGTGCGCTTTCAATAGATCCTGAGAGTAATAGGGGTCTGTCCACTAGATACTCGGCATCCTTGTAAGCATGTAGAACGAGTGGTTCGTTCCAAGGTACCCCTTGAAAAATCTGTAATTTTCAGCAGATGAAATCATTGAAAGGGAGGCCTGGCGTAATTGAAAAAAGATGCGGACAAACGTAAATAAGAGGAATGAGATTACGTTGGCGTTGGGGAAGCTTATACAATCAATTCACTTTAAAAATCATCTTCTTAATAAGTTTACGGAAGGTAAACCCATTGTTCCACAATATACCAAGGCCACAAACGGACCGAATATCAGTTAAACCCATCGTCTCACAATATGCCAATGCCACAAAAGGACTAAACATCCGGTACAGTATGATCGTAAAGAATGTAAAACCATTAATACGAGAATGAAGATAACTATTAGTACTAAAGGCTTAAGTTTTCGATTATATTATATATATATATATATATATATATATATATATATATATATATATATATATATATATATATATATATATATATTGAAGAACTTAAAGGACAACCGGATAAGATTTAAGGTGTTACCTGAGCTTCCAAAGTTAAGAAGACCATATCTTCTCTACTTTTTGTTTAAATATTATTTCCGAAATTCTAGGCTTTAACCGTTATGCATTTATGATTTAATGTATTATCCTTCGTGGGCACCCTAGTTCGCCCCTATAGTTTGCGCTTATGGTTTTGCGCCTATAGTTTTGGGCCCGGCCATAAAAATTTCCATTTAGACTCTTTTAATGGATTCTCTCGACGAAAGCCTTTAATAAAAGCGAAGATTTATTCGTTACTGAAGAGAAGAAGGCTCCTCTATAGTATAGTGCTTAGTATACCCGCCTGTCACGCGGGAGACCGGGGTTCGATTCCCCGTCGGGGAGCCTCTGGCGCAAGACTAATGACCTTGCCCGGAAAAAACATAACATTATGGAAAATTTAACAAGCCTCAGAACTTGCTAAATAAGGCCAAGACCGACTTCCGGTTGTAGTGCTGATGATGATGATGATGATGATGATGATGAAGAGAAGTATAAGACTGACCGGCCTACTCAGAAAGATTTCCACCACCGAAGGTTTGTTTGTAAGCGTTTTATTATACTGAAGGTTTCCCTTCTTTAATGCCTTTTGGGCCTTCGGGGTACGATCTTGTGGGAATAACGGGGTCCGGCAAATTTTAGCAGCCTTACCCTCTGTGGGTAGTGTGTCCGAGTGAGCACCGACCGCTGCCTGGACCCTCCCAAGTCCGCTTGGTACGGTCCCCCATCTGCCAGCCTTATCGTCACCCCCCCCCCCGTCTTATTATTTACAAAGTTAACGGGAAAACTTTCGGGGTTTATGGTTATTTGTCGACACACTACTACCGTGTGTGTGTGTCGATCGCAACATTCGTACCGTTGGTCCTTGGTCGAGTGTTTGCTCTGCTGTGGAGCATCTGTATACTCCGTGCTAGCAGACCTGTGGGGGTAAAAGAAGCATTGCACCAAGCACGGCACCCGATTCACTTCTTCCCCACTGCACCGTCACTACGAAAAACAAATGTTCGCCCGAAGAAAATCCAGGAAACGAAAACACTTTTAGTTTGTTGTTTTTTTTATTTTTAATTTAAATTGTCTTAGCTTATGTTTACTATGTTACGCCCAAAACCACCCACCCATAAATATATACTTTGGAGTCACCCTCCACCAATGAATTGCGGTACACGCAAAACCATCCACTAAGTGGATGAAGCACTCCCCAAGCCTTAGCATGCCCCATACACTAAACGGGCCAATACCAAAATTGATATCAATCAAATTGAACTAAACGTTCCATTTGCCTATATCAATTTCAATAATTCAATATCAAAGAAATTGAACTACACGTGCAGTTTATCCATATTGAATTCCATAAAAACCCAAAACGTGATGAAGCAGATGTTCACACGTAAATTCCCCTGGTTCCAAATCTGTGGACCAGATGACCAACTCTTAAGTAAAGTTGGTAAAAAGCATAAAATGCACGGCGACACCGTCCCCTTAAATCCTATTCAAGGAAACATTTCCTATACGGAAAAAAGGACGGCTATCGTAAAAACACTCGCTGAACAACAATACCCATAAGATACAAAATATCTTTGGCTCTGATGTTCAGTAAAAAAGAAATTACCAAGTCTGGGCACTGTGAGAAATCCCAGGTAATACTTAAGGGATTCCAGATGGTTGTCGATCCAAGGTACAATACCTTGGGATCAGACAAAGCATGTGCGGGCTCACAAAAGAGATCCTAATACAAAGGATCTCGAGTGCGATCATCGCAACACGTTGCCTTGTGTTAGCGAACGAGAAAAAGAGGGTTTCCTGCGATCAAACGATCGGAAAAGGAAACGAGTTGGTTTTTGCTGGTGGACGAGGACGGTCACAGATTTTGAGAACAAAATCACATTTTTCTATAATTATATATTAAAAAAAAGGAAAACTAAAGAAACATAAAACACTATATGAATATGATCAGTGTTTAGAAATATATCGAAAATAAACGATGCCTTTTTGTGTTTAAGTGACAAATAATTTTCAAACAAAAAAAAGAGAATAGAAATGTGCAACTTGTTAACTTTGTGTAAATGAATTAAGTGAAATAAATATATCTTTTGTTCCCAACGAGGAAAAAGTGCAGCCAGCGTGTTTTAAATTAGAATCAGCTTATAGCTGTGTCACTTAAGTGCCGTTCTAAAATTCCAAACGGATTACGACCAAGGACCAATCAAAAACAAATGACCAGCGGGAAGAAGGATAGCCATAACCCTACAACAGGGAAGTACTCCTAATTCAAAGGTCAAAGTAAAGGACAAGGTATACCAAGGAGTACCTCCATCGCCACCTCAACAATTAAACCAAGTAAGTAATCTATATACATACATTTATTTTTGCAACCAAACCGTCGGCCCACGACGGAGAGATATAAATATAACATATTAAATACACAACAACTATAAATTATCACTATTGCTAACACGTCTGTTAGTTGTTATACGTTCACAACTTTACTAAAGTACTTTCAAACATTAAATATGACCTAAGTAAATTGTTTGTTTGTTTGTTTGCAGACGCATTTATTCACAAAGTCTTTTTTTATGTTTTACAATTTTAGTCTAAATGCTAAACTTATCTTAATAATTTTACTACATAATGTAATTTACTGGCTCTTCACAAGCACTCTAAATTATACAATATTATATGCTTAATTTATGCCTTTCAGCTTACATTTTCTTTTATTTATTCTTAATATAATACACATACATTATAAAAAAATAAACTATTATCTTAGAGGTCTACCTCTTCTTCTTTTAGAGGCATTATGACAAAAAAAATAAAGATTTTTTTTTTTTGGAGGATGCAAAAATTTTAAAAACAAAATAATAAGTGCTTAATGAAAACAAAAAAGATGAAATAACAAAAATTAACGGGAAGGAGGGCAAAGGAAAAGGAAGGGAGGAAGCTGCGCCAGAGCTGAATATTATATCTGAGGACGTGAAGTCCTTTCTTCGTTTTGGAGCCACCACCAGTTGGGGGTGGTTCGGTCTTTTATTGATTTATCTCTTTCACTGATCACCATACTGAATCGAAGTCGGTCTGGCCTATTAGAGATATCGCTATTGTGGACAATTCGTTTATCCCTAGCACCACGGAAAGCGTGGTATATAATAGGTATTCCACCCTCATCTTGGATTAGACCTTTTCCGTCCAAGAAGAGGAACGCCTCTGGGGGAATGAACCCTTCTGGAGGGTACTCTCCAGATACATATCGTTCGGATAATACGCTCCCGCGATAAGATTATTTACACTGCACATTGCTCTTGCAATGTGGCCACGAATAATTTTTATAATGAAGTTGTCTATCCTAGTTAGTCCTGATTTATCATACAGGGTTTTATTAGGGTAAAATTTCTGGTATCGTGACTCTGGTGTTCTATTAAGTCCGAGGCAGGAACGCAAACACTGTCTCTCGAACACGCGAATCTTTTCCATGTGGAATGGGGATATATTGTACCATATTGGACAGCCATAGACCAACACTGGTCGGATGAATGCCGAATATGAAATTATTTTAACTTTTGGATTGAGAATGCTGCTTCGGAATAGACTTTTTGTGGGAGCAAATGCGTTTCTTGCTGCAAAGAGAGTGACTGCTATATGCTTGTCAAAGTATAAATACTGATCAAGCCAAATACCGAGATATCTGACTACATTTTTCACTTGTAGTGGGAGATCATTATTCCCTACGATAGAGAAATTTTTCCAATTGTACTTTGTATCCTGAGAGGCCCTGGAGAGCGGTGTTCTGAAAAGGATAGTCTCGGTTTTGTGGAAATTAATTTTTAGTTTCCAGTCATTACAAAAACGTTTTATTTGATTGAAGTCGTCCTGGAGAAGTCTATTGATGACATCTATTTTCTCTCCTGTTCTGTATACCACAATGTCGTCTGCGTATGCAATGGCATTGTTAAGCGTACCCACTAAATCACTGGTGTAAATATTAAACAGAATGGGAGAATTCACCGCCCCTTGTTGTAAACCGTTTGTAATTTTGAAGGTCTTGCTTGAGAATATATCTCCGCATTTTACCACAAATTGCTTGTCCGTTATCATTTCGTAAATGTTGTACAATAGATAATGAGGCATTCTCAGGTTTTCTAACTTATGAAGAAGTCTACAGCGTTAAGCAAGGATAGTGAAGAAGGTGAATTGAACACACGATGAAACGATTGAAAAGCGAAGCAGTGAAGCATCAGACTACTGGCCGTGTTTAGAATTTGATTTCCAAACTCGAGTATATTCCACTGGTGTGAATTTTTTTTTTTTTTTTAATCGCTTGGTATACGGTTCTGATGTATTTTTCTTATTCGATTTTTCGTTCGGTGTTCTTCGCTATTTTTGCTTGTGAATTGTGTGTGTATCTGTTAGAATCGCTACAAGTCCTTCTAACACGGTGTCGAAAGCCTTTTCAAAGTCAACTAAGCAGGCACCTGTGCATTGGCGCTTTGTCTTGTTCCATTGTATGTCGGAAACAAGCTTTGACGCGGCATGCACCGTACTATGTCCCGCTTTAAAGCCAAGCTGGTTGTTGGGGATGATTTCATTTTCATCACACTAGTTCATCAGTGCTTTGTTTATGATCTTCTCGAAAACCTTGCTGATATTTGGCAGCAAGCTAATCGCGCGAAGGTTGGTTGGATTGGTCCTATCTTTACCCTTTTTAGGGATGGGGTGGACTATTGCAGTTTTCCAGTGGGTTGGATAGTATGCCTTATTTAAGGCGTTGTTGAATAGCGTAGTGTAGATTTTTACTGCTTCAGGAGGCAAATGTTTTAAAACTACGTTTGGGATGCCATCTATCCCAGAAGACTTTTTGCTTTTGATTGACTTAAGGATGTTCGTAAGATCATCCTTACTCACAAACATATTCATATTCTGGTTACTCCTGGGGAGTCCGCTCTGTTATTTTCACTGAATGTGGTAAAACTACGGTTTTGGTTCCTCCAGGTACAAAGTTGATTTCTCAGTGAGCTGTAGGTCTGGAATGCGTTGTTTTCGAGGATCGTATTGGAGTGAGTGGATTCGTTCACTCTGTATACTGCTTCGAAACATGCACCAATTGAGTTCACTTTGTCTTGCGGGTCTTCGACTAATATTACTTCTTCGTTGGAGTTGATATGCTCCAGATTGAGTCCTGAGTTCAGCATTGCTTGACAATTCTCAGGAGTCCGTGGGACTCGCAAATATGGAATGTCATTGTGATCTTTCTTTCGAAAAGTTTTATTGATTTGTGAGAACACATTCGATCCGCTAGCTTGAATGGCTTGTATTTTGATCTTCCACTCTTCATTTATTCTTGAACGGTAATTGTCACGGATCAATTTTTGGAGATTTTTGATTAGGGACTTAAGTGTTCTTATTTCCTGACTATTTGGGTCGCTGAACTGTCTATAAAGTCTTTTCAGCTTTGAGAGCATAATGCTCTTTTGCTTATACAAAGCGTCAATTACTGATGTCCTGTACTTATTAGTATAACCGTCGGTATGGGGAACTTTAGGTATGGAACGATTCATTGCATTGGTAATAATATCGTCCAATGTTATTAAGTAATGATCGATTTCGTCGTTATGGAGGTTTCTAATAGTCGGTGGGTCTATGGCACTGTTACGAAGTTCTTTTTTTATTAATCGATCAAAGCGTGACCAGTGAGCTTTTCGAAAATTGAAAGAGTGGATCTGGTCGAACTGCTCTAGTGAATATTGTTCATTTGGGACTTCAATTATGGCTCCAAATCCGTAGTGATCGCTATCGTAATCGATTGTGCGAAGACAGTTTCGCGTAGTTAGATCTGTGCCTGGCAAGTTTATTCGATCGTCTATCATAAGTAAATCCAGAAATGAATTTCCTTTAGGATAAGACGGTGTACTTGTGGCGTACAGTTCTAATCTGCGCTCGATAGCATTCATTTGCCACCAATCATATAAAGCATTGCCTCTTGTGTTCGTGGTTAAGTTACCCCAAGCACTATGCTTGGCGTTGAAATCACCCGCTATTAGGAAATAGTTGTTGTCCGAGTCTAATTTCAGTTGTCGAAATAGCATATCAATTTCATTGATAAATTGCTTACGCTGGGTAGCTTGAGGGGCATAAATGGAGACCACATACAGGTGCTTTTGACTTCTCAACGGAATATCTATTATGCAGGCTTCCAACACCTGAAATTTGTGTACTTCTGTACTATAAATTACCTTATGATAAAGACCTTTTTTAATTAAAACTGCAACCCCACCCCCTTGAGTAGAATGTGGCCTGTCACGTCTGATTATCTTATAGTTTTTATAGGCAATTTTGTGCCTTTGGTTTAGCTTAGTTTCACTTGCGAAAAGTACATCAGGGGATTCGACTTCAAGCATGTTGCCTAGATTATCTCTTCTGTCTATGTGTATTAGTGAATTTACGTTCACCGAAATAATTTTTAGTTTTGGTTCAGTTAGAGGGTCGACGATTTTGATGGAAGGAGTTATTTGAAAACACAGCCGAACCGAGCATATCTATTCGGGCCATTTGTTCCGTCAGTATTTTTTGAAAATTAGCAAATTGTGTTTGCATGGCCGATATCATATTTAATATCTCAGGTTGCGCATCTACTGCCGGTATTTGCCCATTGGTATGTGAGGATTCCACGGGGACTCGTTGCATAGAATTGCCCGTGATTTGTGCATATGATACACGCGGGGCAACGAAATTAATATAAGAACGAGTTTTAATTTTTTTCTCTTCTGCCACTTGCTTTTGTTTTGATTCCCACTTTAACTTCATATGTTGAAATTTGGGACAACCCCTAAAATTTGCCGTGTGTCCTGTATTTTTACATAGTACACATGACAGTGTTTCCCTATCCGGAAGCTGTTCCTTTCCCAGCGGACATTCGCCCATGTTATGGTCAGCGAGGCATTTTACGCATCTGAATTTCATATTGCAGTTTGATGCAACGTGTCCAAGTCGATGGCAGCGCATACATTGCAGTACGCGCTCAGATTTTCTAATTTTTTCCCAACTTATAATTTGGTGGCTTAGACATTTTATATGTCTAAGCGCATCAACTTTACTATTAGGACTTAGAGATACAATGTAGAAAGGCAATTTGCGGTTGCACTTTCTAGAATTCGCAGTTGAAAACGGTTTTACACCTGTACATTTTAAACTAGCTGTTTCAACCGTTTTTAATTCCTCGAGTATCTCCTCTGGGGAGAGCGTGTAGTACTCGGTTTTTGCCCTTCCCAAAGCAGGCTTTACTTTATTGTAACCTTCTAGAATCTAGATCTTCGCACAAAATTCTAGTTTTTTCAGCACTAATTCTTTTCGTTTTAAAATCTTTACAAGTCAACTCACCCAACTTCATTAAATCTTTCGCTTCTATGTAACTGATGACAATTGGAGGTATTTTTTCCTTTTATGGTTGCTGTGTGACAGTTTTTGTCTTTGCCACAGAAAATTAATGTTAATTTAATTTTACCTGTAATCTTGGTGTCAGGAATGGTCAGGAATGTACAGTAGTCCCGCTCTTGGCCAGATTAGTCCTTTCAATGGTGAATGATTTAGTTAGAATCCATAGATCATATATTGAAGCTCTTCTATTTCCATGGGTACTGTTACACCTCACTTTACACCCCCTCCCAACACCCATAACATAATTAAGATACCATCATCTTAAAATCATGATTACATCTATTCTGCATATAATGCAATAATTCGCAGTCATTCATCATTCATTCCAATCAAATCATATCGCATACGATAAGTCCATGCCAAAGCATATATCCATCGTGCACTTGACCTTGCATTTCGTTTCGCATTACGAAAAGCAAAACCAGACCTAAACGGTCTCAGTTTACGAATACACATGTTAACAAAAATAATACATGTTATTCGAGCGCCAGCAACATGATCGAGGAAGACCGGCTGCGACACAGTTGAACCTCGGAGAAATGTTGATCGCAGCGAAAATGGCGGACGCAGCGAGAAGTCGCAAACGATTTGCACGTAGGGCAATGCACTGAAATTGCTACTGCAAATCGAGTTAATATATGAATCGCTTCTGCTGCAATTTTTGCAGCGATTATTGAAAATTGCGAATTAAGAATGACAGGCAATTAACCCCCAATTAGGCTACACGCGCTGGGTGGAAAAATTGCTTCATCTGCAATTGCGGATAATTAAATTGGTATATAAGGTGGCTGCAAGTGAGTAGTAATGCGCACAGTAATTGAAAGCAAGAAGACTGCGGCCAACCGTAAGTAGAGCGGGTCTTCTTGCAATTAAATTACTATAGGGCAGTTTAGTGTAAAAGTAACAAGTGTAACTAACTTTAAGGGATCGACATTCCCGACGAATAAAATATCAAGTTAAGTGAAATAAAAGTGTTTTATTGTCAATCGCACAGGAGCCTGTCGCCAAGGAAAAGCCGCGCTGAATTACCAAGTAAGTTTCCGACTAATACCACATAAGTAGACAACAACAATACGACATTTTGGCCATTAGCCGCCCAATAATCAAATAACAAATGATAACATCTGGGGTTACGCTCAGGTGTTACATTTTGATAAATAATTAATAAATGATAATATCTGGGGTTACGCTCAGATATTTCATTACAATAACTATTATTAACAACCATAAAACAAAAACTACCGTCTGATAACCAAATATTTAAATGTTTATATCGGAGGTCAAACTTCGATATAACATTTTGGCGCCCGAGCAGGGACTAGGGAAGCCCAAGTTTTGATAACTTGTAAGTGCTTTTAAAAAACCTAGCCAATATAATAACTAACCTCAATTGTACTGGGCAAAAGACACCTTACCCCGTCACTCGGAGCTGAGTCTGGCTTCGAGGGTACAATCTGATAACCCATTTCTCAAATCAAACAACAACAAAAACGAACACTTCACAAAACTGGTGACGGAGGACCAGCTTACGAAACACATGAACTCTGAAGATCGCCATCCAGATGACCAGAGGCCCCAATTCCCGCGGCGCGGACGACAACTACATGCCAACCAATTACTGGCAAATACATGCGAGGCATCTTGGAAGATGCAGCCCAAAGCCCACAACAAAACACAAAAAAAAAACACACACACAAACAAAAGCAATACAAAAAAAAAGGAGAGAAATATCAATCCAACTCAGCAGCAGCCAATGTGACTACATCAATCGTCAAAAAGATACCTGTAACCACAACAATCAAAAATCAAATCATCAATAAAAATTAATGGAAGACCAGGTCATAATGTTCAACTGTAGGGCGTGAAGCTTACCTGGCAGCACCAAATAACACAACACCAAAGACAGCAGAAACCCCCAGTGACAACGGCTATCAAGCACCATACCAGTAGGAAACAGCAGCACAGCACGACACCAGTAGTAACAGTAGCAGCAGTCAATAGAACCGAGTAAGCAAACAATTTTTTTTATATATACGATTTAGTTCCTATATATCTTTACATAAACAAACCCTTAAAATACACTGTCGTAGACCATATTGTGCACTTAGTAATCCTAGGGAACAATTTCCACCCCTACATAAACAAATAATTTACGGGATAGCAAATGTTTTAAAATTTAATTTAATAAGTCACCTTAATTTTTAATTATCCCTACGACCATCATCTGCCACCAACACTCGTTACTCGACCATTCCACTGTCTTTCTTCTCCATATCTCTCCATACTGCGACCACTAATCTTTGGGAAGCATTTCCACTACAATAATACAACAATCGCGTACGAAAGCGTTTTAAAGACTAATAAATCTCCCCTTTTTAATTATCACTAAGACCTAGTCTACTTACTTAACCGCGTCACCCTCTGTCGAAATCATGCCCATCGACTTCGTTAAAATCGCAAAACTTACTTCCCAGCTTGTACCAGTCTTCTCGGGCGGGCACAGTCCCCTGGTTGACAATGAGCTACAAGTATTTTTAGGATGCTGCAGGAAGGTAATCGGATGCCTACCTGCAGAAGAGCACTCCGCGTTTTTGACAATATTCCCCACGCGTCTACGAGGTGAGGCATACGTATTAATTGCCTCAAACCCTCCCCACACCTTCGAGGAAGCCGAAAGACTCCTCAAAAATACCTACTTACCTCGGGAAACATACCAGGAGTTAGTGAATAAGCTGATTACGATCCAACAGCTACCCTTGGAAGCCCTCATCACTTTTACCGCAAGGATAAAGCAGATGCTGATGGTTTGCAAGGAAGCCGCGGACCAAAAATACGGTGTGACAGCAGCCTCCGCTGTGAAGATACAGTTGGAGGACTTCGCCAAAAACGCACTAAAAAGTGGCGTCAACAACTCACACCTCTGCCAATATTTACTGACCCTGGGGGATGGAACGGTAGACGAATTAATTCAAAAAGCTTTAGATATGGAAAAGCTACAACAGGCCGCGTTTCTCACACAACAATATAGCGTCATACCAGGTTCTACTCAACCCCTTCACGTCTCTAATTCCTTGAATCAATTAAACACACGAGCCGTACCTCTCAACCCAAATACTCCACTTACCTCGGGTCTCCACTATGCAGATTTCCCTCAACAATGCAGAAAAAATGACACTGCAAAACAAAGGCAAAACGAGCCTTGTACAAAACGTTTGCGTTTAATTACCAAAATCATATGCAATTACTGCCACAAAAAGGGACATACATATAGTGACTGCCTCACACGGAGAAACACTCCGCCCCATACGCCTTATAGTCACGACATTACAAACTACCAGAAGTCAGAAGACTACACGAATATCATTAATTCAAACATTAATACAAACCATTCAAGAGAACCAAATCAACACAGGGCCACCCCCTTGAATTCTCCTAACAGCACTTACGTTGAAAACTCGCCTAAGGTTTATAGCATAAGAATAGCCTGCGATTTTTGTGGTCGGCAAGGCCATCACGTTTCGGACTGCCGCCAAAAGGCAAAATGGGAATCCCGGAATAAAAGAAACACGTCCGGCCCAAAAGAATCACGAAATATCCGCAATTCAGAATACTCTCAGCCAGCACTAACGATCGTACCCACAATTGATACGGGTCTAAGCGACCATGCTCTACTAGGGAACGATTCCTTTTCTGAAAACTATTGTATTAATGGTCCAAATCAGCAACTTAGGTTCCCACGTACTAAACGAAATCCTGAAGAGTTTAGTATTCCACTGAACTCCAAGATCGAATATCCACGCCACAAAAGGGCAGCCGATGTAGGGCAAGTTATAGACCAAGCGGTCGGTCATACCGCCTGTAACACCCCCAAGGATTCTTCCAAAAAAGAATCTGGTTGCGAAACCCCAGTGACGGCGGAAAATTTTCAACAAGCAAACCTAAGTAACCAACAGCTAACCTTCCCTCGCACGGAACGAAACCCAGAAGAATTTAGCATTCCCATGGAATCTAAAACCAAAAGCCCAAATCACAAACGGACAGCCGATGTGAGACAAGTTACAGTCACAGCGGGACCCAAAGAGGTCAGATATACCGCCTGTAACCTCTCCAAGAGTTCTCTTACTCGAGAAACTGGCTGCGAAACCTCAGCGATGGTGGCAAACAATCAACTGGTAGAAGAAGTTCACGTGCCTGTACGATCTCACCGGACCAAAGCTGTTCCAGTGGAACCAAAAGAGGAAACGCTCTGTCTGAACCAGAAATCACGCGATGGAGCCTTCCTACCGGACATTTCACTACCAGTAAGTACAACCAATAAAAGAATCTTGCGCATACGCCAGATTTGCGACTCTACTGACCAACAGGGACGCAACCCAGAGCCCGGTCATCAGTCACAAACTCAAAACAAACTACCCCCAATACTAGGAAATGGGATAGAACATCCAGTAGCAACAAGAAGCTACCACACTGGGTTCCCACACCCACCAATAACCAGCATCCCAACTGTTCAGCTACCGATAGACGTTAGTGTTGAAAGAAACACAACTCTAGTAGTGGACAACGGAGCTGAAAGAAACCCAAATGGCAAGCGAGCCATAAATAAAGGCAACACCTTTACACTAAATTCTAAGAGGAACCCAAAGTCAAGTGGCAAGTGCCCTAGCTCCTCACAAAATAAAAAATTGTGGAAAAAACCCACAATAATCAAAAACAAACAAACCCAAGATAAAGGCAACACCTTTACATGGAGAAACATAAAAAGGACATATAAGACATGTTCAGAAACAGACAGCTCATACGCTAGCTCCTCTCAAAACAAAAAATTGTGGAAAAAACCCACAATAATCAAACTGAAGCAAATCCAAGACAAAGGAAACACCTTTACATACAATTCTAATCAGAGAAATACAAAAAGGACATATGAGACATGTTCAAATACGATAAACTCATATTTTAGCTCACCGCAAAACAACAAAAAATTATTCTTGCAAAGGTCCACAACAACCGAGCAAATCACTCAAACGTTCCATGAGGGAAACAAAATGGTGAAGAAACCCAAAAACCCTAAGGGCCAAACACCCATGTGGAAAGGCCTGTTATTCGTTACGGCAGTAACAAGGCCAAACAAGACAGCCATTGACGTTGGCCAAAAATTGATAATAGTTCGAAATGGTAGGTTAAAACCATATTCCAAGATTAGCTAATTTCAATACACACCTATTACCTAGCCCAACACATTTGCTATCTCCAGTAGGTACCACTTTTCAAATTCATGCACAATATGGCCATGTACGGAAATAAAAATAAGATATACAAATTAAACAAGTAACTTACTATTACCACTACCATACGGATGGAAAATAAACCAAATTACTATGTACAAACAAATCCTTTGCTGCCGAAATTAAAAGTAAAGAAATCCATATATGATTACTATTAAAAGTAAACTAATTAGACCATTAGATAAATAATTTCATGTACTATTAAAATTGCAAATAAGCCAACCACTGTCGTACAAAAGTTTTTCTCTACTGATAAAATTAAATTAAAATTAAATATATATATATACAGATAGTAAATATAATTGATTACAAATTATAAAGAAAATAAAAAATGCGAATATAAATACTTTCATTCATCATTACCACTAATGTTAAAATTAATAAATAAACAGGGTTGAACAAACAATCGCTACAAATAAGTTCTACTATTATAAACGCTATTCAAATTACGAAAATCATTAATCATACTAGAAAAAAAAAAAAAAATATATTACTGATACAAATTCCAATACAAACAATTAGTTACATAAAAAATAAGTATAGCACAATATAGTTATACAAACAAAAGGAAACAAAAAAAAAAAAAAAAAACACAATTGTTAATAATAAACTATAAGAAAACATTTATATATATATACCAAAGAAAATCATCAATTCATTCATTAAAGAAAATTTTAAATTACAAATTGTAAATAATTAATTACTTACATATATATATACAGATTATGAAGAAAAACAAAAATTGTTGATAAGTAATATCTATTACACAAAAATTATACAGATAATGAAGGAAATTGTTAGATAATAAACCCTTTATAAAAGGATTATTACAACCACATCTTGTGATTAAAGTATTAAGTAAAAACACAAAAAAAAAAAAAGGAAAACTGCTACTACCTATATGATTTCTGTTAAAAGCAAAACTAATTAGAAAACTATTAATAAATTCATATACTTAAAACAAACCCATCAATATTAGCAGATGCAATAAAACTACTATGTAAGCCCCAATATCCAAAAGAAAAGAAATTATATATATATACATATACATACAGAAAATTAAGAAAAAACATTTGTAATATCTAAGACTAATACAGATAAAATAATGAGTTAACACAAAAAAAAAATATATATATATAATTATTGCAATGTTACAGAGAGACAAAACAAATTGTTAACTTACGCCAAAACACAGAAGAAAACTCTATGGGCAAACTACAACATAATGCACTAATACATGTTAGAAACCATAGAAAATACTTATGTAAATACACACCACTCATAGAAGAGAAACTTGAATAGGTAAACACCAAACTCAACTCACAACTGCAACCCACTCTTATACCACAGAAAATCATTCGTACCGATGATTTTCTTTCTTTCAAGGGGGGAGGAGTGTTACACCTCACTTTACACCCCCTCCCAACACCCATAACATAATTAAGATACCATCATCTTAAAATCATGATTACATCTATTCTGCATATAATGCAATAATTCGCAGTCATTCATCATTCATTCCAATCAAATCATATCGCATACGATAAGTCCATGCCAAAGCATATATCCATCGTGCACTTGACCTTGCATTTCGTTTCGCATTACGAAAAGCAAAACCAGACCTAAACGGTCTCAGTTTACGAATACACATGTTAACAAAAATAATACATGTTATTCGAGCGCCAGCAACATGATCGAGGAAGACCGGCTGCGACACAGTTGAACCTCGGAGAAATGTTGATCGCAGCGAAAATGGCGGACGCAGCGAGAAGTCGCAAACGATTTGCACGTAGGGCAATGCACTGAAATTGCTACTGCAAATCGAGTTAATATATGAATCGCTTCTGCTGCAATTTTTGCAGCGATTATTGAAAATTGCGAATTAAGAATGACAGGCAATTAACCCCCAATTAGGCTACACGCGCTGGGTGGAAAAATTGCTTCATCTGCAATTGCGGATAATTAAATTGGTATATAAGGTGGCTGCAAGTGAGTAGTAATGCGCACAGTAATTGAAAGCAAGAAGACTGCGGCCAACCGTAAGTAGAGCGGGTCTTCTTGCAATTAAATTACTATAGGGCAGTTTAGTGTAAAAGTAACAAGTGTAACTAACTTTAAGGGATCGACATTCCCGACGAATAAAATATCAAGTTAAGTGAAATAAAAGTGTTTTATTGTCAATCGCACAGGAGCCTGTCGCCAAGGAAAAGCCGCGCTGAATTACCAAGTAAGTTTCCGACTAATACCACATAAGTAGACAACAACAATACGACATTTTGGCCATTAGCCGCCCAATAATCAAATAACAAATGATAACATCTGGGGTTACGCTCAGGTGTTACATTTTGATAAATAATTAATAAATGATAATATCTGGGGTTACGCTCAGATATTTCATTACAATAACTATTATTAACAACCATAAAACAAAAACTACCGTCTGATAACCAAATATTTAAATGTTTATATCGGAGGTCAAACTTCGATATAACAGTACCATTGAAACAATTTGGTATTTTATAAACAGCTCTCCAGGACAGTGATCAGCATTTAATTACAAATAGATGTTCGTGACACTGTACAAAAAATTATAGTTTGCTGTTTTTGCACGTTCACACTCGGGTCATATTTGAGTTAGGATTTATATGAAGGGTAAATTTTCTGAACCGAACCATTGGAAAGAATCTGACACTGAGAATTTTAATTAATTATTAGATATATTTAAAACGTAACAAACAATTTTAACACTTTTGGGAATCTAGTGTATTTTTGAACAATGCTCCTACTACTTTTCAATTTTTTATCTTTACTTTTCAAAACCGAAAAACACGGGCTTCTTTTCTTCTTTCCAACCAATCTCTACCGGGACGACGAACAACCGTATTTCTTCCTCTGCTTTAATCAACTCCAAAACGGAATTCCAAAACCGTATATCAAAAACATTGACCTGTTCTCTCTCTCGCTCCCCATCAACGTCCACTTCGAAAACCGAATTCGAACTCGAAGAGCTGCACGATCCACACCCGAATCGGGGCGTGTTCGAAAACTCACTTGTGGATCGCGCAACTCCTCCACCACCTTACCATCATACCATTTTAAAACAAATTATATTAAAATTACAAATTATCGAAGGATGGTGGTGGCGGAAAACGCACGTAACAGCTGTTGTTGCTCGTCCTTGGCTGTCTTTGTCTGCTGCAGTTGTTTCTGATGCTGGTGTTGAGCGTCCATTGTTTCGCTTATTTGTAGCGAATGCTGTTGCTGCCGCTGGTGATTTGTTTTTTGCTCTCTTTTTGCTTCGGTTTCATTCCGTCTTTTGTTTCGCTCTTCCAGGGCTGCTCGTACTTGTTTGGAAAGTTCTTCGCGTTTTTTGATGAGTTCAGCAATTAAGCTGTTTAGGTCATCGTCTCCTTCGGGAATGTTTGACTCCAGTATCTCCAATTCCTTAAATTTGTTCCCTGCTCCTGAGTAACAAGTATCCTTGGCAGGTACATTTTCTTCTGTGACGGTTTTTTTCATCACATTTGATTTTTGTCGTTCCATTGACAGGTTTGAGCGGACTTTATTTGCCACTAGGCTGTCGTCTATACTTGATACTTCGTTCTTCCTTTTGGTAATTTTTTTAATTGTTTTTGAATTAGCGATTACACATGAGTGTGCCATTTTTAATTCGACGCTCTTCGTCTTGCCCATTTTGATTTAGACACACACACACTCATTTTTTTTTTCTTTTTTCTTTTTTCGCTGTGCCACGCGGGCCGAGCTGCGAAAAACACTGTTTATTCACGAATTCACGGACAGACGCACTCGATATTCTTTGTTTTAGAGCTGCTCACCGTCTTAGGATGTTTGTCACTTGACGAACGACGAGCGAATGGGGGCTAAGTAAATTGTCTTACACGGAGAATGAATTTTAGCCTCGAGTGGCGTGCCCTAGCGCAATTGAGGTTGAGAAGCGACTGCGTTAAATGCGACGAAATTAAATTTTACTCCGGGCGGCGGCGTGATCAACCGCGATGGGAAATGACAAGCGACTGACTTGAATCAGGGGTGAAATTCGTATTTCATCCCACACACCGATTACTTCGGTTGACAATCACCGGCACTACAACCGGGGACCGGTCTTGGCCTCATTTAGCAAATCCTGAGGCTTGTTAAATTTTCCTTAATGATTTGTTTTTTCTGGGCGAGGTCATTAGTCTTGCACCAGAGGGTCCCCGACGGGGAATCGAACCCCGGTCGCCCGCGTGACAGGCGGGTATACTAACCACTATACTCTCGAGGAGCCATTTAATACAATACTTTCCATTTAATTGCATTTTGATTGCAAATAATCCTTTTACGATATATGGGTTTTCTTGAGTGGTTTTCTTAATAAACTTAGTATTCGCCGATGTACGAGTATTTTCAAACCTGCGCAAACGAACATTACTGATTTTGGCTGGCAAGTATTTTCCGGGTTTCATTCTTTAAAATACGAAGTATTCACCGTTCGTAGTCTGCCCATCTCAGGAAATGGAATGCAAACTACAACTACGCTCAATCCAACGGCTACGAAATAGCAAGTAAGCGACAGTTTACAACAGCGCACGTTCTCTGTTAATAAATTTCCATGCGCATTCATCTCATTCTCAATAATCCAATTTGGCACGTTCACCCACCTGTCGGACTTGCAGTAATTGCCTTTATCATTCGAGTCTTAATTCTAGTCGAACAGCGGCTAACTAATAGGCGATGACGTTGTTAGTCGTACATTACAAACTCTTCCGTATGCGCGAGCGCTATTGTTGGCAAGTTTTCAAACTGAGGAAATTATTTGTGTTAAACAAGCCGAAGTTCGATAACTAGTGGATCAATAAGTTAATGTACGAGGGGATTAATTTAAATGCCAATCAGGATGTTGTTGGGTGTGATTCCGTCAGATTTTTTGCAGCTATTTTCAAGAGCTGACTTTGTGATAGAAGGACTAATTTCAATAATTTTATTAGATTTACTGCTTTTAGTTTTTTTTTTTATTTAGCTATAAGGAATAACAACAAACAATATTACAACGCATTCCGGGGGGATTTCACATTTTTCTCCTTAATCGGAACTTTAAAAAAATTAGTGGTCATTTCGAATCGTTTTTTTATACATAAATACATTTATATAACATGACTCAATATAAATATAAATTCTTTTTCGTGGTAAAGATTAAGACGAAATAAATGGACTGTTGAAAAAATTCACTAATCTAAACCCATCAACGTCAAAACAATAAACTGCGGAATGTGATATTTTTAAAACAAGCAAGCACTAAAATCGTTTAATGATTACGTGACAACGGATAGATTTTTTTTTCGTTGCTTGCGTGCACGTACTATACTGCAAAGGCGATTTCTCTTACCACGTTGTAATATGTCATGTTTAAAAGAAAAATTAAAGACGACGTAATAGAAAAGGAAAGTATATTTCGTGACTCGTCTTTGCACTATCCTTCCGATCAATCATTTGTTTTTCTTTAGAGAGAATAATTAAAGTCCATCATGTCAGAGGCGTGCTTAATCATTGCGGTATAGATTAATATATTGAATTTTGGTGAAAATTCCTATATCAGGAATTGCTCTAATTGATTGTAGCAAGCAGAAGATTTTCTACTTCGATACTTTTCTACTCAGTAAACAGATTCTATGTATAATCGTTGCCGAATACACTTGAATTGAACCATGCGTAAACTTTATTACTTATATTTTATAAGCGATTAATGTTTCTGTAATTACCTAACCTGTCTCCATTATTGTGCCACACCCGCTTCTCTTAATTTAAGTAATGATTGTGTAAAAGGGGTTCCGCGGAATCACGTAAAGCTACAACAATCAAAATTTAGTTTCAGCCGTCGGAACAACCGGACATTTGATATAAAGTTCACATTTACTCTGTCGAATATCGTTTAAACGTTTCTTTTCGTAGCCTCGAGGTGATTATCCTAAAAATGCTGTTAAAAACTACATTAAAACCAAATCATGAGTACAAACCAGAAAATAAAAAATATGACGTTCTGAAGGGGCTTTTTCTGTTAACCCGTTTGGGTTTAGACGCCTGGGTTATTCCAACCAGGGTGGATATATAGAAGTAATCGACTAATTTAAAAACTGGATTAAGAAAATGTATGTGAAACATATACCTCAACAAAACATACGTAATTCTTATACATGGACAAATTGCGCAATTTGTGTGATATGTCCGAGAGGTTTACATAATATGCAATATTATTTGTTCGATCGTCTTCATACAGGTAATGCTTGGATTACTTATTACTTATCACTTATTCGACTGTCCTCATATAGATGACAAAGACACTCGGCGATCACTAATTAAGACATGCTCGCCTGTACAAGACATAGTCGGTCCATATTAATGATAAGCTTCATAATCATCGCCACTACAACCGGGATTCGGTCCTAGTCTTCTTAGCATGTAAAATTTGATAAATTTTCCATAATAATTTGTTTTTCCGGGCAAAGTTATTACCCTTGCGCCAAAATGATAAGCTTACACATAAGCTTAGTTCTGCTAGTGTAGGCTTAGTGTATTCGGTTCTTATCCATCGTAGACATTTTTCTACACTACGGACAGTTAATTTCCAGATTCATCAACGTCCTACGTTGTAACCCACTAAAGTTTGGGAAAAAATACAATTAGAAAAATGATGTTTTCTACACATTTTTCATTAATCCACAATTCTTTGGTTAAAATCATTTTACAAAAACGGCGGTGAATTTCTGCTGATATAAAAATATTATTATTATTATTTATTGGCCTAAGGGAACCCGTAAGTTCATGACTTCCCCGACTTGACTCCGCCATCGTTCTCTGTCCCGTGCGCTTTCCTTTGACCACGGTTGACAATCCGATCCGATTTCCTCAAGGTCAAACTTGACATTGCCCTCCCGTCTCCGTCGCGGCCGTCTCCTCGGTCTCTTTCCCGTTGGTCTACCATCAAAAATTCTACGCACGGTCCTATCGTTGCCCATTCGCGCCACATGTCCGGCCCATTTTAATCTCCGCGACCTGATTACTCTTACTATTGTGGGTTTGCGGTATAGCTGTTCCAATTCGTGGTTGTGGAGTTGTGGGGCTTTTCAGGGCCCGAAGAGCCATGCATCGCTCGATCCCCACCTTCCCAGCGATGCGACTTACCTTGAAGTAGAACCTTCAGGAAAATTATACAACCTTGCTGCGGCATTAACCGCCAACCAATTCGCTGGAATTAATTCGGTTATCCCCAAGGATAACCGACATAAATATATATTAGGCAGCTTACCTTTTTTGGGGGCTTTTCCAAACCTCTTCCCCATGGTCTTTCCTGAAAGCATAATTCATGGCAAGATTATCATCTTGCCATGACATCAATTCATCAACCGAGCTTCCGCGACCGAACAATGGATGGCACATATCCACCAACACACGCTGATCATTCCGTGTGTTATTTTCGTACCCATTCATTGACCTAGCATTATTTCGGGTTGCTTGCACAGCTGCAAGCCAGATTTCCAACGGCATGTCTACGATCTATCTTTCCTAAAGTAAGGAAGATCAAATCAAACATTGGCCTTTCAGGCGCGCATATTTGCTTGGATCTTAGCATGACCGATTTTATGATCCGTTGCCGTTTCTTGGAACGATCACCAGCATCGGTCATGGCCACCAATTTTAGTTTACACAAAGTAAACATTCAAGCGGATACTTTCGCCTGACAGTGCCTTCAACGGGATTAACATATCCCTAAAATAACATGCATCGAATCGTACGACCGAAATTTGTTTATTCTAGATGATCTAACAACGGCCATGCCCAATGTTCGATTCATTTTTCCAAGATACATTTCTGCCTTCGGCAAGGGTTTTATTGACTCACGTCAATCAAAAGAATCTATCCCTTGCGTATGGCGGCAGTTTATCTTGCCCAAACATGTAGCAGCGGATTCGATCTGCTACATGAGTTTTTCTCTTTTCCTTTTTGTTTGGACCTTCGCCATTGGCGGCGAATCCTTTAGTTTTTTTTTTTTGTTGGATGTCTGTAAAGAGACATCCAAAAAGGAGTCAGATTGTATCTCTCTAACCTACCAGACGTGTCGAGATTCGTGTGTGTCAGAGTTGAGTCCTATCAACGAATCAAGAGTTTTTCGGTCCATTTTTCTCCGCGACAATTGCAAGTGCTAATTTAAGAGCTGGGCCGCTCCGCTCAACGATCAGTATTCATCGTTTGAATTTACCATCAGATAAAAGTTAGACGGTACCGAAGTAAAGGTGTAAACTTATCATCAATTGGAAGCCGAGCAGTACCGATGTGACGAACAGTGTTGAACGTTAAATTTGTCATCAAGCATCTATGTTTAAAATTAAAAACAGTATTCATGTTGTAATGTGATTGCAAGAAAGCTAACCAGTTAAGGTAACGAACAGTGTCAACGTAACGAACACGATCTATGTGTAAAATTGAAAACAGTATTTATGTTTTAATGTGATTGTATGAAAGCTAATAAGTTAATGTAACGAGTAGAATTTTTAACGTTTACAATTGTCGCCAAACGAAACAACACAATTAAAAATAATATCAATAAAGAAAACTCTTAAATAAAAAAGGTGTATAATTTTGTTGGACCATCATTAGTTTTCTCGAAGTAAGTGAAGTGTATCGGAGGTGTTGCTGAACCCACGCCCATGACGGCGTACGAGCGACATTACCCACAGAGTCTCCTTCATTGTTCTTCCGCCTCGTCATATTTACCTCCAAAGATACCCGTTAGGACTTTATTCTCAAATACGCGGAATTTGTTTTCTTCCTGTTTTGTGAGAGCCCATGTTTCGCTTCCGTTTAGAGCAATCGGCATGATTATGGTTCTATGGACACGGAGCCTTATGTTACGTGATAGCAGTTTGAACTTCAGCAGTTTACTGACTGTGTGCCAAGTAGCATTGTCGGAATGCAGTCTTTTGTTAATTTCCTTCGACATTTCGTTACTGGCGATCAGTATTGTTCCCAGATATTTAAATTCTTTAACTTTTTCAAATATCTTGCCTCTGACGTTTATATGTGTTCCCTGAGGTCCACCTGCTCTCGCCGTAGTCATGTATTTTGTTTTGTCTTCATTTATTTCTAGGCCCACCTAGATGATTTCACTGTTTTTACTTACAGTTTCCAGATTATCGCCCAAAACGGCGATGTCATCCGCACATGCGAGCACTTGTATGACCCCGTTCAGGGATGATCCGGCCATGTTGTCGTCTTGTACCTTTCTGATCACATACTCGAGCACAAGGTTGAAAAGACATGGTGACATGCCATCCCCCTGTTTTAGTCCGTCCCGGATTTCAACGGGTTCTGAGAGGTGGTTTTGTATTCTAACTCGCCCTTTGTTTTCCTTCATGCAGATCTTAATGAGGGCGGCATATTTTTTCGGTACTCCCAGCTCAACTACAATATGGTAAAGTCTTTGCTTTGCGGCTGAATCGTAGGCTTTTTTGAAGTCAGCGAACCGTTTCTCCGTATTCCCACTTCTTTTCCAGCAATTCCCTTACTGTGAACATTTGGTCGCTCGTTGACCGGTTCCTACGGAGTCCACACTGGTAGGCTCCTAGTATTTCTTCTGTGTACGGTGTGATTCTCGCCAGTATGACATTTGTTAGTATTTTGTATGTGGTTGGGAGCAATGATATTCCTCTGTAGTTTTCGCAGTTAGATCCATCGCTTTTTTGAAAATAGGGACAACTTTAAAGTTTCAAAGCTTCAAAAATTTCACTCTTCCGGAGTGACTTCCTTATCCGATATTGTTTTGATGAGTTGGCGGATTTTTCGAGCGGTTGCCTCTCCTCCATGCTTCATAAACTCTGCCGGTATGCGGTCGACTTCGGGAGCCTTTTTGTTTTTCAATCGATTTATTGTGTCTATAATTTCGTTGAAAGAGGGCGGTGGGATCTGAGGCTCGGCTGTATGTACGTCTGGTGCGTTTATTTGTGGTTGATGGGTGTGCACATTGAGCAGGTTTTCAAAGTACTGCTTCCACCTTGTCACGATATTGTTTACTTCTGTGACCAGACAACCGTTTGTGTCTCAAATTATTTTGGCTCTCCCTCGGTAGCCATTTCTAATTGAGTTTATGCCGGCATACATATCTCTGATGTTATTTGCTCTAGAATTTTCTAGGTTGTTTTCTTCTCCCGTTCGCGTTTTTTTTTGCGTTTGAAAGGCCTGGTTGACTCTTTCCGAATTGTAGCGTATCTATCTGCGTTGACTTCACCACATCTTTCTAAGTGGATCACTCTGAGACGTTTGTTTTGTCCGATATTCCCCCAGCATTCCCCCATGGTTAAACCAAAGTTTGGCCTTAATTGTTTTCTTAAATCCTAATACCTTTTGGGCAGTTTGTTTGGTTGTGTCTCTGATCGATGCACATTTCGTGTCCGCACTATTGGCTTCCTCTTCCTCACTGCTCCCATTCCCTAGGATGCTAAATCTATTCGTATATTCAGCCCTTTTGCGCGGGTTTTTTAGTTTGTCAATGTCGAACTTTTTGCTCGTCTCTCGTGACTGCCCATGTGGGCAGTGGGTTTGCTGTGAGCCGACTCCCAATTTTGACATGAGCCTGTCCCTCGGGAGACCGGGGTTTGATTCCCCATCCGGGAGCCTCTGGCCCAAGACTATTGACCTTGCCCGGAAAAAACAAATCATTATGGAAAATTTAACAAGCCTCAGGATTTGCTAAATAAGGCCAAGACCGGCTCCCGGTTGTAGTGCCGATGATGATGATGATGATGATGATGATCATTTTGATCGCAGTCGCAATCTGTTCCTCTATACGATCTTACGTCAAGGATATTTGTGTGATGTCTTTTGTCTATGGGGAAGTGGTGTACTTGGTTACGCGTTACGCCGTCGGGTGATATCCATGTGGCTTTGTGAAGTTGCTTGTGCTTGAACATCGTGCTTTTCACTACCAGATCTTTTGACGTTGCGAACGTGATGATTCAAATTCTATTAACATTTGAAACGTCGTGTATGCTTTCTTTACCTATAGTTGGTTGGAGGATATCTTCCTTTCCAGTTTTCGCATTGAGATCCCCGACGAGGATTTTGACATGAAATGATGATACCCCATCAAATACTTCCTCTAGGGTCTCGTAGAACGTGTCCTTTGTTTCTTCGTCGGTAGATTCTGTTGAGGCGTGTACGTTTAAAAATACATAGTTCTATGGTGCAACTATGTATGCCCTGTATTTTTAGCACAGACATTCGGCATTAATAAATTTCACATTTTTTACATGGGGCGTAATCTTCTTTCTTATGATGAAGCCAGTTCCGAGATTATGTGTATCGGTACCTCCACATGCCAGTGTAAACCCGCTGGTTTCGATTACTTGATATGGGAATCGCACTTCCTGAAGCGCGACGATGTCCATTTTATATTGTTCCGCATTTTCTACGACCGTCTGTATGGCGCCTGGTTTATATAACGTTCGAACATTCCACGTGCCGACGCGTATATCCCGCTTTTTCCCTACGTGTTCTTTTTGCCGAGTCCGTGTTTTCTAGATGATTGGGCTCCTCGATGGTATAGTGGTTAGTATACCCGCCTGTCACCCGGGAGACCGCGGTTCGATTCCCCGTCGGGGACCCTCTGGCACAAGACTAATGACCTAGCCCAGAAAAAATAAATCATTATGGAAAATTTAAACAAGCCTCAGGACTTGCTAAATAAGGCCAAGACCAGATCCCGGTTATAGTGCCGATGATGATGATGATGTTTTCTTGATGTCTTGTTCCCTTATGGGAGTGTCGGCTCATCACACTTACGCCTACAGGGTTTATCGTAGTTTGGTTTTTGTGTATTGATTTTTGTTCCCACCGGTCTTTGGGTTTCAAATATATGATATGTTTAGGAGCCAAGCTACAAACATGAGAGCAATATTCGAGCGTTGCTCTAATTTGGGATTTATATAGCAGAAGAAGTTGGGCCGGAGTAACATATTTCTTGGCTCTAAAAAGATAGCTCAGCTTTCCTGAGGCAGACCTGGCGATGCTCGACATGTGTTTATGCCATGATACACTTTTCTTTGTGAATGTTGTATATTGTGTCTTCGCTGCATTGAAGTCGACAAGATTGGCTCTTGCCCACTGCAGGACCTCATCTAGATCCCTATCCAGTGAGCCTATTAGGCTATATCCCAGCTGCTGCGACGTTGATGCACCAATCGGCCGAACACTCGAAAAGGAGGAAACAAGTGTACTATCATCCGCAAAACTGAACACTTTGTTATCCGTTGTCTCCAAGAAATCAAGCAAAAACAGGGGTGGCACCAATATGGAACCTTGGGGCACCCTCGAACAAACAGGATACAGATCTGAACACGCCATCCACAACAACTCGGAGCAATCGATTTTCGAGGAAGCTCTTCGTCCAATCGCAAACCTGTTGGGAAAGTCCATATGAACGAAGTGTGCTCAGCAAAGCCCCGTGCCAGACGCGGTTGAAAGCCTTGGAGATATCCAATGCGACCGCCCTTCACTCACCATTCCGCTCAATGGCGGATGTCCATATATCGGTTACAAGTGCCAAAAGATCTCCCGTGGACCGCCTGCCATGGAATCCGTATTGACGATCATTCAGAAGCCCGTTGCACTCCAATTACTTAATTAACTCACTATTGATAACTTTTTCCATCACCTTAGATAAAATAGACAGTAATGCTATTGGACGGTAATTTTGTGGGGGACAATTTTTTCTCGTTTGGCTGAACTCGAGCGATTTTCCAGCAAGCAGGAAAGATCCTCCGTGCATAAGATAAGCGATAGTTCTGGATCATAGAACTATTACTGGTATTCCGTCCGGGCCGATTGCCTTCCTACAATCCAGTTCACGTAGAATGCGTTGAATAGTGCGCGGACGAAATCTCACATCACGTATGGAAAAACGTACCGGCGCGATCACAGGTGGCTTCAAATGGCCGGGATCGAGGTTTGAATTCGCGGAAAATAAATTCGGGAACACATTAGCTTTGTCCTTTGAACTCGTGACTAACGTCCTGCTGCCTGTCACCAACGGGGGGAAAGAGGGGGATGCGAAGTTACCGCTGACAGCGTTTGCTACTGACCAGAAGGAGCGCGAGCTAGTAGGTCACCGAAGGAGTTTATTAATCACCCTGTCGTTGTGAGCTGTCTTCGCGGTATCAATCGCCTGGTTGCACGCGTTTCTGATTCTAACAAAATTCGTTCTGTTAACGTCGGTGGGATTGGAGCGCTATTGCTTAAAAGCTCTATTTTTTTAAATCAAACCACGGTGTATCAGATCCGTTTGATGGAATGCGGAATATACATCTCCATCCCCAGAAGAATAATATCTGATACCGAGTCCGCGCAACCGTTAACATCGGAGTCTCAGAGTCAGAAGCTGGGTGGTTGATCTCTATCCAGTCGATGGTATGTGAATGATGTTTGAAAAATGTCGGCGGTCGATCGTCATTCGGGGAGCGGTATAAACAACAAAGAAATTTAACAGAATTCCTCAGTACGACCCTCAACCATATGATGTCCATATTATTGGGTTCTAACGCCTCCATCCTCTGGCAAGCCAGATCGGACCGCGCGAAAACGTAGACTCCGCCCTTAAAGTGGAATTTCGAATATAAGTCATATCCTGAGCAACGAAGATATGTCGGATCCGTTGACGAATCGACCTGTGTCTCAGTTAGGGCAAGGGTATCAGGTTTCGTTGGTTGCAAATATTGGTGGACGCCGTTTACATTGGTATTGGTGAACCCAATGACCCTGATGTTACAATATCCCATTATCAGTCGAACGTCGACACAGCTTCGAGAATGAACCCGATTACGCGATGACGAATTTCTTAAGATTCGGTTATTTATCAACATTTTTGCATACTGTTCACCCTGATATAGTCCCGCTGTATATCCGAATGGGAAATTATTTTACCTCCGGAATTCTTTATCTCAGAAGTTGCCCTCATGCCTTATCCTCGCGTCAGCCCGGGCCCTCAGCCATAAACATAGTCAAAGATTTCTTCCGGCGATATCGTGGAATGTACAGCGTGACGAGGTGGTATGTTGGTGGACGGCGTTTACATTCGTATTGGTGAAACCGATGCGCATGATGTTACAAAATGCCGTCACCAGTCCAGCGTGGGCAGAGCCTCGAGAGCGAGCCCGGTTATGCGATGACGAACCTCTTAAAGTTCGGTTATTTATAATGATATCTGCATGATGTTCCGCCTGACATAATGTTTTGATGTGATGATGTTTAATTTCATAGCATTATCTATGTACGAGGGTGGGTCAATAAGTCCATAGAAACGCTTATGATGGCGTTCGCAGCATCGCTAATGGTCTGTTTTTAGTAAGCATCATTTCTCACTAGGTATCTGTCAATTTTCATTTTATTTCATGTTTCAATTTTCCATGATAAATGTGGTAAGGCGAAAATATTTGCGAGATGGGTGCCGCATTCGCTGAGAACTTTTGGAGCCTATACGTCGCAACCCAGATGATTTTCTGCCCAGATTGATAACTAGATGAAATATGGATACACCACTGCACTCCCGAGACGAAAGAGCAGTCAAAACAATGAATTGTAAAAGGCAAACTAATTCCAAAGAAGGCAAAGACAGTGAAATCGGCTGGAAAGGTTATTGCTACTGTGTTTTGGGATGCGCGTGATATTATCTTCATTGACTATTTGGAAAGAGGCAGACGATAACTGGATAGTATTATACGTCATTATTAGGTCAGCTAAATGAGAAAATAAAAGAAAATCGTCCTCATTTTCTAAACACTTATTGACTTGCCCTAGTATTTATATTAGTCATGATCGTTAGTTATTTGGGTTAAAAGCTAGAGAAGACGTGTTACAGAAATGTTCCTGTGAAGTATAAGTCTTAATTATTCATTTTTGAATTATTGAATTCATTAAGGGAAAAATTAATTATTTACCTCTGAGTCATTGAAATCATTAAGGGAAATATTCGTTGCATTTAATTGTTTTTAAGCATTAGCAAATAAAAGGAAAAACAACAGAAAGAAAAATAGTTTGGATCCAGTGTAGAAAGCGTTATAATAAGACTACAACAACGTGGTGGATGATTCTAGCCTCCGAATGAAATAGAAAAAAAAACCCATACCACAATTAGATCGTCAATAGTCAAGTTCTATGACATCAACAAAACAAACGGTCCTTTAACCATTTCCAAAAAAAGAACAGTAGTAATACTAAAATCACAGCACAGCAGGGATCAAATTCGTCCCTAATATCAGGTTCCACAAAGTGGTACAATTTTACAAAAATTAATCCCACGTTCATTTTGCCCTCCCACACAGAATAGTGCGGACTCATCAATTGAACTTGTGTGCACCCAATTACACGTATCTTGTGACCATTGATTTTATTGAGTCAAAATTTATTTTGCTTCTCCGTTTAAGAATTTTTGTTGAACGTTTTTGATTTCAATTCCCTTGTGGCCAACTAAACATAAAGAAAATTAGCCTCTACAATTTGAAATCTTTTTTTCGCCGGTTTTTAAAAAGTGAATCACCATATTTCCTTGAGCCTAATTAGGCTTCAGACCATCACCAGTAAAGAATAATAATTAGAAGTGAGAAAAAAGTTTTTTATTATCATGTTTACAGTACTTGAACCGTAACGCCAATTCCATTAAAATTTAAGTTCGCGAGATTGATTTTCAAACACTTCCTTACTATCATGTCGTCAATAGCCCGCGAAGCAATTGAGTATTAAAAGAATATTTTCACTCATCTTCCGCTGCCTGTCCTTTCCACTCTCGCGGATTTACGGCTTCGCTTAATTGATTAATTATTAAAAACACAAAATAAAAATAATAAACTTACATACCAGAGAACAAGTTTCTTTCCCAGTTAATCGTAAATAATAACAAACGAATAATCTGTTTTTTTTTTTGTAATTATGTGCACGAGCTATTTTATGAAAAACGATCTCTTCCGCAATTCAATTAAATTGATTGGTATTACGCCTATTGAGAATACTTGAATATTGTTACAACTGTTTAAAGAAATAATGTGCGGAACGATTAATTAATTGAGAATAGCTTAGGAGGGTGAAGGTTTTTGCTAAGAATCCCTGTTAGATCTGGATCTGCACCTAGTGGCTGAGCTACATCGTGGCATTTGAATATTGATGTCAACGTTGTAGCTAAAATGCGTTAAAGCATGGAGGTCTGAATAAACGTGTCGAAAATATCAGTTACCAGCCATTAATGTCGTAAACAAATGAACAATAATGCAGGTCTTGCTAGGTCGTGCCGTTTCAAGAATTTAAGATCAGTTTTTCCATATTGTAGCGAGCTTAGGGTTCGTTGGATTAATTATTTTTAATAAATAAAAGCCGTTAAATCGATTTTGAATTACTGTAACACTTTATTAGTCTGTTAATAACAACCGCTACTTTTACTGTACACTTAACGATTTCTTGACTTATCGTTTCCTTACTTATCGCTTGCTTACTCTGCTTACTTCACTGCTTACTGCTTACTTCTTACCTATCTTCCTGATCTGCGTGTGACGTATTTATACTGTTTCTTCATTCTGATTCGGCGTTTCGTTTTCGTCCGTTCCATAGCCTCGAATTTTCTACTGCTCATAGACTCCAGTTTTCCAGTACTTACTAGAACATTCTAGTACTTTGTTTTGGCCTTTCTAGAATACTCTAGTACTGATCGTCATATGCGTCACAATATAGTTGGAATTATTTCCGTTTCTGACTGGTTCATTGTATAAGGCTATTAGTACGCGACTCTTAGTAGTAATAAAGTAATAATATTCGAGGGAGTTATTAACTATATACGATGGCAGTCCCAGAATTAATCGGCCTGGCACTTAGAGGCCGGTAGTTATTAAAATATAAAGACAATGGTAGATAGTATCACCCTAGAAAGATTGGGTTTCAAGTTTGAAGACGCTACGTTGTTTATTACTTGTTTGACAGCCATAGATAGTGACACTATCAGTGAATTTGTAAATGCGAAAAAAATTCAAACATCCGTTATTGCAGTTAACTACCGAGCCATTTCTTCAAGTTTGGAAAGAGAAAACAGTCCCTGCGTACTAAGGAAGCAATTCGTATTTCCAGCCATTGATTTTGGTCACTGCAATAGTGGATGTGTGAAGATGCCTGTGAGTAGGATGTTAGAATATACTCACAGCTTGGCCGGCTTGTCGTAAGAGGCGACTAAAAGCCGAGCGGTAGGTGGGGTCCCAACGTCCTGCCGCCCGGTGAAATACCACCCCATCAAGCTATGGACTCCGTGAAAAACCACCCCATCAAGCTATAGCTCCGTGGTCGGCAGAAATCCCATGCCATCTTTCGGAGCTTGGCTGATGGACCGATTCGAGAAAAGGTTGGTTTAGGTGGTATTCGGTCCCAAGGTGAGATACCACTTCGTCACGTTGTACATTCCACGATATCGCCGGAAGAAATATTTGACTATGTTTATGGCCGAGGGCCCGGGCTGACGCGAGGATAAGGCACGAGGGCAACTTCTGAGATAAGGAATTCCAGAGGTAAATTAATTTCCCATTCGGGTATACGAGGGGACTATGTCAGGGGGAACAGCATTCAAAAATGTTGATAAATAACCGAACCTTAAGAAATTCGTCATCGCATAATCGGGTTCATTGCCGAGGCTCTGTCGACGTCCGACTGATAATGGCATATTGTAACATCAGGGACATCGGTTTCACCAATATAAATGTAAACGCCGTCCACCAATATTTGCAACCAGCGAAACCTGATATCCTTGCCCTAACTGTGACCCCGGTCGATTCGTCAACTGATTCGACATGTCTTTGTTGCTCAGGATATGACTTATAATCGTGATACCGTTTTAATCACCACACCAGCATACTTGCACGCTCCACTTAAATCGTGGACATTTATTTGTTTTCTTGCGGCAATGGAATTTATTGGGCATATCGATGACTGCGACTGGGTAATATGTGTTTGTTTAAGACACCAACGACGGATTGTACTAAGGATAAGTCATGATGGTGCCTTCTGATATAAAGAATTCCGGAGGTAAACTAGTCTCCCATTCGGATCTCCGGGGGGACTATGTCAGGGGGAACATCATGCAGATATCATGATAAATAATGGAACTTTGAGAGGTTCGTCATCGCATAACCGGGCTAGCTCTCGAGGCTCGGCCCACGCTCGACTGGTGACGGCATTTTGTAACATCAGGGGCATCGGTTTCACCAATACGAATGTAAACGCCGTCCACCAATATTTGCAAATAACGAAACCTGATATCCTTGCCCTAACTGAGACCCAGGTCGATTCGTCAACTGATTCGACATATCTTCGTTGCTCAGGATACGACTTACATCCGAGATTCCGTTTGAAGGGCGGAGTCTGCGTCTTCGCTCGGTTCGATCTGGCTTGCCAGAGGATGGAGGCGTTGGAACCCTTAAACATGGACATTATGTGGTTGAAGGTCGTGCTGAGGAATTCTGTTAACTTTCCTTATTGTCTTTACCGCTCCCTGAATGACGATCGATCGGCAACATTTTTCGAACATCTTGTACGTACCGTCGACTGGGGAGTGATCAACCACCCAGCTTAGGAAGTTGTCGTCCTTGGTGATTTTAGTGTGACAATTCCGGCTGGATGGCGCATTCAAACAGAATAACCATTTCAAACGAATAACCGACCCAAGCAGCTTCCCCATGTATGAAAGTATGGGACTGCCAACCGGGACGATTTTCCAGATATCTTCGCATCCTTTCAAGGGACGGGGTGTGCTTTGGAGACCCTAATGTTAACGCATGCTCGAATTCGGTCACAGAGATTATGCTTCTCGGGATAGAGATCTACTTTCCGCATTCCATCAAACGAAGTTCATCTGATAAACCTTGGTTTCATAAAAAATCCGAGCAGATTACAGTGGAAAAAAATAGAGCTTTTAAACAATGGCGCTCCAATCCCACCGGTGTTAACAGAACGAATTTTGTTAGAAACAGAAACGCGTGTAATCAGACAATTGAAACCGCGAAGAAGGCTTACAACGCTAGAGTGACCAATAACCTTTTTGAGTGCCTAACAGGGTCGCCCCTCTTCTGATCAATGGCAAGGGTTGTCAGCAGTAACTTAGTTTCCTACTCTCTTCCTCTGTTAGTGACGGGCAGCAGGACACTAGTCATAAATTCTAAAGATAAAGCTACTGTGTTCCGGTATTTAATTTCCGCGAATTCAAACCTCGATGCCGCTCTTTTGGAGCCACCTGTGATCTCGCCGGTACGGTCTTCGATGCGGAGTGTGAGGTTCTGCCCGCGTCATATTCAACGTATTCTACGTGGACTGGTCTGTAGGAAGGCAACCGGCTTGAAAGAAATAAACAGCACTAGTCCTTAAGAATTGTGCTCGAGAACGATCGCCGGTTCTTGGCAGACTCTTTCGGTTATCTTATGCAAGGAGAACATTTCCTACCTGCTGGAAAATCGCTCCAGTTCGCGAAATCCCAAAGAGGGGGAAAAGGAGTCTCCCACAAAATTGTCGGCCAATAGCATTACGTTCTACCATATGTTACCGGACAGAATACCAGCAATAGTCCTTAAAAACTGTGCTCCAGAACTATCGCCGGTTCTTGGGAGACTCTTCCGCTTATCTTATGCACGGAAAACCTTTCCTACCTGCTGGAAAATCGATCGAGTTCAGCCAATCCCAAAGTGGGGAAAAGGAGTCTCCCACAAAATTACCGGCCAATAGCATTACTGTCTATGTTATCTAAGGTGATGGAAAAGGTCATCAACGCCGAGTTAATTAAGTATTTGGACTGAAACGGACTTCTGAATGATCCTCAATGCGGATTCCGTGGTAGGCGATCCGCGGGGACCTTCTGAACAGTTATAACTGATATATCTCTGCGATTGAGCATGCCAGTCAAGGGCGGTCGCATTGGATATCTCCAAGGCTTTTGACCAGGTCTGGGACGGGGCATTCCTGAATAAACTTAGTTCATATGGACTTTCCCACCAGCTTTGCAACTGGACGTAGAACTTCCTCGAAAATCGATCGATCCGGGTTGTTGTGGAAGGCGAGTGTTCGGATCTATGTCCTGTTAATTCCGCGGTGCTTCAAGGTTCTATTTTGGCATAAATGTTTTGTCGGAGTCAACGTATAACAAAGTTGAGTTTTGTGGATGATGGTACGGTTGTTTCCTCTTTTTCGAGTGGCCAACCGATTAGTACATCCACGTCGCAGCAGCTGAGATGTAGCCTGATTGGTTCACTGAATCAGGATCTCGATACGGTCCGACAGTGGGGAGAGGCTAATCTCGTCGACCTCAATACAACGAAGACACAATATACAACATTCACAAGAAAAAATTAATCGTCGACTCCAAAGCTAATGATGAATGGTCAGGCCCTCGAATCTGGGGAAAGCTTGAAATTGCTCGGCGCCACGGTTTGTCGGAATGTATCGTGCCATAACCACGTGTCGAACATCGCTAGGTGCGCTTCAGGAAAACTAAGTTATCTTTTTAGAGATAAGATTTTACTCCGGCCCAACTTCTTCTCCTCTATAAATCCCAAATTAGACCCGCGCTCGAATATTGTTTTCGTGTTTGGGGGTATGCTCCTAAACATACCCTTGACCTACTTGAGAGCGTACAGAGACGAGCGATCCGTCTGTTCAGGAACGCGGGACTGACATCGGGACTACAGTCGCTATCACATCGAACGCCCATAGCCGATCTCTGTCTGTTTTGCAGATATTATCGCGGGTACTGTTCTTCCGAGATTCGTGGCATTGTTCCGCGCAATTCTGTTTGCATGCGCTTGTTGTATTATTTTATACACACTATTATTTATTTATTTATTTGAGTTACTTCGTATGGGTAGCTGGATCCGAAAATAAAAAAGCTTCTGCACTTGAGGCAATTAACGCTTTGCTTTATTAATTTTTATTTAATTTATTTATCTTCTTTGTCGCTGGTTGCCTTGGCCTCCTGATTCGAACTCATTGTGAACAAAAAAAAAAAAAATAAAAAAAAAAAAAAAATGGGGTGGTGAGAGGCCGACTTTAGGGAGACAAGGACAAATGTGTCCTTCACCTTGTCTCTGGCTTCTGGTCATCTTGCAATAACCAGAATCACCCACATCCGTGAAGATGTTGGGATCGGTCTCAAGATATCTGAAAATAAAGGGGACGGAGGTGTCTAAGGATAGTGTGGACAGGGTTAGTTCAATTGTTTCTAACTACTTGGATGGGGGGACTCATCGTGAATCGAAAATGCCCCGCCCTTTTATACTCTGGATCATCGGGATTTGTCAATGGTATTTAAAAAATTCCAAGAAGGACAAACAAGATTTTGTGTGCTTCAATTGGAATAGGGTTTCGGGAATTGAATCAATGCACGACAAATGGAGTTTCGTTTAAATTTATCGTGCTTATGATTCAATTGGGTTGGGATGTGAGGAACTTGGAAATTGAATCAATGTGCGGCAAATTAACTTTTGGTTTAACTTGTCGCTCATATGATTCACTATGGGAATTGGATTAGGGTTTTAGATAATTAGAAGTGGGTAGTGATTTAGGATCACTACACGCTCCACAAGACAATCCGACGGATCGCACCAATTTGTGGTTCATCTCCCGAGGGCGTGAACATCCCTGCATCAGAACTCGTTCCGTTACAGAGCGGGGAACTTCCTTCCCACGCGAGTGGTCCCGGAGCGTTACGGCCTGCAACTGTTCAAAAAGAACTGCAACAGTTATTTGGCGACGCCTCTCTTGAGAGAAAAATATTTTAAAAAAAGGCGAGTTTTTTCATATTTACAAATACACTGAAAGCGTTCACTATTGATGGCTGTCAAACAAGTAATAAACAAAGAAGGGCCTCAAACTAGAAACCTCATCTTTCTAAGGTTGATACTACCTACCAGTCATTATATTTCAATGGCTACCGCTATCTATGTTTCAGGCCGATTAATTCTGGGACTGGATAAGGCAAAAGTAAACGCCGGTAATGTCATAATGTGGATGTGTCATAATTTTGCCAAACGTCGTCTAATGTTATCGTGCTTTGACTTTTATATTACAGAGAGATAGGGAATTATTATTAGATAGAGAATTATTATTATTTACACGTTCAAATAAACTTTCCGTGAAAACAGATTGCTATTTTTTTCATTTATAACAAAATGACTACACACTTTATTAAAAGATGCGATACCTACGTCAGCCTTGCATTTAATCCAGTTTTGTGGTAGCTAGTGCAAATTAGACCAACTTCAACAAAGTACAACAGTTGTAATGGCACTTTGTAATTAGAGGATTCGGTTTCATTAAAATGTACGAAAACAAATTCTAGCCTTAATTGATTTCCATTCAAAGCAATTTTACTTGGTTTAGCAGAAGTATTCGAACACAACAACTTGGATGGAAATCGTTTTCCGATGTTTCGTTAATCTTCTCTTTTGTCTTTACTTTGCCTTGTCTTTTGAACAACCTTCACGCTGGCGAGAAAATTCAATTCGTCCATTCAGCACTTAGGATGATATTTTTGACCACTTTAATACACAACACTAACTGGAATATTCGCGCTCATATTTCACTTGTAGCGGAAATCGTTTTCCGATGCTTCGTTAATCTTCTCTTTTGTCTTTACTTTGCCTTGTCTTTTGAACAACCTTCACGCCGGCGAGAAAATTCAATTCGTCCATTCAGCACTTAGGATGATATTTTTGACCACTTTAATACACAACACTAACTGGAATATTCACGCTCATATTTCACTTATAGCGGTTCCGCCAAACCCTATGGCTACTTATCTAAAAAACCCCCATAATTACTACCCAACTTCTTTAAGTTCGCTAATGCAACAGCATTAGTACCTGTAAATGCTTTGTGTTTGAGATGCTAAATGAAAGTCTTTCAATTCATGTGGAATCTATTTATCGAATATCTTAACGAATCGAAAATGTTTTAAATGATTTTAAAATGTTGAGGGCGATACATTTAACCTTCTTGCATGGTATCGGTATTTGCTTGTAGCGTTTCCGCCAAACCCTACGGTCTACTTACCTGAAAAACCCCCATAACTACTACCCAACTCCCTTAAGTTTGCTAATGCAACGGTATTAGTACCTGTAAATGCTTCACGCATTATATAGATCACCATCTATAATCTTAAAATCCCTATAAAGAAAACTTACCTTTTCATGCATCCCTTCGCATACAATTTTCCGCAAGATTTCTTTCTTTGCTTATCTGATATTCTAAACCAATTCGGTACCAGACAATATCCTGTAAACAAAATGATTCGGATTGCATTCAATGTAACCGTCATGACAGGGACCATAAATATGCGCCGTCTATTTTCCCAGCCGCGTCATGTACCTTTTCATACACATTGCCTGGCGACCTTTTCTTTTTCTTATCAATAAACAACCCAAGCAGCTGCATATAATTAGCGCAATAGACGCTGAAACCAAATTCTCCAGCATTTCCTAATGCAAACATGAACCCGGTTGCTACTGCAGCCAGAGATGCCATAAACACCCAATTTGCTTTTAGCACCTTTTTTCTCCCGACGTCGATAATAGCGACGAGTCATCGCGTAAAGAATGACCCACATTACCAACGGCGCATTTGGTCATTTCTCCCTTTTGCCCTTGCCGCCTGCCTGTTTCGTTGTTCCACTGCTGTCGAGCACGTGTGAATAGCATCGATCTGAACGATCGCACACATACCACCATGTCCTTTATTACAAGATCTGGTTTCTTATACCACCAAGAGAGACTTTACGTTTCTCTGTGGTAGGTAAAAACGATATCCTTATTGGAGAGGATATCGTTGAGTCTTTTCCATCCTTCGACCTGAGCAGGTCGTGGCCCCTATCGCTGCCCTGGTGCGCACAGGGAAGCGATAATCGATTATAATCGTTCGAGTCGTTGTCTCCGCGAGTCAATATTAAGTGTTCTTAATTAAATACACAATATTTTATTACATTATAGATTTTACCTTGTAATCATTAAAACAGTCGTTCAACACAAGCTATTCATTTAATTGTGATCCCGTGAACCAGCGTGTAATCCAAAGTTAACGTTTAACCTAAAGTGAATACAATAAACAATAAAAATCAGTGTGTTTTCTTTAACTTGCTCCTCGTGGACGTCGTGTTGTGAGATCCTGTTTCGTGTTTTCTCTTGTTGCGACGGCGGGCCTATTATCAATTAATATGATGGAGGAGGAAGTCAACCGAGTGTCCGTGTTAGGCACATTACTTCCTCCCCACACACTCACGCAAGTGACATTTTGCGAACATCTGAGATCTTTTTCTGTCATTTGAGCTAAGTTATTTCGCACAAACAGCTCCACTATTCTAAATTATTTACCAGTATCTGGTCTCTGTTGTGCAATCATCATCATCATCGGCACTACAACCGGGAACTGGTCTTGGCCTTATTGTTGTGCAATCACTTGCCTATAATGACTGACCAACTTACACAGCTTCACCAAATATAGAAGGATGGAGATGGGAGGATTTGTTGGATTAATTAGGTCTCAGTTTGGAATTTATACCTGTGTACAGTCCGTCACAGAAATTATTCTATTATTAAACTATGCGCTCCATTCCAAAATTTTAGAATCAAAAACGCTGAGACCGCGAAGAAAGTGTATGGCGCCTTTGCGACGAACTGAATCCGGTTCTCAAGTGTCTAACTAATTTATGATTTTGCTAGTCAATGGCTAAGAATGTTAGCAACAACTTCAATTCTTCTTTTTTCTGCAAAATGTCCAGTAATAGCCTTTTTATTTACGTTATGCAAAGTGATGGAACAAATTAGTATTTAGAATTAAATTATTATTTTGGTTCTGAAGAACTCATAAAAGATCGACAATGCAAATTTCACAGCTGGCGATACACAACAACGGAGCGCTGCTGTATCATCAATACCACTTCATCACTGATGACCGTGCGACTCTTACCAATGTCATATTTTGTTTTTCTGATAAGTTGCGAGGTAAGAATTCACCTCCTTAGTGTTGCACGCTATTTGCGGAAAACCCAGAATATGTATCTATTCCTTTACTTAACTTTTTAAAGGATAAACTAAAGTAAGCAATCCAAACCGAAGTGACGATTTCAATTAACCATCTTATCAATAAAGTTGTTACTGAAATTCACAACTTAATAATTAGGTTTGGCGGAAAAAGAACTGACACATTTGCGTTTCTTTTTCAGAAAAGGGGTTTTTCGCTTGATACCACCATTACTCCCATTCCCAATTTAACTTACTTAATAGCGTAATGTGATGAATATTGTACTTAATGATTGTGTATAGCTTTAATAAACAAAACAACAACCTTAAATATGTCAATCGCTCTCAATAGGTGGTGTGATTTTTGTATTAAAACGATTACACCTGAAGGCGAACATATTGTATTTTACCTTGACATTTTACTTGATCTTTATTGAGAGCCTCAGCCTAAAGTTGTAAATTTCACAGGAAATAAAGTGCTTTGTAAGAGAAAAAACAAGCACAGCACTTAAAAGAATAGGAAAAAAAGATCTCGTTCGGGTTTTCACTCACTTGTTCTGTGTTTTATGTATTGCAAACATGTTATGTCATTAAGTTTCTGATTTGCCACCCAAATTAGTAATGCATAACATTTTTATAAGAACCTAAATTTACCCAAAGATGCGTCAGAAAAAATTCTAAATTTAGAAATTACGTTACGTTTCACTGAACCGATGTAATAAACAAATCGATGACGTCGACACAAACACTTCAAGAATTTGCAAACAGTTTGTAATAAGAAGTTGAAAAAATTGAAAATTAAACAGAAATAATGATTTTTCTGTGCGTTGTAGTCATATTAATTCTATAAGGGCTCATTAGACAAAATGTGTATTTTTCAAATTATGTATCAAAAGAAAATACGAGGGCACGTCAATAAGTCCTTAGAAAATCTAAGAGATGGCGCTCGTAGCACCCCTAATTGTCTGTTTTTTAGTTTATTCCTCACTAGATATCTTTTCAAATACAATACATAAATACCTTGTAGGGATCTGATAAAATGGGTATGAAAAAAATATCTGCGAGATGGATGCCATATTTGCTCTCAGCTGAGAACAAATGCAAGCGCGTGGACTATTCTAAGGCCCTTTTGAAGCGCATGCGTCGCAACCCAGAATAGTACTGCGCACATTAGTTACTGTAGATGAAACATGGATACACCACTACACTTGTTACGGACTTACCTCGCGTCCAGCTCCCCCTAACATACACAAATCCCCTTTCGTAAGTTTCTCCTCTCTACCTCTAAAAGGAGAACAACTGGCCAAGTAGCTAATTTGCATAAACTACTGTGTGCAAATTCTACTTGATAGAAAATATGATAATAAAACGGCGTTGGCGCCAGATAAAAAATAAAACGTCAACGGCCAAAAAAAAAAAAAAACAAGTTTGACACATTCGACGTTAAACGACGAAAGAGTACAACTGCTCGTGAGCGTTCTGCCAATTTGGAATATTAATTTGGAATATTAAGTTTCATTCTTGATTCGTGTTAGAAAAAAAAAGAAAAGCCAAAGTGAAGAAATATCTTGGCTCCAAGGATTCTCAACTTTTACTATAAAGGAATTCCTTCTAAATGACCAAGACGGCTTCAACGAACAGAAGCTAATCAGGGGAGCAGCCCTTCAACGCCTTCTGCACCCAGTCACAGAACAGCAAGCAACACAGCGACCGTTCAACGGTCAACAAGAACAAATTGTATAAATAATTATAACAATTTTGGCGCAGCCGATTACCACCAGCTGAGAGTGTATCAAATCTGTCGGAGATACAATCCTCAAGAGTGTCAATCCATAGTGGAAATATGTGAGGAGTTCAACGATATTTTCCACCTCAGAGCTTACCTCCTAACATATACCAGTGCAATAACGCATGAGATACCGGTGATACAGGATCACGCACCGATAAATCAACGAATGTACCGTCTGCCTGAGTGCAAGAAAGAGGTGATAAATTAGCAAGTACGGGAGATGCTGGAGAATGATTTCATTCAACCAAGCAAAAGTCTGTGGAACTTACCACTATGGGTAGTTCCTAAGAAAGCGGGCCCCGGTGGAGAGTTGTGGTCGATTTCAGAAAACTGAACGACAAAACCATCGGAGATGCGTACCCTCTCCCTCGAATTGAGGACATTTTAGACCAGCTCGGTCACTCATGCTATTTTTCCACGCTCGATTTAGCCAGCGGCTACCACCAAATCTTAGTGGATCAGAAGTATCGAAGTAAGACAGCGTTCAGCACAAATTACGGTCACTATGAGTTCAAACGTATGCCATTTGGTCTGAAGGGAGCACCAGTTACGTTTCAGAGACTCATGAACGATGTCCTAACTGGGTTGCAAGGGATCGAATGCTTTGTTTATCTGGACGACGTCGTCATATATGGGAAAAACCTAGAACACCATAATGACAAACTCCGGAAAGTATTCGATCAAATTCGATACCACAACCTCAAGCTGCAACCAGAGAAATGCATGTTCCTCCAGAAGGAAGTAGTATACCTCGCACACGTTTGTTCCGAAAAGGGGGCAATCCCAAATCCAGACACGACAGCTAGTGTCAGGGATTTCCCCATTCCCAAAACGGTAAAGCACGTCCAATCGTTTCTAGGCTTGGCGAACTACTATCGAAAATTTGGTCAACATTTTTCGAAGATAGTACGCCTCTTAAAAAATTTGTCAGGGAAGGACGTCAAATTCACCTGGCCAGACAAATGCCAACAAACATTTGATAATATAAAGGAGTTATTGGTCTCGCCACCACTATTAATCAATCCGGATTTTATCAATCCCTTTAATCTGACCACGGATGCGAGCAATGAAGCACTGGCTGCCGTACTGTCGCAATGCGAAATCGGTAAGGACCAGCCAGTCGCATATGCCAGTCGAACCTTGAATAAGGCGGAAAATAACTACTCTACAATCGAGAAAGAGTTACTAGCCATTGTTTGGGCGTCTGAGAATTTCCGTTGTTATTTACAAAGGAGACAATTTAATATATACACGGACCACACACCGTTAAAGGGAGTATTCAACATGAAGGCCCCACGTCACGTTTACTAAGGTTCCATCGCAAACTACTGGAGTTCGACTACCAAATCGTGTATAAACCCGGTAAATACAACACTAATGTTGAGTCGTATCCCGCAAATTTGTGATGAGACTCCCACACTACCAAGGTGCAATGTACTAACACGCGCCCAATCTAAGAAGCTAAGGGCAAGCGAAGGAACTCAGGATAGTCCAAATGACGATAAGTCCTCTCTTAACGAGTATCCCATTCCAGCCTGCACGGAAAAAGGAATGGAGATAACCAATCCTGAAGACATCCAGTTCCTACTCCGGGAATACCATGATCCTCCTTTGAGTGGACACCAAGGAGTGAGTAAAACGTATCACAAAATACGTAGACATTTTTAGGTGGAAGAACATGATGCGCGACATTAAACAGTACATCAAAGTATGTAAAACATGTCAAACCATGAAATCTTCACGGAACATACGTATGCCCATGGTAATAACCGACATTGCAAAGAGGCCTTTTGACAAAGTATACTTAGATATAGTAGGTCCTCTTGATCGCACTCCAACCGGCAATCAATATATACTTACATTCCAAGACAACTTGTCGAAGTATATAGATTGCTACGCTCTCCCAGATGCGGAGGCAGAAACGGTGGCCACAGTCTTTTTCGATCAAATAATTGCTCGGTATGGTGTTCCGAAGCAATTGAACACCGATCAGGGAAGCAATTTCCTAAGCAGTTTGTTTAAAAGCGTGTGCGTCTGCTCCGTATTAAAAAACTACAAACCTCAGCGTACCACCCACAATCGAATGGAGCCTTAGAACGAGCCCATCGTCCACTCGTAGATTACCTGCGAAGCATTGCACATGGAAATTCCCTATCATGGGACCAGTACCTGAGGACGGCAACATTCATATACAACACCAATCTACACGAAGGTACTAAACTTACGCTAATCGACTATCTATTTGGGTTCACCCCGGAGGTACCGACGAACATTAAGCAACCTCCGGAACCGGTGTACAACCATGACAGTTACCATAAGCTATGGAAGTACAAACTTCAACATACGTACGTAATAGCAAGGCGTAACCTGTTAACTTCCAAGAGGAAGTCGAAAGAGTACTACGACCGTAAGACACGCCCGTTCACGTTCCATGTGGTCGACAAAGTTTTAATACGTAACGCACAGAAGCAAGGAAAATTAGCTGCCATATGGAGGGGTCCCTATAAGGTAGTACAAATAAATAGTCCGGTAAATAGCGTCGTAAAGGTAGGGAGAAGAAATGTGGTGGTGCACAATAATAGGCTAAAACCCTGTTACGAATAGAGAAAGCCACAAAACAGACAGACCACGACAAACAAGGGAAAATAATACACCACAGCCGGTGTAGGGTTCAAACCTACAGTTATATACTTTAATAGCCAAGCTTCATTCCTCTTCTAAGAATGAAGCTTTCATTATTTAAGGGGGGAAGGTATTGTTACGGATCTACCTCGCGTCCAGAGCCCCACCCCCCCCCCCCCCCCCCCCCAACACATACACAAATCCCCTTTCGTAAGTTTCTCCTCTCTACCTCTAAAAGGAGAACAATTCGCCAAGTACCTAATTTGCATAAACTACTGTGTGCAAATTCTACTTGGTAGAAAAAATGATAATAAAACGGCGTTGGCGCCAGATAAAAAATAAAACGTCAACGGCCAAAAAAAAAAAAAAACAAGTTTGACACATTCGACGTTAAACGACGAAAGAGTACAACTGCTCGTGAGCGTTCTGCCAATTTGGAATATTAAGTTTCATTCTTGATTCGTGCTAGAAAAAAAGGAAAGCTAAAGTGAAGAAATATCTTGGCTCCAAGGAATCTCAACTTTTACTGTAAAGGAATTCCTTCTAAATGACCAAGACGACTTCAACGAATAGAAGCTAAACAGGGGAGCAGCCCTTCAACGCCCCCTGCACCCAGTCACAGAACAGCAAGCAACACACAGCGACCCCTCAACGGTCAACATAAAACAAGAACAAATTGTATAAATAATTATGAACCACTTCCGAGACGAAAGAATAGTCAAAACAGTGGATTGTTAAAGGCCAACGGGTTCCAAAGAAAGCAAAGATGGCGAAATCAGCTTGAAAGGTTATGACTACTCTGTTTTGGGATACACCTGGCTTCGCGAAATGGTCGGGAGAAATCCCCGGCTACCTTTCAGAATTTTGCTGATAGGCGGGTTCGAGCAAAGGTTGGTTTAGGTGGTACGTCGGGCCCAAGGTAGCATAACACCCCATCACGTTGTACATTCCACGACATCGTCGGGAGAAATTTTCGACTATGCTGCGGATGTATAGCTGATGGCCCGGGCTGGCATGGAGATAAGTCATGTTGACACCTTCTAAGAAAAAGAATTCCAAAGGTAAACTAATTTCCCATTCGTATCTCCGGGGGCACTATGTCAGGGGGAACAGCATGCAAACATTTTGATAAGTAACCGAACTTTAAGAAATTCGTCATCGCATAATCGGGTTCATTCTCGAGGGTCTGTCTACGTTCGACTGATAACGGCATATTGTAACATTAGGGACATCGGTTTCACCAATACGAATGTAAACGCCGTCTATCAATATTTGCAAACAGCGAAACCTGATATCCTTGCCCTAACTGAGACCCAGGTCGATTCGTCAACTGACTCGACATGTCTTTGTTGCTCAAGATATGACTTATATTCGAGATTCCGTTTTAAGTCTGGAGTCTGGGTCATCGCTCGGTTCGATCTGGCTTGTCAGAGGGTTGGAGCGTTGGAATCCAATAACATGGACATTATGTGATTAAAGGTCGTGCTGAGGAATTCTGTTAAATTTCTTTATTGTCTTTACCGCTCCCCGAATGACGATCGATCGGCGACATTTTTGGAACGTCTTGTACGGACCGTCGATTGGATAGAGATCAACCACACAGCTTCTGAAACTGTCGTCCTTGACGTTTTTAATGTACACAACTCTCGTTGGTTGGTACATTCTAACAGAACTGACTAGGCTGGGAGGTTGGTGAAGATGTTCGCCGTTAACCGTGATTTGACTCAACTCGTGGAGGAGCCTACGCGAGTACCGGATACCCGAGGTGATTATGCGAACACCCTGGATCTGTTTTTGACATCCGAGCCGAGCATTTGTACCGTAGAAGTTGTTGCGCCACTGGGAAACCCAAATCACTGCTTGATATCTGTCGCCCAACCAGTTGCATTTCAAGCGAATAACCGACCTAAGAAGCTTCGGCATGTATGAAGGTACGGGGCTGTTAACTGGCGTGATTTTCCAGATTTCTTCGCATACTTTGCATGGTTGGAAGTGTGCTTTAGAGAGTCCGATGTTAACGCATACTCGGAGTTTGTCCCAGAGATCATTCTTCTCGGAACGGAGATTTACATTCCACATTCCATCAAATGAAATTTCTCTGATAAATGATGTTTGATAAAAAATGCGAGCAGATTACAGTGGCAAAAAATAGAGCTTTTAAACAATGGCGCTCCAATCCCACCGATGTTAATAGAACGAATTTCGTCAAAATCAGAATCCCGATACTAGGCGATAGATACCCCGAAGAAAACCTACAATGACAGATTGACCAATAAACTCCTTGAGTGCCCAACTGGTACGCGTCGATTTTGGACAATAGCAAGGGCTGTCAGCAACAACTTCGCTTCCTCCTCTTTCCACTGTTAGACACGGCCAGCGGGACACTAGTCAGGAATTCAAAAGATAAAGTTAATGTGTTCGCGAATTTGTTTTCCGCGAATCCAAACCTCGATACTGTCCTTTTGGAACCACATGTGATCTCGCCGGTACCGTCTTCGCAGCGGAATATCCGGTTTCGTCCGCGTACTATACAACGCATTCTACGTGGACTGGGCTGTAAAAAAGGCCACCGGCCCGGACGAAATACCAGCAATAGTCCTGAAGATCTGTGCTTATCTTATGTACGGAGGACATTTCCTATTTGCTCGAAGGTGGCTCGAGTTCAGCAAATTCCAAAGAAGTGGAAAAAGTGTTTCCCACAAAATTAGTGGCCAATAGCATTACTGCCTATGTTATCTAAGATGATGGAAAAGGTCATCAATGACGAGTTAATTAAATATTTGGAGTGTAACGAACTTCTGAATTATCGTCAAGACCTTTTGAGCCTTATAACCCATATATGGACATCTCCGACTGAGGGGCATGGTGGGTCAAGGGTGGTCGCATTGGATATCTCCAAGGCTTTTGACCGCGTCTGGCATGGAGCATTGCTGAGCAAGCTTCGTTTATATGGACTTTTCCACCAGCTTTGCGACTGGACGAAGAGCTTCCTCGAAAATCGATTGGTCCGGGTTGTTGTGCACGGCGAGTGTTCAGGTCTGTATCCAGTTAATACTGGGGTGCCAGAAGATTCTATTTTGACTCCAACCTTGTTTTTGCTTCACATAAATAATTTGTTGGTGACAACGGTTCACTTTTGCGGATGATGGTACGCTTGTTTCCTCCTTTTCGAGTGTTCGGCCGATTGGTGCACCAACGTCGCAGCAGCTGGGATATAGTCTGATAGGCTCACTGAATAGGGATCTAGATAAGGTCCTACAGTGGGGAGAGCCTAATCTTGTCGACTTCAATACAACCAAGACACAATATACAACATTCAGAAGAAAAAATGAACCGTCGGCTCCATAGCTGAAAGAAAAGAAAGCTTGTGTTGCACGTTGCAACCAGTAGTGATGAGGATGCTCTGTGTGATAATTCTCCACCGTTTATCCCCGAGGTGTTAGTTTGTGTCACAACCGATTAGCTGGGTTTCGGTTACGGTGAGCTGTGACACAAGGAATAATGGGGCGAATTCAAGAGAAGAGTACAACAGTACTACTCTTGATCGTAAATGCCACAAAAGCCCTGCAGAGAAGAGGAGCGATATAACGTGGGTGGAGAACAAAGAAGATTATGGGCGAACGATAATCAAACCAACAAGATCGAAGAAAGGAACACCAACGAGATAACGTCGATCGTGCGGAAAAATAATAAGAGTCAAACGAAAAGACATATAATAACCGTGATAGAACGGCAAGTGATCGCGAGTGGCGTCTATTACAACCAAAAGTTCAATACGATAATATCGGAATAAGAAAAAGGATAGATTAATCATCATCGTTATCAAGCAGATTGAAGAAGGAAACGTCACCGAGAAATCAACAAGAGAACAAAGGAGATTAGCGCTCAGCGATGAAAACAACACGAATAGAACAAAAAACTACCCAAGGAAAATAGGAAGGTAATGAATTCTTACATTAAATGCGAGGATAACAATACGAATAGAACAAAAAACTACCCAAGGAAAATAGGAAGGTAATGAATTCTTACATTAAATGCGAGGATAACAATACGAATAGAACAAAAAACTACCCAAGGAAAATAGGAAGGTAATGAATTCTTACATTAAATGCGAGGATAACAATACGAATAGAACAAAAAACTACCCAAGGAAAATAGGAAGGTAATGAATTCTTACATTAAATGCGAGGATAACAATACGAATAGAACAAAAAAATACCCAAGGAAAATAGGAAGGTAATGAATTCTTACATTAAATGAATAACATATTTTTAACTTCAGATTCGGACTTTGTTATTTAGCTTCTGGAATTTTTATCAGTCCTTAATTGACAAAGAAATTCTGTTGAGATAACAGCAAGTGAACTGATTTGATTTGTCCACGGGCATTGTCTGTGAAGAAGAGTTGGAGTCGTGTTCCAACAACCACAGAAAATCTGCAGAAAGTTTCTAATACTTCGTGAGCCATTAGAAGTTTGTACAAAAGTGCAAAAAATATAAGAACGATAATGAGCACATAACGCTGCCAATCCGATTGGATGCCATTTACCCACAGAACCAGCTAAGGAGGCCACTAGATACAAATACACTCCACTCACACCACGGCAAATCACGGTGAAGGAACAGCATGAAGGGCGTCACGGTCTGTGAGAATGTATCGTGGCATAAACACGTATTGAACATCGCCTGGTTTCTGAAAAACTGCGGAAAACAAAAACATTTTAGAGCTAAGAAATATTTTACTCCGGCACAACTTATTCTCCTGCATAAATCCTAAATTAGAATGGCGCTCGAATATTGCTCTCATGTTTGGGGCTCCGCACTTAAGCATACCCTCAACCTACTTGAGAGCACACAGAGACGAGCGATCCGTCTGATCGAGGACACGGCGCTGACGTCGGGACTAAAGTCGCTATCACATCGAAGGCGCATAGCTGACCTCTGTCTGTTTTGCAGATATTATCACGGATACTGTTCTTTGGAGATTCGTGGTATTGTTCCACGCGATTCGATTTATATCACACCACATCACCACATGGTTCATCTCCCGACAGTGCGAACATCCCTGCATCAGAACTCGCTCCGTTACAGAGGGGGAAAGCTATGGAATTCCTTCCCCGCGTCAGTGTTTCCAGAGTGTTTTAACCTGCAAATGTACGAAAAGAACTGCAGCAGTTATTTGGTGGCATCTGAGCCGCTATGGGTCCTCCTCTCCTGAGAGAAGCGTTAAGCTATTGTTGATGTCATAAGCTATTGCAATATATGCGTACTAAGTTTGTCATATCATTATTCTTTATCTCCAACTTTTTTATCATCATAATTCTCCCCTATCCAACCACATTACTTGCTAATAACATATGTTATGTGTATTAGGCAAGCGGCTGTTTCGATATTAGAAGAGCATTAGTCATTCTCACAAATCGCGCAAATTATAAAATGAAAAGCCTCATATTTAGTATTTCACGGTTTACATTTTAAAATTGACCGCTAAATTATTCTGATAGTAAAACGATGAATATTTATGCCAACGACAATGTCACAAACAACAAATCTGCCGGTGTCTTTCAATTCGCTAGATAGTAATCTAAAATCACGAATTTTGTAGGAAATGACGCAAATCCTTAATAAATAATCATACGCTGTTTTCATACGTAGATCAATTAAGCCTACGTTTGTCTTTGTTTTTTTATCCGTTTTGTATAACACGTCTACAAGGTCAATGCAACTAAATGTCTTGATTAAAAAACGTTTCAAAGACAAAACCAGGTAATCACACAGCGTCGGGTAACTCCAAACTTTCGGAGTACATACCTGTTGGCCCTATTATTGACATGCAAATTGTTGATGTTCTAGATCATCATCCAGATTGACCGTTTTACGTAAATCGATAAAAGTAAATTAACATATTATTCGTGTATCCAATAAGTTATGCAAATTTCTGGTTGTATCGCAAAAAAAAGAACAACGATAACGAAAAATATTCCATTTCTTGTGACAACTTCGAAAATTACGTTGTCAAACTACTTGTTTCAAAAGTAGGGTGAATACTAAACACACACGTAACTTATCAATGTATTTATTATGAACGATTTTACTCTACAATACTACAATATCAGAGCTAATCTGGATTGTGTTCTAAAGAAGTCTGCCCCGCATTTACGATAGTAAAATATTGGGTATCAGAGTTTAAACGCGGTTGTGAGCTAGTAAGGCATACATCACAAGGATGAACAAAATGGGGTAATAAAAATTTGCAAAGTGGTATTGGATGGCCGACGAGTGAAAATGCGAGAGCTAGCAGTCATGATAGCGGTGTACGCGGCATGATGACTGAACATTTTGATCTGAGAAAGCTCTCAAGAAAATGGATGTCACTTTTACTCATAATGGATTAAAAATGGCGTCTAGGCATCCATTACCATCTTTCTAAATAAGCTATCGAAGCTATTGAAGACACCTGAAAAAAGTGGTCGGCTTAAAAAGAGAAATAAATTAATGTTGTCCCAAACATAATTTTTATGTTAGGAAAGGTGGGCTCCTCGATAGGATAGTGGTTAGTATACCCGCCTGTCACGCGCGAGACCGGGGTTCGATTCCCCGTCGGGGAGCCTCTGGCGCAAGAAAATTTAACAAGCCTCAGGACTTGCTAAATAAAGCCAAGACCGGTTCCCGGTTGTAGTGCCGATGATGATGATGAGAAGTCATCCCCCAGTTTTAATCCGTCGCGGATTTCAAATGGTTCTGAAAGCTGGTGTTCTATTCTATCTCTTTCTTTATTGTCGTTCATGCAGATTTGAATGAGAGCGGCATGTTTTTTCGGTATGTCCAGCTCAGCTACAATACGGTTAAGTCTTTGCCTTGCGACTGAGTCGTAGGCTTTTTTGAAGTCAACGAAAAGTTGGTGAACCCTCTCTCCATATTCCCACTTCTTTTCCAACAATTGCCACACTGCGAACATTTGATCGCCCGTTGACCGGTTCCTACGTAATCCGCACTGGTAGTCTCACCGTATTTTTTTCTGCGTATGGTGTGATTCTTGCCGGTATGGCATTTCTTAGTATTGTGTATGTGGTTGGGAGCAATGATATTCCTCTGTAGTTCTCGTAGTCAGATTTGTCGTCCTTTTTGAAAATAGGGATGACTATTGAGATTTGCCATTCTTCCGCACCGACTTTCTTATCCTTTTTTTTCGACTTTTTCAAGACATGACGTGGGAATTTTCAAAAGGCATCGACTTAATAATTTACAGTCTCAATTTTGATACAACACTTCTAACAAAAACAAAAAAACAAAATCAACATTCTCCTTGCACCCCCCCCCCCCTCCCTTTAGTTCAGCTTCAGCTCTAAATGATTTTGTTTATATCTCCAAACCAAAAAGGACTCAAAGACCCTGTGGGGGTTCTCTATATCACACAGAGAACACACCCACAATTCTATCCAATCTTGACCGCTAACAGCGCGCCACCTTAACCCAACTCCCCATGCAAAATCCGCAATAGCATACATTCCTAACTTTCCAATAAACACACTCCAAAACCCGCAACAGAATACAATTCAACAGAATATATTCTAAATCATCCCTGCATACATTTTCCCAAAATTGCTTCGGTCAATTCTATATCTAAACCATATCCCTTGCTTGCGACCAAACAATTCTAATTTCCCCCGAAACCCATATTCTGTAATGAACGCATATTCCAATTTACAGCGGAATACGCACCATCTCCATCAAATACATCGAGCCGCATACATTTTTCCAAAAACCGCTTCGGTTAATATCTTATCTAAATGATATTCCTTACTTGCAACCAAGCGACATTTAGTTCCCCGAAAATAATTTCGGCTTCTATCCTACCCAATACCAATTCCTCGTATACATAGCGCCAGAGGAATTTAACTCAGCCTATACGGCGAGGATTCGCTGGAACTGAATTCCCTATGCAGGCATAGCAACTCTTCTCGAAATTCCTAGTAAGTGGCAGTGAGTTTACTCCAGTTACGATTCAACCGCAACAACGCGATGAATAGATTCTTTCTATTCATTAGTTAGTCGAGATACAACCACCGCCGAGCGCACATCGCTCTTCGAATCGAACAAAAAGTCGCTAATCACCCACCCAAACGGTTCGGCATCATTGCCAATGCGCACTAAACGCACCGGTAACAAAGGTCCCACACTTATAATTAAAACTCGAGTTGGTTGAGCTTGCCATAGTGACGCGTTTTAACGCGAAGTTCGGGCATTAATTTCAATGCGAATTTTCGATAACACGATGCATTTTAACACCGGGTCTCGACTCTAATTCCGACGCAAACCCCTCGACAACCGTAAGTTCTATAAATCAGTGCTGTGCAAGGAGCTCCTCCCGTCAACCTTGGAGTCGAGAACGAGTCTCTATAGCACAAGTTTTTACTTAAATCCCGAAGTGTAAAATAAGGTTACGCTAGCTCTGTAAACGAGTCAGGTCCGATCGTACTCGACCCACTAAAGTAATGTATGTTAAGGAACATCAACGACAAGTGAACTACGCGTATGTGCTGGGCCCATAGTTAAGTAGAGAAAAATAAACGAACATTAATCAGCAAAACAACCCTAGTGTTTTCTACATTTACTCACCCTTTGTTGGCGAACGATTCCTCCGAACGATACTTTTAAAACAATTTATGTCATCAAAGATACGTTCTTTTACTCGCTGTAACATTATTAAATGACGTACGTAACTCTTTATAATGGTAGATGTTAGCCCACGCCAAACACAATACATTATCGCATACTATTGTACGTGGAATCACGTAACGCAGACATCACTAACTTTTACAGACGAAATTTTACATATGTATTTTATTGTACGTTTCATTCGAGACTCATCCTACTACTGATACCAAACTTGGTATGTTTCCAGCAAATTCTTCTTCCTTTCAGGTGTATGTCACTAGATGGCTCTGATGCTGCGTATTCTATACTGGTTTTGATTCCAGTAATTATTTATTTTACAAATTGTTACCATTTTTTTTTATTACAAACGTTAGACCACCACTTTAGTTGCAGTAAACGATGAATGAGTTCTGTTTTCTTTTCTTTTGTGCGAAAAGTTGGTTGACGTAAATTTCACCTTCACGAGCTTTGTTTGCTAATGACTTTATATTCCCCTTGATGCCACACGATGTTGTCTGCGTATGAGAATAGGAATGTTTCGTTCTTCTAATCTTTAGCTGGAGCTGTGGGGGTTCTTAAAGCTCACCTGAAGAACCCCCTATATCCGCAACCCAACTCCCATTGTCTCCTGCTAATGCAATCGTATGGGCACCTGAAAACGTTTCCCTTTCCAAGGGCATTAATGCATACAAGTATTACCTAAAAAGAATTGCATCAACAAGGGCATTTTCCCATACATCAACGCATCGGCAAAATTTTCCCAACAAAGAATTTTCTATGGAATAAACATCATGTCCCTGAAAGAAAACAAATGGGTTAACATATCATGTAACCATCACAACCAGGGATAATGATCAGTGCGTCGCCTATTCCCAGCCGCATCATGTGTACAACAAATCCCTTTTCATACACATTGGCTGGCGACCTTTTCTCCCAACAATAAACAACCCAACGCAGCTGCATTCAATTAGTGCAATCGACGCTGAAGCCAATTTTCCTAACTCGCACCATGTGCAAACAAAAGAACGCTGTTCTTCCACAGGCATTCTGGCGATACGATAAACAATCCATATCGTTGGTGGTATCCCAAATGCATTTCTCATTTAATGAGTTCCAGCTTATTTATTTAGCTGACCCTAATTATAGACCGATGCTTTAGGTCGCTTCTCCTTTGTTCTTTTTCCCTCGTTGTAGGTTTAGTCGGGGAGCCTCTGGCGCAAGACTTAATGACCTTGCCCGGTAAAATCAAATCATTATGGAAAATTTAACAAGTCTCAAGACTTGCTAAATAAGGCCAAGACCGGATCCCGGTTGTAGTGCCGATGATGATGATGTAGGTTTCGTTTATCCTTTGCTCAATGCATCGATAAACACGGTGATGTGTACGCACACACACGCACACCACTGCGTGCCAGAGATCGCATTCCATTGGTCACTGGTCAAAGGAAATTTCACTCATTCATTCATCCAAAGTCGAGTGATTATTATCCCCCGAGGTGCGTGCCGTTATTTTAGTGTTGTGTCGAAACTATCCCCAAGTAATAACAAAGACCTTAAGTCAACAATACGTGTACGTTTACATTTTAAGTTGTTTTCCCGACTTTCAATAACTAACATTAAAAATAAAAAAAAGAACATTTTATACAAATCCAAACAAGTGTTTAATTTTCCGTGCTGCAGTTCCTGGGTGTGTTTTCTTCATTGTTGTTTCCTTGGTGATCGTGTTTCTGTATTCAGCGGTATTTGTGATGGGGTTGAGAAGTGAATCAGCGCCGTACGCCGGTGCACACCACTTCCACCCCACAGAGCTACGGTCATTCAAGTGGATTTGGAAGAGTCCACTGATATTACCGAAGAGACAGATCTGTGTGAACTCACCTACAACAATAGTAATGTCAATCGTTATTGAACAGCTCTCGTACGTTTTAGCTCCACTTTATCCAAATTTGTTGGAGCTTACAATTCCAAGATAAGTTGGAGCCCGACGTGCTAGAATTAGTTGATTTAACATTAATGAAAAAAAGTAAATAACTCATACAACAGGATCACATGTCTCAGAAAGATGCGACACCAGAACTTTGAAGAACTAATGTTACTGGGGTTCTGCAGTTGTTCGCTCGTAATATTGTCACATCGGACAAAAAAAAAAAAAAAAAAAAAAAAAAACCCCTACGCCCTTACAACTGAAATCAGTAATTTTGCAGTTTAAATTGTCAACCTTCATTCAATTTGATTTTCTGAAGCTGATAGTTCTGTAAATAAGGACATTTTTAAAACTCATCTGAGAAAATTGTCAAATGTTAATATGAACATAGCTCTTCGATAGTATAGTGGTTAGTATACCCGCCTGTCACACGGGAGACCGGGGTTCGATTCCCCGTCGGGGAGCCTCTGGCGCAAGACTGATAACCTTGCCCGGAAAAAACAAATCATTATGGAAAATTTAACAAGCCTCAGGACTTGCTAAATAAGGCCAAGACCGGTTCCCGGTTGTAGTGCCGATGATGATGATGAATATGAACAATTAATTTTATTAAAGTATAGTTCGTTATCTCAGTGACCTAAGCGATTCGCTTTATAATTACTTTGAAGAGAGGGAAAATCTGAGCTTACAGTGAGGTCTACGTATCAAACATTGCTGACGGTAGAGAAAGTCTGACTGAAAATACAAAAACATATACTTCTGTGCATCTATAACTTTAGGGCTAAGCTGAACATCGTTTGCTCCTAGATTAGCATTTGCAACTTTATAAAGGAAAGTTAAACTTAACTGAACCTCAAAGATCATAAACTGCGGAAGTAGTTTTTAATTAATTTGTTCGAATTTTAAATTAGTCAAAATTGAAACACGAAACAAAACAAAAAAAAAACAAATATTCATATTATCCGTTATTATGGAATCTGATTATTTAATCGTGATACTTTCGTTTCCTTTCGACTATCATATCGGTGACTATTGGTAGTAGTGAAAATTGAAATGAAATTCCTTTCTGATTTCAATATCCGTTAACTTTTTAAAATTTCAATTACTCATTATTTTTCCTCAATTTATTTCACACGATTCTTTATTGAAATTAGGTAAAACACTTCACACATAGCAGAGAGCATGAGGGCCAGGTCGACTCCATGAGTAACTAAACTGTTGGAATAATGCGCGGGAAATTCATATGTGAAAGGGACTGAAACGATTACCAACCGCTTACAACTGACAACTGTCTCGTCACGACTAAAAACGAATATTTTCCCGTACGCCGAAACTCTTAAGCAAACAAATATAGATATTGTATAATTTAAAATTCCCCGTCGGGGAGCCTCTGGCGCAAGACTAATGACCTTGCCCGGAAAAAACAAATCATTATGGAAAATTTAACAAGCCTCAGGAATTGCTAAATAAGGCCAAGACCGGTTCCCGGTTGTAGTGCCAATGATGGTGATGATAATTTAAAATGCTTGCGAAGGGCCAGTAACGTGATATATCGAAACTTGTAAAATAGTATATAACATTTAGTCCTAAGTAAAGAAATTTGTAATTTTATTGTAAAGAAAAGTGTATCAAAACAAAACCGAAAACGAATATTTTTCCTTCACATTCCATAGACAGATCGACTTTCCCTGATACTGCCTCGGAGCGGCTTGTAGTCGATTGCAAGGAATGTTGTGGGGTTCTCTATACCACATGGAGAACCAACCCACAATGCCAACTAATCTTGACCGCTAACAGCGCGTCACCCTAACCTAACCTGTAACTCATTTCAAAATATGCAAAACACATCCCTATCTGCAAGCGCAGCCATCCCGAACTTGCAGGAATCCATTTCCCCATCTGCAATGAAAGGCATTTCCCAAAACTCCCAACAGAATACAATTCAATAGAATACATTCTAAATCATCTCCCTCAATTACATCACCCCACATATAATTTTTCCCAAAACCGCTTCGGTCAATTCTCTATTTAAGTCATATTCCTTCCTTGCGACCAAGCTATCTTAATTTCCCCGGAAATCCAAATGCTGCAATAAAACGCATATTTAAACCTACAACGGAACATTAATCATCACCACCAACTACACCGAGCCGCATACATTTCCCCGAAATTGCTTCGGTTAATTCTCTATCCAAATTATATCCCCCGCTTGCACCCAAGCAATTCCAATTTCCCCCGAAAACTCATGCCCATACTTGCTCGTGTTCCCAAAACCGATTTCTCGGTACACATAGCGAACGAGGAATCTAGCCCAGCCGGTACGGCAGGAATTCCCGAAAACAAACTCCCCACACAGGCATAAGAACTCTTTTCGAAGTTCCTAGTAAATTGCAGCGAGTCGATTTTAGCTATGACTCAACCGACACGACACGATGAATAGATTCTTTCCTTTATTAGTCAGTCGTCATCCAACTACCAACGCGCGCACATCAGGTCGAGGTTCAGCCCCTCGTAACGTGCGCTCGGGGGCGCTTGAAGCCTCGAGTGTGTAACGCAGCTCGCCGTGTCTTTGCCGGGGCCCTGTTTTCTAAACGAAAATCATCTAAGTTTGGAGTCGTTTAGCCGTGCGTCTTAAAGTTCAGCGAATCGGCGGTTATCATTAAGTGTAAAGGTAGCGTACAACACGAACAATAAGCAGCGTCGCGGAATGTGGGCAACTAAACTCCTCATAAATAAAACTAAGTGAACAATTAAGGCAACTCTCCTTGTAAGTAAAACTAAGTGAACAATTAAAGCAACTCTCCTTGTAAGTAAAACTAAGTGAACAACTAAAGCAACTCGTAAACCAACTACCCAGTTTCGCTTCCTCGCCGTGCAGCAGCGTCCTGGGTGTTTGCCCCCTCCATTCTCTTCGTTGTGGACAGGTACGGTGGCAGAGCGATGGGGACCGGAGCGAACCCTGTGCCATACGCCGGCACCACATTCTCCCGCCCCCACAATGTTCCATAAGGAAAATTCACTTTCCAACTCATCCGACTCATCGTTATTATGTACTCATCCCGCATCCACTGGTCTAGGCGACAATTTCCCCACAATTTTGAAGACGTATGCTCCACCGCCCGACAGATCTTTCATATGTCTACACATCTATGAAACTAATCAATTCCTCAATGCATTCTCAAAAACGTGGCTTATACTCTTATGGTATTTCTCTTGTCACGTAGCAGTCTATGTGTAAAGGGTTGGAGAGTGATTAACTAATTGGCAACCCTTGAAATATCTACTCAGTTTTAGTCAATTTAGTTTTCTCAACGCATTAGGTTCGCCTTTGTAAAGAAGAGTCATTTAAAAACAGCATAGTGATACACCTCACTGAAAAGTGTAGTCTCTCAATACACCACTCCAATGTAAGCTGGGTTGTCGCACTGGAAACATTCAATAGAGTTTGAAAAGGGTTCGATCTTTTGTCCAAATTCCACTTTTATTTAATTGAAAAAAAAACTAATTAAAACTAATTCTAATTAATCACTGAGAGGTAGACAGACTCGACTTCGATGAAAGATCTGCTCCAAACGATTCTATAAAATATAGCACCCTACCCCCTTGTTAAAACTGCACTCTTAGATTACTAACGTTCATTTGATGACATGTATGTAGCCTCCAGTTATAAAAATGAATGCTGATGTTCACCAGAGCTTAGTACCCTCGCGCACACTATTTCTTGATTCCATAAAAGATCTCTTCTTCTTTTCCCGAAGTTCAGTCCGCTCTTTTGGCTGTGTTGGTAAGGGAGGTTATGTCATGGGCTATTGGCGCACTTTGGCACAATTATTGAGCGGTAAGTTGGATCCCAATGCACAGGCATCTGATGACATGACATCCTATTTACTCAATGAAAAGAATCGACCTTGAGTTATTGTCGACAAGGAATGCTGGTTACGTGACACTTGCTAATTGTGACAAGGGCAGTTGATTCATTTGATATTATTTTCATGGTCATTTCATGGACATGTTGTTACACCACAATGCTATAAACTCCGTGAAACGGTTTGAAAAAGCCTTGAACATCCTTTGAAGCTTGTTTGATGAAGATGGTCGAGAAAACATAGCATCTCAAAAAACGTTCTGTCCTCGCAATCTTCTTAAATCTTTGACCGTGATTTATCGATATACAATATCTATATACGAATCCGTTATAAGATTTGAAATAATTTCTTTATTGCATGAAAACTATAAAAAGAGGAACATATTCCTTTAATACGAAACAAGTTTTCCATTCTGTTCAACCATGCCTATAACATGGGGTACCTTCCCCGAACATGGAAGCATGTTATTGTTTGTTCAGTAGCCAAAGTTGGGAAACCAACACGCCACACCTCTAGCTTTCGCCTCATTTCGCTGCTCACTCGCATCAGCAAAATATATGAAAAATTCATATACGAAAGGCTAAACACCTTTCTCAGTCCCGGAAACTTAATACTAGAATTCCAATTTGGATTTTGGAGAACGCACAGCACCACTATGGTTCTTAATGTGCTACAAAGCTATGTCTGCGCGCACCTCTTTAATAAGGAATATGGGCATTGAAAAGGCTTTTCACACGACGTGGATCGAAGTATTCGCCATTTAAATTGTTGGGCACAGCAGAACGTTGTGTAATATTGTGGGGAGGAAGTATGTACCAGCATGGGTACATGATTCACTTCCTCCTCCATCATAATTCCGCTGAAAACAGTTCTCCGGACACAACGACAGGACAAACAGCAAAATGTCTCTGAGGGGAAAACCGGCGCACCGACAGGGAAACACAAAGCGAAACTCCGCGACATCAACACAGGAAAAGTTAAACACACTGTGGTAACTACATTTTCTTTGATTTGATTTTAATGTTACTCTGTTCGGGAAAAGACTGAATACATTTCGTGGTTACCGAACGCGACTCTCGACTCACGCGTTTATCGCTGGTTATCGCTTCCCTGTGCGCACTAGGGTAGCGATAGGAGACACGACCTGGTCCGGTCGAAGGATGGAATTTGACTCAGCGATCGTCATCTCATGCAGAGATGATTTCGCTAAGGAAGAAAAAGGAAGAGAGAGAAAAACTTCTCTCTTAAGGGTGTAACTAGTGGCGCAGTGGTATATGTGCGTGATCGAACAGATTCAATGTTGTTGCATGTGTTCGAAAACAGGCAGGCGGCAAGGACAATAGGAAAAAATGGCCACATGCGCCGCTGGTAATGCGGGTCATTGTTTACACGATGCCTCGTCGCTAATTTCGACGTTAGGAGAAAAAAGTGCTAAAAGCAAATTGGATGTTTATGGCATCTCTGGCTGCAATAGAAACCGGGTTCATATTTGCATTAGGAAATGCTGGAGAATTTGGTTTCAGCGTCTATTGCGCTAATTATATGCAGCTGCTTGGATTGTTTGTTGGTAAGACAAACAAAAAAGGTTGCCAGGCAATGTGTATGAAAAGGTATATGGCGCGGCTGGGAAAATAGACGGCGCGATATTTATGGTCCCTGTCATGACGGTTACATTGAATGCAATCCCCATTATTTTGTTTACTGGTATTTGTCTGGTACCGAATTGGTTCAGAATACCAAATAAGCAAACAAAGAAATCTTACGGAAAATTGTATGCGAAGGGATGCATGAAGGTAAGTTTTCTTTATAGGGATTTTATGATTACAGATGGTGATCTATATAATGCGTGAAGCATTTACAGGTACTAATACCGTTGCATTAGTAAACTTAAGGGAGTTGGGTAGTAGTTATGGGGGTTTTTCAGGTAAGTAGACCGTAGGGTTTGGCGGAAACGCTACAATATTATCTAAAAATTCATTCGAAACAGAACCTTTCAAGTTCGGGTGAATAGAAAGCTATCCCGAATTTTCCGTTGCGCCACAGGCGTACCACGGGACTCCGTTTTATGTCCTATCCTATTTAATATTTACACATCAGATATTTGTTGGTCTATGGATGGGAGAGGATGACATCGCCATTTTGGACTACAATCTAGAAACTGTAAGTAAAACCTGTGAAATCATCATGCAAGCGGGAGAAGAGGTGGGCCTAGAAATACATGAAGACAAAACAAAATACATGATTACGGCGAGAGCAGGTGGAACTCAGGGAACACATATAAACGTCAGAGACAAGATATTTGAAAAAGTTAAAGAATTTAAATATCTGGGAACTATACTGAAGGCCAGTAACGAAATGTCGAAGGAAGTTAACAAAATACTACACTCAGGCAACGCTAGTTGGCACGCAGTCAGTAAACTGGTGAAATCCAAACTGCTATCACGTAACATAAAGCTCCGCGTCTATAGAACCATAATGATGCCGATTGCTTTATACGGATGCGAAACATGGTCTCTCACAAAACGGGAAGAGAACAAATTCCGCGTATTTGAGAATAAGATTAAGATGGACCGGACATGTAGCGCGAATGGGCAAAGATAGGACCGTGTATAGAATTCTTGACGGTAGACCAACGGGAAAGGGACCTGTAGGACGGCCGCGACGGAGATGGGAGGACAATGTTAGGTTTGACCTTGAGGAGATCTGATCAGATGGTCAAGCGTGGAAGGAGAGTGGACAGGACAGGGAACGATGGCGGAGTCGAGTCGGCGAGGTCATGAACTTTCCGGTTCCTACAGGCCAATAAATAATAATAATAATAGTATGGATGGGAGAGTAAAGCAAATATGCTATGCCATCATCATCATCATCATCGGCACTACAATCGGGATCCGGTCTTGGCCTTATTTAACAAATCTCCCCACCGGTCCCGATTTCGAGCCGAGGTCATCCAGTTTGGCACTCCCAGACTCAGGGGTCCTGGTCTACGCCATCCCTCCATCGCAGACAAGGTCTGCCGCGCTGTCTCCTTTCATACATCCTGTCACAATGGACTTTCCGGGCAGGCTCCTCTTCGCTCATTCCAGCTAGGTATCCCGCCCACTGGAGTCTATCGAGCTTGATTTTTCTTACATTAGCTTCAAGGTAGATTGTGTACAACTCATGGTTGTAGCGTCTCCGGGCGTTATTAGTTATGCTTCATCCATAAGCCCCAAATTCATAAGCAATCATCTTCATCATTACCTGGACGAACTGTATCAGTATGACAGTCGATGGAAAATTCGACTTAATGCAAATAAAGCAGTTGTCGTAATTCTAGGTAGCAAACATTTTCAAACCTACTTCTCGGTATTCATAGAATAATCGAATACAAATAGGAGGTACTACGATTAGACCACACGACAGGATGAAATATCTTGGGGTAATTTATACCAAGTGATCCACACTTTTTAAAGCACCCTCAGTCGGTTTAAGCAACTACACTGCATTTCGAAGTGGAGCAACATAGTTGACACCAAAGTTAAGCTTCTCTGCTATAAACAGCTAATCCGATTTGAAATATCGTACGGTTTTTCTATACGATTTTGTATATCTTCGGCCCAAGTTGGGAGACTTCGAGTTTTCGATAGGAAACTCCTCAGAAGATACATAAACTACTCTAGGGGCCCGTCGGTCGCTATAACCCCACCTCTCATCTATATTATGGCGCCTCTATTACTCCTATCGATGAGTACTTGCTATAATTAGCGGATAAGTACCATGAAGCCTTCTGAACAGCGAAACTCTACTTGTGCGGAAGTCTCGTGTTCTTGGCCCTTCCCTCCATCTATTTCTTCGAATTCGACCACCATAATACTTCCTTCAGTGAAACACTATTGAAAGTTCCATTCCCAACAGCATTGCCCTTTATAATAGAAGATTCCTGGACCCATCATAGATGCTATACTGATGACACACTATACAAAACTGCACAGTCAGACACACGCGCACCGGCCAAAGCACAGATTATCAGACGCCAAAGACGTAATCTGCGTTTATTACCGCTGTTAGGTGCCAGAAATACAGCGCCAAGCCCCATTCAATTTGGAATCAAGTAATGTGAATCCCCTTTGGATTGATTAATGTTAAATTAATCAATCCACTAAGAAAGATTCTTTACCGGCAACGTTAAAGAATAAAACCATAGAGTCAAGACGTACATCATCATCATCGGTACTACAACCGGGATCCGGTCTTGGCCTCATTTAGCAAACCTCTCCACCGGTATCCAGTCCATATCCGAGATTTGTCAAATCGTCCATAATAGAATTGTTTTCCGGGCAAGGTTATTAGCCTTGCGCCAGAGTCAAGACGTACGCCTGAGAACAAAATCCTATGGCGACGCCGTTTCTTTCAATCTTATTTAAGGAAACGTCTCTTAAACGAAGCAACGGACGGCGCCCACGAGTAGAATTGCTAGACAACAATGCTATGAAGATATACAAAAATATCTTTGGCACCGTTGTCTAGCATAATATAATAACTCAAGACACCCATGTTATTACCACGTCTTAGCGTTACTGTAAATCCTAAGTAATGTTTACGCGCTTCAGGACAATTGTCGATCCAAGGTAAATTACCGAAGGATCAAATATTGTCGTGTACCACATGAAATGTCCGATTTGCGCTCAGTTGGAAATAAGAAGTTCTCGAGTAAACATCTGTGCCAGAATGTTTGTTGATTTTTATAAAGTAAAGTGGTTCGTGTGCTTGACGTGTGAGAATTTTAGGGTACAGTTATTTTTTCCTAGCAATTGTTTACCATGCTGTCATCATCATCATCGGCACTACAAACGGGAACCAGTCTTGGCCTTATTTAGCAAGTCCTGGGGCTCGTTTAGTTTTCCATAATGATTTGTTTTTCCGGCCAAGCTCATTAGTGTTGCGCCAGGGGCTCTCCGACGGGGAATCGAACCCCGGTCTCCCGCGTGACAGGCGGGTATACTAACCACCATACCATACTGTCGGCAGCTCGAATTCGCACCCTTCTCCTTTATGAATTTAAAGTGGGACATAATGCGTGATTGGCAATGAAAAACATTAAAGACGCATTTGAGGATGTAGCGGTAAACGAACGCACTATACGACGTTGGTTTGGAAAGCTCCGTTCGGGAGATTTCAGCCTCGAAAATGAACCACGTGGGAAGCCGGAAACATTAGATGACGACGATGTCTTAAAAGCAATGGTGGATGCGGACCCAACGAAATTGGTGCGGGAGATTGCACAAAGCATGGGTGTAACCCCAATGACAATCAGTCGACACGTTTATCTCATAGGAAAGGTAAAGAAACTCGATAAGTGCCCCATGAACTGAACGAGTCCCAAAAAATACGTTCCTGGATATCTGTGCATCACTTAAATTAAGAAATCAAACTGAACCGTTTTCGTACCGAATAGTCACCTGTGATGAAAAGTGGATTCTGTATGATAACCGTAAAAGACCTGGGCGGTCGTTGGATGCAGATGAAAACCAAAACGCACCCCCAAGCGCGATCTTTACCCAAAAAAGGTTATGTTGACAATTTGGTGGACATCGAAAGGACAAATCCATCCTCAACCAGGAGAAATGATAAACGCTGTCAAATATTGTGAGGAAATCGACATATTGCATGCCAAATTGGCTGAAAAGCAACCTGCGTTGGTCAATACGCACAGCCCGATTCTTTTGCATGAAAATAATTGACCTCAGACCTCACAAGTACCCGTGCAAAATAATATTGGCTTTTAAATTTTTTCTGCTCAATCGGACGATTCCGGAGACGGTACAACCATGAGTTGTACACAATCTACCTTGAAGCTAATGTTGTAAGAAAAATCAAGCTCGATAGACTCCGCTGGGTGGGACACCTAGCTCGTATGAACGAAGAGGAGCCTGTGGGGCTTTTCAGGGCCCGAAGAGCCATACATCATTCGATCCCCACTATTCCAGGCGAACCGACTCACCTCTAAGACGAACTTCAGCAAGGTTGCGTAACCTTGCTACGGCATTTACCCCCAGCCAAATCGCTGGAATTAATACAGTTACCCAATCAGATAACTGTTATGCATATCCGTTAGGCAGCTTACCTATTCTGTGGGGGGTTTTCCTTCCAAACCCCTTTTTCTCCATCACCATCCCTGAAAAACATTAAGTCCACGGCAAAGCTTATCACTTAGCCGTGGCATCGAAAATTTTTCCTCGGGCAGGCATTGATTTCTAAAAAAAACATTAAGTCCACGGCAAAGCTTATCACTTAGCCGTGGCATCGAAAATTTTTCCTCGGGCAGGCATCGATTCCTAGAAAAAAACATTAAGTCCACGGCAAAGATTATCACATTGCCGTGGCATTTGAAATCCCATCCTTAGGCATACATTCTACCCAGGGCATCTCGTTTCCACAGCCTTATGCTATGGAAACAACATCAACAAAGAGTTCCTTGTTGACTCGTTTTCTTGTTTGCCCATGGCACTCCTTGCATGCGGCTATTAGGTCCCATTGGTTTGCCACCGCCGACAAGGTTTCGGCTGAGGCAAACCAAACATTTCCCTAATTACCAGCATAGCTGGTTTCCTATTATCGGTCCCCACCGATCAGGGACCGCAAACAAGCAACGAATTGGATGCAGCCAGCAAGTGTTTACTTTCAACATCTGGCAATGGCTGCACCCTATATTCGTTGCAATATCTAAACATCGCATTGGCACCACAGAATGCTATGCATACACAATTCCCTAATAACGGCCGCCACCCGTCGGCGGACCAAAGGAAATTCACATCGTCAACCGAAATGTTGATTTATGGCCTCCTATAGGATGACCAGATCTTCGGTTCGTGTCTTTTTCACCCCAGATGTTCATTGTTTGCATTCGTGGAAGATGCAGTAGCGATGTTGGCATCCATCCACGGTCGCCGGACGATCGTATACGAGGCATGCACACATATGCATAATGTATGCCTTTTCCCCGGTCCAATCACGATTAACTACCTCGAGTTAATCGTGTAGCTCCTCCCCTTTTGCAGTTTCCCTTTAGGTGTCCCTTTTCTTATTGTGAGCGTCAAATGGCAGTCAGATTTTATCCGCCCAGGTAGAGAGACGTGTCGCGATCGTTGCGTGTCGGAGTGTCGTAAATATTTAATGTTAAAGTTTCAAGCAACTTACATGTCAATCACCAAGAACAGTGTCGTAAATATTTAATGTTAAAGTTTCAAGTAACTTACATGTCAATCACCAAGAACAGTGTCGTAAATATTTAATGTTAAAGTTTCAAGTAACTTACATGTCAATCACCAAGAACAGTGTCGTAAATATTTAATGTTAAAGTTTCAAGTAACTTACATGTCAATCACCAAGAACAGTGTCGTAAATACTTAATGTTAAAGTTTCAAGTAACCTACATGTCAATCACCAAGAACAGTGTCGTAAATTCTTAATGTTAAAGTTTAGACTACTTACATGTCAGTAACCAAGAACAGTAGCGCGTAAATTTAAAAACCACAACTAAGTTACACATCAGTGTCCAGAGCAGTTTGGTGTAAACGAGTAATATTGACACTTGATCAGTAAGCTGATTCAACAATTAGTACAAATGTAAATTAGGTTCTTCAACGTTAATTGAAAATAAAGTTTTACCAGGCCACAATATCGACACTTGATCAGTAAGCTGATTCAACAATTAGTACAAATGTAAATTAGGTTCTTCAACGTTAATTGAAAATAAAGTTTTACCAGGCCACCCAACAACCAGTGTGTTTTTATTTCATCATTATTATCGTGGAGAACAGTGTTTGGCAGAACAATTTCCTGCGTAACATCGGTGGTGTTTTTGGTTGAACCCGCATCCTTGCCGATGCTAATAAAAATACCCACAAGCCTGCCCGGAAAGTCCATTGTGACAGGATGTATGGAAGGAGACAGCGCGGCAGACCTTGTCTGCGATGGAGGGATGGCGTAGACCAGGACGTCCAGACCCTGGGAGTGCCAAACTGGATGACATCGGCTCGAAATCGGGACCGGTAGAGAAATTTGTTAAATAAGGCCAAGATCGGATCCGGATGATGATGATTAAATCAGACATTTTATGTGGTACAACCCATTCGGATGTAAGCATATTTTGTCAAGCAAGTAAGTTAAATCTAAAAGAAAGAATTCCGTTCACCCGGAGCTTTCGACTGCGTTTGACGTGTTCATCTCGGTCGCGAGTTCTCATTACAACCATTCCCAAACGCGATAGATCGCCTGATACCCGGGGACAATTGCTTGTCCTCGGATAAAAAACTTCGTTCCACTATGCATCCAACAAGTGGGCTTGGTAAAAACCCCTACTGTAATAAATTCACTCCCCTACAATGCCATCCAGATACAGATAATTCTGAAATGGACGAAACTGATTCGCCAATAATCAGAAAAGTGTATGTGCCACCAATCAAAGTGCTGCACAAATCACCAGAATATGTGCATAGCCTCATGAAAAAGCTTAAAATATCCAGTTATTCAATAAAAAAATTAACAATTGGTATAAAAATAATGTTCGGAACTATTGAATCATTTAATATTGTATTAGAAAAACTAAAAGAGGATAATTGTCAATATTTTTCTCATGATATTAAAAGTGCTAAGACTTTCAAAGTTATTTTGTATGGACTGGATGATATAAAAACTAATGAACTCAAAGCTGAACTCATTTCGCTTGGCTGAAAATGTTCTGATGTTAAAAAAATTGAAAAAAAATATGATCAATTTACTGATTTTTTTTATCTCATTCACTTTGAAAATGGAACAATTAAATTAAGTGAACTTAAAAAAATTATCGCTCAATTTTTCATACCCAAGTGAATTGGAACTTCCAAAGGAAAATCAAAGGTAAGGTGACACAATGCTTTAACTGTCAAATGTTTGGACATGGTGAGAGAAATTGTCACATAAAAACATATTGTGCTACTCGCGCTGGTTCACACAAAACAAGCGAATGTAATAACGTTTCGGTAAATAAATGTGCCAACTGCAACGGCAATCATAAAGCTACTGACGTCACATGCACCAGTAGATCTAAATACTTAGAAATAAAAGAAAGATCATCTGGAAGATCCAAGATCCATCCAAGAACTCATTTCGCTGCATCAACTCAAATTTCTAATCATCAAGCTTGCCAAAAACCGATTTCGTTTGCCTCTATGAGTGATTTTCCTACGCTTCCACAGCCACAGCGACGACTGGGACTGACCAATGCTCCGAGTAAAACCTTTCCAAATTCAAGCCCGCAAATTCAAAGTTTACCACCAACAATTAATGCATGGGAAAATGACTCACGCGGCGCTTCTTCATCAAACAATAACAATAATTTACCCAACAACAATTCACCACTCTTCACAATCGAGGAACTAAATTCCTTGTGCATGGAAATGATCTCAAATTTATCAGTTTGTAAAACGAAAATAGAACAATTTAATGTGATCGCGCATTTAGCCACTAAGTTTTTATACACTAATAATGTTAAGTAAAATGGCAGATACACATATAAAAATAATTACTTGGAATGCTAAAGGCATACGTAATAAATTTCATGACTTTTTAAATTTTTTAAATAGCTATAAAGTTGATGTTGCTCTAGTAACAGAAACTTGGCTTAATTTTGATATAAGACTCCCATCATCTGACTTTAACTGCTATCGCATTGATAGAGTAGACCAAAGGGGTGGGGGAGTGGCGATTCTTATCAGGAAGTCAATTCAACATTCGCTTTTACCTGTAATTCCAACTAGGCTTGTGGAGAATGTAGGTGTAATGATTAAGTTAAGAAACCATAAGACAGTAAAAATCTATTCTGTTTATTTCCCCGGATATTAAAAGAAAATGGCTCAAGCAAGATTTAAAAAAGTTATTCACAATGAATGGTGAATTTCTATTAGGTGGTGATTTTAACTGCCGGCATAGAGATTGGGGGTGTGTAAGACCAAATGCTTGGGGCAATATATTGGCTGCCCTTCCATTGGCACTATCAATTAATATTTTTTATCCACCTTGTCCAACTTATTTTCCCGCAGGTTCTCGTGGCATCCCCTCTGTCCTTGACTTGTTTGTGTCCAATGTCCCTGGTCTTATAACAGAACCCGTTTCGTTAAGTGCTCTCAGTTCAGATCATAATCCTGTTCTTTGTAACCTTTCTTGGTTGGGTGAAAGAAAGATTCAATATTTCCTGGACATGAAGAATGCTAATTGGAATTCATTCAAATCAAAGATTAAAATGAGCCTTCAAAATAGTACTACAAATCTTGAAAGAGTGTCTTGTAAAGATGATGTTGACCTTATTGTACAAAACTTTACACAAGCTATAATTTCTTCGGTTGATGAAAGTATTCCCAAAAGAGTAAAAAAAGATATTTTTAAAAAACTTCCAATCCATATCTTAGAGCTTATTAAAGTGAGAAACATTCATCGAAGAAACTGGCAGAATTACCGTCAGCCCTTTTCTCGATCAATGGTTTCCCATTTTAATGAGCGCATTATTGACCAGATACAAATCCATCGTAATAGAGAATGGAACAAAAAACTGAGCATTATGGATAAAAATGCTAAACCGTTCTGGAATATAGTGAAGTTAATCAAGAATAAAAACCGTAAAATACCATTTCTGAAGGATTCTTCTACTACTTTTTTTACAGGTTTTGAAAGAGCAAACCTATTTGGAACAAGTTTTTCAAAACATCACTTGGTCTCTCAGCATTTGGGTGAATTTGAAACTAATTAACTTGTCGGTAACAGAATCGAAAGATTCGGCACCACAAACGAATTAACTCCTCTAAATGCATTTGTAGAAGAAGAAAACGTAAGAAATGTAATCAAGTGCTTGCAAACACGAAAAATAGGAGGACTAGACAAAGTTAAGAATGCCTATCTAAAACAATTGCCTCATATTGGAATTAAATACTTAACATTTATAATCAACGCATGCCTTAAATGTCAATACTTTCCTCAATGTTGGAAAAAAGCAATGGTTGTACCTATCCTTAAGGCTGGAAAAGCCCCAGATAAACCTGAAAGTTACAGGCCAATTAGTTTACTTAGCAACATATTTTAAAAGTTGTTTTTTGGCGGATTAGGATGTTGTTGTCGAAGTGTCACCGAAGTGTTCCGCCGAACACCGTTCGCAAACCAAAAAGAAATACGCTGGAGCGAATACAGTCATAAATGATACACGGGGAAGTGGTTTTCGAATTTCTATTTATTGTTTCTATATTTGTTTCGTAAATCACTACATAGGATTTAAAATTAATTTGGCTCGATATTACATTACACACGTGCGATTTACACAATACACACTCGACCGTCACAATTTATCGGCCTCTAACAATCGCGATTTAATTATATGTACTTTCCTTTTTTTTTGGATTACAACACGCGGACCGACCTCCTCGTAGGGGTTCTCTCTGTTCTCTCCTGGACCGTTGCTCGAAGTAGACTATCTCGTCTAGTTGACGATCAGAATTAGACTGCCTGTCTACCCACACAGATATCCAGATTCCAAACCGGTATCCGTATCTGTACGGAAAAATTTTTCTATTCGATCTGCTAACAGAATTCCGGAAATCTCTGTTAGCAGCATGCTATTTCATCCCAGGGGTAATTTCCTATTTTCCTGAAAGGAGAAAGTCATTCCTTGCATACATCATTATCATTGGTGATAGAATTTCATTTCCACGGCCTTCTGTTTGCACAGAACATCTGGCGCCCAGACCAGAGATATTCGGCTATTGTTTTGACGTGCAGTCCGTGGGTGTTATTTGAACTTGGTACCCGGAATCGAAATCCATTAGATCTTTATAATGGTGCGAAATTCTAGCGTGGCCGTGGGACCGGAGTATTGCCTTTGTTGGCTTAACTCCTCATAAATTATCGGATATCTCGTTGAGATATATTCGATTGCGATAGGTCGTGGCTGCCTTCTGTTGTTCAACGGATTTGGGTGGTCCTTGCGTTAGATTACCCGCACGTGCATCCGTTGATCGGCTCATTCTTTGATGATAGCAATTCTTTTGTATCGAATTTCGGAATTGCCGGTTCGATGAGATGTTCCTGGGCGCAGGCAGCATGTATGGCATTTTGGGAATTGTTTTTTCTTTTTTTTTGGAATAGACCGCATGGATGCTTATACCTTTGTTTCAGGCATGATGAGTTATAATTGTTGAGCTTGACCTAAAAAGCTTTGGGGACGTTCAGTTCCTTGCTTTTTGGTGTCGGTCTCAACGTTGGCTGCGAGTTGCAGGCCCTATCGTGGGACTTTGGGGCACGCGTCTGTGGGCGCGTGCAACGCTCTCAGGTAAGTAAGTTCTTTGAAGGTAGGAACCTTACCTGCGCAGAATTGTGCGTTCGTAGAACGCTACAGTTTCAGATAAAGATATTTTCCCCGATATCCAATTTGGATTTCGACACTTTCACAGCACCTCGCACCAGGTTAAACGAATTTGCAGCCATGTTCGACTTTCCTTTGTATTTGTGTAAGGTCGTCCAGAGTTTCTTATGGAATAGATGTTTTCAGGTTCATGTCAATTGTGATGTTTCTAGATTGATATTTTTTGATTGTGGCGTCCCCCAAGGCTCAGTACTTGGTCCAGCCTTGTACAATATCTACACTTCGGATTTTCCAAATCTACCGCAGTGTGAATCAGCTATCTTCGCTGACGACACTACAGTATTTGCGTCGCATGAATTTTCTCTCAACGTTGAGACAAATCTTAAGCATGCGATCGAGATACTTGAAAAATATTATATGAAATGGAAAATCAAGCTAAATGTCGGGAAGACACAAGCCATCTTTTTTACACGAAAGAGAAAAGCTTGCTATCTTCCCAGCAGTCAGCTGCAAATAAATGGTACCACGATTGCATGGGAGCAATCCGTAAAGTATCTCGGAGTTCATCTCGATACAAAACTCACATTTAAACAACATATTCAAAGTACTCTTAATAAAATGAGTATTGCTATTAAGATGCTTTACCCTTTTATTAATCGCAAGTCTTTACTCACAAATGAAAATAAGATTATTATTCATAAAGTTATTTTCTAAGCTATACTGTTATATGGGTGTCCAGTATGGGGTAACGCTGCAAGGTGCCATTTAAAGAAGTTACAGGTATCACAAAACAAAGTTTTGAAAATGATGCTAGACCTCCCTTGGCACTATTCAACCTTAAGTCTCCACGGAAGGGCGGATGTTGAATTGATTTCTGAAAGAATTCGTAAACTAGTATATAACTTTAACATCAGCTGTGAAAGTTCTGAAAATTCTCTCATAACCCAGCTTCTTGCTTAATTTGTCATAATTTCGTGTAAATATATACATTTTATATTATTTATTATTGCTATTTTTTTTATTTTATTTTTTTTTTATTTTAAATGAAGGTTTTTCCTTTTCGTATCATCCTCCGATTTATTTTTTTAATTATTAATTATACATATTTTTCTTTTCTTTATCCAAGATAATGTTTCAGTTGTAAGATATAACTTATCAAATCTCTGAATTGTAAAATGTGCGGTCACATACTTTTTTTGGAAAATATTATTACGAAATAAAAGATCTCTCTCTCTCATCTAAAAGAAAGAATAAAATAAAAATTGTACATAAACGGAAACTGAGACTATTATACGTATAAATAGACCTTTACCTACAAGTTTGATAAAAATGAATTTACAAAATGGGCAATCCGCTCGCACTGTGTCCTGACATTTAAGGGTACTTCAAAATCCCCTTTTGTGCGCGAGTTAGTAAAAAAAAAAATCAACATATCGCCGTAATAAACTAAACATTATTGCAGTTTTGGAAAACGAAGAGGGAATATTTCAAAATTATAACGAATTTTCATGCAGCTGCTTTTTGTGAAAACAAAAAAAAATGTTATAAACCGGAGAAAATGGTAAAAAAGCCGTCTTGCATTGATGAGTAAAATAAATTCATAAGAGGATTTGATCGTCCAAATCAACAGATCCAATGTTATAAAATTATGCGGAAAACTGAAATGGACGAAACGAGTTACGAGGGTCGCCTCTTATGTTTCGGGATTTGGCAACCCTAGTGTTGCAATCCGGCAATTGACAGCTCTGTCGTAAAGTTGGACATTTTTGAGGTTATACGCACTCAGAACGTTTTGACATACGAGCGCTATTTGTGTTGTTTACAGTAACTTAAAAGATTCATCTCGGCCCAAAAATGGAATTAAATCGTCAACATTTTCGTGCGATTATTTTTTACAACTTTCGGCGTGGATTAACTCGGCAACAGTGCATGGATGAACTTAATTCAATTTTTGGCGATGAAGCTCCATCAAGGACCAGTGTTTATCGATGGTATGGTGAATTCAATCGTGGTCGTAGTTCACTCCAAGATGAATTTCGTGAAGGTCGTCCAAAATCAGTTGTTGTTCCGAAAACCATTAATGCTGTGCGCGAACTGATATTGGAAGATCGTCATGTGACCTATCGTGAGATTGAGATAACCTTAGGTGTTTTGAGACCAGCATACATTCAATATTGCATAAACATTTGACTGTCAAAAAAATTTGTTCGCGTTGGATCCCACACAATTTGTCAATTGCCCAAAAAAAGGCTCGTGTCAATTGGTCGAAAGAAATGCTCAAAAACTACGGTCGCGGTGCTTCGAAACACGTTTATGACATCGTGACAGGTGATGAATCGTGGATTTACGCGTATGAGCCCGAAAGTAAACAGCAGTCGACTATCTGGGTGTTTCAAGATGAGCCAAATCCAACAAAAGTTGTTCGCGCACGAAGCACTTCCAAGCAAATGTTCGCCTGTTGTATCGGAAAAACTGGGCATGTCGCAACCGTACCACTAGAACAACGCAGAACAGTCAATTCTGAGTGGTACACAACCATTTGTTTGCCAGTTGTCTTCCAAGAAATCAGGAAAACCAACCGCCGAAGACGGATCACTCTTCACCACGACAATGCGAGCTCTCACACATCGGCTGCGACAACTGCATTTTTGAGCACCCAAAACATCGATTTGATGGGTCATCCGCCGTATAGTCCTGACTTGACACTGAATGACTTCTTTTTATTCCCGTACGTAAAAAACAAACTGAGAGGTCAACGTTTTTCGACACCTGAAGAAGTGGTTGCTGCATTCAGAATGCATGTGTTGGAGATACCTCAATCAGAGTGGCAAAACTGCTTCGACAATTGGTTCAAACGCATGCAAAAGTGTATAGATCTGTAGCGATTCTAACAGATACACACAATTCACAAGCAAAAATAGTGAAGAACACCGAACGAAAAAAAAAAATCGAATAAGAAAAATGCATCAGAACCGTATACCAAGCGATAAAATAAAAATAATTCATACCAGTGGAATATAGTCGAGTTTGGAAATGAAATTCTAAACACGGTCAGTAGTCTGATGCTTCACTGCTTCGCTTTTCAATCGTTTCAGCGTGTGTTCAATTCACCTTCTTCACTATCCTTGCTTAACGCTACAGATCTTCATGGGGAATATTTTGAAAAACAATAAAGTGATTTTCGATGATCAATATTTGTTTTTGTTCTCTAATCCCGAAATATAAAAGGCAACCCTCGTATAACGTTCCTTATAAACTGTGCGCAATCTTATTCCGTACATAATCTCCTAAATAAAAAACAAAACAAAAAATGATATGGTTGGCTGCGAATGGGCAATGGATTCTATGTAACAAAATCAAGCAGCAATGGCTTCAACATCTATGTACATCATTTCAAAGCAAGATAGTAATCTCAGGCTATCGGCTGACCTTATGAGAGCGTTGCCTATACACAGCCCATAAAATTCCGGGTAAAATCCGATATATCTGCAGTTTTTGTAAAGTAGCCTTATAGCGTTTGGGATGATAGTGAAGAACGTGTGATTCGAACTGACGCTATGACAGTTAGAATCACCAAAAATTGAACCAATGCGTAACACATCAGGCTACTGGCCGTGTGTACGAATTCGATTTCTAAACTCAAGTACACTCAACTGATGTGGGATTGTTATGTTATCGCTAGGGTATACGGCTCTGATGCATTTTGTTATTCGATTTTCGTTCGGTGTTCTTCACTATTTGCTTCTGTTAGAAACGCCACAGCCCTACCATAAAATAGGTTGCTTTGAGAGTTATCATCATCATTATCGGCACTACAACCGCGATTCGGTTTTGGCCTTATTTAACAAGTCTAAGGCTTATTAAATTTTCCATAATAATTTGTTTTTCCGGGCAAGGTTTTTAGCCTTGCGCTTTGAGGGCTCCTATTCAATAAGTAAATACTAATTATCAGTAAAATGTACATTTTTTATTTTCACAAAAGTCATGAATAAAATTATTTAGTCAACTTTTTGCTTACAGAGTTAAGCTCCTTCACATCACTAACAGTCATAAATTATGAAATTAACTACCACTAGGCTAGACCAGAAAAAGAAACAAGATTTGTCCGCTAAACATTCAGGAACTTGGAGCCGTAGCCGCATGCAAAGTGTTAATTTGACAACTCCAATCTTTGGCAATGGAAACTATGAAAAGACTATGAATACCGCTTCGTGGGTATCTGCCCTCTCGTTTGCAATAATTAAATATTATATCGCTGAGTTTGACCGAACTTACTAAGGTAAACCTTGAAATGATTGCCCCACCAAAAGTAGTGAAGAAAACCCACAAAATGATATTGGATGACCGTCAACTGAAAGTACAAAAACTACCAAAAATGGGAAGCATGTCGCCACACCTTGTATATCCAATATTGACTGGCAATTTGAAGATGAAAAAACGATGTGCAAGATGGATGCTGCGTTTACTCACACTGCATATAACGTGTTAGTTCGCACATTAAAAGCCAATTATTTGCGAGGGTAGGCTGAAAAGTTGTGTACACGTGCTTGCAGAACGTAAATGAAATTGTAGCGTTCTACTAACGCACAATTCCGAGCAGAATTTAAAACGGAAACAAAAAAAAAATAGATAGGTAGTCAATTCAAAGTGAATCGTCGACTTGGCGTAACGTCTCAATCGTTCAATCGTCTATCTTCAGTGTGTAAAAGTTTTTAAAGCTCCTTCTGAGTCACCAACCGCCAAAAAATAACCTTCAGAAGCACACCTGGCGGCAAATGGAACTAACATTTCTTCTTAATACGATGAGGCTCTGCGAAACCTGACGTTATAACCAATTCCCTATCCCCTAATCTGGCTCCATGCGATTTTTACTTTTTTTTTTTCCTCTACACAAGAGAAATCTCAAGGATAATCATTGCACCTCGGACGATGAGGTGAAGGCCGCTATCAAGTCATGGGTTCGAAAAAAGTCTAACGAATTTTTCAGTGACGGTATAAAAAACTTGTTTCACGTGGGGAGAAATGTATTATCAATAGTGACTATGTTAGAAAATAAATATACGAGGATAGGTCAATAAGTCCTTAGAAACCCCTACGGTGGCGCTCGTAGCTTTGCTAATGATCTGCTTTTAATCAGCACAATTCCTCACAAGGTATTTGTCAATTTTCAATCCGTTTCATGTTCCAATTTTGGAAAAATAATTTTGATATGATCAAATATCTGCGAGATGGGTGCCGCATTTGCTCTCGGCTGAGAACTTTTGGAGCGCATGCGTCGCAATCCAGATGAGTTTCTGTGCATATTAGTAACTGTAGTTGAAGCATAGATACACCATTACACTTCTGAGACGAAAGAACAGTCAAAAGAATCAGTTGTTGAAAGCGAACGGACTCCCAAGAAAGCAGACGGTGAAATCAGCTGGAAAGGTTATGGCTACTGGTTTTGGGATGCACGTGGTATTATCTTCATCAACTATTTGGAAAAGAGACAGACAGCAACTGGACAATATTATGCGTCATTATTAAGCCAGATAAATGAGAAAATAAAAGCAAATCGTCCTTATTTTCTAAAACCTTATTGATTAAGCTGGTATGATTCAGAAGCTTAAGAATTGTACTTTAATATACTTCTGCCCAATATTGACTGTTTTGTTTTTGTTTCCTCTCCACAAACATGTGTACACCACAGCATACCCTCTTTAATTCCTCCCAGGAGAGGCAAACGTACAGCATTGAGCCTTTTTTTCTCCATGGGATCCACCAGTGAAAGGGTTTTGAAAGATGGGTAAAGATTTCTCCCAACTATTTTGCGGAATCACTGAACTAACACAGCACTCACGTACCATATTCGCCATATTAAGTCCACTCGGATGATTTTCTCTTTCCAAACTTGTTGAAAAACTGACCTGTGTTAAAAATATTTTTCAATAGTAAGGAGATTGAGTCTGTGTTTGATGGGTATTTTGAAGAACTTGACAAGATATCGAACCTTCTTGAACGACACTAGCAAAAGTGTATCGAGTTGAAAAGGGACTATGTTGAGAATTACAAAAATGTTTTTCTCCAAAATATTGGTGTCTTTCCTGTTAATTTGGGCACCCTCATCTATAGATATATTCAAACAAATAAATAATGTTTCATTGCTACAAAGTTGTCACATACCGATTTAAAATTGTTCACTAGGATTATATTGCTATTCAAGTTATGGAGAATTTATTCTTATTGCAATAGACAAAGGCAATGTTAGTAATGGCCGCAAAAAAGGCAAATTTCAGAACACTCTTTAAGTGTATGTAAATGGGCTCCTCGATATTATACTGGTTCGTATACCCGCCTGTCACGTGGGAGACCGGGGTTCGATTCCCCGTCGCGGAGCCTCTGGCGCAAGACTAATGACCTTGCTCGAAAAAAAAAACAAATCACTATGGAAAATTTAACAAGCCTCAGGACTTGCTAAATAAGGCCAAGACCGGTTCCCGGTTGAAGTGCCGATGATGATGATGAAATGGGCAGTTCGGTTGGAAATAACCTACGAACAACAAGATCATTAAATACCTGGAAATGTAGGCTTACAAACATTTTATCCATTGAGATAATTTAAAATGAAATTATCAAAATATCTTAATTATTTTGTGATTTTTTTTAGATAAATGGTGATCTCGGGCGGGTACGGTTGGTCAAACCCCACAAAGTTTAAAATTTAAAATAAAAGTCGAAAAATACCTCGAGCAGATGTAAGTATTGACCTTATTTTTGGTTACAGCCTCCAACAATACGTAACTACAAGGTGCAACTTAAACGCAACCGGTAAATGAAGATGATTAAACTTGTCTTGATTGTTGAGCCAGCTACGTATGGCCTTCAGGTTTACATATCGCAGGATATCCCAAGCCACAATATGTATCTCATGTACCATGTACCAGCATCAATTGACCCTACTTCTTGATACTTTAGGATTAAATGCACCCGAATACTATATGGAAAGATTGTAACCAACGGGAGTTTACCCCTAACAAATGTTGCGGTTTTTACGGAGAACCTCTATAAGTACGTAACCAGAGTTTGTTTTATCACCGTGACTCTATTTACTCAGGGTTAACAGAAGATCCGGTATTATTAATGATGAGATGCAGGTCAAGCCCTACCTCGATCGCGAGATGAAAACGTTCATTAGTATTCTAATCACCAACGAATTGCGGTTAGACTCGTTAACTTTTTTGTTTTTTATTTTTTTGCACAGAAATTATTCTTAATTTCGAAGGTTTTAGTTATATTTTTAATGTTAACAGATGCTATCATGTAGATGAAAGCAACTGCCACTACTTAAGTTACTCGATCATAAGGGTTCATCTCTGAGCCCACAAGAAGAGTTCATTAAGATCAAAACTTGAATGTAGAATTAAAAACTCACATAAAACGCCTTTGATATCCGTGATGATACAAATTTTTAGTTAAATAATTTCCTCCTTTTGCTGTTTAATCCAAACTTCAGTAAATCGTTTTACTTTTCGTCTTTATCCTCTGGTTTAAATTTTTCTTGTTTTTGTTTGTTTCAGATTTTAGTTAAAATGTTCAGTTTTTCGAAGTTCTGTGTCACTAATTTATAACACACCGTACGTACAGAGATGTTTCACCTGTTGTCGAATATCGCAATTCACATATGTACACTCAACTATTGACAACGTTCAAATTGAAGAGATCCTGACGCGACGAAAGTTAAACACATAAAACAGTCAAACGCTCGTCGTAGGTCTCATTTATAATGAGCGACAATTAATGAAAGAAGGTGAAGTGGAATGTTGCTCACGATCACAGCACTTGTACTGCACACAGTCACATTGATTACTGATCAACAGCCGACAGCTGAGACCAATAATAACATTCGCGAATGAGAGTTACGATAGACGGTGATAAAAAATTAACTTTTTCGCGCTACGTTCTTATGCCAGTTATTAAGCATTAACTTTCGAATATCCACGGTCTTCGTAAAACAGGAGATCATGGAGATAATCTTACGTAACTCAAGCATCTTACGAGGATCGCCGTTTTAAATATATATTTAAATATGAACCTGCTACGATAAAGAAGACTTATTTTAAGACGGAAGGAATTTCTTTAGTAGATTTAATTTGTATTTATTTATATGAAGGTATTTAGCTGATCGTGAGCAGTTCTGACGCAGAGGTGTTGCCGACAGAAAGAAAGTAATTCCCTTCATTGTTCTTTACTGGGTAGGAGGCAAGACGGGTAAAAATGTAATTGAAGAAACGTTCAGTTTCCTTTAAAAAGCAATAGTATATTATTCGCTTCAAACAATAATGTATTATCTTTTTTATTATGCTGGTTTTTGGTTTCAGTTGTTGGGAATTTAATTTTAACGTGGATTTCATGTTAGAAAACATGGTGAATGAGATTGGTCGAGTGGGTTTCAGGATTAAGTCAGAGTTTTTTCATGACATTTCCACTGATAAACATCGTCGGTTGAGAAGATTCATTTCCAACTACTTTAACCCGGGGACATCATCTACGTAAAGGATTTTCCAATAAGCATAGTTTTTGAGGCTAAATAAACTGCAAAATATTTGAAATAAAACCGATTTTTCTAAGTCCGACTATAGACTATATTATAGATAAATGACATGTAGTGATATTTCTACCGCCTTAAATACGGCTGCTACCATTTTAAATATAGGTTTTTAAAAACATATAATTCTTATTGGGAATTCCTCCATCATTTTTACTTTAACTTCTAATCCACATCTCGAAAATATGATATATTTCTGCTAATGAATATAATGGGACCGGCGAAAATGCCTAGTAATAAATTTCCATTCAAACTTGGAATATTCTTTCTGAAGGAATTAATATATGTTCTATTTAATAAGAATGGAAGAACTTTAGTAATATTAATGGAGGTTAAGCTGTGCATATAGTGCATGTTAAAGATGAGAAAGATACTTGTTTGTTTTTTTATCTATTTTGAAAAGTCCAATAATAACCTGTTAGTACCACAGACCATTATAAATTTACATAACATTATGTTAATCCCCTTCGGATTGACTAATGATAAATTAATTAATCCACTAAGAAAAAAATCTTTATCGGCATCGCTAATGAATAAAACCATAGAGTCTAGACGTACGCCTGAGAACAAAACTCTTTAATCTTATTTAAGGAAACATCTCCTAAACGGAACAAAGGACGGCACCTGTGAATACATTCGCTGGGCAACGATACCATGAAGATATACAAAAATATCTTTGTCTAGGAAAATATAATAACACAAGATACCTATGGTAATTACCCATCCTACCATGACTGAAAAACCTAAGTAATGTTTAAGACTTTCATGGCAATTGTCGACCCAAGGTAAATTGCCGAAGGATCAAACAAAATGTCCGCTGCCTCACAAACGATATCCAAATACAAAGGATTTTATGTGAGGTGAGCGAAAAAATAAATAACACGTTGCCTGGCAATAACGTGAAAAAAGTTTCCTTCGATCGAACGATCGAAAAGCATAGGGAGACGAGTGTAGGTGATTGACCGAGACGTTTGTATTTTTGATTTATTACCTGTTGTGGAGAGAGAGGAGATGTGGAGTTTGCGCACGGTGCTTTTGGCTGTCAGTGAATAATAAGGTGAGATCGATATCTATTGAAATTGTGTACATTGATCAGTCAGAGATTTTATAGCCTTGTGACAAAATACTCCCCATCGTTTTAGATAACTACACACCAGTTTATATCAATCTTGATCAAAGTGCATTGTGTATTGAATACATAGACCGGAAGCAGCTAGCCGGCTTTTTAAACGTAACGTGGGTGAAGTAAATAGTAAATTCTCTGGATAAATACAGAAAACAAACAACTATGCACTGTGTTTTATTTCGTGACCTGCGAATTGTGGCGGGAATTGTAAATGCACTAGGTGCGGAGACAGACAATAACACTCTCAAGATTTGCAGAAGATCACGACCTCAGGTAAGATCGAAACAAAAGGAAGACACTACAATCAGCTGCCATTGAAGCAACATGGGCAGGCCGCCCCACACCGTGCTCTGAGATAAAACTCCCAACAATTAAAAATAATATATAAATATAACATTGCTAGGTGTGTGCATGAGTAAGATGGGCCGGGCATGTGGTGCAAATGGGCAACGATAGGGTCGTGTGTAGAATTCTTGACGGTAGACCAACGAGAAAGAGACCGACGGGGCGGCCGCGACGGAGATGGGAGGACAATGTCAAGTTTGATCTTGAGGAAATCGGATCGGATTGTCAACCGAGGTCAAAGGAGAGCGCACAGGACAGGGAACGATGGCGGAGTCAAGTCGGCGAGGTCATGAACTTCCGGGTTCCTACATGCCAATAAATAGGTGTGCGCATGATTAAGATGGGCCGGACATGTGGTGCGAATGGGCAGCGATAGGGCCGAGCGTAGAATTCTTGACGGTAGATCAACGAGAAAGAGACCGACGGGACGGCCGCGACGGAGATGGGAGGACAATGTTAGGTTCGACCTTGAGGAGATCGGATCGGCTGATCAAGCGTGGAAGGAGAGTGCATAGGACAGGGACCGATAGCGGAGCCGAGCCGGTGAAATTGTGGGGGGTGAGGAAGTATGTGCGCCAAGACACGGGCGCCTGGTTTACTTCCTTCAAACTTCTTATTTTCCGCGACTCCGTGATAGTCTGCGTCACCACGTTCTTCGGAACCGAATAACATTAACTGTTTCTGGAATCGTAGAAAAGTGTTTCTCAACAAATACCACCTTTCCCTGCCTCCCCACCTCCTGCAGACAATGTTAATACGAGTGAAAGGGAACAATGACCGCAGATGCGTCGTCCACGAACAATGGACTACGACGATACACCACCGACGAAGGGAAGAAGGAATAAAACGCGCCGGGTAATCGAATACAGGTTTTCTTTTATTTCTGTTTAACACATATAGTTCTTAATAGTTCCGTTGATTTAACTTAACACAAATACCTCGGTTTTAATGATTACTTTAGTCAGCTTAACGCGCGTAGTTTTTTCAATTTGCGTACGGCAACTGATGCACTTAGGCGACAACCACTGACCCCTTTCGCAGATTAAATTCGACTTTTTATGTCCGGCCCCGGTGGCGGTTGAATCTCGACTGACTAAATATTAGAAGGGAAAAGTTTATCGCGTCGTGGCAGTTGAGTCATAGCTGAAATAAACTCGCTACCACTTACGAGGAATTTCGAGACAAGTTGGTATGCTTGCATAGAAATTCAGTTCCAGCGAATCCTCGCCGTATAAGCTGAGCTGGATTCGTTGGTTGTGTATAGCGGAAAATTGAAACTGCTTGGGCGCAGGCAAGGAATATCGTTTAGATAAGATATTAACCGAAGTAATTTCGGGGAAATGTATGCGGCTTGGTATAGTTGGTGGCGATGGTTAATGTTCCGTTGTGGATTTGAATATGCGTTTTATTGCAGCATATGGGTTTCCGGGGAAATTAAACCGAAGCGGTGTTGGGAAAAATTATATGTGGCCTGATGTAATTGAGGGAGATGATTTAGAATGTATTCTATTGACTTGTATTCTGTTGGGAGTTTTGGGAAATGCCTTTCATTTCAGGTGGGGAAATGGATTCCTGCAAGTTCGGGATGGATGCGCTTGCAGATTGGGATGAATTTTGCATATTTTGAAATGAGTTACAGGTTAACAGAAATTAAGATTGCTTGGTCGCAAAGAGGGAATATGAATTAAGTAGAGAATTGACCGAAGCAATTTTGGGAAATGTTTGTGGGGTGATGTAATTGAGGGAGATGGTTAATGTTCGTTGTAGATTTGAATATGCGTTTTATTACGGCATATACATTTCGGGGAAATTAGGATTGCTTGGTCACAAGGAGGGAATATGAATTAAGTAGAGAATTGACCGAAGCGATTTTGGGATGATTAGAATATATTCTGTTGAATTGTATTCTGTTGGGAGTATTGGGAAATGCCTTTCATTGCAGATTGGGAGATGGATTCTTGCAAGTTCGGGATGGATGCGCTTGCAGATTGGGGTTTGTTTTTGAGATGGGTTACAGGTTAGGGTAGGGTGACGCGCTGTTAGCGGTCAAGATTGGTTGGCATAGTGGGTTGGTTCTCCATGAGGTATAGAGAACCCCCACAAGATCATGAACTTCCGGGTTCCTACAGGCCAATAAATAGTATAGTAGTAGTAGTAGTAGTAGGTGTGTGCATAAGTGTTCATCTGAGATTTAACTACAAACACACACAAGTTGAATCCGCCAAAAACTAGCGTCTTCGTTTTATCGTTCAGTGATCATGTCTAGCTTTGTGCCTCAAAAATAACATTTCTTATTTAATCAAAAGAAAAAGACTGTTGCCTTTGTTTGCTGGTACAAGCATATGGTGAACACGCTCCATCAATTAGAGTATGTGAGACGTGGTTTCGACAATTTAAAAGTGGTGATTTCAATGTGGAGGACAGTGAGTGCTCTGTGAGACCACAATAATGTGAAGACGAGCAATTGCAGGAGTTATTGGATGATGACCCAAATCAAACTCAACGGCAATTAGACGAAGCAGTACATGTGTCACGAGAAACAATCATCAGAGGTTTACGAGCAATGAGGAAGATCAATACCAGGTGTATGCATACGTTTTCTTCCGGTTAAAATAAGAGACGGCGCCAGCAAAAAGTACGCACCACACAGTAAAACTAGTGAAAGACAACTTGAAATCGCTTGGGTGGGAGATCCTTCTGCACCCGCCGTACTCCCCAGTCTTGGCGCCATCAGGCCATCACCTTGTGGGGGTTGTCTATATTACATGGAAAACCAACCCACAACTCCTACCTAATTTAGACCGCTACCAGCGCGTCACCTTAACCCAATCCCCCCATCCAAAACTTGCAAAAAATTCATTTCCCAATTTGCAATAGCATATATTTCCCAATCTGTAATAGAATGCATTTTTAAAACCTACAACAGAATACATCTCAAATCCAGCAACAGAATACATTTTGAATTATCTACCTCATCTACACCAAACCGCATTTAGCTTTCCCCGAAAACCATTCGGGCTCACTTCCTACTTAAACCGTTTCCTCGCTTGCAACCAAGCAGCATTTAGTTTCCCCGAAAACCATTTCGGCTCCTATCCTACCTAAACCATTTGAAATAATACCAATTCTCCTTACTGGTAAGCCACCAGCACGATGCGTTGCATTTCCACGAAACCACCATCGCAACGATCAAGACCCATGTTCCTTTGTCTAACCGACAACCCATGCCCATAGTTGGTTATGCCTCCGAAACCGATTTCTCCGTATACACAGCAACAGAAGAATCTAATTCAGCCTTTACGCAGAAACTCCCTGAAACAAAATTCTCTATGTAGGCATAGCAACCATTCTCCATGTTCCTAGTAAGTGGCAGTGAGTTTACTTAGCGATGACTCCACAGCCACGACACCCTGAATGGATTCTTGCTTTCATTTAGTCAGTCGAGATTCATTCGCCGAACGGTGCACATTAGTCAGATTACATTCCCCCAGCGAGGCACACGGAGTCGAGAAATAGCCATCAACGCGCACACACGCGGAGTCGAGTTATAACGGAAGCGGCGAAACTAAGAGTCAAGTGCTTCCTCAGGGTGTCTTTTGCCGAATTGTTTCGTGCGAAAAACTTATTGTAAAAATTAGACCAATAAACAAAACCTTGTGCAACAAAATTTCCCACAGTGCCTTTTATTTACTTTTACCTTGGTGCTCGAATGTCGGATGACAGTTTTGTGAAGGACTAGTCGGTGGGTGATAGTGAACCCGTGCCGTGCCGCACCTACTTCACCCCCACAACCTCTTCGCATCAATGGGGCACGCGCTCGCAGAGCAGCACTGCAGCGATTTCGAAAGACACACCGTTTTTCTGGTATGCTATTCATAAATTACCTGAAAGGTGGGCGACATGTGTAGAAGCCGATGGCCAATATTTTGAATAAAAAAAATTAACTTCCCTAGAAAATCACTTTTTTTTACCAACGAAACCGGTAAATGTATACACCGTAGACAGAATGTTTCAAAAACGTTAAAATAAAGATGTATGAAATAGACATTGTGGCGGTTACGGCAAACCCCACGGTTCAGCTTCCTAAAAAACACCCATAACTCTTTCCAATCATATAATTTCGCTAATGCGATCGCATTAGCACCTTAAATGCTTTACGCATCTAGGATTATCTAAGGTATAATCTAAAAAGTCCCTGTAAAAGGAAACTTACCTTCATGCATCTTTTCGCATATAATTTCCTGTAAGATTTCTTTTCTACCTTTTCAGGCATCCCAAAACCTATTCGGTACCTTCGGTTCCCAGGCAAATTTCAATTTCCCATACCTGCACCGCAATCTCCACACAGCATACCTGAAACATTTCCTCTTACAAGGACATTTAATGCATACAACGCGTTAGATACAATTCCTAGAAATAATTCTTTAAAGTGCATATGGCATCATGAATCCCAAGCCAGTCGGCATCCTTTGTCTGTGTTAAAATCCTATGTCGGACAGCTTGCTTTTACAGATGCCATAAGCCATATTTCTACGGATGTATACATGCATAAGATCCAACTCATCGTTTGTTTTTCCACTAACAAACAATCTTCAATTTCTTTCCCTGTCGCAGCTAATTACCCGGCATATACAAGGGCATGCAAGGGATTCGTTCGGCCACCAATCCCATTAGCACCTTTTTTTCCAACGTCGATAATAGTGACGACGCATCGCGTAAATAATGAACCGCATTACCAACGGCGCATTTGGTCATATCTCCCTTTTGTCTTTGCCGCCTGTCTGCTTCGTTTACCCATTGCCCTCGAGTACGTGTAAGCAACTCAGATCTGAACGATCGCACACATACCACCATGATCTTCATTACAAGATCTGGTTTCCTATTCCACCAAGAGAGACTTTACGTTTCTCTGGTGGTAGGTAAAAAAACGATATTCTTAGTGGAGAGGATATCTACCACAACACCACAAACTCACCCCATAAGCGAATCATCTCTGCACGAGATGATTATCGCTGAATCGTTTTCCGTCCTCTGACCGCCACGGTCATGCCGCTCCCGCTGTCTGTAGCACTGCAGACACGCGTACGTCCCGGAGTCATGTTTGTTAGTTTCCTTTCGTGATATAAGTGTTCTGTCGAGTTGTTCCAAAAAATTTAAATATCGAAACAGTGCATATCATAGTCGACGTACATATTATTAAATAACAGTTATTAATAAATGTAAGATGGGCCGGACACGTGGCGCGAATGGGCAAAGATAGGACCGTGTATAGAATTCTTGACGGTAGACCAACGGGAAAGAGACCGGTAGGACGGCCGCGACGGAGATGGGAGGACAATGTTAGGTTTGACCTTGAGGAGATCGGATCGAATGGTAAAGGGTGGAAGGAGAGTGCCCAGGACAGGGAACGATGGCGAAGCCGAGTCGGTGAGGTCATGAACTTCCGGGTTCCTACAGGCCAATAAATAATAATAAAATATTAATAAATAAATTTCATCAAATAAATGATCTTTCACTGCCATAGACAAACATAGTGTTTTATTTTTCACTCGCGCGACTGTGTTTTTAATCATATTTGGTGCGAACAGTTTACTTGGTGACAGTTTTGGTGCCATGGCGATATATCTGTCAGCGGAACTTCGTCTATGTGGTGATCGTTCTTTGGTGCAATGGTGATTAACTTTTGGTTAACAACTTCGGCGAAACAAGTGGTGGGTTGGTAGTAGAACTCGCGTACATGCTGGCGCCATGACTACCTCCCCCACAACATAACTGTATTCGAGGGTGGTTTGAAGGAGGTGGTCTCTTAAGATCATCTAAGTATGATGTCTCGTCGCAGAGGACAATAAATCGAAGAACTTCAACGAAAGTTTGGCAACACAATTTAAAAAAATCCAGTCGAAGGAGTGGCGTTGTCATTCAGTAGGCTCAGGAATTGAATTTTGAGATTCCAGGGCAATCGATCCGAAAATTATCGCTGGTTGCTAGTGCGTAAGCACGCAAACTACACGTCGAATAATTGAGCCGGAAATACATTAGAAATCTTACATAATTGAAATGAACTGATGCTTTCCGAAGTCGCCAGTACAGAGCGAGTTGCTTTATGTTTTACCTCGCAAGAGTTCAGATTTTAATCTTCTGGACTTCTGGGTGTGGAGCACATTGAATGATTCACGAACACGACTTCCAAACGTCGCGTCATCGAAAGCCGCTTTTGAATGGTGGAGACATTAAAGCACATCAACTCATGTTACAAACCAGGGTCAGTGTCGTTCAGGTAAGTAACGGATTTATTTAGAAAACGTGTTCTTTAGGACCTTACAATGTGTTTAAAAATAAAGCAGGTTTACAATTAAAAAGATTTTCGCAGTAAAAAATATTCTTGGATTTTGTGATGCATCCTATACTGTTCGTGTGTGTGTGTGTGAAATCTTCAATTCTAGCAGAATATTATTAAGAAGGACGTGTTGTAGTGGACATATTTGAACAGAAGAAAGCAGTCAAAATCCATAACGTAATATTCCTATACAATTTTCTGTTCTATTTCTGGTCGTCCTGGGTATTTTCGAGGTACTTGCAACCAGCACTCATCGATAATGTGACTTGAATCACCTTCATTGACGTGAGAGGTATGACAATTATCAGCCTCGTAAAGCAGTTAATTCGGATTTTAAGGAGTTTTCTTTTGAAACAAATTGAAATGTTTGTGATATGTAACACCATATTGGAAATTGTATTACTTCCTGTAATGAACTACTTATAGTGAAGAAGTTTGATATTTGTGTCGATCGACTTTGCATGTCACATATAATATTTGATCCGATAATTAAGCGGAACTTAAGCATTTTTTGTCTAGTCTGTAATTTAGAATCTAAAAAGCAGGAAATATAAAATGTTGAAAAAATGGAAATAATGGAATCACATATTTGATGAAATTAATTTTTGGACTATGTTAGAAACCCAAGTCATTCCCCATAATGCTTGAGATCCTTACTGTTGCAAAATTATCTGTTGCACAGAAATAAATATATTAGAAATAGGCGTACTCACTGTTTTCTTTGAGTCGGATGTATGGTTTCCTTGGTATTCGTGTTGATTACAGTCCCTCGTGGCAGGTTGAATTTACTTCGTTTTTAATCACTTAGCCTTACATGTATATCCTTAGTCAATTATCGGAAGCACCCTTGTTTGCTCGGACACTTCAAGTAAAATGCGTCCCGTTTAATGTTTCTTATGTTTATTGATTCATTTACACAAACTATTTTAAATGTTTCCTTATAATAACTTTTTGTCAATCTATTGAAAATCTTTTTATTTCAACTTGGTTAATTTGCCTTTTTTCACAAAATGTTTTAAAAATCTTCTTACCATGCCCATTCGCGCCCTTTTATACCGATCGCCCATTCCCGATCGCGCACTCATCCTCAATTCAATCCCCAAAACAACAGTTACAAATCACATTAACATGTACAGAAACGCAACAATAAACGCACTCCACAAGAAAAAGAGCAGACTGCTATCGAAGCTAAAACAATTATACAGACAGTTTACGGACAGACAAGACCAGGAGATAATATCACTGAAATCCCGATTAAAAAACCTCCAACAATTACTTAAAGCTAACTATAGATTAGCAACAAATTTGTATTGGAACAACAGAATTCGAGCTATAAAAACTAATAACCCGAATATGTTCCCACAAATAAATAAAATATTCAGGAGAAATAATCAAAATGAGATTCAGTGTCTCCAAATCCCACGTACTGAGGTAAACAAGCAGCTGCTAACCAACATTGGCATAGATACAGAGAACGCTATCTTCAATAGTGAGCTCTTCGTGATCGAAGATCCTTTGGAGAAGACGAACGCTGTGGAAGCTGTCTTTCAGGAAATGTACAAGGTGAATGAAAGCATTCACCGAAATCATGACCTGGAAGACAGAATTCGACTGAATCACGTGCACCTCCGGAATGAAATTTCACATTGGCAATCGGAGAATCCCGGTTTTACGGAATTCAGTGACGATAATCTGTCAATTGACATTAATGCCAATGGTGGAGCTAATAGCCTTTTAATCACAAGGGAAGGAATCCAGAGTATCTTCGACTCATTAAGAAGCAAAAAGTCAGTGGGAATAGATGGAGTACCTAACATCGTACTCAAGAACCTGCCCCCAAAGGCAATAGATATATATACGGTCCTGTTTGACAACGCGTTGAATAATGCATATTATCCCGCGCGTTGGAAAACGGCTATCATTCAGCCCATCCCAAAAAAGGGCAAAGACTGTACAAACCCAATGAACATGCGTTCGATAAGTTTACTCCCAAGCATCAGTAAAGTATTTGAAAAAATCATTAATAAAGCTCTGCTAAAATGGGTAGACGACAATAGCATTATTCCAAATAACCAGTTTGGTTTTAGGGCGGGTCATGAAACCACACATGCCGCAGCTAAACTGGTCCCCGACATACAATGGAATAAATGTAGGAACCAATGCACAGGTGCCTGTCTGATCGACTTGGAAAAAGCCTTTGATACCGTCTGGATCGAAGGGTTGTATTACAAACTGGTCAGACATGGCATACATAAGCCTTTACTATATGTACTTTACGATATGTTAAAGAACAGGAGGTTCGTGGTCAAAAGTGGTAATGCTGCTCTGGTCAAGGCTAGAAAAACGTTTGCTATGACAAGGAGGCTATTTCACAGTAGCCAACTTGACAGCAGGGTAAAAGTCATATGCTACATGACGCTAATCAGGCCAATGCTCATATATGGCTGTCCAGTATGGTTTAACATAGGTCCAAATTTGATGGAAAAGATTCGGGTGTTCGAAAGGAAGTGTCTGAGAACCTGTCTCAGATTATATCGAACACCGGAATCGGAATACAAAAAGTACTACTCAAATGAGACTTTATATAATGAAGCCTGCATAAATAGGGTGGATAATTTTATGATTAAATTAATCAGAGGACATATTGCGAGATCAATAAGCTCGTCCAATGACCTAATTTTCGGGGCTTATTATCCAAATACCCTGTACTATGAGAACGTGCGTCGCAACGGTTTTGTTCCACCAGAGGCGCTCCTTGATTTGGACATGAAAGGGCTTATACAGGATAGATCCGGAATTCCGCTGATCTATCATGTAAGTAGATCATCTGTAGACGGGCGATTGTGCTACGACCGGGAAGTAACGCGCGCCAGAGAGAGCTCCTGCGCTTCAGTTGGGGTATCTCCCACAGAGACCGGGACGATAGTATTAGACAGCGTCAACAGTTCTGGTGGTTGAATGGCATATAAAGACCTGGATACCAAAGTCGGTATAGAATCACACTATCATCAGCTAGCTTACATAGACTTAGCTTTTCTAGAATTAGAGTAGTATAAGATTTAAGTTAAGTTAGGTTAAGTGCTTTTACATAAAATAAAAAATTTAAAAAAAAAAAAAATAGGTAAGTTAAGTAAGTTAAATTTTAAGAAAAAAAAAACAAAAAAATTGACAAAGTTTTTCAAATTTTTCTTTGTCTTTCAAATAATTATAAGTATTGCCACAAATTTCTGTCGCCGAAAGGCAAATTATACAAATATTAGGTAATGTTTAGCTTAGAGCGTCTGCGAAGGACCAGTAATTTATTATATAAGATAATTAAACTAGAATTTAAACATTTTTTGTCTAGCCTTTAATTTAGAAACTAAGAATATAAAAAGAAAATAAAAAAATGTTTAAAAAATGAAAATGAAATGACTCATCCTCAATTTCCCATTTCCTCGCCCACTAAATGCGAATAAACGCTCGCGAATCTACTCACAAGTCGATTAACCCAGAGAGAATGGGAAAATTGCAAAGGATAGCAGCTTGTATTGGGGGGTTGATTTGGTTTCGCTTGCAACGAAAAGCAAAACCAAAGGGTAGACTGTGTGTCCTCGTTTAGAGACTTGGATAATTCTCGGAATGTAGAATTACGAAGTGTATTCAGAGAAGGGGAAATGGGAGGCTGGAAAAGTATACTCATGCATACTTTTTACCGGATGTGAATAACCTTTACTTTTTATATCTGAAAGGGTAACATTGGCTTGGAAAAACTTTTACATCGGAATGTGCAGAGGAATTTGAGAATGGAATAAGCTGTTTCGCTATGTAGGTAAGCGATAAATTCAACAAAGTGCTTTGAATGGTTAATATTAAATTAAATAGAATGTTAAATCCAATAAATATAATAAATATTAAATCTTTTAATTAATACCATTTGAACCTAAATAAGCCAACGACTTGAAATTAGTTCTTGGTACTGCAAACTTGACACAGTGACTACCTCAACATCCGCATTTCTGGTGCTGCCACTGGATTTTCACTGCCTTCTCGTACTGTACCCTCTATCCTATACGGAAAGTAATCGTCGGTTGACGAGATTATAATTAATCTGAAAATTCTGAGGAATACAATAAAACAAGGCGTGATAACATCAAAACAACAACTTATATTTTATTCAACTTCAAATTAGGTTCGTATGTTATTACAGTTTAGTATGATACTTCATATCTTATACATTTTCTACAACTTTTTCGTCACTGTATTCTACGTCGCAGTTTAAAGTACACAAGCGAACCACAAACCGAGTCTCTTTCTAGATGTCTTCAAAAACATGTGCCATTTTTATTGCTGAAAACGTCCCAGCCCCCGATACACCGGCATGGCTGACGTGATTGTCAAATTTTTAATAGTTGGAATATTTATAATCATTGGTGTGTTTCACCTTATTCCTGTTGTTTTCAATCGTTGTTCGATTTGAAGCTGGTCATAAATTTTGTTTGAAAGTTTATTTTTAATCCAATTTTGCTGTTTCAGTAGCAGTCTCCGGTCTCACTTAAATTATTAGTGATTGTAGCTAATTCATTGGTAAACAACCTCTCATTAAAATTTGCTTGTTTTATTCTAGTTGGGTGCTTAAATACAAATGGTGATATCGTCATGTTTTAAGCAGACTATTTAATACGACTAATTTCATTTTAACTTACAAATTAGAATACAGAGCGAGATTGGAATGGTTTTTCATTTTTATTTTAAAGACTAATCAATCAATCAACAATGGTTATTGCGACTTCTTTAAGGAGATACATAACGAAGTAAATTAAGACATTCATTAGTGGATTGAGAACTGACCCCGTAGTGTAAAGCCCTTCAAATTGTACTATACCCACAGTAGTTGCTTTCAATATAACTCACTGCTTAACTTATGTTTTTCATTAGTTCTGTTAATATGTGGTGGAATGAATCCAACACCTACCATATAGAGAAGATACCACATATTACGCTACAGGTTTTAAGAAGTAATCAAATGCTTTTACAACTTTATTTTCAAAACTGGCAGACAGTTCATTCTACCTAGATTGGGACAGATAATATGAAATCCCCTCTCTAATAAATAGAGTCCCGAAAGTAAACTAGATTCATCGTCAGTCCTTCCTTGGGAGGGAGGAAAAAGTCAATTCAAGTGCACCTGACGTGTATGCTGTTTAATAACCCGAAACTTAAGGAGCTTCGAAAAGAATTCCATAGTATTAGTAGACCCTGCTTCAACAAAACCCTGTTTTAACGAAACAAATGTTTTAACAAAACAAATCTGAAATTAAAATATTCAAAAAGCGCAACCAAATATATTCCACTTAACCTTATATTCATGGACACGATTATTATATATGGAACCTGTTCGATAGATGGCCAAAGTCAAGAATCGTTAAGATAACAACACCATTTGGACTGCGTCAACTTTCTCCGATTGACGATTGATCATCAACATTTTCCGGTGATCGTTCCAACACAAGTAATTACCGATATCAACATTGAACATTTTAATGTTCAAAGCTTGGACTAAGTCTGGCGGTGTAAGTCTTCGCTTTCATTCAAAATGCGACCCAGCTGGCTGGACAACCTACGTGAGTACGAAACGTACGATAAAAATAATTTTCAAAAAATTTAGACCTGTTTATCTTATTTGAGTGAGGGTACTACATTGCACAATTAGCCATAAGAAATTTGCATCATAGCTTAATATTAGCTCTATAGTCATCTTCGGCTCTAACATGGACCAAAATAATGAATCACACTGCCAGTATAATTGTGGCCTTAGACCATCGAAAGATATCGGCAAGTTTTTCTCGTCCTTTTATTGCTCAGTTTTTCATTCTACTAAACAGGATCCATATAGTTTAATAACATTTTTGAATTGATTAACGCGCTGCATGCACATCGACTCAGTACGTTAGAATGCAATTTAAATAATCTAGAATTTAAGCATTGTTTGTCTAGTAAGATAAATCTAAGAAAAAGAACATAATAAAAAAAATGTACGTACAATGTTAAAAAATGCACGCACATCGATGCCAACTTAGCCCAGCATCACAACTAACGATGCCACACGAGTCAAATAAGCGGTTATGAATTAATACCAACCAAGGACTAATCCCATCAGCTTTGTTGCATTGCGAATCGTTTCCCTCCAACATACTTGTAAGGAACAGTTCGCAAAAATTGAAACCTAGGTGGATTGGTAAATATACCGTAGTATACTGACCCGGCGGTGTTCTACGGATGGATGGGTAGAAAACTCGGCTCAGCGAATCTTCAAATCAAGGCAGGGATTCCTTCATACCATCCCCTAATGAATCGTTAAAAAGGCCCACTGATTAACATTTGTGGCTCCGACGTGTTTTAATTACACTCTGTTTGTCTCCTTCTCTCTCTACAGAGAGCAGCAACCGATAGAAGTACCGTAAAACATGACTGGCACGAAAAAGGCCGTACACGAGGTAGCACTAGTACCAAATTGACCACCATCCGGTGTATATGTATCGACAATCGATAAATGATAATTAATGAACCGTTCAACGGAACGGCCTTAAAACGTTAAGTATATGTAAAATTATTATTAAATGATTGTTAAATTATGATTATTAAATTAAATTGCGTTGCACATCTTAAATGAGTACGGGTTCGCTCTTCTCTGCACCCAAAATAATTTTAAAAAACAATTAGTGCCGATACGCGACATACGAAGTGTTCCTATTTGTGTATGTGCACAGTATAATAAACAAACTCTTGAACGTGATTTTCTATTTGTCACTCGCGCATTAAAAAAAAACAATAAAAAAAAGTGAGAACACGTGGTCCATAATATGGATCTAAATCTAAAGGCTAAATGCCATAAAGCAAATAAAAACAAGGATACAGACACGTTGGGTGACAACAGCGACGACGAAGACAACGCCCATGGTGCCCAGTACTCAGGGGCTGGAAACCAATTCCAAGAACGAAACAAATGCAGACGCCGGCAATCAGATCGAGGTCCTCAACGGACTCATCCATGAGATTAGTCTTTAAAAACAAGAACTGGATAAAGAAATGGAAGAAGTTATTAAACTAAAAAACAATTTGAGCCAGAATGAGCGGAAAACGAAAAAGATACAACAACAACAGCCAGAACAAAGGCAACAGCCACCCACGAAGACAAAGAAAGCCCAACAAGATAAGGAAACTCAATAGCAGGGATCACATCAACAGCAGGAACCAAATCAGAGGCAGGAACCATCTCAGCGCGCGCCAGTCAAAAAAAAGGGAGTAAGTACTTCCTATCTACATTAGTTACATGGAGACATAAAATTGGGTAAGTTGACATGCAAAACTTTTAAAACAAAAAGTATAAATAATTTTAAGATGAGTTTGTGGCGGTTCTTGCGAACGTCACTGCTTACCTGCTCATCTACCACCAGGTAACCCCTCTTCATAAACGGCATTTGTCAACCAAACGTGTGCTCACCTGCATTGGTTATTCCTATAACCACAAAAAACAATGTCTGCTGATACGAAAATTATATCAGCAATAACAGACATTCCCTACATGGGCATATAGAAACCTGAAAAGCATGACTTACCTGCCCATACGACTAACCACCGCTGCAATGCTTAACTGCGCTGAAGTAAAAACCATCAGCAACACAAGCGTTTCTATAGCAAGGGCAAATTGGTCGCTCAACATGACATTGGTTTCTACCAACGAAGTGTCTCTCAAGAAGTCGGCTACAATGCCACAAGAGATATTTTTTTCCTTTTGGTTCTTTAATGCATGCCCACATCGGTCTCTAAATCAAGCCACACGTAATGGAAACGCGGACCATGTACTTCAAGGCAAAATCCGGTTGCATATGCAGCGAGCAACACTGCCCAAAGTACCAATGAAATGCCCCTAAAATACCATTTACCAAGATGAAGGAATCTTTCCCATACATGTGCATGGCGGTTCATATAAGAGGACGCCAGCAACGCACGCCCAATCAGCATGAATCTACCACACAGTGCTGGTTGGATATACATATCCTATCATAGAAATGTGATGTACACGATCAGCAATAATGCTTTACACAGTGGCTGATCGTGTAAATATTTTACCCTTTTCAGGAGGACTTGCCCCAGCTGCGAAGGTTGTTTATTTTTGTTTAATATAATGTCCATGGTTCGCATGCGGGGCGACACGCGCGATGAGCAACCAAAGAGGATCATCGTGTGTGCGTGCAACCCTTCTGTGGTGGCACACCGATTCAAGAAAGAAAATTACCAAATATGGTCATCGAGACCATGGATGGGATTTTGGTATTCGGTCGCTTCGGTGGCATTAGGTAATCGCATTGTGGATACGGTGAGGACAAGTTGTCTCAAGTAAAGAAAATTACTAGTTTGGACCCCAAAATCAATTCACACGAAATTAAAGGCATTTCGTACGGCCTAACTTATTGTTATAAATACCGTGAGCAAACGGAAATATTAAGACAGTGTCAAAAAAGAAAATTACGGTTGTGACCCCAAAATCAGTCCACACGAAAATAAACACATTTTTGTACAATCTAAACTTATTATCGCCAACACAGTGTATCAACTTAAAATTGTACGAATACAGTGTATCAAATTAAAATTGTATAAATACAGCGTATCAAATTGAAATTGTATAAATACAGTGTATCAAATTAAAATTGTATAAATACAGTGTATCAAATTGAAATTGTATAAATACCGTGTATCAAATTTAAATGTAAGTTACATGAAATTACTAAGATCATATGTTTTAACTAAATTAAGTTTCCATCAAATTATCCACAATTTGTTCAACATAAACGTAGTGTATAAATACAGTGTATAAATTCAGTGTATCAAATTAAAAGATAAGTTACTTGGAAATGCTAAGATCGTACACATTGAAATATAGGTTTACGGAGATCATTAAGATATTTTGTTTTTTTTTGTTTTTTTTACCTGAATAAAGTTTACCTAATTTAGCGTAAAATGGGTTACCTAAATTAACTATACCTTGTGCGACATAAGCTTAATTTCACTTAATGATGTATATGACGTAAGATAATTCTAAGCTTAAGAGAGAACATAAAATACTATGTCAACCTAGAATAAATTGCACGAAAGATGCTAAATCCTTATGTTTTACCTAAAGTAAGTTACGTCGAAAATTAAAAATTACGTTGTGTACCAAACATCTAGAGTTAATAAGAAAAGAATAAAGAAAATAGACGTAAGTAACCCGCAGTTTTTATCTTGAGCGACAAGACACGACGGACGGTTAAGCAGTTGGGACGTCTTGGTGAACCAGTGTCGGACGGACACACTACCAAGACTACACAAAAATACCCATAAGTTTAACATGCGATAATTTAGAAGGCTATCGCCAAATTAAATCGGCACTGGGTAAATCTAAAAGCGGGTACTACAAGTACACCTGTGGCGGTTCCCTTGACCGCCACCATTCATCTTCCCATTACCTATGTAAATACCCCCATCTGGGGCATGCTAAATGCATAAAAAACAAGTATAGTGGCAGTTCCATTGAACGCCACTACTTACCTTACAACTATGATAAGCAATAGTTTCCTAAAACACACAAAAAAAACGTGTACTTACCTTCCATAGTTGTACCAACAATTCTAGAATTACTTAGAATCAATAATTCTAGCTGGCATAAAATTTCATTAGCAACAAATATTAATTTCCCGGAAAGCAATTCACCGGTTGTATGTTGCATCATCAAATTCCTGGTAAGAAATTATAAACGCAGCATACATCCGGGAAAACCATTCGGCGCTACCCAAATATATTTACCCTATTACGCACCTGCGCGACGATCATCGCATACACCCCAATGCACAGCAAATTATCCAACCAACGAAGCTTGCTCTTTTATCTCGCGCCCAGACGTCGGAAGTAAATTCTGCAGCATTTTAACATGCACACGAGTATCCTGGGTAGGCCACCATCATCCGTGCGACGACATAATCATCGTGTGCGCTTTTATTTAATGTAAACATGCGGGCGCCCTTTCGGGATGACGCGCCCAGCTGCAGATCATTGCTCATGGTGTTACCCTTATGGATTTGATGATCCACGGTCCGCATACTGTGGACACACACACACACCATAAGCAACAGAGGCAAACATCGTTTGTATTTCGCGCCCTACGTGCCGATGCTAAAGAGAATCTTACCATATATGGTCATCGAAGCGATGGATGGAATTTTGGTGTTCTGTCGCTTCGGTGGCTAAAGTTAATCGCGTTTTGGATCCGTGGAGGCAGGTCGGGCCTCCACGTTAAATAAACACAGCAAATAAGAGTCTGGTTCAGTTTTTCGAGGAAATCGGTCGGCATTGAAAAGCTAAAGCGGTTATCTATTGTGATGTATTGTCGTGTAATCGGTGCGCAGCATTAAGTTTAAATCCTTGACCTTTTTTATTCATTCCTTTTAATCATGCAATTAAGTGCATTTATACCGTGTTAAGTACCTAAACTGTACATAATTAGTTAAGTGACATTTGTATTCGTTAATCATGCAACTAAGTGCATTTATACAGTGTTAGTTAGGCCAACAGCACTTAATAGAGTAAACCTAATTAAGTGACTTTTGTATGCATTTTTAATCATTCAAATAAGTGCATTTATATAGAGCTTTGAATTGTGTTTTGTTCTGTTTTATGTAATTTTTATAGCTTCTTTAAATTTAGTAAAAAGAACGATAAAGAAATCTTTTAAGTTACAACAATGACTTTCACTCCCTTTTGTTGTTAAACTATAAGTGGCATAGTTGTGCAGTTCACGGACGGTGAACTAGGACCAAGGAACAGTAGCGCCGTTCACGGACTGTGGACAATGAGGTAGGGAACAGTTTCGTGAAGAAAGCGAAAACCGCTAAACGAAACCCCCACACACCCCTAAATCGGAGAAAACTGTCCCCATGCTCCTCAAAGGAGTTGATCCTTCCTTTACTCCCGAAGAGGTGCTCGAAGAACTAAAAAGCTTCGAAAACGGTACCTTTAAATTTACAGGTGTGAAAGAATTTTCTACACCAAATTCTAGAAATCGCAACCGTAAGTTGCCTTTCTTCATTGTGTGTCTAAATCCCAATAGTAAAATTGATGGACTTAGGTTTATTAAATACATTAGTCACCAAACAATAAGTTGGGAGAAAATAAAAAAGTCCGACCGCGTATTGCAGTGTATGCGGTGTCAACGCTTCGGCCATGTGGCAGCTAATTGCAATATACATTTCAGATGGGTCAAATGCCTACATAAGCACATCATTGAAGAATGCCCATTGGGTAAAGAACAGCTCCCGGATAGAAATAAACTAGTCTGTGTCCTCTGTAACAACACAGGCGACCCTGAGAAGCAACAACTAAAATCAAAGTTGGAAGCCAGAGAGAATCAATCTGAAGAAGAGATACGAATGAAAACTCGCCCTTAAAAACAACTTCGTTGCAACAAGCGTGTCATGCTCTCAAATGGCAGGTGGAGTAAAAAATGAACCAATCTTAGAACAATCACCCAATATCATTAAAACGCCTGCTCCGGAGGCACAAACTGATATAACAGCAATATTACTGTCCATACAAGGACAGTTTGCTGCGTATGATAAAAAATTCGAAAATATCGAAAAAAAACTGACGGAACAAGTGGCTCGAACGGACATTATCTATTCGACCCTGTTTCCAGATAAACCCACACATTAATCATAACATTCACTGCGCCTGAATTAACTTTAAAAATTATTGCTGTGAATGTTAATTCTCTAATCCGCATGGAAAGATGGGATAATCTGAGCAATCTGCTGGAAGCCGAACGACCAGACGAGCTTTTGGCTACCAAAACTAAGCTAAATCAAAGGCTCAAATTGGGCTACCCAAATTATAAAGTAATTAGACGATATCGTTCAAATTCCACTCAGGGGGGTGGGGTCGCTGTCTTAGTGGTCTACAACACAGAGTCGTACACAGCAGAGATGTATACAAATTCCAGGTGCTAGAAGCCTGCATTATATATATTTCTTTAAAAAGTCAAAGTCATCTATATGTGGTCTCTGCTTATGTTCCCGAAGCTCCACAGTGTATACAGTTTATCAATGAACTTGATACCCTTTTTCGAAGTCTTGAGTTAGACTCGGCAAATAATTATTTCTTTATGGCAGACGAGCGAATACAATTATTAGATGCGGATCTAACTACTCAAAATTGTCTTCGTACAATCGAGTGCGATAGCGATCATTATGAGCTTGGTGCTGTAATGCATGTCCCAAACGAACATTCACTACTTGAGGACTATAAACAGATACATTCTTTTAATTTCGGAAAAACACACTGGTCGCGCTTTGATCGGATAATAAAAAGAGAATTACGCTCCAATGGCATAGATCCACCAACTATCGATAATTATCTCTCGACGATAAACAACATTGTTACTAATACAATGAATCGTTCTTTACCAAAAGTGTCTCACATGGAGAGCCATACAAACCGATACAGAAGCGCAACGATCGACGAGCTGTATAGGCAAAATAGTATTCTGTTCTTTAAGTTAAAACTGCTCTACAGACAGTTCAGCGATCCAAATAGCCAGGAAATAAAAACAATTAAGTCACTAATTAAAAATCTTCAAACACTGATCCGTGACAACTATAGATCAGTAATTAATGAAGACTGGAACAACAGAATTCAATCCATCAAAGCTAGTGGACCGAATATGTTCCCTCAAATAAATAAAGACTTTCGAAGGAAAGATTATAATTACATCCCATGTCTGCGAATTCCGCGAACTCCCGAGAATTATCAAACTCTGCGGAATGCAGGACTTACCCCGGAACACATCAACTCTAACGAAGAGCTCATAATAGACGAGGATCCGCAAAAAAAAAACGAACTCAATTGGTGCTTGTTTCGAAGCAGTGTATAGATTGAACGAATCGGGTCATTCTAATCTTGACCTGGAAAATAGGGCTCTCCAAAAACATATTTCGCTACGCAATGAACTTAACAATTGGCGTCTCTAAAGGCGAAGTTTCCCTATCTTTAGTGAAAATAATAGAGCGGATTCCCCGCTTAGAGATCTAAACACCAGCATATTTGTACACAAGGATGAACTGACGGACATTCTTAGATCGATTAAGAACAAAAAATCTTCTGGAATAGATAGTATTCCAAACATTGTTCTAAAGCATTTACTTCTTGAAGTAGTGAAGGTTTACACTATTTTGCCCTTTGAATATCTCTTTAGGTTTTCACTTTAGATATTTTGTTGCAAAAATTTTATTGTCTTTTGATTTTTATTAATTTTTAATTTTGATCGTTTAGAGTTTTTTTTAATAACGGTTTTTTGAATTTTTTTTTAATATTTATTTTGTTATTTTCTTGTAACTTTAAATTTTGTTTGAAAATGTTTCACTTTTTTTATTTTCGATGACTTTTGATAAAATGTACTTTTTTTAGTCACTGTTTTTGGATTGATTTTGTTGCTTTAAATTTTGTTTAATAGTTTCTGAATTATTTTATTTTTAATTTAGCAGAAGATTGCGTGTGTTTGTAGTGCTCTGAAAAGCCCTACCATCTCCTTCCCCCACACCTACATCCAAATCCTAGCAGTAATACACTAAAACCTAAAATTCAATCAAAACCCGAAAAAACCCAAACTAGAGCCAAAATTCGCAATAAACGAATCAAACATCCGTTTATCGCTTAACATTTGCCCCCACAGCATAATTTAATCTAAAAAACCGAATTAAAATCAAAATTCACAATAAACGAATCATATATTCGTTTATCGTTTTGCATTTGCCCCACGGCATCATATAAATTCAAAAACCAGAGATACGTTATCTCAATTTGGTAAAATCCATCAAATTGAACAAACAAAAACCCGAATTCCTTTACATATCCACATCTGCAGAATAGTTTCATAGGAATTCAGGAAACTGAATCCTTATCTTAAATAAACACTCAGCTCACAGCAGCCCACTCAGGATTTTGGTATGAAAATGTATATTTTCGAGATACAAATTTCGATTTGTTTCTCTTTATAAGGGCGATGGATTTTGTATTCGAAGATCAGTCTCTAGGTTGGCGTCCAACGTTTAAGGACGTCAATCATTTAAATTAAATATTAAAATTAATAAAAGTAGTTGCAGATTCAAAAAGCTGCATTTTTATTGGGCCTGGTCGATTCCCAGGACCCGAATTCAACAATCGTTCGCTTCTCTTCCTCGTTGATCGAGAAGCACGGAAGCGAACCATACTACATGTTTTTCAGTAGAAAGTCACCAATGTGGGGTACGGAGTATGGGTGCCAAGACAGGGTGAGTCGGGGCAAAACAAGCAATTCCCCGGTGACAACGACTCCAACACAAACTCGCAAGGCTAAGACTGTACGTCAACGCCAGCGCCCACACAACCACATGTCTACCAAGTGCGGCAAACAATTCTCCATACCAACGTATGGACGAAAAATGCCGACCCTGAAACAGGGTCTTCTCCATCCCGCACACGGCACCCCGTCACTGGGGAGAAAAATTAACACTGGGTTTCAAGCTCCTCTACCCCGCACACGCTACTTCGACACAGCGGATGCGAGTGAGTTTGGTTCTCACGCTGATTATTGCCCAAGCATCAGCGGCATCCTATTGACTTTCCCCAGACACTTCATTCGCTGGGGATTAATGATCTCTTCTCGCAGGTGAATAGCACCAGCTACATTTTCCTCTCCTGCACAATTCTGTCTCCCTACAGTTCAATGCACTCTGAGATCACCACAGCCATCGCACTCGGGCAGTAGGTCATCCTCAGAGGCTGCATTTGATATAAGCACACAAGCTAAGCCAACCCGAAGTTATTGCGCTCCCCCTTTTGTTCTTTTCATCCTTCGCATGCACAGTGACTGTCGAACGATATTCACCTCGCTGAGACACGAAAATGAAAGGGTTGATGAGAAGAGCGCGATGATGATTGGCTAATAGCCGTGCGAATGCAAAATTAAAATTTCATCCCTAATTGGGATCAGTCGCTTGTAATTTTCATCGTGCTCGGTCACGCCGCCGTTCGTAGTCGAATTAATTTCGCCGATTTTAAAGTCGAGTCTATAATCGTCACCCTAACGGAACACACGTTCCCCGAGTCACTGTCCAATTTATAGTCAATTAATAAGTTGTGTTAAATATTAATTACTGCGGTCACAGTGTCGAGAAAGAAGTGTATCTTGTATAAAATTTATAAAATAAAACCAAAAAAAAAAGTAGTTACGAATTAGTTAAATAAAGAAGACATTTACACAACAAAACCCCAGTGCGTTTTCTTTAACCTATTCTCCTCGGGTGAACAATTTACGACGGAACAATCGGTGAGTGCAGTGGAAAGGAAGTGAATTGCACGCCCGTGTCCGGTGCCATATTTCTTACCCCCACAGTGATGAAGAAAGGACTATACGTCCCCAAACATAGTATGCCTCTCAGGCGCATCGCTTTCCTTCCCCCTATCCCCAATTCCTAATTATTTTTTATTTGTATTCCTTATTTATGTTTGTACGTTTTGTTTCGTTTTTTTTTTATTGTGCTTGTCAACCCCCTATATAGATATTAAAAGAAAATTATATTGAAAGAATAGAATAAATCTTAAAAAGAAAACATATTAATTATTGTGATATGTTATATAAACACTAGTTATTGTACGCCGAAAGGCATAAGAAAAACAAAGAATTGATAGTTGTATAATTTAGGGTGATTGCGAAGAGCCAGTAAGTCAACGTAAGAATAATATTTGTAAAATAGAAGTTAACATTTAGGCTTAGTAAAATCTATAATTCAATTGTTAAATAAATGTGGAGATAAACCAAAAAAAAAAAAACACGAGGTTGCGTCACAACAAGAAAAGATACACCAAGGACTTGAACAAGTCAACGCAGCGCATAAGACAGAGCCAAAAGCGCGAAGAACTATAGCAAGTCTTAAGAAAACGCCTCGGGACATCGAACGGTTACGGTGATACTTCATTGAAACAGGTAACACTATACGTCAGATCTAGGAAGAAGAACTGCCACATCAATACTTCACGATGGACAAATGTGGAGATATGCAGCAGGCACATGAGAAAATCCAGGAAGACATCACCACAAAACTCAACGAGATGGAATCAGTGACTATAGAAGAGTCAGATAAAGACTCACTTAGCATGAAGAAGCGGGACAACGGCGTTCCGAGACAGTATCAAACTGATATGGAAACAAAGAACTGCTGTGTGGGGGGGGGGGGGGGGGGCTAAGGAGGATCTGTGCACAGATAACTAGCCCAAAGCAGATGAAACGAAGCAATTTTGCCAGATCAAAGAGAGGTGTGTCCAGCGATACAGGAAGGGCATCCAAACCATGCACAACAAAATATACGAGGAATCTCCTGATTTCAGTCATTAAGGTTACATCACAGAGGACTACGACCTAGAGGAAGAGACACAACGATTCCTAATTAAACTGCAATAATGAAAAGACATTCTCAAGAAACTTCAAAGATGTCCGCAACAAACAACAGCCTGCGACTTAAACTCTCTGAATTATCTCCCCCGAAATTTGACGCAAATTACACGAAATGGGCACATTACAGCGAGCAGTTCACTGAATAAAAAAATATCTAACGCCGACGATACGCACTGTCTAAAGGCTCCTCCCATCAGAGGAGCGAAACGATTGATTAAGCACCTGTAATCCACAGCAGCCCACTACGAGCCAGCCTGGAGTATATTGACAAGTAGATATGCTAATAGACGGATTGCAACAAAAACAATACTCCCCAGGCTGCTTGCACAACCAACCACATCAAACAATAATGACAGCTCAATCAAGACGATGCACAATGTCACATAAAAATGCCTCCACGCATTAAATGGCATCGACATCGACACTAGTTCCTGGAATTCAGTCGTCGTACACTTATGACGAAACTAGTGTTATATTTTTTTACGGGCTCCCGGCCGTTCCCTGTGGTTGGCCTTTCTCAGCTCAAGGCCGTTAGCTGAGGTGTTAGTTCCGTGGCCAGGCGGCTTCTGACTCGTGGAGTGCGTGGTTAATGGCTTCCGGTGCGTTAAGCCCGTGTGCTTTGCTGCGCCTAGTGTAAAAAGTTTATTGTTTGCTTACATGGTTGTCCTTCGGGCCACTTTCGAGTTCCCGGTCCAGGTGGAGGAGGCGAACATGGTGCGTCCAACCTCTTAGCAGTTCCATCCTCTTGCAACCTTTTAGAAGTGTCTTCGATCAGAAGTTTGTATAACAAATGAGAAGCCTTTTATTTTTTGGTTTTCCTTGGTTTTATTAAATTTACTAGTACAATAGTAGCTTGCGCACTACTCGCTTCTAATTCCAACTCTAATTGAATTTTACCTTGAACGGGGCTTCCTTTTATACCTAAAATCCAAATCAATATTTACATATTTTCCCACGGTTCATCGCTTACTTCCAAACAGCTACCCGATGCTAGTCCCAGTCGAAGGCCATGCCAACGACGATGAGAATTGCAACGTTGCAATTTTTGCCGCCAGTCACACTGAGGCGGCAACTTTACGCCGACTCTGGCTGCAACTCCACCCCAAGGCCATGGGAAATTTTCGATTCAAGGTGATGCGAATCTGGTTTGCCCATAGCAAATAGCATGCATGTGCATGGGTGGCATTACCTTGTAGGTGATGGGGTGTTGGGTGATCATCAAGGTGATGAGTTTTTTTTGTTTGCTTGTAGGGCATAGATGGAACCTGGGAATTGCAGAATTGCAATTCTGATTATGAGAACGGTTATGCGTTTAGCAACAGGTAGACATGTGATAAGGGTTCACAGCTACACCGAAAGAATTCTTTCGGTTTAAAGTTAATAAAAGATGTCCCATACGCATGCAACATTACTGTATTTGCAGAATTTTGCGTATAGCATTAGAATTCTACGTGTAACAAATTTATTAGATTATGAACTACATGCGTATAGTATACATATCACATGGGATGTATTGGGAATTTGCGTGCAGCAAAGTGCAATACGCATGTTATATGTAAATATAGGGTACATTATTGGAGTATTGGATTTCTCCGTGTAGCATTAGACAAAAGTATCCACACATTATGGGAGTAATCTGCAAAACATCCCAGGTCCCGGCCGTCTTTGAAAGACCTGATGGACTTCCTCGTGTTCAAGTCCAATGCCCTACAGTTACTTACGCGAACGCAAAATTAAACCCACTAAAACAAAGCTAACATCACGGAGTATTGGTTGCAGCTTTGAATTAATCCCATATCTGTCCAAGATGCAAAAAGATGGACTGTGTCCTGATTAATTCTGTTACTCCTAAAGAAAGGATGGAGATCGTGATGAAAAACTACCCACATGTAGGGAGAGGCCCCAAGCAGTCAAGAAGCTGGTCCAGGATGGCCTAATATATTACTCGGGCAGCCCATAGAATGTCGAGCCATACTGGATTCCGGCTCGCTTTTAAACTTCATCACTGAACCGATGGCAAAACGGTTAGAGTTGATGAAGCTCCCGGAAAGCATGTACGTCTTGGGTCTTGGCCACAGTAGATAGCGTCCCAGAGGTAGAATAAATGTCGAGGTGCAATTACCAATGAATTATTCCTCAACAAGAATTGAGGGTCACATTCTATCCAAGATTGTGTCGAACCAACCAGTGGAGACAATAAACAGAACTACTTGGATAGTGCCTAATATAATCCAGTTAGCAGACCCGACATTCAATAAACCTGGTGCTATTAACATGTTGATCGGCTCAGAGTTTTACTTTAAATTTCTATCACTTGGCACCTGAAATGTTCGTGGTGAACACAATCTTCGGATAGACAGTCGCGGGCCCAACACGCATTAAATGTTAAGGAGAAGTTCGATTTGCGGCATAATAACATCCCATAACACCGACCAGCAATAGAAGAAGAGACTCTGAAGGACTGGTCAATCATCAGACTAAAAAGAGATGTCGGTGGTGGGACGGAAATACGAATTCCATTTTCATCAGACAAGGAGCGAAAACTTTCGATCCGAGGTACGGAAAGATTTTTAGCCCACAAACAAAGGTTGGCGAGTCTTTGCTCCCTGACAGAGAAGGTCAGGGAGCGGCAACAGAAATTCACACAGGAAATCAAGATGTCAAGCAGTGAAATAGAGAACTGTCAACCTCCCGAAGTAACACCGAATTTACGGCAGCAGAATTAGCGAGCGCAGCGATTCATCCGACGGGAAGAACGAACGCACACGACGCACCGCGCGCATGAACAGACATCGTCACGAGCCAAGAACAGGACGAGGCAAAGTGGAAAATAATGAGGATCATACAAGAATTTGGGACGAATGAAGGACGTAATAATCAAAGAAGATAGCCTCGCAAGAGTGGCTGAAATACGGACGACTAATGGCATTTGTCAATGAGACATCCACAGACAAACCGCCACCATGGCGAATCACTTGGTTGGATGTTTGAATAACGCATTTATTGTACAATAATTTAACAAATGTTTACTTAGGACTAAAATGCTAAATCCTATTTTATAATATTCTTAAAATAATTTACTGGCTCTACATGAGCATTCTAAATAACACGATACAATTTTGTGTAATGCCTTTCGGCGTACACATGGCGAATGACTCCCTGCCCTAGCATGAAGACATCACCCTCGATGGCGGGACGGATGCAATAGAGAATGGTAAACCCCTGAAGGGCACATGCAGAGAGTCCAAAGGCGATCAAACGTCAAAAACGAATTGAAAAGAGTTTTAGTTTATTATCATTTTTTGTCTTTACTTTGAGGTATCGCGAATGGCTTCATCCCACCAGTGGTAATTAACAATTTGCAAAAAATTTAAATATGTGGATTAGTAAAGATACTGAACCAGCGGTATCCCACGGCTGAACAGGTAGAGAACTCGGCTTGGCGAATCTTCTGCTCAAGGCAAGGATACCTTAATACCATCCCCTAGGAGAATCGGTGGCAAGGCCCACTTATTAAAAATCACCGATTTTTTAACTAGAAATTAAATTTATTTGTTTCTTCGTACTTACCCACTTTGGCTCCCTGTGATTATTTCCTATTTGAAAAACTACATTCGACTCTATGAAAGGAAACAATTTTGCATCAATTGAAAGCATTCGGCAGACCACGACCGTCATTCTTAGCGGCACCCAGGAGTCATTGAATGGACTTATCGACCAAGCAAATCAATGTCTTTTAATTCAGGGAAAATGTTTCGGAATAATAAAATGATATTCGTGAAAATGTATTAATTATTTGTGTTTTTCTTTAGTTCATTTCGGTATATTTTGTACAGAGCGTGTAATTTTCAACTTATTTACTAAGACAAAGCTACAGTTAAGGAGTGAACCTCGACGCCAATTAAAAACTCCTTCCCTCTCTCTGATTATGATAATACAATAATAAAAAATAAATAATTTTGTAATAAAAAGAACACGTTTTTATTAATTCAGAAGTTAAGAAATATAGTTAGTCGCAATGTGTTCGAACCTCTTGATTGAGGTGGGGGACCTTTAGTTTTATAATACATCAACGGTCAGTTTGTTGCAAGAATCAGGATCGCTTATTTAGTGCAACCTGGCAATGGCGGATATTTAGAGCAACTTTGGGCGTTCAAATTTCGTACAAAACTCAAAAAAAAGTTGCCGAAATGTATGAAAAAAAATGTATCCTACCTGGCTGCATCATGACAATGCAGTCAACGACATATAACTCTCTGCGTCCATGAGATCCTGGCGAACATCAGTCAGTCAGTGAATAACCATATTCAGTTGTGTTTGTGCTTGGTAACAAAAAAAAAAAAAAAAAAGCTATCAGGATAAAACCCAAGGAGACAGGGAGTATTTGTTATAATTTAAATTATATTCTACTTTTCCTTGATTTACATTTAAATTTCATCTTAATTTCAATTTCATTACATTTCATACTCTTTTCTTTTCATTTAAATTTCCTTTGCGTTTCTTCTCACTGAAATCTCATCTTTCTTATTTATATTGTCCAAATATCTTTCTTCCTCTAACATAACTTTTATAATTTATATAGCAACTTTTTATATTTCGGACTTGTGTTGAATTTAGGTTCCGTCGGGCTGTTTTCTTTTTCCTATCTTCTTTCCGTTGTTTTTCTGCATTCCTACTTGTTTTATTCAGCTAGTCCTATCGGACTGTTTCTCGCGCTTTGTGATCTCCGGTGTCCATCACTTTTCTTTCATTTATCCCTCGTAAAATGGACCTCTCTTCTCCTCAGAGCTTGGGGCATCAACCCAATCAGGATTTGATGACTCTTCTTGAGAGATTGAGAAGCGAACTCGCGACCGCGGTAGCCAGGATCGCTGCTCGCGAGAGGGAGAACGCAGCATTGAAAGCTACTTCACCCCCGACCCCCTCCAACAAAAACCTGGAAACCCATCATTCACAGGTCGAACCTGAAATGATAAGCCTCGACAGTGACTTTGATGTCTCTGCCGACGAGAATGGTCTCCATGTCCCTACTCTTAATACTTGCCGCTCCACGCCCACCTCTCTCCGCGCGGAAAAGCGGAAAACACCTCGACCCAAGCTGAACTGCGAGGGAGCTCCCTCCAGTAAACGTGTTGCCACCGGCTGTACGCCAATAATAGCCCCAGCTAATGAAATCGTGGCAAACCTCTCGGTACACCCCACTGCACAAAAAGTCGTTCCGCTGGAAAAATCGTGCACATCGAAGGTACCATCCTCCACAACCCCGAAACCAAAGACCACTCCAACTCAAAAGGCCAACCAAACATCGGTCGGGGCAGACGTACCTGCTTTAAAAAAGAAGCAGCAACCTGGGGTTTTTGCACGAGACCTCAACCTAAAGGAGTTCGTCGGTGATATGAACCGACAAGGAATATCCAACTTTAAGGCAAAGACCTTGAGTCCAAGTCTCAATAAAATCGTAACCTACGATCGACAAACGTTCTCCAAGGTTAACGATACCCTGAAGGCCAAGGAGGTGAACTATTACACATTCACCCCGGCCGACGAAAAGTCGAGGATCATCCTCTTAAAACGAGTCGCTGCCTGCTGGGAAAAGGACGACATCGTAACTGCCCTTGAAGCAACATTCCCCCACGTCAAATTCACTGACGTTAAAAAATTCTCTCCCCCACAACGGTTTGTGAGCATCAGACCGCACAAATACAGCAAAGTAAACATATGGCAGCTTCACCTTGCCCCAGGAACCGACATAGACTCCATAATACGGACAAAGTCGCTTCCAACTCTCCATCAACAAGTTCTGTTCGAAGTATTTCATAACAATGAAATACCTCAATGCCGACGTTGCCAACGTTTCGGGCATGTCTCCCGGAACTGCAACATGGCCCGCCGTTGCGTCCGTTGTGGAAAATCCCACGACATTGGCAAGTGCGAACTCCCTTCAGCAAAATACGATCCCACAACAAATGTGCAGGATGAAATTACGTTGCCAATTTGCTGCAACTGCGGTAATAAAGGACACCCGGCCAGCTACAGGAACTGTCCCAAATATAAGGAGATAGTCCACAGAACGAAGGAGACTCGAGCTAAACAAGTAGCCAAGTCAAACTTCGGAAAACAGCCCACACAAGATTTCATCCAAAATGAATTTACATTCGCTGATAAGGTTAAAGGGAACCAAACAAAGAATATGAAAACCCCACCACCTCCCCCCCAAAAACATATTCAAGTTCCTAAGCGATCCGCTATACAGGCCACCACAATGCCACGAATCCAAGCGGCGGCACAAAAGCCTCCAAAGGGGCAACCCTCAATGCTGGAGAAACTACTTAGTCTCTCTCGCGTGATTGAGGATATTCGACCCCGATATGAAAAACTAACAACTGAGGCTGAGAGGGACGCACTCCTTTTCACGGCATATGTAAGACATACGCTTCAAAATGGATCCCAAAATTAAAGTTATCCTCTTAAATGTCAACTCCCTTGTTTCGCTATCAAAGCGTGCGATAGTCTCTGACTTCATAAAGGATAACCGGGCGGACGTGGTTCTTGTAACCGAAACTAGGTTGCATCCATGTCACCGTCCCACTTTCCCAAACTTTTCAATGATTCGAAGAGATCGAACCCCCACTGGCGGCCCCACCATCAACGGAGGTGGCACCTGTATTCTAGTTAATAGCGAACTTCGCCATGAAGCTATTGACCTCCCACATTTCGAGTCCATAGAGGTCTCCGGGGTTGAACTGCATCTAGCTAATAATGGTAGAGTGAACATATACTCCGTATACCACTCACATAAAACCAATAATGGCCCCATTAATCCCGAAGATATCGGCCAATTAATAACGTCCTTGGGGAATAGACCCTTCATCATAGGCGGCGATTTCAACTCCAGGCATCCCCACTGGAACAACTCCGTCTCTTGCCCAAACGGCACAAAGTTGTTCCAATGGTACAGCGAAAACTGTCATGCCCTCAACTTCGAAATAGTCGCACCTACGGATGGTACCCGAGGTAACTCCATCCTGGACATCTTTATTGTGTCCAAAGACTTACTTCCCCAAATCACTCCTCCCCAAGTATCGCCGGGTGTATCTGACCACAACGCTGTGACCATGTTCATTCGTGGCTATCGAGCATCCCGGGCTCATGTCAGATACATACCCGATTATGGACGCACAAATTGGGACAACTTCAATATTACATTGAACGGAAAACTCCACCAACTCTCTCTCCCCACTGACAGGAACCTAACGACGGTTGAGATAAATAACGCTGCAACTCGACTTCACGAGATTCTAGTTGAAACTTCTGAGACTCATGTCCCGAAGTACAAACTTGAAAAGACTTATCAGATTCCCCTTGACGACCTCACTCTTCGTCTCATCGGGGAGCGTAAAAAGCTCTGCAGAATGAGATATCGTCACCGCTTTACGCAAAGGGAGCCATTATTGCGAGCCATTATTCACAATATTGGCACACTGATAAAACAGAGAATACAAAACAATCGTACCCGACAATTGGAAGACAAACTGAAGGGTATTCAGATGGACCAGAACATTTATAAAAATGTTAAAAAGATATGTGGCACCTCTCGTATCACTGGACCAATCATGCACAACGGCCTTGTTGTCAATAATGACACCAATAAAGCAAACATCATCGGAGAGACCTTTGAAAATAATCACAAGCTCACTCTCGAGGATGGCGACCCGGAATCAAATGCAATAATTAGTTCAGAGGTTCACAACAAATTAGACAACTTTAACGAGCCAATAGTTGTCTTTAACTCAGCTAACAGTGCATACTTCGACGACACACGTGATAATAGTCACGGCTTCGTCACACCAAATACCCTACAGAACCTAGTTAAATCTCGAAACCCCAAGAAGTCACCCGGTATCGCCAATATGTCCTACCACTCGTTGCGAAGGCTTTCTGCTTTATTCTTTATAAAGCTCTCCATTCTGCTCAACCATGCCTACAACATGGGGTATTTTCCCCAAGCTTGGAAGCATGCTGTTGTCTGCCCAATAGCAAAAGTTGGGAAACCAAATTATCACCCCTCAAGCTTTCGTCCTATTTCGCTCCTCACCTGCATCAGCAAAATATATGAACAATTCATATACGAGAAGCTAAATAAATTTATCAGTGTCAGGAACCTAATACCTGACTTCCAATTTGGATTCAGAAGAGCGCATAGCACCACTATGGCTCTCAATTTATTTCAAAACCACATTTGCGTACGCCTCTTTAACAAGGAATCCACCATTGCGGTGAGCTTGGACATTGAAAAGGCTTTTGACACAACCTGGATCGAAGGTCTCGTTTTTAAATTACTGAATACTGGCCTCAGTAAAACGCTGTGTAATATAATCTACCAGTTCGTTTTAAACAGAACCTTCCAAGTTCGAGTGAATGGAAAGCTTTCCCGAACCTTCAACGCCGCCGCAGGCGTACCACAGGGCTCCATTCTAGGCCCCATCTTATTTAATATCTACACCTCAGATATTCCTCGCCCTGTGGATGGTAGAGTAAACCAGATTTGCTATGCGGATGACGTCCTAGTGTACACGTCATCTAAAAGCCCAAAACTCGCAACAAACCGACTCAACCGTCATCTGGACGAACTGTATCAGTATTACAGTCGGTGGAAAATTCGACTTAACCCATCTAAAGCAGTAGCTATAATTCTGAGTAGTAAACACTCCCAACCTACTTCTCGATATTCACAGAATATTCGAATAAAAATGGGAGATACTACGATTAGACCACAGGACAGGATGAAATATCTTGGGGTCATTTATACCCCAAAAATGAATTTCATCAAACATGTGACCCACATTCTCCAAAGGGGCCTTGGTCGGTCTAAGCAACTGCACAACATCTTCAAGTGGAGCAACAAAGTTGACACCAAAGTTAAGCTTCTCTGCTATAAGCAGCTAATCCGATCTGGAATATCGTACGCCTTTCCCATATGGTCCTGCATATCTTCGGCCCAAATGGAAAGACTTCGGGTTTTCGAAAGGAAACTCCTCAGAAGATGCACCAATCATTCTAGAAGGCCTGACGGTCGTCATTACCCCAACTCTCACCTATACGAAGGCGCCTCCATTACCCCTATCGACGAGTACTTGCTTCAATTAGCATATAAGTACCTCGAAAACATTCAGAACAGCGAGAACCCACTTGCACGGGACTCCTGCGTTCTTGACCCTTCTCTCTTTCGATCTCCTCGGATCAAACCCCCACAATTTCTTCTTCAGTACAAAACTGAAGAAAGCACCCTTCCCAACAACATTCCCCTCTATAATAGAGGATTCCTGGACCCAACCCATAGGGTCTACTATTAACAAACCACACACACGAACGCACAGTACAAGACGGCACAAACACAAACATATACACCGACCAAAGCGCAGATTATCAGACGCCAAAGACGTGATCTGCGTTCACTACCGCACCCAAGACCTACCGGTCTTGTACGATTTCTTTCCCACCATCCCTCTATAAAAGTAGTTAGAGAACACTCGGACTAACACTGTCCACACTATCCTTGGATACCCCCCCCTTTTCTCTTTTCTTTTCAGAGATCGCGAGACCGAGCCCAACATCCTCACGGATGTGGGTGATTCTGGTTATCGCAAGATGACCAGAAGTCAGAGACAAGATGAAGGACACATATGTCCTGTCTCGCTAAATTCGGCCTTCTCGCCACAATTTTTTTTTTTTTTTTTTTTTAGATCCTGGCGAACCACAACGTAGCAACGCTTCCGCAGCACACCACTACAGTCCCTATCTTGTTCTGGGGAAATTTTGGTTCACGAAGAACAATAACAAAAAAGTGCCATTATGATAGCATTAACGCTATCACAGCGACCGGGACAATTGCTTTGAAGAAGGCTCCTGTTGTGGTTTCCGAATAGCCGCGCCGGGGATAGGAGGGTCGGAGGAAAAAATGTCTAGACGTTGAGGCGTATGTATCACTTTGGAGAATATTGACAATTTATATCAGCATTGTCAATAAATCTTTGTAAAAATATATATATTTCATGACTTTTGGTATACAATCTGTACCATTATTTGATTTGTTAATCATTTTACTTATCTATTTGATTCCTTGCGTTCGGGTGCGTATCTTCTCAGTTCTTCGTTTTTCGACTGCCTCAACTTGTTTCTTCTTTTCAACTTTTCTAGTTTCCTTAATTGCTGGGTGTGTAAAATCTCTTTATTAGGACCTTGAATAAGTTCCCACTGGCCTCAACTTGCGCTTTTGAATCTGCTCCTAATACGCCCGTTCGCCAACTGCTGAGAAACGAAAACTATTTTTTGTGTTCCAGTTCGCCGACTGCTGAGGCCTCATTTTTTTCCTTTCTTACCTTTTGAGTTTTTGAGTTTCACACCAACAGCCGAGACGCTTTATTATAATATTCCTATTTCGAACCGTCGGTGTCCCCCCTTTTATCTACTAGTATAGATAAAAAACTAATCATTGTACCAGCAATCTTATAATTATTTAATGAGAGTTTTACTTTACTCGGTAATTTGGAAGTTTAAATGTCGGGGTTGTAATTGGCTGTGGTGGAGGGTAGCCAATTGGTCTATGTCTATTTTCAAAAATGTCATTTCAACTTCTAAACCAAACTCTTGATCCCAGTTTATTAATAGAAAAATAAAGCAATTTCATAGACCAGTGCCTAGAAATTACTAATGAAATTATTATTATTATTACTAACTTGCGAAATGGTAGATTTATAAGTTAAGTTTGCACGGACCCTTGCAGAAGTGGCAAATCCTTAGAGTGACAGTCCTTCGGGAGTATCGTCATCATTGCCCATAATCAAACTGTACATTTTTAACTCAAAACCTATTGCTCCCCCATTAAATTAACCAAATCATCACGAATTAATATGAGGTCACGTTTGATTACGAAATTTTTCGAACCATTAAATCGACATTAAGTCACGTATATATATATATAAATCAAATTAAGCCGACGCTCGCGAATTGTTTAAACAAACCACTCGACAATCGGATATCCGGGATTCCGTCGATCGTTTCAGATTTAAAGATATGAATGCGTTTATTTTCATAGGTCAATAATGTGCAACCCTTTTTACTTCAATCAATTTCGAGAAGGTCTCAATTAACAACATTCGCCCTTTGGAAAAAATAATATGTAACCTACACAGCTAGAGACATTGACAATGAGAAAATTGATTGCACAAGTATTTAATCATCATCGCGTCACTTACACCAAGTGCAACACGTGCCACTTGCGAGGTTGTGTTAACTTTAAAAATAACAGCAATTTGTTCTGAGACCCTGCGACACTTACCTAATGTCCAATGACCTGGGCTAGTGCGTTGTATCCGAACGTATTTAACATGATTATAATCCCACGTGATAAATTCCATGAATTACATGTTTACGACGTGCGTGGTGCAAATTGAGGAATTTATTTGCGTAACAAGTTTCTTTATTTTATACAACTTTTTTTTAAAGATAAAATTCTCGAGAGTATTTTTTCTATTGTATCATTCCACTTATTTAGTTTGAGTTCATTTTGAATTATGTTTGTGGTGAAGTTTGAAGTGAAGTTCAGGCTTATAAATTCCATCAAGAGATCGCGCAGACAGTTGAGGTGTATTAAAAAACTAAGGTGGTTTGATGAATACCTACAAATTGCAGCGTAATAGTTTAAATCAATTCAATTCAATTTTTATTTAGTAGATAATTACATTTATGGTATATTTTACAACTAGTACTTAAGAGATTTAGGATAGCAATTCCTTTACAACTATAATCTTAAATCTATATAACGACAATAGCACAATTTTAATGAATAACAAATAATAAATTAAGGGAAAACTACAATAAAAAACCCTTATTTGAATCTTAAGACTAATATTGCTATATTATATAGTTTAATAACAATAGTAAAACATATTAAAAAAAAACGAAAAGAACAGTGCCTGGGGATTCACAACGTCCTAAATTACGAGTACATCGCAAGATTTTTTAACACAAACTGTGCGCACACACAAAATTTGAGGTACATTAAAGCTTCCTTGCACAACACGTACCTTAAATGAAAGAGATAGAGAGAAAGAGAAAATAGGACGTTTCTTTACACGTTGGACCTGGAGATTTGTCTGGTTTGATTTGTTTGTTTTTCTGAACGGCTAAAGTTAATGTTTGAGGTGAACCAACGTAGTCTCGGTGTCAGAGAAAAGCAAGACACACAGGAAAAAGATATAAAGGGTAGATATTGAAATTCCAGCATTCAGGTCCACAAAAAGTACAGGTCGTTTCGAGCACTACAACTCCGTTTTTGATACGTTTGACGATATAATAATTTTAATAATAATAATTATTATTATAAGACCGTTTTATTCCCTTCTCAAGTAACATTGCAAATGTTTGTTAGTAGTTAGTTAATGCTAGCCTAAAAGTTAGTCAGTATTGTTAGTATCTTCTGAGTGTGAGAAGTAGTCCCGTTTTTTTGGTAAAGGCTTTTTGGCTTTTCTTACAGTACAAAAGCAAATAGTGAAGAACAACACAGAAGGGAAATCGAAAAAGCAAAAGCATCAGCCGTATACCAAGCAATAACATAGCAATTCCACATCAGCTGAGTGTACTTGAATTTAGAAGTTGAATTCATGCACGCGGCAGTGGCCTGATGTGTTGAGCACTGGTTCAATTTATAGTGATTCTTACCGCCATAGCGTCGGTTCGAATGACACGTAGCGTCGTCCATCTTCATTCATACTTCTCTATTTTGTCCTACTTTTATCCAGTTCTTCCCAGTAATTTGAATTATATCATCAGTCCAGCGTCTATAAGGTTTATCAATATTCTCTATCCTGTTGGTTCCTTTCCATTGTGTTTTCTGTATAGTCCATCTGTTGGTCGATAGGTGCCTCGGGCTCGTTCGTCCTCAATGAGTAAAAGTCCAGAGTTAGCAGTGATTGGTATTATTAATTTATTGTGAAAGAAAAAAAGACGGAAATTCTTCCACACTGTTAAATAGCACTGGTTTAGATAAGTGAATTGGTCGTTAAGCGATTTGCTGATTGATAAGGAATACTTGTAAAAATTCAGATTATATTTCGAGGCACGTTTTCCTTTTTCCATTCGATCTTCAGTCGTTAGAATCTGGCAGTTGATTGAAGATAGGATCAGTGCCAACTTCAAGTCCAAGAACAAACAGAATTGTGTGAAGTTCGCACAGGTTCACGGTTGTGTTGGGAAAGATCAGCCTTCAATTAATCAATTCTCAACACCATCTTTTATCTGTAAGTCAGGCGACACGACCAGCTCATTGCCATTTTAGTTTTAGAGCACTGTTAAGCACGTCTGTCAATTTTATTTTTTGTCTGATTATGTCTCTGTGTCCTTTTGTATCTTTCTTATTTAGAAGATACTCCTTTACATTGTTTAATATCTTTTTTTGGGTAGACCCAGGTTCGATACCCACACAATAGACTAGGGAAGAGGTAGGTGTCCATCATACCTTTTTCATATTTAGACTGTAGTCTCCTTTCATTACCTCAACCAACGAAAATTTTGTCCCAGCACTCTCGGTTCTACTTCTTCTTCGTTGCTAATTTTAGTAAATACTACATGAACTGAAAAGCCCCGGGATTTTTCAATTGGTGGTGCCACTAAAAAATGAACATGACTCATTTCGAGAGGCTTATCTGTCACTAGTTTATGTATAGAGTTTCGGGACATTGCGTCTATTCGTTTACAAGCTACAATCATTGGGAAGGTTGTCGCCTCCGTTTTTTGAGATGCTCATGGCATAATCTTCATCGATTACCTGAAGAAGGGAAGAACAGTCGCAAGAGAGTGTTATGTAGTGCTATTGAACAAATTGAACGACGAATTAAAAAAATAACGGCCCCATCTGACGAAGAAAAACGGTCTGTACCATCACGATAACGCACCGTCACACGCGTCTTTTTTATTAAATTAATATACTTCCCTCGAGAGAGGCGAACCTATAGCACCGACATAGCGCCCCGAGATGCCACTAAATAGCTGTTGCAGTTCTTTTTGAACAGTTGCAGGTTGTAACGCTACGGGAACACTCGCGTGGGAAGGGCGTTCCACAGCTTCCCCGCTCTGTAACGGAACGAGTTCTGATGCAGGGATGTTCGCGCCGTCGGGAGATGCACCACAAACGGGTGCGATCCGTCGGATTTTCTTGTGGAGCGCATATAAAACCGAATTGCGCGGAACAATACCAAGAATCTCCGAAGAACAGCACCCGTGATAATATCTGTAAAACAGACACAGGTCGGCCACGCGTCTTCGATGTGATAGCGACTGTAGTCCCGCCGTCAGCGCAGAGTCCCCGATCAGGCGGATCGCTCGTCTCTGTATGCTCTCGAGTAGACCGAGGGTATGTTTAGGAGTCGAGCTCCGAACATGAGAGAAATACTCGTGCGCGGGTCTAATTTGGGGATTTATACAAGAGAAAAAGTTGAGTCAGAGTAAAATATTTCTTGGCTCTGAAAAGATAGTTCAGTTTTCCTGAGATGGGTCTGGCGATGTTCCACACGTGTTTATGCCAAGATACATTCCTACAGACCATGACGCCAAACAATTTCAAGCTTTCCCCAGGTCCGAGGGCCTGACCATTTACCATCGGCTGTGGAACCGGTTATCCACTTTTCCTTGTGAGTATTGTATACCATGTCTTCGTTGCATTGAAGTCGACGAGATTGGCCTTTCCCCACTGCAGGGCCTTATCTAGATATTATGATAAATAACCGAACTTTAAGAGGTTCCTCATCGCGTAATCGGGCGCGTTCTCAGGGCTTGTCGACGTTCGACATCAGGGGCATAGGTTTCGCCAATACGTATGTAAACGCCGTCCACCAATATTTGCAAACAACGCAACCAGATATCCTTGCCCTAACCGAGACCCAGGTCGATTCGTCAACTGATTCGACATATCTTCGTTGCTCAGGATACGACTTACATTCGAGGTTCCGTTTGAAGGGTGGAGTCTGCGTTTTCACGCGGTCCGATCTAGCTTGCCAGAGGATGGAGGCGTTGGAACCCAATAACTTGGACATCATGTGGTTAAGAGTCTCGCTGCGGAATTCTGTTAAATTCTTTACTGCTCCCCGAATGACGATCGACCGGCGAAACTTTTCGCACGTCTTTCACGTACCGTTGACTGGATACAGTTCAACCACCCGGCTACTGAAATTGTCGTCCTTACCAATCTTAATGTACACAACTCCGGTTGGTTCGTACATTCTAATAAAACCGACGAAGATGGGAGGCTGGCGGGGATGTTCGCTGTTAAACGCAATTTGACTCAACTCATGGAGGAACCTATGCAAGTGCCGGATACACGGGGCGATTACGCGAACACCCTGGATCTGTTTTTGACTTCCGACCCGATCATTTATACCGTGGAGATTGCGGCGCCACTGGGAAACTCGGACCACTGCTTAGTATCTGTCGCGGAACCACTTGCATTTCCAGCAAATAACCGACCTAAGCAGATTTGTCGTGTATGGAGGTATGGGGCTGGTAACTGAGACGATTTGTGAGATTTCTTCGCATCCTTTCCGTGGTCGAAGGTGTGCTATGGAGACTCTGATGTTAACGCATGCGCGGAGTCGATCACCGACATTATTCTTCTCGGGATGGAAATCTACATTCCACATTCCATCAAATGAAGTTCATCTGTCAAACCTTCTTTGATAAGAAATGCGAACAGATTGCACCAGAAAAAAATATAACTTTTAAATAATGGCGCTCCAATCCCACCGAATCTGTCGAACCTCACGCCTATCCGCCCACACACACAAAAGCCGTGCATTGGCTATGGTGTGCGATGTTCTCAAGAGGATAAAGAAGTGTGCCGACTCATGACGGCTTATGATAGCAGTGAATGAAGCTGAAAACAATTGACCTGGGGGGTCGATGACCTCAGAAAACAAAAAACGGCTAAGATCGCCGGTGCTGCTGTCTTCTTGAAGGCTAAACACAAACCAGATTTTTTCCCAAGTTAACTTTCGGGTGCTTTGTGAGCGGAGCGGTGGATTATACATGAAATAAAACAACAACAATGATTAACAATCGTTTTATATTTTTTGATTGATCTAAGGATTCCAGTCGCGCCGGTGCTTTTTTTTTCTCTTTTCCATTTTTAAAGTGTGTTGTATCGTAGCGTATATTTGGTCCTTCGAGCGAGATCCGGAATCCTTAACAGTTTGAAAACATAACATAGTGAAATTTATATCAAGTGTTGTTCAATTGCGCGATAATCAAAGACTGCATCGAGTCAGAGTTGAGGTTGGTGTTTTCTGCTGGTGATATACCTAGTTTACAGGTGTTCCTTCTGCACCCGCCATACTCCTCAGACTTGGCACCATCTGACTATCATCTCTTCGCATCAATGAGACACGAGTTCGTAGAGTAGCACTTCAGCGATTTCGGGGAAGTTGGAAAATGGCTCGACGAATGGATTGCCGCGAAAAACAAGCAGTTTGTCTGGCATACTATTCATAAATTAGCTGAAAGATGGACGAAATGTGTAAAAACCGATGGCCAATATGTTGAATAAAAAAAATTAATTTTCCTAGAAAATTACGTCTTTTATTTTACCAAAGAAACTGGGAAAAACGTAGGCATACACCTGGCACACACGTTATCATTAATAAGAAACAAACAAATTATAGCCTTTAGAAAAGTTCAAAAGTTAAGCAATTCGAAAAAATACAACTTCGTGTGTCTCTACTTTAGGCGCGTGTGTGTGTGTTAGCATCGTCCATGTCAGGCGATTTACTCATCGTTTATAATTCACCGTTAGTTCGTACAGAGTTTAATATTAACTGCCAGGAATTCTTCGTTATCCCGGCATATCAGTCACCCGACAGTCCTAGTTCAGTTACAATTCAGCCAAGAGGTCATACTGAAGACATACGACAAAGATCATATACATCGCAGTGGTCATACATACTATACTACTGCATGTCATCAATATCGAAGACTACTATTACTATTATTATTACTATTATTATTACTATTATTATTACTATTTATTTCTTCTCATTACGACAAATAAAGGACATCCCAAACTTTTTCTTTTAATATAATAATAATAATAATAAAAAAAAAAAAAACTTGCCTTATTATTTATTACTACTTATTGGTTTCTGTTTCTTTTGTTGCCTTTGTTTCTATTTCGTTTATTGGTTTTTGTTTTCTCTTCATTTGTTCGTTTTTTTGTATCTTTTTCGTTTGTTGTTGATTCCTGTTTGTTTCTCCTTTTCTTTCCTTGTTTCCGCGCGCTTCACATGTTTTGTGACTGATAACACATGGACACCTGCTCTACTCGTGGTGTGGGCCATCAGCCGGATCAGGGCATGATGGCTCTCATAAAGAGACTGAAGGAGGACCTCGAGGCTCTCAGGGCTGAGGACGCGGTCCTAAAAAATAGATTGACACTACTGGAGTCTGCCCCATCCGCGTCCCCGTTCGGTGCCGGCTCGGAAGCTACTGATTCGGAATCAGACCTCGACCCGGAGTTAGAGATTGTCACCGACAACTCTGACGATTCAATGGACGACGGTCAGTCGCGTACCCCTACCCCAAATTCATCTAGGGCACCAAAGCGAAAAACGCCGCTCCCAACAACAAGCTGCGAGGGAGTTCCCTCCAATAAGCGCGTCGCTACCGGCTGCCCGCCAACACCACCCCCATCATTATCATCACCCCTCCCCAAAAAGTTGTCGAACCCCGCGATAACTCAAAACTATCCGAAAATCGTGCCTCCGCAGGAGCCTTGCCCTCCGAGGCCAACTCCGGTGATTAATGCAAAACCAAAGGCCACTTGTGTTCCCAACACTGTTGAGCCAGCGGGCGGGGTCCGCCCACCTGTTTCTAAGAAGAAACAGCAATTTAAAAAATTTCGCCGGTGACATGATCCGACTAGGGATCTCCAACTTCAAGGCAAAGACCTTAAGCCCATCCCTAAACAAAATCGTGACCCACGATAGGGAAACCTACCACAAGGTTAACGACAACCTTAAGGCCAAGGAGGTGAATTATTACACCTTCACTCCGGCCGACGAAAAGTCGAGGACAATCCTCTTAAAACGAGTTGCTGCCTCTTGGGAAAAGGACGACATCGTAACTGCTCTTGAGGCCACATTTCCTAACGTCAATTTCATTGACGTCAAAAAATTCTCTCCCCCACAATGGTTTGTGAACATCAGACCGCAAAAATACAGCAAGCTGAACATATGGCAGCTTCGCCTTGCCCCAGGAACCGACATAGATTCCATAATACGGACAAAGTCGCTTCCAATCTTGCACCAGCAAGTTATCTTCCAGGTATTTCATAACAGAGAAATGTCTCAATGCAGACGTTGCCAACGTTTCGGGCATGTGTCCCGAAACTGCAACATGAGTCGCCGTTGCGTTCGTTGCGGAAAATCCCACGATATTGGCAAGTGCGAACTACCGGTAGCGAAATACGATCCCGCAACAAATGTGCAGGATGAAATAACACTGCCAACTTGCTGCAACTGCGGCAACAAAGGGCATCCGGCTAGTTATAGAAATTGTCCTAAATATAAAGAAATCATACAAAGATCCAAGGAGACTCGAGCTAAGCAAACAGCCAAGTCAGACTTCGGAAAACAGGCCACACAAAACCTCATCCAAAATGGATTTACATTTGCCGACATGCTTAGGGGTCAGCAGGCAAGGAATACAAAAACCCTTTCAACTCCTCCCCCTCAAAAACATATTCAAGTCCCTAAGCGAGCCCCGGTAAAGGCCAACACGACGCCTCAAATTCAAGCAGTGGTACAAAAGCCTCCGAGGGGGCAATCTTCAATGCTCGAGAAACTACTTAGTTTCTCCCGCTTAATTGAGGATATCCGAACCCGATATGAGAAACTATCAACCGAGGCAGAGAGGGAGGCACTCCTTTTCACTGCATATGCAAGACATACCCTCCACAATGGATTCCAAAATTAAAGTTATCCTCATAAATGTCAACTCCCTTGTTTCGCATTCCAAGCGTATGATAGTCTCTGACTTCATAAAGGAAAGCCGGGCAGGCGTGGTACTTGTAACCGAAACTAGGTTGCATCTATGTCACCGTCCCGTATTCCCAAACTTCTCTATGATTCGAAGAGATCGAACCCTCACTGGCGGTCCCACCATCAACGGAGGTGGAACGTGCATACTGGTTAATAGCGGACTTCGCCATGAAGCTATTGACCTCCCACACCTAGAGTCCATAGAGGTGTCTGGAGTTGAACTGCATCTGGCTAGTAATGGTTGAGTGAATATATTCTCCGTATACCACTCGCATAAAACCAATAATGGCCCCATTAATCCCGAAGATATCGGCAAACTAATAAGGACCTCGGGGCATACACCCTTCATCATAGGCGGCGATTTTAACTCCAGACATCCCCACTGGAACAACTCTGTCTCTTGCCCAAATGGCACCAAACTGTACCAATGGTACACCGCAAGCACGTATGCCCTCAACTTCGAAATAGTCGCACCTACGGTTGGTAGTCTAGGTAACTCAATTCTGGACATATTTCTTGTGTCCAAAGACTTACTCCCACAAATCACTCCTCCTCAAGTTTGAGCGGGTGTATCTGACCACACCGCTGTGACCACAATCATAAGCGGCTATCGAGCATCCCGGGCTCATATCAGATACATACCCGATTATGGGCGGACAAATTGGGACAACTTCAATATTACATTGAACGATAAACTCCACCAATTCTCTCTTCCCACTGACAGGAACCTTACGACGGTTGAGATAAACAAGGCTACAAAACGACTTCACGAGATTCTAGTTGAAACCTCGGAGACTCATGTCCCGAAGTACAAACCTGAAATGACCTATCAGATCCCGCAGGAAGACCTCACTATTCATCTCATCCGGGAGCGTAAAAAGCTCTGCAGAATGAGATATCGTCACCGCTTTACGCAAAGGGAATCATTATTGCGATCCATTATTCACAATATTGGTACACTGATAAAACAGAGAATCCAAAACAATCGTACCCGACAATTGGAAGACAAACTGAAGGGTATTCAGATGGACCAGAACGTTTATAAAAATGTTAAAAAGATATGTGGCACTTCCCGCATCACTGGGCCAATAATGGACGATGGTGTTGTTGTCAATAACGACACCAACAAAGCAATTATCATCGGAGAGTCCTTCGAAAACAACCACAAACTCACTCTCCAAGATGGCGAACCGAAAACTAATGCAATCGTTAGTTCAGAGGTCCACAGTAAGTTGGACGACTTCAACGAGCCAATTGTTGTCTTTAACCCAACTAACAGTGCATACTTCGATGACACACGTGATAATGGTCACGGTTTCATCACACCAAATACCCTACAGAGTCTGGTTAAATCTCGACACCCTAAGAAGTCACCCGGTATCGACAACATGTCATACCACTCGTTGCGAAGGCTTTCTGCCTTATTCTTTATAAAGCTCTCCATTCTGTTCAACCATGCTTACAACATGGAGTACTTTCCTCAAGCTTGGAGGCACGCTATTATTTGTCCAATAGCAAAAGTTGGGAAACCAACGTATCACCCCCCAAGCTTTCGCCCTATCTCGCTTCTCACTTGCATCAGCAAAATATATGAAAAATTCATATACGAGAAACTAAATAACTTCGTCAGTGCCAGGCACCGAATACCTAATTTCCAATTCGGATTTCGAAGAGTGCACAGCACCACTATGGCTCTCAATTTATTTCAAAACCACGTCTGCGTGCGGCTCTTTAATAAGGAACCCACCGTTGCGGTAAGCCTAGACATTGAAAAAGCTTTTGATACGACTTGGATCGAAGGTCTCGCTTTTAAACTACTGAATACTGGCCTCAGTAGAACGCTATGTAGCATCATCTACCAGTTCGTTCGAAACAGAACCTCCCAAGTTAGTGAATGGAAAGCTCTCCCGAACTTTTCACGCCGTTGCAGGCGTACCACAGGGCTCCATTCTCGGTCCCATCTTATTCAATATTTACACCTCCGATATTCCTCGCGCTGTGGACGGGAGAGTAAAACAGATATGCTACGCGGATGACGTCCTGGTGGACACGTCAACCAAAGGTCCTAACCTCGCAACAAATCGACTCAACCGTCACTTGGACGAACTGTATCAGTATTACAGTCGATGGAAAATCCGACTTAATCCATCCAAAGCGGTAGCCATAATTCTGAGCAGTAAACACTCCCAACCTGCTTCTCGATATTCACGGAATATTCGAATAAAAATGGGAGATACTACGATTAGACCACAGGACAAGATGAAATATCTTGGGGTCACTTATACCCCAAAAATGAATTTCATCAAACATGTGACCCACATTCTCCAAAGGGGCCTCGGTCGGTCTAAGCAGCTGCACAACATCTTGAAGTGGAGGAACAAAGTTGACACCAAAGTTAAGCTTCTCTGCTATAAGCAGCTAATCCGATCTGGAATATCGTACGCCTTTCCCATATGGTCCTGCATATCTTCGGCCCAAATGGAAAAACTTCGGGTTTTCGAAAGAAAACTCCTCAGAAGATGTACCAATCATTCTAGAAGGCCTGACGGTCGTCACTATCCCAACTCTCACCTATACGAACGCGCCTCCATTACCCCTATCGACGAGTACTTGCTTCAATTAGCATATAAGTACCTCGAAATCATTCAGAACAGCGAGAACCTACTTGTACGGGACTCCTGCGTTCTTGACCCTTCTCTCTCTCGATCTCTTCGGATCAAACCCCCACAATTTCTTCTTCAGTACAAAACTGAAGAAAGCACCCTTCCCAACAACATTCCCCTCTATAATAGAGGATTCCTGGACCCATCCCATAGGGTCTACTACTAACAAACCACACACACGAACACACAGTACAAGACGGCACAAACACAAACATACACACCGACCAAAGCGCAGATTATCAGACGCCAAAGACGTGATCTGCGTTTACTACCGCACCCAAGACCTACCGGTCTTGTACGATTTCTTTCCCACCATCCCTCTATAAAAGTACTTAGAGAACACCTGGACTAACACTGTCCACACTATCCTTGGATACTCCCCCCCGCCCTTTTTTTTTTCTTTTCAGATATCGCGAGACCGAGCTTACGGATGTGGGTGATTCTGGTTATCGCAAGATGACCAGAAGTCACAGACAAGATGAAGGACACATATGTCCTTGTTTCGCTAAATTCGGCCTTCTCGCCACAATTTTTTTTTGTTATCCCGGCATATATCCACCCATACCGGGCGTACAAATGTCATTTTGGATATCCAGGGCGAGTACAAAAACTAATTTGTCGCCAGCATAGTTTTCTTTTCCCCATATTCCCTATTCCCCTTTTCCTTTTTCTTTTTTTGATATTTGTTTTTTATTTTTTTCTTCCTATTTTCTCTTACTTTTTTCGTTTTTCCTTTTCTCTCCTTTTATTTTTTTCATATTTGTTTCGGTCTTTTTCTATTGTTGTTTTTATTTTTAAATCGGAATATAAATCATTAAAGCGTTTAACATAGCTTAAGTAGCGAGAAAATAGAGATTCATGTGCATTCTATCCTGGTGTAATGTACCAATCACTATTTTTTGTGTGGACCGAATCACATTATTCACTAAATGTGAGTAGCCGAACGCTATAAGCTGACTGCCGTGCATATGAATTATATTTTCGCTTAATGTATAGAGATAGAACTACTGTTGTTTGGGTAGTATATTTTATTAAAGGCTGACAGTAATCGCGAGCGTCGTTGCAGTTTACAGTTTAAAAACTGTAATAGGTGTTCAGTACGGTAACTAAATGTATAGGAGACGAGGTTAGGGTTTATAAGTATTGATATTTTTCATGCTTCTGTGTTTGGTACACAAGTTAGAATTAAAGAAATCTTATTACCAAATAAACGTAAACGAATGAAATCGGAACTGACTCAGCGATATTACCAAAATGCAGCTAATACCGCCGATTCGGCGGTAGAAGTTCCCCTCTCATGAAAAACGTATAAATAAATAAATAAATAACATAAAGGTAATTTTATGCAGTTTCAGTCTTTCGTGGCTTGTAATAAGTTTGGTTGACTTCTGGATTTATTGTGCTAAAACTTCAAATGTTAATGTTTTGCTGTGACCAGCCTATGCAACTACAAAAGGTCACTGTTTGGTGTACATTTTGTACTGAAGGTCCTTTTTTTTCCAAACCAATGCGAGATTCTGTTTTGATGACAGTGATCGTTACCGTGCAATTTTAATCTATTTTGTTTTAGCTGAAATTGAATCCTACCGACATCGACAATATATGGTTTCAATAGGGTGCCAACACACGCCACACATGCCTTTATTACCTGAAAATTTTTCTGGTAACATAATCTCTAGAACTAGAGAAGACCATTATCCGCTGAGATCGTGCGAATTGACGTCTTTGGACTCCTTTCTTTTGGGGATATCTTGAGTTTAAACTCTATGCCAATAAACCAGAAGCTGAAGGATGAGATAATAATTCATATTGGGGTGATTAACCCTTATGTCAATGACCAACTTTACCGACAGTAGTCAATGACCGGGTACCCGGGTACCCACAAATAGAAACATTGTTTTAACAATGTTAAAACAAATATATTGCAATCGATTTTAATTTGTTTATCAGAAACAAATATATTGTGAATATTTTATGTATTTTATATAATTATTTTTTATAAATATAAAGAATTTTGACTATCTGCGGCTACAAAAGGCCTATTGAAATCGGCGCAGAGCAAGGTCAGGATCGGCAGGTGTGTAACAAATTCAGTTATACCTGCTAGAGGGATCTCGAGTATTCGGTTGACGAATAACTTGTACGGTCAACTTTCTATTTATAACTTGCGAGTTTATGGTGAAACCATTCGAATCCGGCATTAGAGAAAGCGTGGTTCAGTCAGCGTCCTTTGTGCATCTGAGCATCTTCAAAATGACGACTTTGTTGACACGTGCTCAATTCAACAGGTAATAATATTAAAATTAATATTGTTAATGTATTTAATAATATTGAATAATTTTGTTGTTGTATTTTTGTTTTTAGATTATGTAATGCACAGCGTGTGTGGTGAATCTGACGACGAGAGCATAAACCTTTCTGATAGTGATGACGATGATTAGATTCCTGACGAGCGAAATGAAAACGAGGTATCTGATAACGAAGAATATTGCGCTGACGAAAATGATACAACTGAAGCAGCCATTGACGATTCTGAAAGCGAAGATGACAATGATACGAACGGAGATGTCGACGCTTTCAACTGCGGGTAAAAATAATTCTTTTCGTTTTATTTATTAATTTTTCATGCACAACGCGTTCTTATTATTTTTATTCTTTTTTCTAGATTCAACTGGACGTACGTTTGTCGCGAAAGATAAAACTGTATGGCAAAAAACACCTCCTAACACAACTCAAACTCTCCGTCACAATATTGTGAGACAAAGAGCTGGTTCCCATCGCTCGACCGAAACACTCTCAGCGGCTGAAACATTCCAAAGGATTCTTACTCACGAAATAGTGGATTTGATTACTCGTTACACTAATCAGAAGGCAGATCTAGTTATCCGAGAGTGGAATGCAAACAATTCAAATCGACCGTCGAGAACGTGGAAAAATGTTAATCGTCAAGAGATGTATTGGTTTTTTGCAATCCTAATTGCAGCAGACACAAGACTAATGACCTTGCCCGAAAAAACAAATCATTATGGAAAATTTAACAAGCCTCAGGACTTGCCAAATAAGGCCAAGACCGGTTCCCAGTTGTAGTGCCGATGATGATGATGAATTGCAGCAGAGGTCAATAATGGAAACAAAGACCATACTACAGAGATGTGGAAAACGTCATCATTCCCTTTATACAGGGCCACAATGAGTATCAATCGTTTTTGGAATATCTTACGTTTTATCAGATTTGATGATGCGCGGACACGAGCGAAACGGTCCAGAGGGGACAAAGCAGCTCCAATTAGTGAGATCTGAGCGATGTTGAATGAAATTTTGTCCGCTCTGTACCGGCCCGGCACAGAACTTACCATCGACGAGCAGCTGTATCCGTACCGTGGGTGAACCAAATTTACGCAGTATATTCCATCAAAACCAGCCAAGTATGGTATCAAAGTGTGGTGGATTTGTGATGCTGAAAATGCATATCCTCTGAAAGGCATTATTTACATCGGGAAAAGTGGGAATGTTAGAAAAAAATCAAGGTGAAAATGTTGTCAAAAAATTAGCAGCACCGTACAAAGGGAGTGGAAGAAATATTTGTATGGACAATTTTTTCACGACGTTACCGCTCGCGAAGCTTTTATTGTCGTGGGACTTGACTGTCGTAGGAACCTTACGAAAAAACAAACCCTATATTCCAAAGGAGATGGCTGCATCAAAGGATCGTGCAGAATTATCCACACCACAAAACGACGATTTGTTCGTATGTGCCGAAGAAAAATAGAGCAGTTATACTGCTTTCGACGATGCACTCGAACATGGCAGTCGCTGACCACGCATAGAAAAACCCGAGATTATTTTGCACTATAATCGGTACAAAGCTGGTGTTGATACAATGGACCAAATGGCCGGCAGATACACGACACACCGACGGACGAATAGGTGGCCCTTGGCAATGTTCTTCAATGTCCTCGATGTGAGCGCACTCGCGGCGTTCGTCATTTATAAAAAGAACAACTCCATGCTGCCGAAAAAGATGAACGCCCGTCGTATGTTTTTGCTCCAATTAAGCGAACAACTTGCCCTGCCAAGTATTCATGAACGCTCGGAAAATGTTCAAATCATGAGGCATTACTCAACAAAATTTGCAATCGAGTCCATCATCGGCAAGGTTCAGCCGCTCGTGCCGACGACCCAGAAAGGATGTCCGCCCCTGGATAGTACAGGAAGAAAAAAGGTCACCGGTTGTTGCCACATTTGTTTATCGCAGGCTCTGAAAAAGCGGCGAAAAACAAGAAAGGCGTGTCGGCAATGTGAAATGCGGGTTGGGGACGAACACGCAACTACGTTGGTTGAATGTAATGCATGTCACAGAAGTCCTTCTGAATAAATTTGTTTGTTAATTTAAATGCATTTTTATTGTTTTTCATTAATTATTAGTTATTTAAATAGTTAATTATCAATAATTAATTATTAATTAACTATTTAACATTCAATTTTGCATCATTCTTCATCATTCTCATTTCATGGGGTAGGTCGTGGCTCAGAATACAATTTTTTAAAATGTCAATTTGAAAGTAAAAAAAAATTTTTTTTCATTGAAATTTCGTAATTATCATTCAGAAACGTTTGAATGGAGATGATCTAAGACATGGGACCGAAATTCGTCTACTAGGCCGAGCAATCGTGAAATTGCGACGAAATTGGTACCCGGGTACCCAGTCATTGACATAAGGGTTAAGGAACACTTATGCAGCGGAAAATTTTTACCATCCGTTGGTAATGTTTTGCCGAAGCCGTGGTGAACATTTGGCCGATGTTATTTTTTACTGTGAACCAATCCAGTGCTCATTGTTTTATTTACTTTTAACATTTCAACCAGATTCGTATTGAAATCGTCTTTACAACTTGGTTGTGAAAAATTATGTTTACAAAAAATTTCACTTTTTAAAAACGAGCAGCGCCGTCTCTGGCTCAACATACAGCCGTCATACTTGAAAAACTATTTATCAATCAGTGTTGTTAGAAATCGACGTTTCTAGTGAAAATTTATAATTTTGTTTCTGAATTACCGAGTGGGGTTCACGACTTTCAATTCGAAACGTGTCGTAACAATAGATTTTACATGTTCCAACGAAAGGTAAATTACTTTTGTCGACACGTTTCAATAGCTATTGTATTCTTTCTATTATTTTGTTTTGTGGTGAACAGTAAGATCTAACTCTGACTAAGAATTAGTTGATAAGCACGTGTAGTCCTTCTCTTTCAATAACCAACTGACTTTCATTGCTTCAGTCAATCTATTAACTATTTTGCTTTCTGAGCGCGTTGACTAACGAGATAATATCTTATAGAGATTATAGAAATTTTCCACATGCAAATGTAAACTAGCAATTTAAAAACCATTTACTTTTCGGAAAAGTTATTAGAACAATTTGTAGAAACGTTTAGATCTGCGATCTTACTAATGTGTCGTTAAGCCAGTTTTCCTGCGTTTTCTTGTACTTAGGCCGTCAATGATCTGGAAAATCCAAGAAATATACCGCACTGAAAATCCCACCCGAGTTAATAATAGCAAGTGTGGAGGCCCGTCACTTTCTCAAGGTTGTTGGATCTAAATGTTTACGATGTTGTAGATACAATTTTGTAATGTCAATGAATTCGGGGAAAAAATTCAAAATCGAATGAGTCGGCACGTCAGTACTTGGTAGAGAAGTTGTGTGGAATTACAAAATACATGTCGTAGTTATGGGACTTTTGTTGCTGACGTCAAGTTGAATGGGAGTTTTAAACAGGTCGGGGACGTGTTTAACGCGTTTCAGAAAGTAACATTAACTTTCAAGTTGAATAATGCATGAATTCTTGAATGATATAGGCTCGACTATGGATTAGGTTATTAACACGGGTTCCAAAGGTTAAAAACAGATAATTTGTCAATGTTTTTAATATAAAAGAAGAATTATTGTATTTAAACGTTAAAGCACATAAAATTATATATCGTAAGACATTAAACAATATTTTATAAAATGTTCATTAAACGTATTTTAGAGGTGCTCAGGATGACTTTTAACAGTTTTATGTGAATTCAAAAACCCCAATATTTTCTGTTACTATACTCACCTATTTAAGCTTGCACTTAGAACGGGAGTAATCGAAATTTGAATTTCTGATAGAGCGGTAAAAAGAAAAGAGAGAGAGAGAGAGAGAGAGAGAAGGGCTGTTTTGGTTAAAAAAATGCTTTGTTCGTGGGTGAACTATAAAATACTAAGTGTAAAGAATCGAAGTACGTGTTCGAAAAATGGAAAAATAAATTTGGGTAATTAAAGAATTAGCACTTTCTTCGTTAAACTTTGACAGCAAGAACATCTCCCAAAAAAAAAAAAAAAAATACAAATATGGATAATCTTCCTAATCCGTTAGAAGAGGACCCATCATCCCAAAAGTGAAATAGAGATTTTGAGATTTACCGCCAAATCTTGAAAGAGCAAATATTTCCCTGAAGAAAAAAATACAAATATTGTGGCAGCACTTCCCAAAAGAAATCAAATGTTAACAACCTTACCGGCCGACGAGCTGAATGAGGAGAGACTGCCGATTAGGTAGTAGAAAGAGAAGGAAAAGTCAGTCGATGACAAGGAGTGTAAAAAGAAAGATGCGTACGTTGGTGCGATAAGTGTATAATGAGTGTTTTTATTCAGTAATATATATTTATTTAATAATAGTAAAAGTAACGAGTGTTCTATTCAGTTCAATCCATTTATTTCTTTGATCTTACAATATGGAGGAAAATTGTAAAACCTAAGAAAAAGTAACATCTTTCAAAAAATAAGACATATATAATTGAAATTACCGAAAAAGAAGTTTCGTTTAGTATAATAGGTGTGCAAGTAGAAACTCGGCTCTAAACTTGGTTGCATTAAAAACATACTTGAATGCAGGAAAATGGATGGATACAAAAGAAAGAATTTTTTGCACAAATTCGTTACGGGTGGGGGAAAGTGGATTTTGCACGATTGTAGTGCTCTGAAAAGCCCTAGCCTCTCTTTCCTCCTTCCATTCAAAAATTCATTACCCCGATCCAGCAAAATTCGCGATAAACGAATCAAATGTTCGTTTATCGCCCTTGCACTCAACTCCCCATAACTCTTAGCTCAAATTCACAAATGCATTCTCCCGATAAAACAAAATTCCTGGTAATCAAATATTCATTTATCATCCATACATCTAATTTCCAATAATCTCCAAACTAAAAACAAACACATGGTAAGTCGAACCAGGTGTTCAAATACCATACTCATATCCCATATTTCCGAGAATTCGCCTAATCGAATTCTTATCACAAAATCCTAACACTTGACTCCAGCCGAACTCTATTTTTCAAGATTTTGCTTATATTTCGATCCCTCCGCGATGTGAAATCTCGATTTGGTTTTATTTATAGAGGGGATGATCATTACCTCGGGCTCCTCGATAGTATAGTGGTTAGTATACCCGCCCGTCACCCGAGAGACCGGGGTTCGATTCCCCGTCGGGGAGCCCCTGGCGCAAGACTAATGACCTTGCCCAGAAAAAATAAATCATTATGGAAAATTTAACAAGCCTCAGGACTTGCAAAATAAGGCCAAGATCGGTTCCCGGTTGTAGTGCCGATGATGATGATGATGATGATGATCATTACCTCATTAGCTATTAAGTATCTATATTCGGAAAAATCATGTCAAAAACTCTCTTAGCATTATAACTTGGAATGCGAGAAGCATCAAGAACAAACAGCATGCATTTTTTAACTTCTTGATAAATTTTAATATTGGTATTGCACTTGTTTTAGAAACCGGGCTCAAACAAGACATTTCTTTCTCTCATCCAAATTACATATGTTATTGCCTAGACAGGGTACATGCTAGTGGTGCAGGTGTCGCCATTGTTGTGAAAAAATATATAGAGCATAGCTTGCGTCCTTCATTGCACCTTAAATTATTTGAGGAAATTAGTATTGATGTAACATTAAGTGATAACTCCAAGGTGAGTATTTTTTCGGTCTAGTTTCCCGGAGGAAATGGAAACATTGAGAAATCTACTTACTTTAAGCGGGATCTGCAAAAATTGTATAGAGTCAACACTCGAAACAACGTAATTATTGGTGGTGATCTAAACTGCAGACATCAGTGGTGGAATTGTCTTAGGGCAAACTGCTGGGGTAACATTTTACTAGATGTTACTGAATCCAGCCCAAGTTTTTCCATACTTTATCCACTTCTCCCCACCTATATCCCCCTATATCCCATCGAGTGCTAACAAGAACCCCTCAATTCTCGATCTATATATCACTAATATTCCAAATTACTGTATAGTACCATTAACTCCAAATGCGTTAAGTTCAGACCACCTTCTAATCAACTTTACAATGAATCATACAGTAGCTGTAAATCGTACCAGTTTATACCACAACTATTCCGCCGCCAACTGGAATTGTTATAAATCATATATAAACACGAACTTGGTTCTAGGTGATACCAGCCTAAATTCTATAAACTGTAGCGATCACATTGATATCCTATGTAACAATTTTGTTTCTGTTATCAATAGAGCGGCCGATCTTGCGATACCTAAATGTTCCACTGCTCCAGTTGATAAGGCACCGCTTCCTGAAAATATCTTACATCTGATTAGGCTACGAAACTCTGAAAGAAGAAAATGGCTTTGTGTTTGATTTGCGTTCTGCAAATCGTATGAAATGGCGTCAAGAACAATGCGTCGTTCCTTTGCCGTGTAATGATGCTGGCTCCGTGTGAATAACGTCCGAAACAATGATACCTGCTGGAATCAACGCTTAATAAATTTACTAAAAGGAAAAGATTACCTTTAAATTCCAAAATTGGATCTTCCAGGTGATTAACAAAATGAGGCTCTTCAATTCGATTACAAATATAGTCTTTATTTGGTATGATGGATTAGATTTCTTACTGATTACAAACAAAACGAACTGGATTCATCAAAATTCAAAAGGAAGAGAAAGATAAAAGTAAAGATGGTTGTCAAGTGTTCACCCAACAGAAAAATTCATAAATGTCAGCTGATTGCTGACATTGTTAAAGGTGATGCCACATATCTTGTTCAAGTGGTGCCACGATTTAATTATTGCGAATTTGCCGGTTGTTTCAAATGCGAATCCGCAACATTCCGCCCGCCTTCGCCAATCATTGGCGAATCGTCTGGCTCCAGGGGATGGTCATCCGGAGCGGGGAAGGGGTGTTCCTCTTTCAGTGTGAGGATGCGGTTAGCTTTGCTGGTCATGTGATCTGGATTGGAATTGTGCTGTTGCAATCCACAATCAGTGACCACGTGCGAGTGTTGTTTCCAGTGGCGCCAGTCCGAAGTTAACGACCGGAACGATGCGGTCCTTTGCGGGTGAGGTCGCAGCGCTCATTCAGATGTGGCGGTTGGGGCTCAGTCGATTCCTGACTATTGGGGAACGCCGTTCATCAAACGAGGCATTGTGCATTCCGTGGTTAATGATGGTAGCAGGACGCATGTACTGCCTTCGGATGCATCGGTGTCGCCATCGACCACGTCTTCTCGTTGTCCTTTGCGATAATGTATCTTCGAAGTTAATGACCGGAACAGTGCGGTCGCTGGTCGAGGCCACCGTTTTCAGTCGGTTGTAGCGATTGGGAGTCGGTCGGGCCCTGGGTACTGAGGAGCGGCGCCTGCCAAACGGGGCACTGCGCATTCCGTGACTGATGATGACTGCTTGTGGGTGCATTCGGGTTCGTCGATATCGACGTCGACGACGTCTCCTCGTTTTCCCCTGGGGGATCTGTCCTCAATACTCCTGTGGTTGAACAATTCATCTAGGTTGGCTTGGTAACATCGCAACCCTCGACGACTTACCCTGTTATGGTTGAAGACAGGACTGGTCACTTGTACCCTGGATGCGTCGGTTGGCCCATGCAGCAACGTATGATGGTGTTGTTTACATCGTCGGCACACCCTCTTCGAGAGACAGTCGCGTATTAGGTGACGACCCAAGCAGTTAAGACACAGCTTTTTTGTTAGTGTGGCCTATCTACGCTGTTCAGGCTTGAAAGCTCGAAACGTTTCACACACGTATATGTGATATGGTGCCTCACAACACGCGCATGGGGTCTGTTGATGCTCAGTTCCTGGGCTAGGATGCGGTTGCACCCTGGTTGCTAGTCGATTTCCATCGTTTGTAGTTGGGGAGATTAATTCGATCTCGCGTTGGGATTCGAACGGCCTCGGTGTTGATCTATTGCCTTGCTCGGCGGGTTTCGATACATAAGACTTCTTTTCCTTTTGGGCTTCTTCGGCAGTCAAACTGGGCAACAACTCTTCGTCATGTTCCTTAGATTTCCAATTAGCCAAGTCAGCTTTCTTCCTATGGGCAGCGGCCAACAATTGAGTATCGTAATCTACATTGACACTTTCACGTCCAGCTAGATGAGGGCGTCCTTCACTAAGATTTTCGAATGGCTGATCATTCCACATGAGGCGTGCCATTCCAAAACTAACTTTCTCCATTTAAAAAAAAGCGAGATATTGGTACCACTGTTTTTAGTGGGTTAATATACGTGATTTTACAAATAAAAATCATTCCAAAAAAAATAGATTTAAGCCAGTACAACTCCATTCGTTTGTGTGCTGATGGTTGCGCTGCACAAAACCGTAATAGTATTCTGATCTTTATGCTGAGTTATTTTTTACGTACGGTTGCACCAAGGAATATATATATATAAAATATAAAGTATATTATATCCTGTGATAGAATTGATTTTAATCGATCCCTAAAAACTAAATGTAACTGAAAATTGCGTCAAAAAACAAATGCTATTTTTATAAAATTACTAATTCGTTTTTTTTTAATTTACCAACATTTTCAAAAATGGAGAAAGTCAGTTTTGGAATAGGACGCCTCACATGTTCTTTTGGTACAGCTGGCCATACAACATCTCATTTGGTACTATTCCATACGAGGATTCCTTCGGTGCATTAGATGGCTGTGCATCGCTCCTTGTTGGTGATCTGGGTGTCGGGGCAGGTAACATACGCATGCCAGGTTGGGAAGTTCTTATCCCCCACGGTGATTGCACCATCAATGATGGCAAATGGCAGTTTGTTTGAGACATGGTGTTCGTCTCATTCGTGTCGGTCGGACGATTGGCGAGCAGCGCGTGCCTTACCTCATTAAACTCCGTGCCTTCAATAAGGTACGTTTCTTCGGCTTGGTCGATGAACCGCTCTTCGAAATATTGTTGAAGAATGACCGTCCAGGGAGCAATCAGGCACATAAGCTCTTCATGCCGGTTCCGCATTTCATCCCAAATCATCTGGAGTTCTCGTTCTTGATCTTTCACGGTGGCCAACGTCGGTGGCCCGCGCGTGATGAACTTGTTAAAAGTTCCCATCATTTGCTCATGTGCGCGCGAACTGGGCCGCCATGAGATTTTCTGCCAATGCAGCTGTTGACATCGCAGATTTCATTATGTTGTAGGTTTTATTCACTTGCACTACACTTTTCACTAACACAATATATAACCACAATCTTTGAGGTCTTTGCGTCTGGACTTGAATGTCCCGAGACCGTCTTATATGCTGCGAGCTGGCAACAGTGAATCTGGATCCACAGACTGGATCCGGCTCGAAGGACCAAAAAATGTGTTTGATTTGCGTTCTGCAAATCGTATGAAATGGCATCAAGAACAATGCATCGTTCCTTTGCCGTGTAATGATGCTGGCTCCGTGTGAATAACGTCCGAAACAATGATACCTGCTGGAATCAACGCTTAATAAATTTACTAAAAGGAAAAGATTTCCTTTAAATTCCAAAATTGGATCTTCCAGGTGATTAACAAAATGAGGCTCTTCAATTCGATTACAAATATAGTCTTTATTTGGTATGATGGATTAGATTTTTTACTGATTACAAACAAAACGAACTGGATTCATCAAAATTCAAAAGGAAGAGAAAGATAAAAGTAAAGATGGTTGTCAAGTGACCACCAACAGAAAAATTCATAAATGTCAGCTGATTGCTGACATTGCTAAAGGTGATGCCACATATCTTGTTCAAGTGGTGCCACGATTTAATTATTGCGAATTTGCCGGTTGTTTCAAATGCGAATCCGCAACAGGCTTCGTTATAGAATCGATTGCTTCCTAGTTAATGTTAGAGTCTTAAATAATATCATTAAAAAAGAAATCTCAGCATATAGGAACAAGTGTTGGAATAAACATCTTTCCTCTCTTGACAAAGCAAGCAAACCGTTCTGGAAAATATCAAAAATTATGAAAAAGAGAAGGTCAAGTATTCCTCCGTTTGAAGATCACGACGAGTTGTTTGTTTCTTCAGTGGAGAAATCGAACCTACCTGCTAATACGTTTAGTAAAAACCACTCCATATCTATGCATCTAAGCGACGCGTATACTGAGGCTGAAGTTGCTAACACTATCCATGTACTTTCTCAATCACCAGCTGAAAGTACTTACGCAACTAATATTAGCAAAGTTAAAGAATTGATAAAAAAATCGAAATCAAAAAAGGCGGCTGGTCTTGATAATATTGTAGCGAGCTTAGGGTTCGCTGGATTAATTATTTTTAATAAATAAGAGCCGTTAAATCGATTTTGAATTAATATAACACCTTATTAGTCCGTTAATGACAACCGTTACTTTTACCGTACACAACTATTTCTTGACTTATCGCTTCTTTGCTTATCGCTTGCTTACTCTGTTTACTTCTCACTTATTACTTTTTACTACCGCACTTATCGCTTGCTTTACTTTCTACTTCTTACTCATTTCCATGATCTGTGTGCGACGTATTTATACCGTTTCCTCATCTGATTCAGCGTTTCGTTTCCGTCCGTTCCATTGCCTTGAATGTTCTACTGTTCCTAGTCTCCAGTTTTCCAGTACTTTATAGAATACTCTAGTACTTTGTTGCGGACTTTCTCGAATATTCTAGTACTGATTGTCATATGCGTCACAATATTAACAACAAGTTAATTAAAGCACTTCCACCTGCTGCAAGTAACTATTTAACGTTCATTTCCAACGCTTGTCTTAGGAATTGTTATTTTCCGGACTGTTGGAAAACAGCAAAAGTAATAGCTATCCCGAAACCCGGCAACCCGAAGAACAGCCCCGAAAGCTACAGACCCATTAGTCTACTTAGCTGTCTGAGTAATCTCTTAGAAAAAATCATTAAGGAAAAGATTGATCGTTTTGTGGAAGCCAATGACATCTTACCAAACTTTCAGTTCGGTTTCCGTAGTGGTCACAGCATAATCCACCAAGTCTTGCGCATTAAAAACCACATAGCTGGTAAATTCATCAGAGGGCGAGTCGCACACGCCTTGAATAGGGTGGATAGCATGTGTGTTGAGGAAATTAGGATACTATGCGCCAGTTTTCATGTCGAGATGAGGGAAAACGCCGAAAAATGGACCAGTAATGTTACGAGGGGGTGTACAGTGGATGGTTGGTAGTGATGAGTGCGATTGCGGTTAGATATGCGGTAAGGAGTGTAATTATAATTTAACTTGTGTTGAGATCTGATGGAGGAAGTGTTACGGCCACAACCACCCAGCCCATAAAACTTACCTATTTGGAGCCAGTCTCCACCGCTAGCGGCGATACACGCCAAGAAACATCCCCATAAAGGATAAAGAAACAACCTAAAACAAAGCATTACCCCATACACCCACTGGTCCCGCATAAATTGACAGCAAGCAAATCAAGCTAAAATGTGCAATTTGCGCTAATCAATTAAATGCCAAGTAAATTGAGCTGAACGCTAAATTTACTCACATAAAAGCCGAAAGATAATCATTGAACCAAGGATTCACCCAACAAAAACCCCTAAAAGGCAAATCTGCGTACCAGATGCTGTCGTCCGAACCAAAACCGATGAGAATCATGAAAATGCGCGCCCGCAATTTTATGATCCTTTCAGAAAAATCGTTATCTAAAACCATTAGAACAATCAGCGCCAGTTTTCGTTCTAACCAAATTAAGTTAGAACAAACGAAAAGGCAATAAAACAAAATAAACATTCGCCTCGGCACGATTGATCCTCCTTCATGAGTTTCCCACGGAAAAATCCATTAGGCAAAAGAAAAACAATAGGCAAAATAAACGCGCTATTAATTTTTTCTTTGAGTTTAACACAAAAAAAGGGGGGCCAAGCAAAAAAGGAGAGATCCTTTGAGCTGGTGAAAGAAACCAGGTTTCACACCTAGAAAAAACAGTCCAAAAAAAAAAAAACGAACAACGATAGTGGAATGAGAGTGGCTGTTCGGGCCATTGTTGAAGACGAGGCTGGTTTTGGGATCGAGTCCAAAAAGGACAATTGAGTTGGTTTTAAATTTTGGAGGAGAACGGTCCGGTAACGTGTGTGAGTTCGTGTACGAGCAGAAGTTCGAATTTTAATAACAATTTATAAAAGTAACATAATATATTTTAAGTAGTTACAGGATTAGTAAAAATAAACTAAGTGCCAGAGAAGAAAAAGGTGTTTTATTTCCGATCTGTGTCTGTGTGGTGTGCAAAGTGGGTAGAGTGACAAAGAGTCCCATGACAATTATATAACAAATTGATTATCTTTCGGTTTTTATGTGAGTAAATTTAGCGTTCAGCTCAATTTACTTGGCATTTAATTGATTAGCGCAAATTGCACATTTTAGCTTGATTTGCTTGCTATCAATTTATGCGGGACCAGTGGGTGCATGGGGCAATGCTTTGTTTTAGGTTGTTTCTTTATCCTTTATGGGGATGTTTCTTGGCGTGTATCGCCGCTAGCGGTGGATACTGGCTCCAAATAGGTAAGTTTTATAGGCTGGGTGGTTGTGGCCGTAACAGAAGTTAAAACCTGTCAAAATTAACCTTTTCTTTTTCTTTATCTTATTATCTGTCAGGGTTGGCTTGATTTAAAAGCAAACTTTTCGTATTTTTAATTACAGGTTTTAGTTTGGTTGTCAATATCAACTTGTATCGCAAAAGAGAGCATTTTCGTCGTCTTTCTGTAAAGAAGAGAACGCAGCACAAGCTGCTAAAAAGTAACGTGATTTGTATTGAGATGATGCCCTGAACTACTACTACTAGCGATATTTCCATTAAAAGTGACCAACGCTTTGGTTAGCCAATTGAAGTAGACGATGAGCAAATACCGATACCATGCAAAAAGGTTAAATGTATCGCCCTCAACATTTTAAAATCATTTGAAACATTTTCGATTCGTTAAGATATTCGATAAATAGATTCCACATGAATTGAAAGACTTTCATTTAGCATCTCAAACACAATGAAATCGAATCATGACAGGTGATGAAAATGGATTGTTTACGACAATATATATATATATATATATATATATATATATATATATATATATATATATATATATATATATATATTTATATATACGAGGGTTGCCTTTTATATTTCGGGATTAGAGAACAAAAACAAATATTGATCATCGAAAATCACTTTATTGTTTTTCAAAATATTCCCCATGAAGGTCTATACACTTTTGCATGCGTTTGAACCAATTGTCGAAGCACTTTTGCCACTCTGATTGAGGTATCTCCAACACATGCATTCTGAATGCAGCAACCGCTTCTTCAGATGTCGAAAAACGTTGACCTCTCAGTTTGTTTTTTACGTACGGGAATAAAAAAAAGTCATTCGGTGCCAAATCAGGACTATACGGCGGATGACCCATCAAATCGATGTTTTGGGTGTTCAAAAATGCAGTTGTCGCAGCCGATGTGTGAGAGCTCGCATTGTCGTGGTGAAGAGTGATCCGTCTTCGGCGGTTGGTTTTCCTGATTTCTTGGAAGACAACTGGCAAACAAATGGTTGTGTACCACTCAGAATTGACTGTTCTGCGTTGCTCTAGTGGTACGGTTGCGACATGTCCAGTTTTTCGAAAAAACAGGCGACCATTTGCTTGGAAGTGCTTCGTGCGCGAACAACTTTTGTTGGATTTGGCTCATCTTGAAACACCCAGACAGTCGACTGCTGTTTACTTTCGGGCTCATACGCGTAAATCCACGATTCATCACCTGTCACGATGTCATAAACGTGTTTCGAAGCACCGCGACCGTATTTTTTGAGCATTTCTTTCGACCAATTGACACGAGCCTTTTTGTGGGCGATTGACCAATTGTGTGGGATCCAACGCGAACAAATTTTTTTGACAGTCAAATGTTTATGCAATATTGAATGTATGCTGGTCCCACTAACGCCTAAGGTTGTCTCAATCTCACGATAGGTCACATGACGATATTCCAATATCAGTTCGCGCACAGCATCAATGGTTTTCGGAACAACAACTGATTTTGGACGACCTTCACGAAATTCATCTTGGAGTGAACTACGACCACGATTGAATTCACCATACCATCGATAAACACTGGTCCTTGATGGAGCTTCATCGCCAAAAATTGAATTAAGTTCATCCATGCACTGTTGCTGAGTTCATCCACGCCGAAAGTTGTAAAAAATAATCGCACGAAAATGTTGACGATTTAATTCCATTTTTGGGCCGAGATGAATCTTTTAAGTTACTGTAAACAACACAAATAGCGCTCGTATGTCAAAACGTTCTGAGTGCGTATAACCTCAAAAATGTCCAACTTTACGACAGAGCTGTCAATTGCCGGATTGCAACACTAGGGTTGCCAAATCCCGAAACATAAGAGGAAACCCTCGTATATATATATATATATATATATATATATATATATATATATATATATATATATATATATATATATATATACAGTTGTGGCGAACTAATTAAGGACGATTTTAGCACCTCCTGGTAACACCGTTGCATCAGTTATGAGAGATGACAACCATCATGAAAAGTACCGCTATTCCTTCCTTCATCTCTATTCTCATGTAAAACAGCAATTACCAAAGTTATTGCACGTGTACATTGGTTTAAATTGGTTCTTAAGTCAAATTTATCCTCTTTCAATTGGCGATATAATTAAGAACGGTTTGTTTCTTTTTGTATAATTTCGTTTTAAACGTAAATATTTGTTGGTAGATATAATAATTTGTTTGAAAGTAAACGGAATTATAAGTTCTTGTTTTGTTTTAAGACATTTGAACGAGATATGGGAAAGAAAAAAAGCTGTACAAGAAACATGAGAGAAGCGATAATAAATCTTCGAAATAATGAAAAGTTGTCGTATAAAGTAATTTCAAAAAAGCATAATTGCTCTAAAACAATGGTATTTAATGCTATAAAATATGTAGAAAAACATAAAACCCCAGAACTCGTAGCAAGACGGAGAAGATCTCGTAAAACGACTGAAGCCCAGGATAGGCTAATTGTTCGAGCTGCAAAAAAAAAAAATCCATTTATGAGTTCAAAAGAAATACGAAAGGCAGTTTTCGGCGAGGACCCACATGCACTTTCAGCACGCTCTATTAGAGAGCGATTGACTGAGAGCCAGCTTTTTGGAATACCGACTAGAAAAAAACCATTGCTATCATTAAAAAACCGAAAGGCTAGGTTAGCTTTTGCCAGGGAACGTGAGAATTGGAACATCTCACAGTGGAAAAAAATATTGTGGAGTGATGAAACAAAATTCAACAGAGTCGGTTCCGATGGAAAGCAATATGTTCGACGACCAAAAAATCAAGCATTCAACCCTAAATACACCACTGTCACCCTCAAACGTGGAGGGGGAAGTATCATGCTATGGGGTTGTATGTCATACAAAGGAACCGGTCCGTTACATCGCGTGGAAGGTATAATGAACGCCCAAAGCTACATTAATGTCGTTGAAGATGTAATGCTGCCCTATGCAGTAAGAAGATGGAGAATTGCCTGTGACATGGAAATTTATGCAGGACAATGACCCTAAGCATACCGCGAAAGCAACGAGAGCATGGTTTACTAATAATTCCGGTAAAGAAGGCCTACACGACGTTTCAAATGATAATGGAATTCGAAATATTCTCAGCATCAAAAGATCTGGAAGTGAAAAGCACGATGTTCAACCACAAGCAAATTTATAAAGCCAGATAGATATCACCCGACGGCGTAACGCGTAACCAAGTAGACCACTTCCTCATAGACAAAAGACAACACCCGAATATCTTGGACGTAAGATTATATAGAGGAGCAGATTGCGACTCCGATCAACTTCAAGCGATGGGCAAAATCAAGAGTCGTCTCGCAGCAATCCCACATGGGCAGTCACGGGAGACGAGCAAAAAGTTCGATATTGATAAACTAAAAGACCTGCGCAAAAGGGCTAAATATCACGACGAACTAACCAATAGATTTAGCATTCTAGAGAATGGGAGCAGTGAGGAAGAGAAAGCCAATAGTGTGGACACTAAATGGACATCGATCAGAGACTCAATCAAACCAACAGCCCAAAAAGTATTAGGATTTAAGAAAACAATTAAGTCCAAACCTTGGTTTGACGATGGGTGCAGGGCGAAGATCGAAGAACGTAAACGTCTCAGAGTGGTCCACTTACAAACATATGATGAAGTCAACGCAGAAAGATATGCGACAATTTGGAAAGGGACAATGAGACTCTTCAAACGCAAAAAAACGCGAATGGGAGAAGACTCGGATCGGAGGTATGTCATCATCATCGGCACTTCAACCGGTAACCGGTCTTGGCCTTATTTAGCAAGTCCTGAGGCTTGTTAAATTTTCCATAATGATTTGTTTTTTCCGGGCAAGTTCATTAGTCTTGCGCCAGAGGCTCCCCGACGGGGAATCGAACCCGGGTCCCCCGCGTGACAGACGGGTATACTAACCACTATACTATCTAGGAGCCGGAGGTATGTATCCCGGCATAAATTCGATTGGAAATGGCTACCGAGCTTTAAGCTAAATTTTAATGAAAAATTACTACCAAAGCAAAAAACGTTTAGGTGTCACAGTATTCCCATGTAAAAAGGTAATTTAGAATAGCCAAAATAATTCGAGACGCAAACGGCTATCTTTGAAAACCTGCTCAAAGTGGCGCACCCATCAACCACAAATAAACGCACCAGAAGTATATACAGCCGAGCCTCAGATCCCAGAGCCATCTTTCAAGGAAGTTGTAGACGCAATAAATCGATTGAAAAATAACAAGGCTCCCGGAGTCGACTGCACACCGGCAGAGCTTATGAAGCATGGAGGGGTGGCAACCGCTCGAAAGATCCACCAACTGATTAAAACAATATGGGATAAGGAAGTCACTCCCGAAGAAGGGAAAACCTCAATAGTCATCCCCATTTTCAAAAAAGGCGACAGATCTGACTGCGAAAACTACAGAGGAATATCATTGCTCCCAACCACATACAAAATATTAACAAATGTCATACTGGCGAGAATCGCACCATACGCAGAAGAAATACTGGGAGACTACCAATGCGGATTCGGTAGGAACCGGTCAACAACCGAGCAAATGTTCACAATAAGGCAACTAATGGAAAAGAAGTGTGAATACGGAGAGCCGGTTCACCACCTGTTCGTTGATTTCAAAAAAGCCTACGACTCAGTCGCAAGGCAAAGACTCTACCATATTGTAGTTGAGCTGGGGATACCGAAAAAATATGCCCCCCTAATTCAAATTTTCATGAAGGAAAACAAAGGGCGAGTTAAATAGAAAACCACCTCTCAGAACCATTTGAAATCCGGGACGGACTAAAACAGGGGGAAGGCCTCTCACCATGACTTTTCAACCTTGTGCTCGAGTATATCATCAGAAATGTACAAGACGACAACATGGCCGGATCATCCCTGTACGGGGTCACACAAGTGCTCGCATATGCGGATGACATAGCCATTTTGGGCGATAATCTGGAAACTGTAAGTAAAAACAGTGAAATCATCATGCAAGCGGCAGAAGAAGTGGGCCTAGAAGTAAATGAAGATAAAACAATATATATGATTACGAGGAGAGTAGATGGACCTCAGGGAACACATATAAACGTCAGAGGTAAGATATTCGAAAAAGTTAAAGAATTTAAATATCTGAGAACGATACTGACGGCCAGTGACGAAATGTCAAAGGAAATTAACAAGAAACTGCATTCCGGCAACGCTAGTTGGCACACAGTCAGTGAACTGCTAAAATCCAAACTGCTATCACGTAATATAAAGCTCCGTGTCTATAGAACCATAATCATGTCGATAGCTCTATACGGATGCGAAACATGGGCTCTCACAAAACGGGAAGAAAACAAATTCCGCGTATTCCAGAATAAAGTTTTAAGGGGTATCTTTGGCGGTAAATATGACGAGGAGGCAGGACAATGGAGGAAACTCCACAACGACGAATCGGAACAGCTATACCGCAAACCTATATTAGTGAGAGTAATCAGGTCGCGAAGATTAAGATGGGCCGGACATGTAGCGCAAATGGGCAACGATAGGACCGTGTATAGAATTCTTGACGGTAGGCCAACGGGAAAGAGACCGGTAGGACAACCGCGACGGAAATGGGAGGACAATGTTAGGCTTGACTTTGAGGAGAACGAATCGGCTGGTCAAGCGTGGAAGAAGAGTGCACGGGACAGGGAACAATGGCGGAGTAGAGTCGGTGATATCATGAACTTCCGTGTTCCTACAGGCCAATAAATAGTAATAGTGCGGCAATTTCTTCTACTTCGTTTCCAACCTTGCGGTAAATTGACAATAGGAAGGTGCGACTGCAATAATTCGTTCAATATGAAATTAATTATTAATCTTAAATTAAATTAAATTGTTTTTTTTTCTGTAAGTTAATCGAATCGCAAACAATTTAAGTACGTTCACCTCTTATGGGAATATTACCTTTATGATATGACTTTTTCTTAGTGATCAATAAACCAAGTCTGTGCGGGGCCATATTCAACGTAATATCAATCCAACGTGGAAGATTTTGTAGAACGAATATGATACTGAATACCAACCCTATAAAGCTTACATGTGAAGTTTATTGACGCTACTTTTTTAATATTTATTCAGCAGCCATCAATAGTGAACGTTCTCAATAAATTTGTAAACACAGAACGAATAAGCCACCCGTCATCGCAATAGTTAAAATCAATGAATTAAAATTCAAATTGGTTTCTCATGATCCCTATTCGCCAAGTTTAAATCCCTTCGATTATTATTTGTTTCTTAACTTAAAAACTTGACCCGGTGACAACGAATAGGTAGAGTCAATTTGTTCCATGTTTACAGACATTCACCCATTAACCACGTAATGCATGTTTTAAAGATTCTGTACCCTTTCCCCATATATCACTACTTAAAATAGGCTTGACACTTCCTTATGTAACATTTCAACACACTTAATTTATTATTTCTTTTTGGCAACGTTATTACGTGTAGCTATTCTAAATTACCTTTTTAAACCGTGGGACACCTAAACGTTTTTTGCTTTTGTAGTCATTTTTCGTTAAAATTTAGCTTATAAACCGTCTAACTACTTTTTGCTTATTTCTATCAATCACATTTTGTTTTATTTATACATAAAGCATTATTACTTGTTTATTTCAAGAAATCATAATTTATTTTATTTGTATATACCATACAGCATTATAATACACAGTTTTTGTAAATGGTTCTTTTTTTTGTAGCAATCGCAATTAATTAATTTGCTTTCCGACAGAGTCTGTAGTACACTGCAGGTAAGTGCAACATTCGTGTGACTCTGAGATTTCATATTAAAACCCAGAAATAAATACGAAAGCCTACTGTCTACGAGAAGGGCTATGTTCGTGTCAACAAAGAGGTGGAAACATAAGTTTGAAGTTTAAACATAACTTGTGTCAATAACAGCAACTGAGAAGTCCAAGCGCTAAAACACGATGGCTCAAAGCCATTCAAACTGCAATGTAAAGCATTTTGTCTTCTATCAGTACTCACATGTCCGAGTCTTAGGTATTTATTAAAGGACGCATTACCATTTTATTCTATACACCTACATCTTCCAGTGGAAAGTCCTGTAGAAAACTGTTGGTCGTTTAGGAAACAAAACGATTCCGGAGGCAACTAAGAACCTTACGAGCGCTATGAGGTAATGAAAATTATACACAAAACAAAACGGACGCATGGGGACGGGGCGGAGAACTTAACTCATATAAAGGGAGTGATAGGGATCATGATAATCAATAGCGGTAAAACTTATTCTAGCGAGTTGGTCAAGACCCAAAAACCGATGATATGCTGAATTGAATGACCTCGAATCTAAAGGCAAGACAATTACTTCAAGCCAAATATCTAGGTTTTCGAGCCGGTGGATGTTGTGTCGGAAATCATATATAAGCGCTAATAAACCAAATTTCAACGACACCATGAAAGCCGATATAACATTCATGATTCATACCAGTTATGCTCGAAAATGATGTGTGTAAACTTAAACTTTGAATTAATCATATAAAACATAAATACGACCACGTTTTACACATTATTTTCAACACCAATGGACAAGAAATTAATTAACTGCCTGAATAAAATTGAGTATTATCAATTTTAGACACATTCTATAAACAACAAAAAACAATCTCGGAAACTTGTATTGAATCACCTTATACATGTAGCAAGTAGTAAAAACCCTACATAGTATCTCATTCCGAGCAGGTACCCAAGTAAATCGCCAAGAGGCGGCAATTACGTAAGAAACCATGCTAATTAACTGTGACTAATCAGAAACAACTTAAGAATGGAATAACGACGGCTAAGCACTTCATAATCTACAGGTCTAAGTTAATGCAGAATTAATCACCGAAGACAGTCGATAGGGCAGGAGCAAATATAACCTGGTCAGCTTCATACAGTCGCGTGAGAGTACTCCTCACGTTTTCATTTTACATTTTCATTACAATCAGAAGTCTGGTTTCTAAATTGGCTGGTAATTACTGAATGGTCGTGACTTAAATGTTACAAATACTTACCTTGGAAGTGAAAGTGCTTTCATGCTTCATCAAGTACATTAGGTGAAGACAGTGTCCTTCAACGCCTGTGATTGCACTTCAATTTAGAAAAATCGGAGTTCAATAAATATCTGCTGCTGGTATTTTATTTTTAGAACTGTCCTCTGATGATTCAATTAAAGTGTCAAAGCATTGAATTCTATAGAATGATGTACCAGCACAAATATTCGGATATATCTGCTTTAAGTCAGTTGAAGATGGTTTGCTTAAAACCTGACGGGGGTAACTTGTTTTACAATATTCGTTTGATGGATTCGCGTGGTTTAATAAGCGTCAATAAACGGCTACTGGGAGACCTAAACTGAAATTTACACCTATCGTCGTTTGCCAGACAATAATATGGAATCAAGTTAATGAGGAATAATTGTGGTGGACATCGTTAGTTACTTTTTTGCCTGTCGGATAATGTTGAATTTGTGTGGATGACGTATATATAAAAGCAGTCAATTTCAGACAATTAATTGGGGTAATGTATTGAAACGATAAGTGCCCATATTATCTACTTAAAGAGAGAATCTTAATATAATAGAATCATCATCATCATCATCATGGCCACTACAACCGGGAACCGGTCTTGGCCTTATTTAGCAAGTCCTCACGCTTGTTAAATTTTCCATAGTGATTTGTTTTTTCCGGGCAAGGTCATTAGTCTTGCGCCAGAATATAATAGAATACTTTTTCGAAATCACATATATATTACGTATTTCTTTTTGATGGAGGCCGGTGAGGGGGGGGGGGGGGGGGCTTACATACAGGACAAAGTCTCTGCTTTCAGCCTGGCGAAGGCCAGGACGATCCTTCTCCCTGTTCATTCCAAGTTGACCACCACGTGATACCCCTGGATAGCTACTTTGACTTTGCCACCCGCCAAGTAGTGAACTAATGCATGCAGCGACATCCTGAGAAAGGTTGGCGCAAGGCTAATAACCTTGCCCGGAAAAACGAATTATAATGGACAATTTAACAAGTCTCTGATATGGACCGGATACCGGCGGAGAGACTTGCTAAATAAGGCCAAGACCGGATCACGATTGTAGTGCCGATGATGATGATTTCTATATATGTACGAGGGTTGCCTTTTATATTTCGGGATTAAAGAACAAAAACAAATATTGATCATCGAAAATCACTTTATTGTTTTTCAAAATATTCCCCATGAAGATCTATACACTTTTGCATGCGTTTGAACCAATTGTCGAAGCACTTTTGCCACTCTGATTGAGGTATCTCCAACACATGCATTCTGAATGCAGCAACCGCTTCTTCAGGTGTCGAAAAACGTTGACCTCTCAGTTTGTTTTTTACGTACGGGAATAAAAAGAAGTCATTCGGTGCCAAGTCAGGACTATACGGCGGATGACCCATCAAATCGATGTTTTGGGTCCTCAAGAATGCAGTTGTCACAGCCTATGTGTGAGAGCTCGCATTGTCGTGATGAAGAGTGATCCGTCTTCGGCGGTTGGTTTTCCTGATTTCTTGGAAGACAACTGGCAAACAAATGGTTGTGTACCACTCAGAATTGACTGTTCTGCGTTGTTCTAGTGGTACGGTTGCGACATGTCCAGTTTTTCCGAAACAACAGGCGACCATTTGCTTGGAAGTGCTTCGTGCGCGAACAACTTTTGTTGGATTTGGCTCATCTTGAAACACCCAGACAGTCGACTGCTGTTTACTTTCGGGCTCATACGCGTAAATCCACGATTCATCACCTGTCACGATGTCATAGACGTGTTTCGAAGCACCGCGACCGTAGTTTTTGAGCATTTCTTTCGACCAATTGACACGAGCCTTTTTTTGGGCGATTGACAAATTGTGTGGGACCCAACGCGAACAAATTTTTTTGACAGTCAAATGTTTATGCAATATTGAATGTATACTGGTCCCACTAACGCCTAAGGTTGTCTCAATCTCACGATAGGTCACATGACGATCTTCCAATATCAGTTCGCGCACAGCATCAATGGTTTTCGGAACAACAACTGATTTTGGACGACCTTCACGAAATTCATCTTGGAGTGAACTACGACCACGATTGAATTCACCATACCATCGATAAACACTGGTTCTTGATGGAGCTTCATCGCCAAAATTGAATTAAGTTCATCCATGCACTGTTGTTGAGTTAATCCACGCCGAAAGTTGTAAAAAATAATCGCACGAAAATGTTGACGATTTAATTCCATTTTTGGGCGGAGATGAATCTTTTAAGTTACTGTAAACAACACAAATAGCGCTCGTATGTCAAAACGTTCTGAGTGCGTATAACCTCAAAAATGTCCAACTTTACGACAGAGCTGTCAATTGCCGGATTGCAACGCTAGGGTTGCCAAATCCCGAAACATAAGAGGCAACCCTCGTATTGTTATCTGATTCGTCTCAGCGAACTCCTCTCAGACAGACATTTTGTGTTGCTTTTACCCCCAGCAGATGATACTGTTTTTCGAAAAATAACTGGCTTTAACTTGGTATGTAATAAATACAGGTAGCCTACCTACAACATGGCGGATAAACTGCGGAAATTCCCGTGTAATAATATTAGGTGTACAACTTTGCTTCCGCCGTTTTTTTCGAAATTCGAGGTTTTATTGTAAAAAAATCGCCGTTCTTGAAGCATTGAAACCGCTCTCGGCACGTTCTTTCACTAATAGCGGCTTCACCATAGGTATTTGAGAGCATTCGATGAGCCTCAGCCGCAGATTTCTTCATATTAAAGCAGAAAATTAAAACCTCAGGCAAATGACGAGAATTTGGCTCGTAAGCTGACATGTTTAATCGAGAATGACTTTATGATGCAGACACAAATCGACTAATATTTCGATGGCGTTATGTTTACAAATACCTAAGCTTATTGTATGACATCTATGATCTATTTATTTCAACTACCACTTACCGCTACAGCCATCTATTGCAAAACGGCGGAAGCAAAGCTGTACACCGCGATAAGGAGATTACAAAAACCTTTGTACACACTGGACAACACGATTTTTATTTAACATATTTGAAAACTCAATTACCCTAAAATAGTGGCGGGAAGGAATAGTACTGTGGGGTTTTTCAGGGCCCGAAGAACCTCGAATCATTTTTAACCCCATAAAAATCCTATAAACCCCATATCTACCCTTAAGTCGAATCACTGGCAAGATCACACAACCTTGCCATAGCATTCACCACTGTCCTAAAATTGCTGAAAACAATTCGGTTATCCCCACAGATAACCGACATAAATACCCCGAACAGGGCTGTGGAGCATTTTCTCTATATTCGGCATGGCATACTTACCCTTTATCTGCAGACCCATCGACCAGATGGGATGTTACAGGCTGAGCAGAGAAAAGGGTATACAAACACCGTATCCATGCCCATTAGCGTCCAAGAATACATGTCGGGCTATTTGCCGGTTTGTACATCTGCAAGCCAGATTTCTAATAGCCCTGCAATAGGACATAATGCGCGGGCTAATCCCAAAGACCAATAAACCTTTTTTTCTAGTTGCTATGGCGAGCGATCTTCTGTGAATCTTACATCACAGAAGACCCAATTGCCGCCGCCAGCATTGTTCCATTATGCTACCCGAAACACTTCTGTCTATCCGATGTAGACAAAAGAAAACATTTTCGTCCAGGCGGCAATTTCCTACACAAATAATGTAGTCGAAAAGATTCATGTTCTCAGGCACAGCCTTGGGTTTCTGCCGATATTTTATCACCATCATGGGAAAACCATTCTCATGATTTATGACTGCATTTTCTGCCAGTTTCAATACCCGTCCCTTTATTTACCAGAAGTGTATTGGAATTTCCCTGGTACACCAGAGGTATCCGATACTACAAGGAATGTTGAGGACGATTTCTCCCGGAGTCTCATAATAACCTTTACGGTATGCACTTGTTCTTGCGGTCAGATTTACACATCATAAGAGTGCGCACGGATTCATTCGGTCGGAGTCTTAACTAACGTGGTCAAAGGGTCGGTGCCCAATTCGTTTTCTACTAAAGTAACATCATTAAAGCCAAGTCTAGTTTAAAGTAAAGTGTCGCGGTTATATTAAGTCAATAATAATACTTAAGTAAAGTTTGTTGAAAATAAGTGGTTGCACTAACACCAAGACAGTAATTCGCTTTCTACTAAAGTAATTTCATGAAAGTAAAGTTCCGTTCAAAACAAAGTGGTTACGCTAACATAAAGACAATAAGTCGCCTTTCTGCGAACGTAATATCATTGAAGTAATGTCTCGTGTAAAATAAAGTGGCCGCGGTAACATTAAGACAATATTAATAATGTATTAGTAAAGTTTGCTCAAAAACAAAGAGATTGTTAAATTCCCGGCTAACGAAAATAAAAAACTTCCAACAGAACAACGACATCGTGTTTTTATTTGATGTTTGTTTCGTAGTGCACAGAACCCAGGGACTTGAGTGCAGAGGCCAGTGTTCGTCAGCTCAATTTTGTTTTCGGTTTCCGAGTGACGTGGGTGTTTTTATCGAATCTGCTTCCTTGTCGATGCCATGGTAAAGAACTACCCATAGTACCATCGGACGCACCATCGGATTACCATTTATTTCGATCTTTCCAAAACTCATTGAATGGTAAAATGATGATGACTCTGATTTCTGTAAATTTGCAATTGCAATTTTGTTTAATATATTTCCCTCTGAAGAGGCGAACCAATAGCGACACCCGAGATGACACCAAATAACCGAAGCAGTTCTTCTTGAACAGTTACAGGTTGTAACGCTCCGGAAACACTTGCGCGAGGAGAGAGTTCCACAGCGTCCCCACTCTGTAACAGAACAAGCTCTGATGCAGAGATGTTCGCGCCGTCGGGGGGTGAACCGGAAATTGGTGCGATCCGTCGGATTGTCTTGTGGAGTGCATATAAACTGAACTGCGCGGTACAATATCACCGATCTTGTGGGGGTTCTCTATACTACATGGAGAACCAACCCACAATTTCAACCACAATTTTCGCCTTATTTCGACCGCTTCAGCGCGTCATATCAACCCCTACCCCACCGTTCGATAATTCACTTGCAAAACATATTTCCCAAAAGGACGCATAGCTAAACTCATTATCCTATGCAGATAATGCATAATTGAGTTTAGCTATCTTTTCGCCATACGGCAACTCCATTTCGCTAACCCATGAGATTTCCACCGGAAATCGCATCATGTCGGTTAGCAACGGCATAGTCTGATCAATCGACGCGGTTGCATAATCATGCAATCGCTGGGGAAATTATTAAAGTATTTAATTTAGTTGCCATGATCAGATTTCCCTACCCAAATCGGCGTCCTACTTTCCCCAGACACTACATTCGCTGGGGATCAATGATCTCTTTTGCAGGTGAATAGCACCAGCTACATTTTCCTCTCCTCCATAGTTCTGTCTCCCCACAGGTCAATGCATGCTGAGGTCCCCACTTTCACCGAATTGGGTCAGTGGGTTACCCCCTGAGCTGCATTGATTCATGCACACACAACCAAACCCAACCCGAGATCATAATACTTTGCGTTTCTGTTCTCTCATTCTCCCATGTTCGTCGACTATTGAATTAACCGATGTATTCACCATACCTCGACGGGCGTGACAATGAGAGAGCACAATCGTGCTCAATACTTCGCCGAATAAACACTCACTAATCATCCACGACACGGTGCACGAGTGTCCTGAGTCGTAATTCAATCATTACAGTGCGCGCACGTTCCGAGTCAACTCGCTGTTGAGAATCAGTTGTGTTGAGTATTTACGCCTTAAAATAATTCGTGATTACTAAAGTTATCTAATAAATTGTGTATTACAAAAATAAGTTTTCTTATAACAAAAATAGACTGGTATTCCCACCAAATCTCAATAAAAGGATATTCCGATTAAAACCAAATAAAAACATTAACTATAAAAGAACAACCAGTGCGTTTCATTAATTCGATTTTCCTCTGTGAACAATTTTCAGCGGAATAACAACGTCGGGGGACAAAGCGAATCCGAGTCATACGTTGACTAACATACTACAACCCCCACAATCTCCGTACGGAACCGTACCCGTGAAAATTTCTGTAAAACAGACAGAGGTCAGCTATACGCTTTCGATCTGATAGCGACGATAGTCCTGACGTTAACACCGCGTCCCCGATCAGGCGGATCGCTCGTCTCTGTATGCTCTCAAGTAGGTCGAGGGTATGTTTGGGAGCAGAGCTCCAAACATGAGAGGAGTGTTCAAGCGCGGGTCTAATTTGGGATTTATACAGGAGAAAAAGTTGAGCCGGAGTAACATATTTCTTGGCTCTAAAAAGATAACTCCCGAGATGAACCTGGCGGTATTCGACACGTGTTTATGCCACGATACTTTACCACAGACCGTGACGCCGACCAACTTCAATCTTTCCCGCGATTCGAGGGTATGCCCATTCATCATCAGCTGTGGAACCGATGATCCCCTTTTCTTTGTGAATGTTCTATACTGTGTCTTCACTGCAGTCGACGAGATTGGCCTTTTACCACTGTATGACTTTATCCACATCCCGATTCAGTTGGCCGATCAGCCTAGATCTCAGCTAGTGGAATGCGGAAGCACTAATTGGGCGTTCACTCGAAAAAGAAGAAACACGCGTACTATCATCCTGAACACACATCAAAACTGAACACTCTGTTATCCGTTAAGTCCAACAAATCATTTATTGAAACAAAAATAAGTTTTCAGGCAAAATATAACCTTGAGGCACGCCGGAATTAACAGGATACAGACCCGAACACTCGCCGCCCCCAACAACCCGGGTCGACCGATTTTCGAGGAAACTCTTCGTCCAGTCGCAAAGCTGGTGGGAAAGTCATATGAACGAAGTTTGCTCAGCAATTTCCCGTAGCAGATGTGATTAAAAGCCTTGGAGATATCCAATGCGAGGGGCCTTGATTCACCAGATCGCAGATGTCCATTAATCAGTTATAAGAGTCAAAAAGTCTTCCGTGGACCGCCTGCCATGAAATCCGTATTGAGGATCATTCAGAAGTCCGTTGCTCTCACAATACTTAATTAACTCGGCGTTGATGACCTTTTCCATCAACTTAGATAGCATAGACAGTAATGCTGTCAGTCGGTAATTTTGTGGTTGACTTATTTTGCCACCTCTTTGGGATTGTTTGCACTCGAGCGATTTTCCAGCGTGCATAAGATAAGCGGAAGAGTCTGCCAAGAACCGACTATAGTTCTGGATCAAAGTCTTAAGGACTATTGCTGGTATTCTGTCCGGGTCGGTTGCCTTCCTACAGACCAGTCCACGTAGAATCCATTGAATAGTATGCGGGTGGAACCTCACATCCCACATCGAATACCAAACCGGCGCGATCACAGGTGGCTCCAAAAGACCGGCACCGAGGTTTGAATTCGCGGAAAATAAATTCGCAAACACATTAGCTTTATCTTTTGAATTTGTGACTAATGTCCCAAAGGAGGAACCGAAGATACTGCTGACAACCTTTCCCATTGAACAGAAGGAACGCGAGCCAGTTGGACACTCAAAGAGTTTATTGGTCACTCTGTCGATGTAGACCTTCTTCGCGGTATTGTCTTATTCTACTGGCCGTTTCCCAAATAGATGGAAGTCAGCGAACATTCAACCAATTCCCAAAAAGGGTGACAAATCTTCCCTTTCTTCTTATCGACCCATAGCACTAACTTCTATTCTCTCCAAGGTAATGGAATCACTTATCAACAGCCAACTTTCGAAATATCTGGAATCAAATGACCTCCTCAATGACCCCCAATATGGCTTTCGTAGCAACAGGTCCGCAGGAGATCTGATGGCGCACCTTACCGAAAAATGGAGCCATTCCATCCACTACCTCGGTGAAAGCAAGGTAGTCGCATTGGATATTTCAAAAGCTTTCGACAGAGTTTAGCCGTTGGCCTTCCAGCGCTTTCGTCAAAATTACATTCATATGGAGTGGACAATTCCCTGATCCTAATCCAATCCGATTCAATTCCAGTGGTTCTTGATGGTGTCAAATCTGTCTCCCATTAAATTAATGCAGGTGTTCCCCAGGGTTCGGTACTCTCACCTACTCTCTTCCTGATCTTTATAAATGATCTCTTGTCAATTACTCACAACCCAATTCACTCGTTTGCTGATGATAGCACGTTGAGTTTCTCATACTCATACGAACACTCCCGTCCAAACTCTTCGAACGTCACTACCAACCAGCAACTTATGCTTGATACATTGAATTCAGACCTCAACAAGATATATCAGTCGGGATTATCTAACCGAGTAGAATTCCATGCCCTAAAATCTCAGTGCTGCCTCTTGTCGTCAAAGGCGAACCCCAAAGTAAATATACTGTCGATGAACGGCACTTGCATCGACGAAGCCAAGGAATTATCAATCCTCGGCACTCGAATTAATTCGACTCTTAACTGGAATGACCACATATTTGAAGCTGCGAAAAGTGCAGCCAACTGTGTGGGGTACCTTAAGAGATGCAAAAGATACTTCACTCCATCCAACCTGGACACTATCTGCAAGGCGTATATTCATCCCAAAATGGAGTTCAACTCCCATATTTGGTCAGGCGCATCTAAAACTGCACTACACGTGCTTGACAGGATGCAAAAAGGAGCAGTGGAACTTATTGGGGACCCAGCCGTAAGTCAATCAATTCCGTCGTTAGAACACAGGCGCAACGTATCATGCCTATCTTTTTTCTAAAGGTATTACCACGGTCGTTGCTCAACAGAACTTGCTGAGTGTGTTCCGCCCCTTCAGACATTTTCCCGCGATACCCGTCAATCTGTGAGTGCGCATCAGTTCACGTTGAAAGCGGACTTTAGGCGCACAAGTAAATATAGAGAGTCTTTCTTTAGCAGAACCACACGAATGTGGAATGTTCTGCCAGATCATGTGTTTCCTGGCCGTTGTGATGTCCAGACATTCCAGACCAATATACATCGACACCTCTTTTCCTTATCCACTTCCTCTCCATCCGCTCGCACTGTGCTCTGACATTTAAGGGTACTTCAAAATCCTCTTTTGTGTGCGGTTTAGTGAAAAAAAAAAAAAACGACCAGGTCGCCCAGGTCAGCTTGATGATGACCAAACTAAAGCCATAATCGAGTCGGATCGCCATGTAACTGTACGAGGGATAGCAAAAAAGTTAAACGTGCCACATACAGCGATTGGGAAACATTAAATGTTTAGTTTAATGGGGCTATAGGAATTATCTTAATTATGTGCCGACATTGGCACGGGTTGACTAAGATTTCCTGACAAATTCACTTTACCGACGCACTCAGGAAAATAGCAGACTAATAAAACTCCCACAGGGGTGGGGATTTAACTGTAATTCCGGGTAAAATTTGCAAGGATAGCGTTTCCACGGCGTGTACACTGTTGGTTTGCGAAACTCTTCCAACAGCGCGGGATTGGGTCCGTAGAGTCCTCGTGTGGGTCGTTCGCCCTTATAGCTGCTTGCGGGGAGAGGCAGGTCGAGGCATTGTGAGTAACTAACCTGTTGTTGGCAGTGTCTACCAACAGGTTGTGTCTTCCTAATAGGTCAGATCCTATTAGAAGCTCGCTGACATCGGCTATCACGAAGTGCCAGGAAATGGGGCGCGGGAGACCCAGATCCAATTTGAAATTTTCCCGTCCATAGATGGCTATGGGGGAGTTGTTCCCAGCGAACAACTGTAGGTGGCCGGGCACTTGGTTGCGCGTGGCGAAAGATCTGGGGAGGGCGGAAATGTCGGCGCCAGTGTCGACGGTGAATTTAATATTCGATCTACAGTCCCTGATCGTTAAGCGACTTATAATAGGGGTGCCGGCCGTTCGCGCCCGAATGACGGTCGGCAGTTCTAGTTTAAAGGCAAGGCCTGCGAGGGGACTGGCCGCGTCCAGCCGCAAGGTTGCCTACAATTTCTGGCGTTTGCAGCGAAACGTCTGTGGTATACGCACCGGGCCTGTGTCAGAACGCCACTAGGCGTGTTTTGCCTGTTGTCTAGTGCGTTTTCGTTTGTGATTGGTGCTCCTCTGGACGTGTTAAACCGCTGTTGGCGGTTCCTCGCTTGTGGCCGTTGGTTGTTAGGACGGTTTTGGATTGCGCGCACGACATTTCGCATTTTGGGCGCGAAGTTGGTTCAGGTCTCGCTGGAGATTTATCCCGAATCTCGACAGCCTTGTTTGCTGGATGCGCGGCTGAAACTCCTCACGGGAGGAAACCGTAGCTTGTGTTACCTTGTAGTAGTGTTATGTAGTGTGTCTGGCACGACACGGATTCACTTAACACCCACTACTTTATAACGTTGTAACAAAAAAAACAAACACCCCGAATCAATCCTTCACAACCTTTACGACCGATGAAAATGACTCTGCTGGGTCCAATAATGAAGAAAAATGAAACGCTGGAGGTACCTTGTCAATTAAAGTTTTATTCCCGTTTATGGTAATTATTATGGATTACAAACACTTTTGGACTTTATTGCAAAAAAAGGAGTAAAATTTATTACAAGGGACTATGCCATAACTTGTTAATTGTTCGTTAACTAATATGTCTTAACTTGTTAATTGTTCGTTATAACTTTCCACGCACAACCTTTTAATTAAAAACGAATCAAAACGTCTCGACTCAAGAGAATGGAGCTTTCCGCGCACAGCTCCTTGTATAAGAAAAAAATGTATTTCCTACTTCGCGAACTCTTGTACGTCTTCGCTGGTGGTAACAATCTGACTGCCGGTATTTTACGCTCACAATAAGAAAAGGGACACCTAAAGGGAAACTGCAAAAGGGGAGGAGCTACACGATTAACTTGAGGTAGTTAATCGTGATTGGACCGGGGGAAATAGGCATACATTATGCATATGTGTGTACGCCTCGCATACGATCGTCCGGCGACCCTGGACGGATGCCAACATCGCTACAGCATCTTCCCCGAATGCAAACAATAACATCTGGGGTGAAAAAGACGCGAACCGAAGATCTGGTCATCCTATGGGAGGCCATAAATCAACATTTCGGTTGACGATGTTTAAATATTGCAACGAATATAGGGTGCAGCCATTGCCAGATGTTGAAAGTAAACATTTTCTGGCTGCATCCAGTTCGTTGCTTGTTTGCGGTCCCTGATCGGTGGGGACCGATAATAGGAAACCAGCGATTGCTGGTAATTAGGGAAATGTTTGGTTTGCCTCAGCCGAAACCTTGTCGGCGGTGGCAAACCAATGGGACCTAACAGCCGCATGCAAGGAGTGCCATGGGCAAACAAATAAAACGAGTCAACAAGGAACTCTTTGTTGATGTTGTTTCCATAGCATAAGGCTAAGGAAACGAGATGCCCTGGGTAGAATGTATGCCTAAGAATAGGATTTCGAATGCCACGGCAATGTGATAATCTTTGCCGTGGACTTATGTTTTTTTTAGGAATCAATGCCTGGTCGAGGGTGAATTTTCGATGCCACGGCAAGGTGATAAGCTTTGCCGTGGACTTAATGTTTTTTTAGGAATTAATGCCTGCCCGAGGGTGAGTTTTCGATGCCACGGCAAGGTGATAAGCTTTGCCGTGGACTTAATGTTTTTCAGGGGTGGTGTTGGAGAAAAAGGGGTTTGGAAGGAAAACCCCCCACAGAATAGGTAAGCTGCCTAACGGATATTCAAAACAGTTATCCGATTGGGTAACCGTATTAATTCCAGCGATTTGGCTGGGGGTAAATGCCGTAGCAAGGTTACGCAACCTTGCTGAAGTTCGACCGAGAGGTAAGTCGTTCGCCTGGAATAGTGGGGATCGAGCGATGCATGGCTCTTCGGGCCCTGAAAAGCCCCATAACCTCTCTTGGCGTGGGTTGTGTAAATGGCGTTACTAGAGAAGTCCGGGGTGCTGTTAGTGGTAAGGATTGGTGCCGTGTAGGCCGAACGGCGTGTTGGTTAATCGCCGTGACCTGTTACGATGGGGATAAGGATGCGTTTGGAATGATTACACAATGATGGTTGTGTTTACAGCCGTGTTAATTGCGTATTGCATCCATAGGGAGTCATGGGTCGAATTCCAGTGTGAGTATTTACACTGGCAATGAATTCGGCTCTTGGCAGCTAGGCGCGAGTTGCGCTGGTGCCTTGAAGGTTGCATAAAAGCCTCCCTGAGTACTAGTACAACATGAAGATCTGTCACGCACGTGTGGGACAGTAAACGCAGGCAGACAGGGGTTCTGCTAATTGTTTCTATAATCCAGTTCGGTTATCTAGAATGGCAATCAAGATGTTTTCTTTTTAGAACAATGCTGAGATGCATTGATGTATGCGGTACTGGCGTACCGAATTTTTCCAGGGAAAACGATATTACGCATTGAATGCGTGAATGTCCTTGGTGAGGAAAATGCTTGCGGTGTTGGATGCGTTTTGCATAATCGAAAGATGATGAAATCGGTGGAAGGATGCTTGAGGGAGTTAATGTACTTGCATAAGCGACAAATGGTTAGGTTACTAAAGCTTTAGAGCAGGAAGATTTGGGGGTAAGTTGAAAAGCTGGCAGTGGCGTTAGTAGAAGCGCCATGGGGCTGTTGTGATTCGTAATCACAACTCCTTTACCTACCACTTATTCCGAATAACCACTTACCTAAAACCACGTAACCTATCCGATTCCTATACCCAAAACACTTACATGTCCCTAAGGCCCACCATCCTGCATACATTCCCCTCCGAGAGGATCGCATGTGCAACAGACTAAGTCTAAACTTAGTCTGTCGCATCTAGACCTGACAAGGTGTCAGCAGTCATCATTTTCTTTTCCCGTTTTAATTAAATCAAACCCAAATTCATATATCATAGGAATATATCCTAAGAAAACTATTACCATTTTATTTGTTAATCCACAATTTCATTTACCAATGCAATTAAACAAAATTTAAAGACATTATAACAAAGCTAAGCAACTAAGGCAGTCGGTTACCTGGGAAGTTGACCACAGCAATCTGAGTTAACACCAATATAAATAAAATACAAAGAGAAAGAAAAAACAAACTAATATCGTCAGAGAACCTTCAGTCATTTCATACCTCACTCACTTGAATAACATAAAATACTTTAATATTATCCGAATGTTTTCAAATACATCATATCACACATTGTAATATATTCAGCCAAAACACAAAACAATATTAACAATATTTGCCCATGCCTCATAGTATATTGAATAAGAAACTTTTTGATTAAACTTTTGCGATTTTTGAAACCGAATGCATTCGTTGTTATGCCCCCTCTAATCATTGGGAAGGACAACCATCTACGGGATAGCCAATGTTGGAGATTCAATAAGCTTCCTTTCCTTTTAAATAGTCCATTGTTCCCACGTCTGCTACCAGCTCTCTTTACCGGCACATAAACATCATAATCAACAGCCCCAATGTCTCAATGCCTAATTTTTACCCGATAACCAAAATTTCAGAACATGTCAGTGGACTTCGGCAAAATCGCCAGGCTCACCTCCCAGCTGGTTCCGATCTTTTCAGGCGGACAAGACCCTCTGGTAGGCAGTGAGCTCCAAACGTTCTTGGGATGCTGCAGGACCGTAATTGAATGCTTGCCTGCAGTGGAGCGTTCAGCGTTCCTGACAGTACTCCCCACGCGATTGCGAAGGGAGGCATACTCCCCAATTGCCTCGAACCCACCTAACACCTTCGAGGAAGTCGAAAGGCTCCTTAAACAAACATACCTGCCTAGGGAAACGTACCAAACGTTGGTAAGTAAATTGTTGACGATTCGGCAGTACCCCTTGGAGACGTCCATCGCTTTTACCACACGGATAAAGCAAGCGTTGACGTTGTGCAGGGAGGCTGCGGATCTCCAATACGGCATAGAGGTAGCTTTAGCCATGAAAACACAACTGGAGGACTTTGCCAAGTCCTCACTAAAAGGTGGTGTCAGCAATCCTCACCTTCGTCAATACTTATTTACGCTAGGGGAAGACACGTTAGACGCCTTTATACAAAAAACATTGGATATGGAGAAGCTGCAACAGACAGTGTTCTACACGCAACCGTACCATATTCCAATGTATACAAATCTTCCTAACGTTCTGCCTAACACCCCTAGTTTCCAGGCTCCTGGGCCGTTAGTGGACAATGAAAGGTTCACACCGGTTAGGCCAAATTTGGAAATTGATGGTTTTCAGAACGAATATCTCCTACACCTACAAAGGGACTCTTCTGATCTTCAATCAACTAATCAATTGAATTGTAGTTTCTGTCGCAAACGGGGTCACTCCTACAGCGAATGCCTCAAAAGAAAAAATACACCATTCTGCACATCGTGCGGGGCTTATACCCATGACATTGGAAACTGTCGGGATTTTGAAGACCGCACCAATGTCTCAAACGCAAACAATTTAGCAGAACTAAACAGGGCCACCCCCTTAGATTACCCTACAGGCGCTCACATTTACAACAAGCCTAGGGTTTATAGTATAACCTCGAATTGTGATTTTGGTGCTCAACAAGGCCACCGCCCTCTAGGATGTCATGCCAAAAAGCTCGAGCCGCCAACGTTGCGAACTGTTCACCACTTGGAATACCCTCAGCCGCCACAAACAAGTGTACCCACAGTTGGTCTACCTTTAGGTATAGGTCCAAACGACCAACTAGTGCCGGACACCAGCGTTGAGGCAAGCCTTATCACTAGTCAAAACAAAGTCAAAATCAACGGCAGTGATACATGCGCCATGAAACCCAACCAAGTTAGAACCGTTCCAAGCACCGAGCAGACTCCGGAAGAATTGAGTACTCCCCTGGAGTTTAAAAAGGTAAGTCAACATCGCACACGGGCAGTCGAAGAGGGATTAGTCACAGCGGGATCCGAAGGGGTCAAAAATGCCGCATGTGGCGTCTCCAAGGTTCTCGTAATCGGGAACCTGGCTGCGGAACCTTAGCGGTGGAGATACACCACCCTCCAGGAGAGACCACTTCCAGGGAAACTATCTCCGTGTTATCCACCCACCGACAGACAAGGGCTGTCCAAAAGAGCAAAGACACCTTTCTCTCTTATCAGGACATAGGTGATGAAGGTCCAACCGAGCTCGCGGGCAGGACTCTGAAGGAAGGGACGGGTTCGCCTACTCATGTTGTGAAAGTCACAGGCAAGCCAGTGACTGCCATCAGTCGAACATTAGCATTGTCTCAGCCTAACCAAACCTTTCCGTGCATTAAACCAAGAGCTGAAGAATTTAACACGTCCGTGGAATCTAAAGCCGAAAGCCCCAGTTGCATACGGGTAGTCGAACTGGGGAGCCTAAGGGGTCGAATATGCCACAGGTGACGTCTCCAGGGGTTCTCTTACGCGGGAACCTGGCTGCGGAACCTTAGCGTTAGGGGTAAACCACACACCAGTGGAGGTAATTTTAGGGAGGAATGTCTTCATGCCTGTGCTGTCGCAAATTCAATGCCGCGTATTCAAGGCTACAACCTACGGCGGAAAGGAACAAAACGCAGAAAGGTATCAAGTGTCAACCTCTCTCGTTACAAAAGTAACAGGGCCAGACAAGACAACCCTCTACGTTGGTCAAGAGCTAATAATAATCAAAAGTGGTAGGCTGAAACTATATCTCTACCATTCCCAAACATTTGCTATCTCTAACAACGCAAATATACAAACATTTCACAATATGACCGGAAATAGAAACAAATTTAAATTAAATACAATAAATACAAAAAGAAAATAAGAGAAAATGAACCCCGCTAAGTAATGTAAATTTATAAAAAACAAATACAAACAAAATATTCAAAACTAAAGCCTAACTTTAAATAAAATTTTCTAATGGTTAATATCACATAACATTTAAGCAAAACTATTTCTAGCCTAAATAAACTAATGAATATTAATTTTTAGACCATAGGAATAAAAAACTATTTATCACTAAAACCATTAATCCCGCAATCTAAATCAATTCATCCAAAACAATAAAACTAGTTCTATACATAAAGTAATACTCTTAAAATTAAAACTAGTATTACCACTAAATAACTTCATAGATTATTAAAACTTAAATATATATTATACCAAGCACCAGTGCTACAATTCTATTAAGCACCATAGAAATGAAACACATGGGCAAAATTAGTATACAATCCCCAACGTACAATAAATACCATTACTAGCATCAATACTAAAAGAACTAAGAATTCACAAATAATTAAATAAAATCATTACATTACGTCACACCTTTAAGACTAAAAATATTAAATGCCATACTAACGAAATGAAAATATTCAAACTAAAATATTTATACATATCTAATGGTAAAATTAAAAGTAAGCACCAAAAATTATGAAAATTGAAATATAAATATACCTAATCTTAACATTAACAACGTAAGCACCAAAAAAATTATGAAAAGTGAATTACATATGCACCTATTGAAAGTTGAAATATACCTATTGTTAATATTAAAAACTTAAGCACCAAAAAATTATGAAAAGTGAATTATATATACACCTATTGAAAGTTGAAATATATCTATTGTTAATATTAAAAACTTAAGCACCAAAATTATGAAAATTGAAATATATATACACCTATTGTTAAAATTAAAAACGTAAGCACCTAAAATTACGTAAATTGAAAATTGAAATATACCTATTGTTAACCTTAAACAATTAAGCTACAACAAAAACATAATTATGTAAACTGAACCGAAATCAAGAATCAGCCGCCCCTCGTAATTCCATGCGTTTCCGTAAATTAACCTCAGCAAGATTAATGTTCTTTTCAGAAGGAGGGAGGAGCGTAGCGATCCTAAATCACTACCCCCAACACCCCTAAATTTTCACCCGCTCTAGAAAATTAATCTCTTCTAGATTAATTTTCTTTTCTGAAAGGGGGAGGGATGTTGTGATTCGTAATCACAACTCCTTTACCTACCACCTATCCCGAATAACCACTTACCTAAAACCACCTAACCTATCCCATTCCTATACCCAAAACACTTACCTGTCCCTAAGGCCCATCATCCTGCATACATTCCCCTCCGAGAGGTTCGCATGTGCAACAGACTAAGTCTAAACTTAGTCTGTCGCATCTAGACCTGACAACTGACCTTTTATAAGCACGAAGATCGGGTTTGCACTCCAACACTAAAATACATACTTGTGTGCAAACCTCGGTCTGACATCATATATAAAGGGCGGCCCATCTTGGTTTCGGGACCCCCCCACTGTATCCTTCCTCTTTCCCTCTGACCATGGTTCCGTTCACACCTCGATCAAAGTTTCCTCCTTCGAACTGCTCTACTCACACAGTCCTGTCCCGAACTTCTCCAAGACTAACTGGAAAAAGGTTAATAGAGACATGGCCGAAAGGTTTTCTAACTTGCAAATCCCTGAATCTTCTAACCTAATCCCCGCTGATATCGATCGAGCAGCCCTAACAATTGAGCAGACCCTCAAGGACACCCACCACCATCCCCCATAATCATTTAGGAAAACCATTACCCAGCATCTTAATTAAATTGCTGCGTCTCAAAAAACAACTCCGCCGAAAACTTCATATAAGATTCTGCCCCTTTATTAAAAGTCAAATCCAACTCCTGACCACCCTAATAAATGAACATTTAAAAAAGTTCGCGGATCAGACTTATACCTCAACACTTAACAATATTAAACCCAATCGTGATCTCTTCAAAAACATCAACCGACTAACTGGTCGGAAGTTTAAACCGCGAATCGATCACCTCATCAACCCATTCAACAACAATCTTATCCAATCCGACACGGGCATAGCCAATTGCCTGGCTGATCACTTCTCAAAAATCCATCAACAAAATGATTCCCTCTCAGTCCCTAATTTTCGAAATACTGTCAACGAATATATTTCACACAGGTTACCCGCATCTTATACTCCTTTCATCGGAGAATTTAACGACACAAACAAGACGTCACATCCTTCAGACACCAGCACATTTCTAACCACAGATGAACTCATCAAGTTCATAAAATCACGACCCAACAAAAAATCGACCAGTATAGATGGAATACCACACCTTCTATTTAAAAGACTTCACCCGCCAAATCTACTTCCCATTCTAGTCCTTCTTAACCATATCATAAATGCTTCACATTTCCCAGAGAACTGGAAAATTGCGGTAGTAATTCCCGTTAAAAAGTCCGGCAGTTCCAATAACACCTCCAACTATCGTCCGATATCTTTATTGAACACCCTAAGCAAAATATTGGAGTGTAAGATCTACCAAAACCTTCTCTCGTTTGCCAGTGATAACGCTCTTATCCCTAATTCTCAGTTTGGATTTCGTGAGCGACACTCTACTTGCCATGCGCTACTAAAACTTACACACGATGTCACAACTGGTCAAGAAAACCAATGCCCTACCGTATGCATATCTCTCGATATCTCCAAAGCATTTGATTGTGTCTGGATCTCAGGACTTCTTTATAAGCTGCACTGCTTATTTGGTCTGAATTCCAATATCACAAAGCTCCTAGCATCTTATCTTTCTGGGAGGAAATTCATGGTCAGAATAAATTCTTCCCTCTCACAAACTCACAACATAAACGCAGGAGTTCCCCAAGGACCCATTCTTGGACCACATTTATATCTTCTATACACATCCGATATCCCCCAACCTTCACCTAGTGTTGTAATGCTAAATTATGCTGACGATACTTTAATCTACTCTAGCAGTAGATTTGTCAAAGCGGCAAGAAACCGCGTTAACAACTTCCTCCCGCTCATCTCAGCATACTTTAACAATTGGAAAATTCGCCTCAACCCAACCAAAACCCAGCTAACAGTGTTTAAGGGCAAAAACGCTCACTGCACTAACAACACTAAACCTTGCCACAACAAAATTAAACTAAATCTTAATAACACCCTCATAAAACCTTCCAAAACCCTAAAATATTTGGGAGTAACCCTTTCCAACAACTGGTCATTCTCAACCCACATCAAAAATTCTCTTCAAAAAGCCTTAATACAGCTTAACCTGTGCAGACGAGTGTTATGGAAGCCTAAAGGCCTCTATCTTAAGGTCAAACAGCTCATCTACAAACAGATAATCAGACCTACTCTTACATACGCCTGCCCATTATGGTACCACATCTCACCCTCCCAAATGGAGAAATTACGAGTGTTTGAACGAAAATGTTTCCGGTTTATCACTAGCTTACACCGCAAAACCAACTCATATAGATACCATTGTAACAACGACCTTTACAACACCGCAGGCATCGAACGACTGGATAGACGTATCCTAGAACTGTCGATAAATTTCATAGAAAACCTTCCTAACAATCCCAACCCGATAATAACGGACCTACCATCACCCTCCTCCAATACGGGAGCGCACTACCGTAATTGTCTCCAAATCAGGACCCTCTTTGCCGCAGGCAGACTGGTTAACGATCTAAACGAGATCGTGTACCACAACACCGAACTGGCACCCAATCATTTCAAATACAGCAACATCCAACCATTCTCCAAGATCCTTACCTTTAACACAGAACCGAATGGCTCTCCCCTCCTTCAAGAACTTACCTGATCCTATCCCTTAGTATCCTCAATCCCAACGAGAAATCCCACATCCATAACTAAAAATTGTAAATATTATTTTTAAGTCAAATTCGAATTGTCGCTATTATTGGAATATCAAATATTGTAAATTGTATATAAGATTAGACTAAGTTAGATTAAGTTATGTTAAGTAATTTTAAGTGGGCTAAGTTAAAATAAACAGAGTTCCTGGTTTTTCTTCTGACCTTTTCCAGGAAAAACAAAATTAACAATATATATAATCACATTAAATCTTAAGCACATCTAAAAAGAATTGTTTGAAAAATGTTAACAAATAGCATGTAAACACTTATTATGTAACCAACCTATTATAAGTTAGCTGTATTACTTATTGTAACTATTAATTTTTGGTCAAATATGTGCAGTATATTAAAAAAAAAAAAAAAAATTGGTTTCGGGGCAGTCAATCACGATCAGTCGCGGCAGCTGGCCACATTTAAATACAGGTTACTAAAACAAAACGATCCTCCTTTTTATTCGGTCCGGCAGGTAAGCTAATACCATTAAATATAAATATAATATTGTTGGGTACGGATACACTCCGGTACACCCAACAGGGCTCCCCCCCCCCCCCCCCCCCCCCCCCACATTTATTGTCTTAATTCGAGCAACATAATAACCTATAACTTAAATTTATATAAGTTACAAACTATAGAGCTTTAGAACTATCTTAACTAGGATAAACGTATGGAACTCGTTAAAAAGTTTGATGTTTGGGTTCCACATGATTTGAAAGAATTTCATTTAACAAAGCACATCAACGTTTGCGATTTGTATGTCAGACGCAATGAATCCGACCCTTTTTTGAAACGATTCATCACTGGCGATGAAAAATGCGTTGCTTACAGTAACGCCAATCGAAAACGACCTTGGTCCAGGCTTGATGAGCCAGCACAATATATCTCGAAAGCTGATATCCACCAAAAAAGATCTTGCTTACAATTTGGTGGGATTGGAAAGGTGTGGTGCATTTTTAGCTGCTTGCAAGGGACCAAACGATCAATTCGGATGTGTACTGTCAACAACTGGACAGATTAAATACAGCGACCAACGAAAAAGGGCCAGAGTTCGTCCATCGAAAAGATGTCTTTTTCACCAAGACAACGCTAGGCCACATACATTTTTGGTCACTCGCCAAAAATTATTGAAACTTGGTTGGGAATTGATGTTACATTCACCATATAGCCCTGATCTTGCTCCATTAGATTACCATTTATTTCGATCTTTGCAAAACTCTTCGGATGGTAAGACTTTCAATGGCTGTGAAATCGCACTTGATTCAGTTTTTTGCTGATAAAGATCAGAAGTTCTTCAAACGTGGAATTACGAAGTTGCCAGAAAGATGGCAAAAGGTCATCGAACAAAATGGAAAATATATCGTTAATTAAAGATTATAAAGTTTATTCGTTGTATTTAAAAAAATGAGTTTTATTTATCTAAAAAAATCAGCAATTACTTAGTTGCCAATCCTATAATTGACCTTCAAATCTTTATCGTACTGCTATTTAAGTCCAATCAGATATTTTACCACGAATTATATTTAAAAAAAAAAACACTGGCTTTTGTATAACTCATTTTGCATTGTATAAGTCTTTTAGTGTGAGAAATGTGAATCAATATTTACTGTATATCAATTAAAACATTAACTAAGCAAATAATAAAAGTATCGTGGGGAAAAAATTAATAAAACAAAAACAAATTCTATAAAAGGTTCAATTCTTGATCAACACTAAAGAATCGGAGAAAATTCCTGCATGCCATCCGTAGAGTTCAATTGGGATTATCATCAGGTCATTATGTTGCTTGAGTTGACATATATTTGACGTAGTTACAACAAGATTGTGAAAGTAGTTGTAAAGTCGAAAACAAATGGTTATATTACCACTTATTATAACGTTGAAAATACTCAAAGTAGTTGCAAAGTCGAAAACAAATGGTTATATTACCACTTATTATAACGTTGAAAATACTCTCAGACAAAAAATATCAGACGTATACGTGAGATTAAAATATATTAACAAACCACTCATTTTGACACAGTTTCCCAGTGAACTTCCTTGAACCCCATGCCATCTTCCGTTAATAATTCATGGTCACGTTTCTAAATATTTCCTCATTCTGCCAACTGACGGAAACCGAACTGCAAATCCTATCACCGATTAACCTCATAAAGATATCTTTGATTACAATGAGCTACAAAAATTGCATATACTTCCGAATGAGATACAACGTGATGCTGCTACAACGCATTTTATACCGACGACCTTCGCTTGGGCACCGCGACATTAGTAAAGATTGATGGCCTCACAGTTATGGATACAGCTGAGTTATGAAAATTGTTATTTACGCATCCACTCACCTGAGAGGTAAAAAAAAGAGACTTTTACATCACACAATCACGGATAAGAAGGTGAGCCGCCAAAATGCCGCTGCTCAAATTCCAGTTACTCCTAGATTGGTGCCGCTGTGGGGCTTATCTGAAACTGTAAGACAACAGACTGCAGCTCTCTTTTGTGAACGAAAATCTTATTTCTAACTTTCAGTAGCCCTTTTAGATTCAAGTTTTAGGCTCCCAGTGAACCGTCTTAGCTTGAGAATTATGACAGATCCACTGAAAAAAGCAGTTAAAACCTTGTAAAAGGTAGCTTCTAATACTAAAACTAAATGCGTCTGAATGCATCACAGTTTAACATCTTCTCCAATGGAGACGGAACTCCCCCTTCAGCATCAATTTTTTGTTTGTTTCAGAACCTTCGATCTTGTCAACGCCTGAAATAATATTCTCTTATCACTATATGCGATCGCATTCCTATATTCGCAAATATTTAATGATACTAGAACAAGATTTTATAAGAAAAGGTAAATGAAGATGTGGTTTGAGAGCAACATTTACTATATGCAAGTTCTCGCTATGGATCAGATTGCAAGCCATAAAAATAATTCCATTATCAGCGTGCATTCCTCTGTGACATGCACCTGCACATTTCACATCAGAACCTAATCAAATACAAATAGGTAGTACACACGCCAGATTAGATACCCAAGTAAATTATATCCAATGTTTTGGTAGCTTAATGGACAAGTGTAAAAACTTACGATTACTTAATATAGATGGAAGTATCTATTGTTGAGATGATCTTTTATTATCATCTGAGTTACCGTTTTTACCTTATTTATTCCCATTTCTTGCGCTTTTTTATAGGGAGAGTAAACTTACTTACTCAGTTAGATGGCGGTAGACTGCAACGATATGTCTCAAATCACAACTCTCCAGTTAAATTGGTATATAGCTCACTGCCAACACGCGGCACCTACTCCGCTGAGTATTTATTTACTATCAAACTAGCTGACCCGGCGAACTTCGTACCGCTTAACAGTCAATGAATGTCGTGTTAACTTTTAGCTAAACTTAATTTAGGATTTTATTAACGTAATAAAATAAATACAAAAAATTTATTGAGTTCAATAGTTTATTAGCATAATATATATAAAAAATATAAAAATTCAATAAAAGTACAAAAATCAAATATTTCAATGGCGTATTAGCAAGGCTAATAACCTTGCCCGGAGAAACGAATTATTATGGACAATTTAACAAGTCTCGGATGTGGATCGTATACCGGTAGAGAGACTTGCTAAATAAGTCCAAGACCGGATCCCGGTTGTAGTGCCGATGGTGGTGATGATTAGCAAGACATTTGCCTTATTTAAGTTATATATTTTGCTGCATGGATTGCACTCCGGTATATATTATATTTGACATTTTCCGTTTTTTTATCAGGCGCAAGAAAAAATAAAGCGGATGGTTTGCCGACACGTGAAAATGCGACGTACAATTGACCAAGGAAAAAACATGCATTTTCTAAATTCAGACCACAAACACTCAAGGATTGGCCTTGTTAATCGTCATGGTAAATGCAAGATGAATCGAATTGAATTGAATTCATTTAAACTCAAAGTGTATATCAGTTGGCATCATTGGAATCATTAGAATGAAAACCTCCCCACCTTTGAATTTTCCTTTGAGTATCGCCGCGTGAATCACATTGATCATCAGTTTTCTTATCACTAAACGCGTTTTTCATTTTTACATCATTTTTTTTATTTCGTTTTATATTCTTAGTTTCTAATTTATATGCTAGACAAAAAATGCTTAAATTCTAGCATAATTATCTTATATTATAACTTACTGGTCCTACGCAGACTCTGTAAGCTAAACATAATTGTAACTATTGTGCAATTTGCCTTTCGGCGACAGGACTTTATTTGTGACTTTAGTTGTGATTATGTGATTATATACAAAGAAAAATTCGAAAAACTTGTGCCATTTTTTCTTCTTCTGTTTTTACTTAAAATTTAACTTAATTCAATGTTATTTAATTTTTTTTAATTTTTTTAATTTAATTTAATTTTATTTAATTTTATTTACCTAAAAGAACTTAACTTAAATCTTATACTACCCTAATCCTAGAAAAGCTAAGTCTGTGTATGCAACTGAATGCTACCCGTGGCACCAACCTAACAAATGTCAACAATCAGCTGACATTAAAATTAAATCGTCTGCTGTCATTGCTGACATGTTTGCTCCTTCGTAAATCTTCTTCAGGCGACAAGGTTGCATTTGTAATTAAATCCAAATAAATCTAAAGAATCCAATAAACAAAGTCATTTATAACCAGTATATAAACCTCGCGTCTTTGATATCGCCTGGAGGAAGTTATTTTTGAGATAGCGGCAGTTATTTAAAATAGGTATTCTTTCCTCTTTGCACTGCAATAAATTACGTTTGTTTCAGCACCACCAACATCACTCCACGCCAGGAGACACCATTGTTCCTGGATATACCCACGGCCCACCACAATACACAGCTATTCGTGGAAGGTGCGTACTTGTTGAAAGAACGGGTAGTGTGCATTACGCAGGACGTTTGTAGAACGTGCAGATTGCAGTACGCAATAGTTTTACGTGTTGGCCGAACGAGTGCCAATACATTGTACATTTCCCCGACGACATTCCTTGGAGGGCGGAAATTCTAGAGATCTTCTCCGACGACATTCCTCGGTCGGCAGAGATCATACAGTGTAAGCTGGTTGATAATGTAGTGATTCTACCGACATTGGTAATCAGGTCTTTAATTGCCATTCAACGATCAGATCTGTCGATGATGTTTAATATTATCGTCCCGGTCTCTTTGGGAGATAGCCCTACTAAAGCCCACGAGCTCTTCTTCGGTGCGCATGTTTTCCCGGCCGTGGGACTATCACCCGTCTACGGATGATCTACTTAAATGACAGATTAGCGGAATTCCGGATCCATCCCGTATAAGCCCATTCATGTCCAAATCGAGCAACGCCTCTGGTGGAACAAAGCCGTTGCGAGGCACTGTTAACTCCCGAACGCCGTGCTTCCTCCTTGTATGAGGGAAGAGCGTGGTGTATGTTGTCTTTTTCCCTTTTCACTTCATCAAACTTTTTCTGTTTTAATTCACTTTATTCAACTTGAAAACAAACTTTGATATTACGAGCCTACTGCTCGTCATCGCGTCTAAAAATACAATGCGACATCCGCTCGCCACGACGTGTGCAAAAATACAATGCCATGAGAAAATTAAGAAAATGAACGAAGTCGAACCTGGAAAAAGGTCGTCTTTTCCTTTTGGTACCTGAGATCCGAAACACATGAGCGTTGTTTGGCCAATCATAATCGAGCAGCTGCTCCGGTTGCTCGATATTGGTTTTTGGCTTGGGCTGCAAGGGTTTGTTAGTTTTAGTAGCTACTGGTTGCTCGCTTTGATTTCAGAATTGTCACTTTGAGCAGTTGCTATGTTTGCTCGGTGACGATTCGGGAATCGCCATATTGGAGAACCGCAGCTGCTATGTATATTTGGTGACAATTCGGGAATCGTCATATTGGGTTTGTGGTATGATGGATGGGATACGTATATTGGGGTTGTGGGATGATGGTAGCGCTTCAGGAGCACTACAGCACGCTCTCAAAGTACAAAATATTTGGATAATAAGCCCCGAAAATTAGGTCATTGGACGAGCTTATTGCTCTCGCAATATGTCCTCTGATTAATTTGATCATAAAATAGATCCAGCCTATTTATGTAGGCTTCATTATATAAAGTCTCATTTGAGTAGTACTTTTTATAGTCCGATTCCGGTGTTCAATATAAAATGAGACAACTTCTGAGACACTTCCTTTCGAACACCCGAATCTTTTCCATCAAATTTGGACCTATGTTAAACCATACTGGACAACCATATATGAGCATTGGCCTGAATAGCATCATGTAGCATATAACTTTTACCCTGCTGTCAAGTTGGCTACTGTGAAATAGCCTCCTTGTCATAGCAAACGTTTTCCTAGTTTTGGCCACAGCATGTCTGTTGAAATATAGATACTACATGTCTGTTGAAATATAGACATTAATCTACCCAGCTGCCAAGATATTTAACTACACTCTTGGTTTCCAGTTTACCTCCATGCGGTCCCACGATAACTAACTTTCGCCAGTTTTGTCTTGTGTCGTTTGTGGCTTTATATAATGGGGTTATAAATTCACATTTCTGGAAGTTGATCTTAAGTTTCCAGTCGTCACAATAGCGTTGCAGTTTGTTGAAGTCTCGCTGTAGTAAGCTATTTATGATTTCAACTTTCGGGGCCGATCTGTAAATTATGAGATCTCTGCGTACGCAATAGCATGCGGAAGTGCATCTAATAAGTCGCAGTACCGCCCTCCTTTTGCAAGCCATTCTTGATATTATATGTTTTATTAGAGGTCACATTAGCACTTTTGACCACGAACCTCCTGTCCTTTAACATATCGTAAAGTACATATAGTAAAGGCTTGTGTATACCATGTCTGATCAACTTGTAATACAACCCTTCGATCCAGACGGTATCAAAGGCTTTTTCTAAGTCGATCAGACAGGCACCTGTGCTTTGGTTCTTACATTTATTCCATTGTATGCCGGAGATCAGTTTAGCTACGGTATGTGTGGTTTCATGACCTGTCTTAAAGTCGAACTGGTTATTCGGAATAATGTTGTTGTCGTCTAGCCATTTGAGCAGAACTTTGTTAATGATTTTTTCGAATACTTTACTGATGCTTGGGAGTAAACTTATCGAACGCATGTTCATTGGGTTTGTGCAGTCTTGCCCTTTTTGGCGATGGGCTGTATGATTGCCGTTTTCCATTGCGCGGAAAGTATGCATTATTCAACGCATTGTTTTACAGGACCGTGTATATATCTATTGCCATTGGGGGCATGTTCTTGAGTACGAATTTAGGTACTCCATCTATTCCCACTGACTTTTTGCTTCTTAATCAGTCGAAGATACTCTGGATTCCTTCCCTCGTAATTAAAAGGCTATTAGCCTCACCATTGGCATTAATGTCAATTGACAGATTATCGTCACTGAATTCGGTAAAACCCGGATTCTCCGATTGCCAAAGCGAAATTTCATTTCGGAGGTGCATGTGATTCAGTAGAACTCTGTCCTCCAGGTCGTGATTTCGGCGAATGCTTTCATTCACCTTGTACATTTCCTGAAAGGCAGCTCCCACAGCGTTCACCTTTTCCAAAGGATCTTCGATCACGAAGAGCTCACTACTGGGGATCGCGTTCTCTGTATTTATGCCAGTGTTGATTAGCAGCTCCATGTTTACATCAGTACGGGGAATCCCGTTTTGATTATTTCTCCTGAATCTCGTTTTGATTATTTCTCCTGAATATTTTATTTATTTATGGGAACATATTCGGGTTATTCGTTTTTATAGAATACGAATTTATACGAATTCCTCCAGATCTGCGAGATCGCTCGGAGGCTCTATTACTGCCGTGAATGCACAGTGGTCACTGTCGTATTCGATTGTCCGTAAACAGTTTCTGTTTCGTCTGTTGGTGTTAAGTAGTCTCAGTCGTGTGTCAATAAGCAAGATATCTAAGAAGGATTTACCTCTAGGGAACGATGGATATTCCGTAGCTAGCAGGTCCGTTTTATATTCAATATGATACTGATCTAACCAGCCAGCCAACTGATTTCCTCTGGCATTAGATATATAATTACTCCAATTTTTATGCTTGGCGTTTATATTTCCACCTAGGATAAAATAGTTTTTGTCGAACTCTGGTATAAAGAGGTTATGTTGGTGCTCCTCAGGTGCATAGACCGCAATCGCATACAAACCCCTTTCTCGCTGAAGAGGTATGCCTACGATACAGGCTTCCAGCACCCGGAACCTGCGCAGTTCTCCACTATATAAGTTAAACGCGATCTATTAATTTTTAGTTTTTAAAAAACACAGCTTTATTTGGACACAATCTCTATGCAACTAATTGACAGACTATCTTACAATATTCTTATTTATAGTGGCTGCCATACGACGTTGTCCCGGATGCTGGGTCAGTGTGCTGGGAGATGATGGGCGCAACATTGTTGTTGTTCTCGATGCTATGCGATGATGATGATGATGGTTGTGGAGGCTAGTGCAACAATGTCCGGTGCGATGAGCCGTGACCTGTGGTCCTATGGTGATACGCACGAGTGCATGTGTGGATGGGTTTATGACATGTTTACCATATTTAAACAGGTCGTGAGCTGTGTGTTAAGCTGTGTGTTAACTCTTCCCCTTTTAAATTTTGCGTCCTCGCAAAAGGTTATTGGAAAGGTAGGTTAAAGATGCTGGGTTGGTTCTTAGGTGGCTTTGGTGGGTGTTCTTTTTGCTTCGGGGCAGGCATTGTTATCATAGGAATGGATTGTGGGATGATGGTTACTTTAGACATTCTCTGAGCTCTTGGCTTTAAGAAGAATAGTGCAACGAATATTAAGGAAACTATGGTCAAAAGGGAGTAATTGATAATTTGATATGTTTCTTTTTCTATTTTTATTAACTTGATTTGTTTGGTGTTGTTGACGTGTAGGTCTGTCATAAGCTCTAATGAAAGTATTTCTTCAAATTCGGGTTCATCAGAGGATATGTGCAGTAAAGGCGGTGAGGCTTGGATGTTGGCTATTTCTTCCGCTATGCATTTTTGGTGATTAACCGTGACTGTGGTATTTTTGAATTTGATGAGGCATGTTTGTGGTTTCTCTATACCACATGGAGAACCAACCCACAATGCCAACTAATCTTGACCGCTAACAGTGCGTCACCCTAACCTAACCTGTAACTCATTTCAAAACATGCAAAACACATCCCAATCTGCAAGCGCATCCATCCCGAACTTGCAAGAATCCATCTCCCAATCTGCAAGGAAAGGCATTTCCCAAAACTCCCAACAGAATACAATTCAATAGAATACATTCTAAATCATCTCCCTCAATTACATCACCCCACATATAATTTTTCCCAAAACCGCTTCGGTCAATTCTCTATTCAAGTCATATTCCTTCCTTGCGACCAAGCAATCTTAATTTCCCCGGAAATTCATATGCTACAATAAAACGCGTATTCAAACCTACAACGGAATATTAATCATCACCACCAACTATACTGAGCCGCATACATTTCTCCGAAATTGCTTCGGTTAATTCCCTATCCAAATTATATCCCTCGTTTGCACCCAAGCAATTCCAATTTCCCCCGAAAACTCATGCCCATACTTGCTCGTGTTCCCAAAACCGATTTCTCGGTACACATAGCAACCGAGGAATTTAGCCCAGCCAGTACGGCAGGAATTGCCGGAAAAAAACTCCCTATACAGGCATAGCAACTCTTTTCGAAGTTCCTAGTAAATGGCGGCGAGTCGATTTTAGCTATGCCTCAACCGCCACGACACGATGAATAGATTCTTTCCTTTATTAGTCAGTCGTCATTCAACTGCCAGCGCGCGCACATCAGGTCGAGGTTCAGCCCCCCGTAACGTGCGCTCGGGGGCGCGCGAAGCCCCGAGTGTGTAACCCACCTCGGCGTGTCTTTGCCGGGGGCCTGATTTCTAAACGAAAATCATCTAGTTGTGTGTCGGGTTCTTTATCCCTAATGTGGGAGTCGTTTAGCCGGGCGTCTTAAGGTTCAGTGAATCCGCAATTATCGTTAAGCGCAGAGGTAGCACACAACAGGAACAATAAGCAGCGTCGTGGAACACGGGCAACTAAACCCCTTGTAAATGAAACTCAGTGGGCAATTAAACCAACTCTCCTTACAAGTAAAACTAAGTGAACAACCAAAGCAACTCTCCTTGTAAATAAAACTAAGTGAACAATTAAAGCAACTTGTAAACCAACTACACCCGTATGTTTTATTCCCCCGGTTCCGCTTCCTCGCCGTGCAGCAGTGTCCTGGGCGTTTGCCCCCCTTTATTTTATTCTTTGCAACAGCCGCGGTGGCAGAGCGATGGGGACTGGAGTGAACCCTGTGCCGTACGCTGGCACCGCATCTCCCTAACCCCACATGTTCCCTGTAGTGTCTTCGTTGTTCCATTTATTTCGATTTGACCGTTAAAATTGTTGAGGAGGATGATTCCAGAGGCTATTTATTCTACTTGTGGGATGTGGTGATTGTTTGTTCTGTTGCACGTCGCATTTTGGCTTCTTAGTAGTTTAGGAATACAACTGTCATTGCTTATATCTATTATGTAGTTTCTTTTACACAGTGATAGCTCATTTATTGTTCGACATTTATTCATTATACCGTATATTAGGTTTTCTCTTCTTATAATATTTTTGTACTTAATTCTGTTTACAATGTTATTCCTTTTAATAGGTTTTATAACAAGCTTATCAAAAATTGTCTCCTCTGTTTTTGGGATGTTTACAATGTATACGTGTTTATTTGAATTTAATGCTATTTTTATATCGACAAATTTTAGAGCTTCTTCAAAATTATTGTATGGGACATGAGTTTTATTTATTTTGCTCATTATTAGGCATATTTCAGCTTTAGAAAGTATTTGCGAACTTACAATTTTGTACTTAGCCCGTTCGATCGCGTAAATTACATTCATTAACTCTTCTTTGAACAATTTTGTCTTATACTGTATACCTAACACTAATTCTAGTTTGAACGATTTATCTGCTTTAACAATTTTTAATATTTCATTAGTGACATTCGTAATATAATTTATCCTATCATTGTAGGCTTTATTAATAAACACTTGATCCGGGTTACCGACGATCCATTTCCACATTGGTGATTAGATCTTGAATTTGCATTAGCTCACGTTTTAAAAGAGGGAATAATAAAAAACTAGAGAGGTTGTATTTGTTAGTTCCCTGTAGTGCTCCAAGAAGCCCTACTGTTTTCCTTCACATTACATTTCCACCCACATTACATTTGCCTCCCACCTATAAGAAAATCCATTTGATATTCCAAACATAACATTGTAACCAAATCGAACTAAACGTTCAAATTTTCATTTATTGAATTCACATTTATTTATTCATTTTAATGCCTTTGTTCGATTCAATTTCCTAAAATCAAACAGCATAATGCATTATTTTCTCAGGTATGCTGAAAGCAATTAGCACCTAAAAAACCTACAAGATCCAAAACCTAAAAGTGCATGTGTCCAAACAATGGCATATCTTTTCGATACGCCGACACACAATTCTTGCAATAATAAACATCCAAACGGATACCAGATGTTTTATGACTAGCTAATAGACACGGATTCCCAGATCCTAAACTAACAACCGATTTCCACGGATCTTGTGCTACCTATTTGAAATGCACGAAAATTCTTGTTTGCATTAGCCAGATGGCTAATACAAATAAAAACCCCAATAAAGGATCAAACGATAAGTGGCGATGCATCTTGACCTTCGAAAGAACATAAAGATATTTGAAAATTAGAATTTTGAAGTGAGAAGTTGACTTGACTGGAGTCCCTTGAAGAGAGTCTGGGTGTAGTGCGCATCAGGAGAAGACCTCCTCAACGAAAAATAAAATAAGTTTAAGGTTTAATGTAAACAAAAATCTATTCTAAACTAAAAATAAAATCAGTTTTAGAAAGTGTATTGCGGTGTATAAAGTGTATTGTTTTTGCGAGTGTTTAGCGTGTTTAGTACGCGGAAAGTGAAAGAAGAGATCGACACATCCATGAAGGACAACTACGGTAGCCCACTCTTCCCGGGGAACCGGAAGCACGGTGGTGCACCCAAAATAGTACATTAAATTGGTGGCAGCGATGCGGAAAATCCCCTACCAACGAAACAACAATTTTCGAAGAAGTGAAAAGTGCACAAGTGACAGTGGATTAATTTAAAATTCCCTACCTGTGTGATTTGTGAACTTGAATAACGAGAGCACTGGAGGGATAGATTCTCAAATATCCCCTACCAACACAAAAAAGTGACAGTGAGTTAATTAAAAAAAAAAAAATCCCCTACTAGTACAACAAAACCGTTAAAAAAAAAAAACTGACTCAGATGGGATACTCAAAGATCCTAGTGAAATCGAAAACTTTTTTTCTGAAAAAAAAAAAAACAGTATATATAACGACACTTCGGTGCTGGTAATCACCAAGTGAACTTTTAAATCGCCAAGTGAACTTTAATCACCAAGTGAACTGAAGACGAATCACTGAAATATAGAATGACGTCCTTATCCAGTCCGGCGACCAGCATCAAAGGAAAACGAGCAGCCGATCAATACATCACCGCGACGACGACCACAGAAGCAGCACACACACAAAAAAGGAAATCAAGGTAATCCAAATTTTATGTTATTATTTTAATCCAAAGGGTACAAAGGAAAACCCCCAACATAAATTTAAATTTAAATTAAAATTTGATACAAGGGGACAACAACAAACCCCAAATTAAAGTAAATTTATGAGTCTAAAGAAAACATAGACATTTGAAAACTTTTTCATAAAATATCTAAAACCAGAAAAATGATTCAAATTACTTTTATTGTGAAAGCATCAAACCAAAGGGAGATGCAAAAACCGAAAATTGTGAATATTAATTGCAAAATATCAAATAAAAAAAACCCCAAAATCAAAAATTTGAAATGTTAAACTTTAAGATATAGTTAATCCACACATTTCATCATATATACATATATTTACACAGATATTAAACTTTTGAAAATCTTAATGGGAAAGATCGAATTCACAGGCTTAGAATATAAAGTGCACATTTTGCCCGATATAATTCAAGTTTATTTGAGAAGATTATTTTTCTTTCATACTGTCGAATTATTAAGTTTATTTTGAGTTTCAATTTTTCGATCAGCTTTTGTTCTGTAGGTTTTGAGTCGTTTCCTTTTCCCTTCAAGAGTGTTAAACCTTATATAAATCAAAATCTCGTGGCCGACAGGGACAGTAAGGAAAATTCGTTTAGTTTTGTTTGGTAGTTTCCTTTGTTTTTCATTACTAATCTTTTCAAAGATCCACCGAAATTTATTTTTTCGTTTAGTCAAGATAGTTTCAAGTAATTTCAGGGAAAAATGAAGATTTCATCTCTTTGTACTTTGGCTTTTTTCACTATCATTTGGGAGGGTCTGTTTTTTAAATATGTCGTAAGTGGAAGCACAAAACCGGGTACTCGTTCACAAACAACTGCGGCTGAGCTCTCGGAGAGCCTGCCCACTGAAACGCGCGAACAAAGCTCGGGAATGAATTTAAACATCGGAATAAATACTAACCTCGGATTGAATGACATATTAGGATTCGTGCCTACGTTCAACGGAAATTCGGACGAATTAGATGGATTCGTCTCCTGTGGAGATATTCTTTTTTCGCAGACACGAGACGAAAACCAAAAGTCATTCTTTTTGAGAGTAATCAAAACTAGATTACAGGGACCAGCACGCGAATGTATTCAATACAAGGTAATTCCAACCTGGGAGGATCTGGTGTCTGAATTAGAAGGAGAATTCAAAACTCTAACTTCTAGGCCAGCGGCACAAAATAGCCTAGTAGCGGCAAAACAAGAATGTACGGAAAATGTAAAGGAGTTTGGGGACAGACTCAAACACCTTCTGCATCAATTGGACGGCGCTACATTTGCAAGTTCGGTTGAGCCTACAGTGCGGACGTATCTTTTGGCAGAAAACCAAAGACTCGCATTGAACGCATTTGAAGATGGGTTGAGGAATCCTAACCTCAGGATTTTAGTCATATCGCATAACGCTCCAAATCTAAAGACAGCCATTAATTTCGCTGTGGAACAATCTCGAAGATTGGGCTGCGATAACACAATCCCAATATCCACTAACTTCTCTAGGAATAACCAAATTGTTTGCCAGACATGTAAAAAACGGGGACATACTTCTGCGACTTGTTATCGCAACACAAAATTTCCGAATTTTGTTCCCCAGAATGTCAAAACAGAGTCTGAACGCATCCGATGTACATACTGCAGAAAATTTAATCATTCTCAGGCAGAATGTAGAACCAAGTTATCCCATTTGCGAAGCCAAAATCAATCCCCTTTTGCGAACCAAAATACTTTTAGGAATCAACCTGGTCCATCACAAAATAGAGTAACAACAAATTCCACCCATATAGGAAACCGAAATTTCAGTCAAAATCAGAATCAAAACATTAATATGGCGTCTAACATACCTCAACAAGGAAACGAACTCACTCGGGCGGCAAGACACGGCACTTCTTCTCGAGTACAGACAATTGCCGACGTACACCCCATCCCGATGTAGATTTTAAAATGATCGTATTCTTCTGTCCCGAATTCAAAGAGCCAGTAATACGAATCAAATACAATCCATCGGATAAAAAATACTCTACCTTTCTTATCGACACAGGCGCAGACATCAGCCTGATAAAATCAAATAATTCGTACGTTGTACAACCTCTAGAGGATCCAAATCCAATAACAATATCCACCATTGCTGGAAACACAATCAGCACGCGTGGCAAAGTAATTGGAAAATTAGAATTCGAAACCAAAAAACATACCATACATCTTGAACAAAATTTTTTCATAATAAATGACAATGAACATTTTCAGTACGATGGTATATTGGGAAACGATTTCCTCACTAAATTCCAGTGTCACATTGATTATGAAAAAGGATATTTGCAATTCACTATTAAGAAGGGAACCACGAATATACTCGAACAGCCTTTACTAAACGAAATAGAGGTCAAGCAAAAAATTGATAATGCCACATCTTACGAGATGTGTTCTACGGAAAATCTCGGTATTATTGAAAAATTAGAAAACCCTGTTCAGAAGCAAACATCTGAATCCGTTTGTCTACGGACCGGATCTGTTGATTTGACAAACGCAGCGGAACAAAATACCTTGGCATCATACTCTTCAAATAAAATTCGTAGTAAAGCACTTAAGGAATTCGAGAGAGGACAAAAATCAGAAAATATTAAAGCTGAAACCCCAAAATCCTCTATAACAACTTCCAATAAGAAGCAAAACGTCACAGTTGACTTCATTAAGTTACAACCGCGATCCCAACAAATAGTGGAAATACCCCTTAAAGGAGAGCCTTGTGAACAAGTAATAATTAAAAAATCCGAAATCAAGTCAGGAATATACCTTGGAAATACATTAACGACACCAAGGGACAACAAAGTCAGAGTGCTTCTGATGAACACTTTGGACACTGATCAGGAAGTAAGTACCAACAACATAGAATTCGAATGGGAAAATTTGGACGACTACGATGTATGTCAGGCGGATGAAACAAACGATCTTCTAAAGAATAGACTTGAACGGTTGGAATCACTCCTTGAGTTACGCCATTGTAACCAGGAGGAAAGGAGATCAATCTTAGACATCTGCCGCAGATTTAACAATCTCTTTTACTTAGAGGGCGACCATCTCACACACACTGACGCCATAGAGCATCAAATCATCACTGAAGAAGGAAAGCCCCCACTTTACATAAGACCATATCGCCTCCCAGATAGCTCGAAGCAAGAAATCCACAAACAAGTGAATGAAATGCTTCAGGATGGCGTGGTACAACCAAGTTTCAGTCCTTGGAATTCTCCACTTCTATTAGTACCCAAAAAGGCAGGACCTGATGGAACTAAACGATGGAGAGTAGTTGTCGATTTTAGAGCTCTCAATAAAATAACAGTCGGAGATGCATATCCATTACCTAATATTACTGATATCTTAGACCAATTGGGCAAAGCTAAATATTTCAGTACTTTAGACCTAGCAAATGGTTTTCATCAAATATGCATGGACAACAGAGATAAGGCAAAAACAGCGTTTAGCACCCCTTGCGGACATTACGAATATAATCGAATGCCCTTCGGACTTAAAAACGCACCCGCCACATTCCAGAGGCTTATGAACAATGTACTCATGGGTCTCCAAGGAATCGAATGTTTTGTCTATGTAGATGACATAGTAATTTACGGTTACGATCTACACGACCACAATTCTCGACTCAGTAAAATTTTCGAACGCTTACAAAGACATAATCTGAAAATCCAACCAGAAAAATGTCATTTTATAAGAAGAGAACTCACCTATTTAGGGCATGTTATTTCAAAGGAAGGTATAAAACCAGACCCTGAGAAAACCAAAGCAGTAAAAACTTTTCCGACACCTAGGAAACAAAAAGATATTAAATCATTTCTTGGTTTCGTTGGATATTATAGAAAGTTTATTCCAAACTTTGCCGAACTGGCAAAACCCCTAAGCAAATTACTGCGGAAGAATGTTCCATTCCATTGGGATGCCTTCTGTGACGAGGCAATCACCACCCTGAAAAGAAAGGTTATTACCCCACCAATACTGGCTTATCCAGACTTTAACCGAGAATTTATAATAACCACTGTAGCTAGCAATGTTGCGTTAGGAGCAGTGTTATCTCAAGGCATAATAGGCCAAGATAAACCTATTGCTTTTGCTAGCCGAACTTTAAACGACGCAGAAACTCGATATACAACATCCGAAAAGGAATTACTGGCAATCGTTTTTGCATTAGCTCAGTTCCGACCATACGTCTACGGACGAAAATTTACTATAGTCACTGACCACAGCTCCTTACAGTGGCTTATTGGACGAAAGGATCCCACATCCAGACTTATGCGATGGAGAATTCTACTCGAAGAATACGATTACACAATCGTCCATAGAAAAGGCAAGCAAAATGCGAATGCCGATGCTCTAAGTCGCATAACATCAACTACCCCAGATGTCCCCACCAAAAGTAACATTCTCGTTACTACTAGAAGCAAAGAAAAAGCTAGAAAAAACACAGACATACAACCATATGAAACCCTCACTAACTTTACATGGGAGGAACGAACTGGATCTATTCATGCAGGAAAAAAACTTGGGTTGCGTGTAATAATTCTCCCTTTGATAGATTCACTGGAAGAAAAAACCCTGGCTGAAAGAATCCCAAACTTCACCAAACCAGAAGTAGGAGAAATTATGCTTCATGAACAAGACAAGTTATGGGCCATCACACTACCATTGCCTTTTAGAAACGCAAAGGACCAGGAAATCGCTAAGAATTTTCTAGGCGACCTGAAGGAAGTGTGCCTAGTCCAGAAACTCGACTCCATTGGAATCTCAATTCCTACAATAGACAATGAATCCCAAATAGTCTTTAAAAAACTTGTAGAAGAAATATTCGCTGAACTGAAAATAAAAATACAATCATTTTCTGATAAAAGAAGACTCGTAACAGACCCACACGAGATACAGAAGCTTCTCGCAGAGTATCACAACTCGCCTTTCGGTGGACACCAAGGAGCCACCCGAACTATAAACCGAATGAGACCAAAATACTATTGGCCCACAATGACTGCCGACGTCACGGCTTATATTCGAAAGTGTGCTTCTTGCCAAGTAAACAAAAGTGGAAGAAACCTCAGAATCCCCATGAGAATAACCACAACAAGCACCAAGCCATTTGAAAGAGTTGCTTTAGATATAGTAGGACCACTACCAGTCAGTTACAATGGAAACAAATACCTGCTAACATTTCAGGACGATCTGACCAAGTTTTCAGGACCATACGCTCTAGCCAGCGCCGAAACTAAGGAAGTAGCAAAGGTTTTCGTGGAAAACATCGTCTGCCAGCACGGCATACCCTCTTCCTTACTGACTGACCGAGGTGCAAATTTTCTCAGCACGCTTTTTAAGGACATTTGTTCCTTACTTAAAATGAGAAAACTCAATACAGCACCCTATCATCCACAAACAAACGGAGCATTAGAACGAAGTCATAGGACTTTGGCGGAATACCTCCGACACTACGTCAACCAAGATCCTCTTACTTGGGACACTTGGACACCATACGCAAATGTTCGTCTACAACACCACACCTCATAGCAGTACAGGCTACACGCCACACGAACTGTTGTACGGTTTTCCTGCTGAAATACCAACTTCCCTTAGACAAAACCCCAGTAGCATTTACAATTACGACAACTATGCTAACGAACTAAAGGTACGATTGCAACATGGCTATTGCACTGCAAGAGAAATACTTTTGGAAAAAAAACAAAAATCAAAAGCGTACTATGACCAGACAGTGGGTCACAAAAAATTTAATGTCGGTGATAAAGTATTGCTAAAAAACCACACAAGACCCAATAAATTAACCTCCTTGTGGAAAGGTCCATACGAAGTAATAAAGATTTTATCCAGGGAAAACTCAATTCTAAAGATAGGAAAAGGTACTCGTGTAGTTCATAATAACAATTTAAAACTATTCGTAGATTAAATCCTTTGAATTTGAGATATAAAAGAAAATTTTCCCAACACAACCAATCTTTATTTCAGTAGAAACTTTTGAAAAAAACAGAAGTATATGTAAATATGTATGATATATGATGAAAAGAAAAAGAAAATATATTTAAATACACATGTTAAGAATAATTTTATGAACAAATGAAACACAAAAACAGAAAATGAAAAAAATATACGTATCCTTAAACACAGAAAAAAATATAAACTAAACAGAAAATTTGTCAATTGCAGAAAAAAACAACAAATTAAAAGAAATATTACTTATTATACAATTTCTAAATAATTTATATGAAAAAAAAAATGTTTCTAATATATTAAGAATAAACAAAATATGAAACGAATAATCATAATACATAAGAAAATAAAACAAAAATGTACAAAACATACAATATTATACACTGATATAATAATCAAACACTTATAAAATTATGTATTAACTCTTAACTAACCTAAATCATAACAAAATTTGCTAATGAATCTAACACTAAATGAAAAAATACTTTACCTACATATGTCTTAGCATTAAAATATAAATAATATATAACAAAATGTTTAAATATTGTACATTAATACTAAGAAAAAACGCTACAAAATTGAAAACGACACTTCTCCATAGCTCGTAAAACTACTCTAAAACTACATATATACATTGTAATATAAAAAAAAAAACGTCTTAACCTACCAATAAATGTAAATATAGTATAGATATTGTTTCTAGAATACTTTATATTAACAAAAAAAAAAAAACAACGACAAATAAAACTAGAAATATATAGAATCATTAATACATAGTACTCAAGCAACTGTTCAATGTCACCAAATCCGAAATCTCACTCAATATATCCAAAAACAATCATTACATGTATTTGTGTAAGAAAGAAAGTATAAAAAACAACATTTGTAACGAAGTCAGAATGCCATCGCCTTCACTTTTTTCGCGTCACTCCTAGAAAATTAATCTCTTACAGATTAATTTTTTCTTGAAGGAGGGGAGGATGTAGTGCTCCAAGAAGCCCTACTGTTTTCCTTCACATTACATTTCCACCCACATTACATTTCCACCCACATTACATTTGCCTCCCACCTATAAGAAAATCCATTTGATATTCCAAACATAACATTGTAACCAAATCGAACTAAACGTTCAAATTTTCATTTATTGAATTCACATTTATTTATTCATTTTAATGCCTTTGTTCGATTCAATTTCCTAAAATCAAACAGCATAATGCATTATTTTCTCAGGTATGCTGAAAGCAATTAGCACCTAAAAAACCTACAAGATCCAAAACCTAAAAGTGCATGTGTCCAAACAATGGCATATCTTTTCGATACGCCGACACACAATTCTTGCAATAATAAACATCCAAACGGATACCAGATGTTTTATGACTAGCTAATAGACACGGATTCCCAGATCCTAAACTAACAACCGATTTCCACGGATCTTGTGCTACCTATTTGAAATGCACGAAAATTCTTGTTTGCATTAGCCAGATGGCTAATACAAATAAAAACCCCAATAAAGGATCAAACGATAAGTGGCGATGCATCTTGACCTTCGAAAGAACATAAAGATATTTGAAAATTAGAATTTTGAAGTGAGAAGTTGACTTGACTGGAGTCCCTTGAAGAGAGTCTGGGTGTAGTGCGCATCAGGAGAAGACCTCCTCAACGAAAAATAAAATAAGTTTAAGGTTTAATGTAAACAAAAATCTATTCTAAACTAAAAATAAAATCAGTTTTAGAAAGTGTATTGCGGTGTATAAAGTGTATTGTTTTTGCGAGTGTTTAGCGTGTTTAGTACGCGGAAAGTGAAAGAAGAGATCGACACATCCATGAAGGACAACTACGGTAGCCCACTCTTCCCGGGGAACCGGAAGCACGGTGGTGCACCCAAAATAGTACATCCTGATAAAATTTCGTATATGAAGGTTTCGTGTTTCTCTATGTCGAATATGTGGAAGAATTTTAGATTACCGATTTGGATTCTGGCTGTGTCAGTGCTTAGAGTTACTATTTGGGAGTTTGAGTAGTCGAGAATCTGGACTTCCTCGCATACGGCGGTGCAAAGCAACCTGTGGGGAGAAAATCAGAGTTTTGGTTTCGAATATTGCTTTTGTGAATTGTTTTTCCTGATTTTGTAATAACGACTGAGGGTTTGCTTTCCCGAACGATTTTTTTATATACCTGACTGTTAGCTTAGAACCAGGGCGCCTATTATGTTTAACATATTGTTGCGATTCACTGGATGCATTCAGTGAATTCGCAGTGAACGCAACAATGTCAGCAACTAACTGACATTATTATATTTCTGGTTGTCAAGGTGACAAAGTAAACAAATTTGTGTAAATCGTCTGCTGTCATTGCTGACATCGTTATTCTTCGTAAGCCTTGAGGCGACACAGTCGCAATAATGTTAATCGATAAAAATAGCAATAATCAATAAAATAAATAAACATATTTTATCAGCAAAATAACCCTGACTGGTACTGGAAAGTAGAAGGATGATTATTGTCAGCATTTCGGGCATTTAAAGGTATTCATTCAATTTCAGTTGTAAGTAACGCATTGGGTTTCAGGAATCAGACTGCTGACGCCATTGCTGTGTTGCCGTGTTGGATCTCTGCAACTTCTGTAAAGAGTCATCGTCCATGCCCACAAGAAAACACGAACACTTGTTAGTGGAAGGTGTGTTCAACGCTTGTTGGACACACACATATATTGTTTGACCGGTTTCGTAGTCCTTTTCTGGTTGTCTGGCTTTATTGTGATATTCGAGGTCTTTGAGTTGTTTGGTTCGAAGTTGCTCAATTGTATCATGTCTAGCTTGTTCGAATTGATCTGGGTTGGTTGAGACATTTCTTCCGTAGAATACTTCGATAGGTGGAATGAATGCTGGAATTGCTCCTCGATAGCATTGTGGTTAGTATACCCGCCTGTCACGCGGGAGACCGGGGTTCGATTCCCCGTCGGGGAGTCTCTGGCGCAAGACTAATGACCTTGCCCGGAAAAAACAAATCATTATGGAAAATTTAACAAGCCTCAGGACTTGATAAATAAGGCCAAGACCAGCTCCCGGTTGTAGTGCCGATGATGATGATGATGATGACTGCTGGAATTATATTCGTACACAGAGCGCTCTACCAATTCTTCGAAGGAACGGTGCGTATCATCTGTTTTCAGGCAACGCATAATTTCTGAGAGAGTAGAGTGGAATTTTTCTACTTGGCCGTTTACTTCGCTCTTCTATGAAGGTGTTTTAAAGTTCTGTATCTTCAATTGATCTTCCATCATAAAGAGGATAGAAGCTGAGTTGAGTGATTTTTCGTTGTCTACCACAACGAATTTTGGTACTCCAAAAAGAACAGTTCTCTAAGAGGTTGTGGGTATGTTGGCTATGCACCAAGCACGGGTGCGGATTCAGCTAAAACACCACCGAATCACCGAGGACTTGTCACATAAGAAACCGAAAAATACCGCTTAAAGTTCTTCAGCGGAAACACTTCCCAAACGGAGCGAACTGGTGAAATAAAAAGCACACGGGTTGTTTCGATGAAAGTTCTTTTATTAATTTTATATTCTTTAGTTTGTCTTTTTATTTAATGTATATTTTTCAGGTTTTATAGAAATTCAAGTATAAACTCTTATTACGCGATCAAATACAATTCGAGCAATTTTATGAGCAAGTAAAATCTTTTACATCAGTCTAGTGCTAATATAAGTCACAGCAAACACAAAAGCACATCGGCCACACCAGATCCCGACGATCTTGTCAATAATTAACGCACTGAAACGGTTTTAACTAAATGTTCACATTAAAATTAACTTAAGCGATACGGCGTGATTAGAAATAATAGAAAAGTATAAATAAACTGGACACGGGAATAAAATGTCGAGACTCGCCACACACTAGTCGACTCAAGGGAAAAAGGCTGACTGATTGGAAATCATCCAAGAAAAGGGAACCTCAAAGAGACTGAAAAAGAGGCGGAGTTACACGATTAACTCGATGTAGTTAATCGTGATTGGATCTGACGGAATAGGCACACATTGCGCATGTGTGCGTATGCCATGCATACGATCGTTCAGCGACCGTGGATGGCGGGCAACATCGCTAGTGCATTTCCTAGGAATGTAAATAATAGCATCTGGGGTGTGAAAGACCCAAACCGATGATTTGGTCATCCTAATGGAAGGCCATAAATCATCATTTCTGTTGCCGATGATCAAACATTGCAACGAACATAGGGTGCAGCCATTGCCAGATGTTGTAAGTAAACACTTTCTGGCTGCTGGTGATCGTTGTTTGAATGTTATCTATGGACATGGGGAACGCTAATTGTGGTGCCAGCGATTGCTGGTAAACAGGAACAATGTTTGATTTGCGTCAACAGAAACCTTGTCGGCGATAGTAAATCGATAGGGGCAATAGCCGTATGCATGTTATGCCGGGGGTAAACAAATTCAACGAGTCACAAGGAACTCTTGTTGATTGTTGTTTCCATAGCTTAAGGCTATGGAAACGAGATGCCCCGGCAGAATGTATGCCTAAAGGTAAGATTTCAGATGCCATGGCAATGTGTTGATTTTGCCATGGACTTATATTCTTTTCAGGAAATGATGTACACCTCGGGGGTAAATTTTGGATGCCACGGCAAGGTGATAAGCTTTGCCGTGGGCTCAATGTTTTTTAGGGAATATGGCCTGGCCGAGGGTGAGTTTTCGATGCCACGGCAAGGTGATAAGCTTTGCCGTGGGCTTAATGTTTTTTAGGGAATATGGTCTGGCCGAGGGTGAGTTTTCGATGCCACGGCAAGGTGATAAGCTTTGCCGTGGATTTAATGTTTTCAGTGGTGATGCTGGAGAAAAAGGGGTTTGTAAGGAAATCCCCTACAGAATAGGTAAGCTGCCTAACATAAATTCGAAACGGTTATCCGATTGGGTAACCGTATTAATTCCGGCGATTTGGCTGAGGGTAAATGCCGTAGCAAGGTTACGCAACCTTGCTGAAGTTCGACCGAGAGGTAAGTCGTTCGCCTGGAATAGTGGGGATCGAGCGATGCGTGGCTCTTCGGGCCCTGAAAAGCCCCACATCACTCCCTCCCCAGTGACGTAGTCACGAAACAGATAAGGCAGTTTAGGGGGTGGTAAGTTGGTTATGGGCGCGCGTATGAGCGCGAGTACGGGGGGGTTGTGCCGGTGGAGTAGGAGTGGTATTTGAAGACGGAGGTGATTCTGGAGCGGAAGCTTCCAGAAAACAGGGCTTAAGCCTTTCGACGCTGACCGTGGATCGCTTGCCTCTAATGTCGATCTCGAAGACGCGGTCACTGATGCGGCGGAAGACTTTGAATGGGCCATCATAAGGTGGGTCGAGGGGCTTCTTGACCTTATCCACCCTGACAAAGACGTGCGTGCAGCTGTGCAGTTCAGGGTGGACGAAAAGTTTTTTGGAGCCGTGCCTGGTTACAGGGGTTGCCCTAACCTTACGTAGCAGGTCACGGAGATGTCCCAATTCACGAAGTTGGTCACGTGGTGTTTCGCCATTCAGGAAAAGTTCTCCTGGAAGAAGGAGGTTGGTACCATAGGTAAGCTCTGCTGCCGAAGCACCCAGGTCCTCCTTAATGCTTGTCCTCAGGCCGAGGAGGACGGTTGGAAGGGCGTCAAACCATTGTGTGTCATTATGACACATGAGTGAGGCTTTAAGAGATCTGTGCCAGCGCTCTATCATCCCATTTGATTGCGGGTGGTAGGCGGTGGTACGACTCCTTTGGCAGCCGAGAAGATTTGTTAGCTGCCTAAAGATTGTCGCCTCAAATTGTGGACCTCGGTCCGAAGTAATGGTGGTTGGTACACCGAAGCGTGTGACCCAAGTTGAATAAAAGGCCTTGGCGACTGATTCGGCAGTAACTGCCCGGAGAGGTGTCGCTTCTGGCCATCGCGTGCAGCGATCCATCATAGTGAGGATATAAGAAAATCCTCTTGATGGAGTAAGCGGTCCCACTATGTCTATGTGGACATGGGCGAAGCGTGCCGTGGGAAGCTTGAATTGCGCTGGCTCCAGTACATTATGTCGCGCTACCTTGCAGCGTTGGCACTGGAGACAAGCACGGGCCCAACCGGTGAGGTCTTTGTTCATCCGGGGCCAAATGAATTTGCGACGGACAGCAGCGGCTGTTGCTCGGCCGCTGGGGTGGGCTGGGTTGTGGTAAACCTGGAACACGCCCTTACGAAGTTTCTCGGGAATGTAAGGTCTAGCGGTTCCAGTGGAGACATCACACCAGATTTCGCCCAAAGGGTCGCAAAGGGTAATTTTCTTAAGCTCTAGTGCCGTATCGGCAGTTAGGAGGGACTTGAGCTGTTCGTCCTCCTCTTGAGCTAGGGCAAGATCAGCGTTATTCAAGGCGGAACGCAAGTGAATCGTATCGATTCGAGAAAGGGCGTCCGCCGTGACATTCTGTTTACCGGAGATATGCCTGATCTCCGTAGAATATTGCCCAATGAGGTCTAATTGACGCTCTTGTCGGGGGGAGGCATTTCCCGACTTCTTCCGGAACGCGTAGACCAATGGCTTGTGGTCTGTTAAGATGGAAAGTGAGCGACCTTCTATCATATGACGGAAGTACTTAACAGCGCTGTAGATCGCGAGCAATTCACGGTCGTAGGCGCTGTAACGTCGCTCAGTGGGACTTAGCTTCCTTGAAAAGAAACCAAGTGGTTCCGGGCGGCCTTCAATGTCCTGTTCAAGGACGGCTCCGATTGCGGTATCCGATGCGTCGCATTGGATAGAAAGTGCCGCTCCCTCGAGAGGGTATCGGAGTAAGGTGGCATTTGCCAATTGTTCTTTGGACAGTTGGAATGCTCTATCAGAGACTTCTGTCCAATTAATGGGGCGCTTATCATTGCGCTTAGCTCCTTTTAAAAACTCATTTAGGGGAGCTTGAACTTGGGCAGCGTTCTTCAGAGTTGGACGATAGAAGTTAAGCATGCCCAAAAATCGACGCAGCTCACTCACGTTAGTAGGCCGTGGGTATTTCATGAGGGCCTCCACACGGTCTGGTAGTGGGCGAATGCCCTGGTTGTCAACGACATAACCCAGATAGGTGATTTGCTCCTTGGCGTATTGACACTTATCTGGGTTGATGACAAGACCGAATTCACGGAGGCGCTCTAGGACCTGACGTAAGTGGCGTTTATGTTCGGCGTGGTCTTTGGAGGCGATGAGAATGTCATCAAGGTATGCATGGCAGCAATTAAGACCTCGTAAAGCCGTGTCGATATACCGCTGGAATGTCTGTGCGGCATTCCTGAGACCGAAAGTCATCACTTTGAACTCGAAGAGTCCGAAAGGTGTAATGACTGCGGTCTTGGGGATGTCTTCAGGTGCCACCGGAATTTGGTGGTATGCCCTGGTGAGATCCAGGGTTGTGAAGACGTTGCACCCTCGTAACTTGTACGAAAAATCGTAGAGGTGTGCAATTGGGTATCTGTCCGGGACAGTTGCTGCGTTCAACAACCTATAATCGCCACATGGGCGCCACTCACCAGAACGTTTCTTCACTAAGTGGAGTGGGCTTGCCCAGGGACTGTCCGACGGTTGGCAGATACCTAGTTCGATCATATGCTCGAACTCCGCGCGTGCCGCACGTAATTTTTCCGGAGCCAGTCGACGTGGACGCTGGCTCACCGGGGGACCACGTGTTTCTATATGATGAAACACCGTGGCTTTATGTCGGCGTTGGTTAGGTAGAGGAATTGTTGTACTCACAAATTCCTGTACCATAACCTGGAATGGGTCTGTGCACTTTGTGGCTCCTGAAGTTTCCGCTGGTGATGCCGTCATGGGCAAGGGGGGTGCGGTTGGAGCCACTAGTCTGTTATGGGTCGAATCGACCAACAGGTTATGTGCACCTAATAGGTCGGAACCTATCAGGGGTTCATTCACGTCCGCAATGACGAAACGCCAAGTGATCGGACGACAAAGACCCAATTGCAGTGTCAGCTTTTTACGTCCGTACGTAAGTATCGGCGTATTATTTGCAGCTGACAATTTAAGAGCGGCTGGCACGCGGTTACGCGGAGCAAACGATCGCGGGAGGACTGAAATATCGGCGCCGGTGTCGACAGTAAAAGCGATATTCAGTTTCGAATCCCGGATGGTTAAGCGACTTATCGTAGGGGTGCCGGCCGATTGCGCGAGGGTGTCGGTCGGCAAAATTAGTTTAAAGAGCGCCTCTGGTTGGTGGAAGGTTGCGTCCAACCACAAGGCGCTTTGCAATTGAATGCGCGATCACCATATCGCTGGTGATTGGCGCACCAAGGCAGAGTAACGGCATTATCAGGTATGTTCTGCCTATTAGTATTGCCGTTACGGGGAGGTCGAGCCGGAGCTCGCTGGGAATTGGCCCGGTGAGGGCCGTTTTGGTTGGGATTGGCCCTCTGTGGGGCATTTTGGGGGATATAGGCCCTCTGAGGGGCAGTTTGGTAGGAATATTGCCGATTGAGAGGACGGCTCGGCATGGCTCGGTTCTGGGCGCTTCGAGGATTGTTCCTCACCTCCGCGCGCAATTGCGTTATCTCGCGGAGAAGTGAGGTTTGGAGCGCCCGGAGGTCAGCTGGAGTTAGTTGAGTGGGCGAATTTCTTTGGTTAGGGTTGGGGCCTGCCACTGGATTCCCCTGAGGGAAATTGGTTGAGGCGGGCCCTCTAAAAGGTAATTGGGTTTGAGGAGGATTGGGAGTTGGGACCAATTGATGGGCTGTGAAAGGGAGACGAGGGTGCCGTGCAGGCTGGGCGGCGTGTTGAGAAACCGCCGCTACCTGGTACGCTGGAGGCTCAGAATACTGATCTGAGCTTTCCATAATTGCGTCCGCAATTTTGGATAAATAGCCCAAACTCTGGTTGGGTTGGGCTATAAGTGCCGAACGGGCATGCTGGGGAAGACACCTCAAAAAGTGAGGCCTTATTAGGTCGTCCCCAATCCTGGTCCCCGCTATAGAGCGTAAATGGGTCAGGAAAAGAGATGGTCTCATCCCGGATAAGTTGGTTACAGCGGCTAAACGTTGTTGCCGCATACTTCCAGGTTCGTCCAAAGCGTCGAGCAGAGCTTCACGCATGTTGCTATATGGGTTGCGGCCGGACGACCTTATTAAGTGTGCAACATGCGGTCGTTGAGTGCGGTCAAGCACTTTCAACAGCTCAACTGCACGAAGTTGTTCGTCGTGCAAGGCCGAGGCCTGGAAGATGCGGTCTGCCATTGCAAACCAAAGGTCTGGGTCCTCCTCATCGAAGGGGGGAAGCCCTATATTTAAATGACGAGTCCCGTTCCCGAGGCTGGAAGCATCGCGGAATTCTTGGGACTCTGGGTGCCTATGAGTTTGTTGTGAGGTACCGGCACTAGTTGTGGGCATAAAAATGCCGGAATCTACCAAAGGGCCGGTACCAGGGGCGTTAGGAGCAGTCGGGAGTGTGTCTGTGGAAGAAGGCTGGGGTCGGTTCACGACGCTGGGGGCAACGGGTGGTGCCAGAGGAGTAGATTGTCCGGGCAAGTCTAGGTCAGCATCGACTTGCTCGGTGGGGAAATCGACGCTGGAGGCGTCGTGGAATTCGAGAGGCTCGGATTGTTCCTGAGCCTTTTTGGCCATGGTGTTTCTCGTGTTGACCATAATAGATAGTGACGCGAAACGGGAGTCAAAGGCGCAAGAGAACGCGAAGAAGGGTGAAAGGAGGCCAATGGGTGAAAAGGAGTCGCAGGAAGTTGAGAGAACCACGGATGTCTTAAAACAATGATTTTCCCTAACCAAAATAAGCCGAGCGAAGGTCGGAAGTGGAGTCAAGAGGAGCCAAAAGAGAATCGAGCCGTGGGCTTACTCTGAGTCGCGAATAAGTGGTCGTGTGGAGTCGTGATATGAGTGGTCGTGCGGAGGCGAATGGAGTTAAACGGTGGTCGAGAGGTCGCGAATAACGGATAGGACTGTAATATCATACAGCTTAATCCTAAAATAATTAAACTTTATTTTAAATCTTTGAAGCCGAAAAAAAACTTAATTACGCGGACCTGTGTGTGACTGCAAGTGAGTGGGTGAACGTTTATTTAGGACAAACACTGATTCCAATGTTACTATGTACCCTGAAGGGGTTTACAAATATAAGAGAGTGCGTTTACAATTTCAATCGAGTTTTTGGTATGGTAATTTTACTGGTTTTTAATTTTAACAATTATGTTTGTGTATTTGTTTCTGAATTATTGATTGTTGTTTAGTTATATTTGGTTTGCAAATACTTTAAAAGGTTGTTATTTCGACACCATAAACTACCGAATAGTTGGCACACTGGTTTCTGTTTTTTTAATCTTTATTATGTAAAGGTATACACTGCCTTTTCGTGTATTATAATACGAGATGTGACGACGTAGAAAATATATTTTATTCTTAAGTGTTACAGTTCGGCTAGATACTAAATTCGTGGTTCGGCTTCGGTTTCCTTCTTTTTAATTTGATTTTTAATATTGTTTAATGATCTTTATAATTTTAATCTTAGGTTATAATTTGTATAAAAAAAATGTAACATAATTATTAATTCGGTTATTGGCTTTCCTTATTTATTCTCCAAATAAAAATATATCTACGTGTGCAAGTGTAGAACCACCAAATTAGTCAACAATAATTTTCTATATATTAACTCTAAGTAAACACCGTATGCAAAGGGAAAATATGTCTGAGGAATGTCTGTCTCTATTGTTTCGAAATATTAATTCGCTTCTAAATTTTAAGACAATAAACGAAGTGTTTGCATTGGTCGATTATTAATAGAGTGTGTAGCAATAAATAATCCGTAACACTAATCGAGTTGTACGCTTATAAAAAAAACTTGAACCAGCACATCGTAAAAGAAAGAGAAAAAAAAACAAAATAATAAATTAATTATTCTCACGATCACTGCATCGGTGAATAATTAATCGCTTTCACTTAGAAATAAGCACTTTGGACATTGGTGGATCTTCTATAACTTGTGAAACATCTATAGTTACTTATTAGATTTTAATATTTCTACGATAGTTGTCCCTTATTTAAAGTTAATAAAGTTATTGTATAAATTTTAATTTTTGAAAAATGGTTTGAGTTTAATGACTTGAAAATTACACAGTTTTCTAAACAAGGTAAACAATATTTGAAAGCTTATTTTCGGAGGCTCAGAAGGAGCTCGTCACAAGGAGAATTGAACATTTAGGAAAAATAAATGATAAAGAAAAACCTGAAGTCCAACGTTGGGAGCTTTACGGTGGGCGGGAATTGATTGCGTCGCCTGGCTGCTTGTTGAGATGTTGGTGTTTGTTAAAGATGTAAGTCGCTGGTAACTCCACGTGTTAGCTATGTTGAACGTTGGGGTGATTGCACCCTTTTATTGACTTTATTTCTGGTGTTTTTCGTACTTTATATTGTTCTTTGGTGGCTTGTATTGTGTATTGTATAGTGCCGGTCACTGTCTTTAAGCGTTTTCGAAATTGCACAGGATGTAATTGTTCCTCGATTAAAACACTTACTATGTCGCGACTATGAGCATAAATGTTCGAAAAGGTACGCGTTTTTTGTCGCGGTCACCAATGTGGGTATGTTGGCTATGCACCAAGCACGGGTGCGGATTCAGCTAAAACACCACCGAATCACCGAGGACTTGTCACATAAGAAACCGAAAAATACCGCTTAAAGTTCTTCAGCGGAAACACTTCCCAAACGGAGCGAACTGGTGAAATAAAAAGCACACGGGTTGTTTCGATGAAAGTTCTTTTATTAATTTTATATTCTTTAGTTTGTCTTTTTATTTAATGTATATTTTTCAGGTTTTATAGAAATTCAAGTATAAACTCTTATTACGCGATCAAATACAATTCGAGCAATTTTATGAGCAAGTAAAATCTTTTACATCAGTCTAGTGCTAATATAAGTCACAGCAAACACAAAAGCACATCGGCCACACCAGATCCCGACGATCTTGTCAATAATTAACGCACTGAAACGGTTTTAACTAAATGTTCACATTAAAATTAACTTAAGCGATACGGCGTGATTAGAAATAATAGAAAAGTATAAATAAACTGGACACGGGAATAAAATGTCGAGACTCGCCACACACTAGTCGACTCAAGGGAAAAAGGCTGACTGATTGGAAATCATCCAAGAAAAGGGAACCTCAAAGAGACTGAAAAAGAGGCGGAGTTACACGATTAACTCGATGTAGTTAATCGTGATTGGATCTGACGGAATAGGCACACATTGCGCATGTGTGCGTATGCCATGCATACGATCGTTCAGCGACCGTGGATGGCGGGCAACATCGCTAGTGCATTTCCTAGGAATGTAAATAATAGCATCTGGGGTGTGAAAGACCCAAACCGATGATTTGGTCATCCTAATGGAAGGCCATAAATCATCATTTCTGTTGCCGATGATCAAACATTGCAACGAACATAGGGTGCAGCCATTGCCAGATGTTGTAAGTAAACACTTTCTGGCTGCTGGTGATCGTTGTTTGAATGTTATCTATGGACATGGGGAACGCTAATTGTGGTGCCAGCGATTGCTGGTAAACAGGAACAATGTTTGATTTGCGTCAACAGAAACCTTGTCGGCGATAGTAAATCGATAGGGGCAATAGCCGTATGCATGTTATGCCGGGGGTAAACAAATTCAACGAGTCACAAGGAACTCTTGTTGATTGTTGTTTCCATAGCTTAAGGCTATGGAAACGAGATGCCCCGGCAGAATGTATGCCTAAAGGTAAGATTTCAGATGCCATGGCAATGTGTTGATTTTGCCATGGACTTATATTCTTTTCAGGAAATGATGTACACCTCGGGGGTAAATTTTGGATGCCACGGCAAGGTGATAAGCTTTGCCGTGGGCTCAATGTTTTTTAGGGAATATGGCCTGGCCGAGGGTGAGTTTTCGATGCCACGGCAAGGTGATAAGCTTTGCCGTGGGCTTAATGTTTTTTAGGGAATATGGTCTGGCCGAGGGTGAGTTTTCGATGCCACGGCAAGGTGATAAGCTTTGCCGTGGATTTAATGTTTTCAGTGGTGATGCTGGAGAAAAAGGGGTTTGTAAGGAAATCCCCTACAGAATAGGTAAGCTGCCTAACATAAATTCGAAACGGTTATCCGATTGGGTAACCGTATTAATTCCGGCGATTTGGCTGAGGGTAAATGCCGTAGCAAGGTTACGCAACCTTGCTGAAGTTCGACCGAGAGGTAAGTCGTTCGCCTGGAATAGTGGGGATCGAGCGATGCGTGGCTCTTCGGGCCCTGAAAAGCCCCACAAGGTTTTTATAGGTCCTCGATCGCTCTTGATTTTAGGGGTCTAGCTTGAGCAAATTTGGAAAATTTATCTAGAGCCGTTAGTACTAAATTTCTTTCTGTTGAGTAGATGCCTATATGCAAGATGTGACCGGGATATTGTGGGATTGGAGTGAATTTTATGAAAGGATTATTCGGATGTCTATCGTATTTATTTTCTTCACATACGGAACATTGTTTCAGGATCTGTTTGATTTTGGAACTCATTTTCGGTAAGTAGTATTTTTCCAAGATTTGGTTTTTATTCTCATTGCAGTTGCGGTGACCTCTTTTGTAAGTTTCTATAATAATATTCTCTTGATTAGATTCGTTTTTCACGTCTTCGAGTTGCACTTGGGTGAACCTTATTCTGTAGTTGCTAAAGTATAGAGGATAAATTTGCTGAATTAAGCCCATAACTTCTTCTCTGGTCGTTATTCCGTTTACGACATTCGGATTTAGGAATCTTTTGAAAATTCCAATCAAATTCTCCTTCGTGTAAGATGGTTCTGTGATGATGTGCCTAATGAATTTGGGAAACGGTTTTTGAAATTCATGGTGTGACCTTTCACCAATTTTTAGTATGTTACGAAATACATTTATTGGCGTTTCCACTGAAGGAATGAGATGATGTTGTGGGGCTTTTCAGTGCCCGAAGAGCCATGCATCGCTCGATCCCCACCATTTCCAGCAATGCGACTTACCTTGAAGTCGAATCTTCAGCAAGATTATACAACCTTGCTACGGCCTTAACCGCCAACCACTTCGCTGGAATTAATTCGGTTATCCCAAAGGATAACCGACATAAATACCTTATAGGCAGCTTACCTTTCTTTGGGGGTTTTTCCAAACCCCTTCTCCACGATCATTCCTGAAAACATTAAGTCCACGGCAAGGATTATCACCTAGCCGTGGCATCAAAAATTTCACCCTCGGGCATGCATTGCACCCAGTGCATCACGTCCCTATTACCTTATGCTACCCACGTCATGCCATGAAAACAAGATCAACACAGAGCTCCTAATGTGCTTGTTTTGTTTGTCCATGTCACCCCTAAGCGTGCGGCTACCAAGTCTCACCAGTTTGCCACCGTCGACAAGGTTTCGGCCGACGCAACGCAAACATTTCCCGCATTTTCAGCAATAGCTGGTTTTCCATTATCGGTTTCCACCGATCATGGACCGCAAACAAGCAACGAATTGGATGTGGCCATCAAGTGTTTACTTTTAACAACTGGCAACGGCCGCACCCTATATTCGTTTGCAATACCTAAACGTCGCATCCATATCTTCCGGATTGTTTATGGTACATCGGAATTTTCTATTAACGGGCGCCAACCGTCCACGGACCTGGAAAACTGCATGTCCATCAACCGAATGTTGATTTATGGCCTCTCCTCGGGCGAGCAGATATTCGGTATGTTTTTCACACCAGAAGGGTCTGTTGCCGGCAAGCATTACACAATCAATTGTGTACACAGCCGCAGACCCATGCAATGTTGGCGAACGCAAACAATGCATACCCATTACCCGGTCATGAAAATAGCGTCTCTGTTGACATAAGATCGCAGAGACCTATCCCTTGCTTAATGATCATTACGAGGAGATGCAATAACGACGACCGCATGCTATCTATGTTCACCGGATGATCGTATGTGACGCATACACATACAAGCGAAATGTTTTCCATATTGTCCAATCCAATCACGATTGACTGCCTCGAGTTGATCGTGTAGCTCCTCCCCTTTTGAGGCGATTCTGGCGATATCGTTCTGATGGTGGCGAACGGAAACCAGTCAGATTACATCTCCCGCGGAGTACGGATGTTGCTAGAGGAAGTCCCAAAAAACACACTTGTCGAGTTCGGTTCTAAGTTGTGAAAGAAATCGTCGCTTATCTAACATCAATTCGGAATTCCACACAATCAATTTGGCGTAGTTTCGCTATCGCTTTCTATAACTATCGCGCATCATAGAACAGTACGCAAAGGAGGATATGGTGCATGTTACAAACTAGTTAAACAATTAAGTAAAAAGTTCAATGTGAAACCCGAGCTAGTTGAATAATTAAGTAAATAGAGCTCAATGTGAAACTTACTCCCTTAATTAAACTGTGGCTGTGAAATATGTTGTAACAAACCACTAGGACAAAAGGAGTAGTTTAAGTGCACAGGAACTTTTGCGGTTCGATTAATAAAAGATCATCATTTGTGAAAGAGATCGGAGTAGTTTAAGTGCACAGGAACTTTTGTGGTTTGATTAATAAAAGATCATCATTTGTGAAAGAGATCGAGAAGTAACAAAATAAAAAGAACACAACACAAAACAATCCAGTGTGTTTTTAACTTTCATTTTCCTTGGTGCTTGGATTTTTTTTGTGCACGTATATTCGTCGGAACAACGTCGCGGTGTTAGTTAACCTAGTGTCGTACGCCGGCACACTCCAAATTAACACCACAATGAGATGAGCTGTCGCCGCTATGCTGCGTACTAGTATAGGGTTTGGGATCGATAGTGAAGAACGTGTGATTCGAACTGATGCTATGACAGTTAGAATCACAAAAAATTGAACCAATGCGTAACACATCAGGCTACTGGCCGTGCTTAGAATTCGATTTTTAAACTCAAGTATATTCCACTGATGTGAATTGTTATGTTATCGTTATGGTATACGGCTCTGATGCATTTTCTTATTCGATTTTCGTTCGGTGTTCTTCACTATTTGCTTGTGTATTGTGTGTGTATCTGTTAGAGACGCTACACTAGTCATCGAATTTATTGCGCTATTACGCAGGGGCTTTGACAAAGTGTCTGATATTACATTTGTTTTTCCAGGCTTGTAGCGGATTTCATGGTCATACTCCTCGAGGATAGCTTTCCACCTATTCATCTTCACATTATTGTTTTTATTAGTCAGCGTATAGGTGAGTGGCCGGTGATCCGTGAATATTTTTACTTTACGAGATCCGTATAGGAAATTGCGAAGGGAGTTCAATGCCCAGATGATCGCGAGCATATCCTTCTCATTGGCTGCACAAGCTTCTTCTGTCTTGCTAAGTGTTCTCGATATAAATATTATAGGTCTTTCGTTCTGTTCAAACACTGCTCCAATAGAGTAATTTGAAGCATCGGTCGTTAATGGAATTCTTTGTTAAAGTCGGGATAGGCAAGAAGTATGTCGTTGGAAACTAGCGAGTTCTTAATTTTTTTGAATGCTTCGATAGCTTCGACGTTTAGATGCACGGTCTTCTTGCTTGAAGGATTCTTTGAGATTCGTCCGCCTTCCCCCCTCGAGAGGGCTGTAAGAGGTTTTGCCGCCCTGGCGTATCCCTCAATAAATCGGCGGTAATACCCTGAAAGCCCGAGAAAGGATCGGAGGTCCTTCAATGTTTTGGGGCATGGAAAATTCAGTATCGCCTCAACTTTCTTTGGGTTTGTTCTGATACCATCAGAGGAAATTATGAAACTCAGGAATTCTACGTTGTTCTCAAGAAAAGCGCACTTATCCAGCTGGACTCTCATGTTTGCCTTTTCTAGGGTTTGAAATACCGTTTTAAGGTTTTCGAAATGGGTATCCTCATCTCTACTGAAGATCACTATATCGTCCATATATATGTAACATATTTTACCAATATGCTGCCGTAGTCGTCGAGTGTCCTTTGGAATATGGACGGTGCATTTTTTAAACCGAGGGGTAGCCTAGTGAATTCGTATTTTCCCTTATTTACGGAAAAGGCTGTCTTCTCAATGTCCGATTCCTTGAGCGGAATTTGATGAAAACCACTCTTGAGGTCTATAACTGAGAACCATTTGCTGTTGCCCAATTGGGATAAAACCTCGCCAATCTCTGGTATGAGATACCTGTCAGAGACTGTAATGTAATTCAGTTTGCGATAGTCAACGACTATTCTTTATTTTTTTTGCCGGATGAATCGGGTTTTTTCGGCACTATCCATACGGGAGAGTTGTATGGGGACCTGGATGGTCTTATGATACCCTCGTTTAGGAGTTGCTTGACTTGCTTCTCCACTTCATCCTATAAGGCCATTGGATAAGGGTAAAATTTGGAGTACACTGGAGTGTCCGAATTTGTACGAATTTCGCTTTTTACAATCGTGGTGAATGTGAATTTCTCATCAGGTTCCATTAATAGGTTTGGGAATTCTCGGACCAAATTGTTGATTTTGTTTTTTTGCTGTGCGTTCATGTGGTCAGTCTGCACGACTATTTCGTTTACGGCCTTGTAGGCGCGTTGTTTTATACGAATCTTTACTTTATCTAAGCATATAATTTTCTTTTGTGTGGATCACTGCCGATAATTCCTTTAAACTATCGTCTCCTAAGATATCATGGAAGGATTTAAGAGAAGGGAGCAAGAAGAATTTAATATTTAGTTCCTTAAGGCCAAATAAATTAGCTATTGTATGGTGACTAACCTTGATGTTCCCGCCTATAGAATTTGCAAAGAAAGGTTGGTCGTTTGGTATGAGATTTGGAAAGATGTTTGCTTGAATATAATTCTTGTTAGAACCAGTGTCAATTAGTACTTTCAGTATTTGTCCGCTTTTCGCTCTACACTCAAAGTATTGGAGTGAAGAGCAGCTTAATCTAAAAAATGAACATCGACGATTTCTTGTTCTTTATCCTCGTGATGTTCCTGTTCCTCTACCTCGGTGCAAAAACGGTTCAGTTTGGTTTCTTAATCTTAACGATGCGCAGATTTCTAGGCGCCATCGTTTTTAGGACTCGTTTAGTTCATGGGGTACCCACTTATCGAGTTTCTTTACCTTTCCTATGAGAGAAAGGTGTCGATTTATTGTCGTTGGGATCATTCCCATGGTTTGTGCAATCTCCCGCACCGATTTCGTTGGGTCCGCATCCACCGTTGCTCTTCAATCATCGTCGTCAACTAACGTTTCCGGCTTTCATCGTGGTTCATTTTCGAGGTTGAAATCTCCCGAACGGAACTACAGAATATTGGGGTTAATTGCAATGTGAGGCGTTACGCCATTAGGGATTTGTTGTTTCATCGGTGCCATGGCGAATTGCAATTTTTCCGGGGTTATTATGGCTGGGTGTGGCTTGCCGTGTTTTACATCGGTAACTACCTCGAGGATGTCGTTTAATTCTATCTCGGCACCACAAGATAATAAATGTGATTAAGGATGTTAAAGATGCAATTTAGAGAAAAGTTTTTTAGTCCATGAAATTAACTATTCCATCCACCATACTTTTTATGCCTTCAATTTTTGAGTTGATAGCTAACAATTGGTTTTCGACAGATGCTTCTGATTTGCTTAATATATTCTGAGTTGTTTCTATGACCAGTGTTTGTTTTTTTAATAGGCTAAGTGGGTGTTCTTCATTAAATTTTAGTTTCCCAATTTGTTTGTTGTAGAAATTTGCGCCTTCCTCCTGAAAAGTGCCAAATAAAGATTTGGTCAGCAAACCTATTGTATTGATTAGAGCTCTTTTCTTTCTAGTTTTAATACCATGATATTATACTTGTTTTTCGTATTCTCCATTAAATGGTTTATTTCGGTTACAGCACCTTCGCATATTGTACAAAAATGTGCGTGTCCTTTCAATCAGTAACATAATTCATTTATTTTGATAAGATAGCTAGCAGCGTGCTCTAAAGCAGTTGCTAACTTTTCCATATCGTACTATATGATAGTTTTCCATTCCTGATTGATTGATTGAAGATGGAACCCCCATTTTTATTTAGCTTACTGCAAGCTAAAAATTAGCTTAACATAAAACCTTACAGACTATCCTAAAATCCAGAGTAGTGGTTAAGACCATATTCGATTTTTCAAACGAAAAAAAAGGAGGCATGGGTTCGAACTGTTACTGAGACGGGGGTTAGTGACCGGGGGGGTTGTGGGTGGGGTTGGAAAGATGTAGGGGAGAACTAGTTTGAGGGAGGGAGAGGAGAGGATGCGTGGTAGAGGGGTTATTGAAGGTAGGGGGCGGATTTAGGACGGGTTTTTTCTGAGACGTCGTTTAAGAGCGCGAGTGGAGATGTTGAAATCGAAGGAGGTGGAGAAACATTTGGCCTGTCGTAGCATACGCGAGATGGGTTCGTTAGCGCCGTAAGAAGTGTGATGAGCGGGCATGTAAAACAGTCGAGGGTTACGTACGTTACGGGGGTTTGTATGAAATATTAAAGTGGAGAGCAAGCTTGGGCAATTGATTGAGCCAGACAGAAGGCGATGAACAACGATGATGTCGGCATGGACTCTGCGCTCTTCAAGTGTGTTTAGATTGATTAGAGGGAGCCGGCTTGTGTATGGTGGTAAAATCAGCGGATTTTCCCAGTTTAGTCCCCGGATGGCAAAGCGCAAGAAACGACGTTGAACAGCCTCAAACCTGCGAATGTGAGTCAGTTGATACGGGGACCAGACCTGAATAGCGTATTCGAGTAGTGGCCGGACAAAAGTTGTGTAGGGTGATCGGGTGACATAGGGGTTAAGGAATTCCTTCGACCAGCGTTTGACAAACCCAAGGGCGGCGTTGGCCTTGAGGATTATGTGATCAATATGTGCGGTAAATTTAAGCCCCTTGTCGCATAGGACGCCCGTTCGCGAATCAATTCAACCGATGTTATCAGTTGGTTCAGTAAGAGTAGTAGCGTGGAACCTCTTCCGAGAGGTGATTGTGTGACAGTTGGCGATATTCATTGGGGTGTACAGCTCTGTACCACCGATTTCTTAGAAGTAGATGGCGGCCTTTTGGTGAATTGTTGTGATCATTAGGTGTCCGTAGGCGATGGATATCAAAGCAATGAGCGTTTTTGCGGTTTGCATCTGTAACAATTTTTGAGTTTTACTACTACTAACACTATTATCGTTAAGAGACGCTATTGGGTGAGTGAACGAAAGGGGTGAGTAAAATTAGGATTTTATTTTGTTTAATAGCATTTGTTTTTTTTGAGATTGACGATGACAGTCTCTATCTTAATCGATGTATGGGTTTTCACAGTTTGCCCATGTCTTCCTGTTCTGAGTCGACCTCTGGTTCTTAAAGGTGGTAATTTTCTTCCTTTAAGGGGTTGTGCGACTTTTTTTCAAGAAATCAATTTTTTTATTGATGGATAAACTATTCGAAAAAGTTAAAAAAATATTTTATACCATAAACAAGATTTTACCAGCTCATTTGCAAGATTTTATTGAACATAGTCACGGCGTATGAGGCAAGTATACGATATTGGGGGCTGACGGGTATTTACAAAAAAAAAAAATCCATCGATCCAATCCAGTTTTAAGTTCTGTTTAATTTCATACGAGAGTGGGATGAACAGTTTCCGGGCCGACCCCTCAATGTCTGCTAACAAAGGAATCGATCTGAAAATGTATATACCAGCTAATGCGACATAGTACTATAGAATACAAGCCAACAATTGACGTGCTGGCGCCATCTATAGGTCAGGCCGGAAACGTTTCACTCCACACTTGTATGAAATTAAACCGAGCTTACAACTGGATTGGGTGGATGAATTTATCGGTATACGAAGATAATGGAGATTCTGCTGTTGCCGATAGGCTTGATTTGTTACAATTATTGCATAGAAAACAATGAAACGAGAATCAGTCAACCCGAGCCGTCGTTGACGGATGCCATAAAAACAGAGCTACGTCTGTAGATCGCTGAAAAAATTTGGAAGTTGGAGTAAATATACACTTGGGAGGCAATTTGTATGGCATTCCTGTAACGGTAAGGACATTTTTTTATTATACATTTTCAACTTTAAAGCATCGAAATCAGAACTTAAAACTTGAAACGCGATCCAAACTATGTTTTTCAAATTGGCGTGGTAGATAACTCTCTCAATTTGTATCCGATTGTGTTCAATCGTTAACAGTAGCTTTTTAATTAGATTCCCCAGTGTATATTTGTTTACGGATTTTGCCAAATATTAAAAATTAGAAAAAGTATTAACCAAACAATTTTTGCCAAGAAATCGACTTGTGGGGGGTGTTATGATTAGCGCGTCGACATGGACGCAGGTTCACCGCAATACCCCACAACTCTATTGTGCACACTGAATAGACATGTAGCGATTCTAACAGATACACACAATTCACAAGCAAAAATAGTGAAGAACACCGAACGAAAAAAAAAATCGAATAAGAAAAATACATCAGAACCGTATACCAAGCGATAAAATAAAAATAATTCATACCAGTGGAATATAGTCGAGTTTGGAAATCATATTCAAAACACGGTCAGTAGTCTGATGCTTCACTGCTTCGCTTTTCAATCGTTTCATCGTGTGTTCAATTCACCTTCTTCACTATCCTTGCTTAACGCTATAATTGGTGACCCCGACGTGATCTGAACACGCAGCATCCACTTCCCATAGTAAAGCAGAACTTCACACACAGTTACGACTTCCGCATAGAGCCCAGCCTCCGACGTTTTCTCGTTTCTCTCTCGTTCGTCCGTCGTCCGCATACGAATCTGATCGTAACGAAGTTACTGCGGCGGGAGTGTGTAGCGATTCTAACAGATACACACAATTCACAAGCAAAAATAGTGAAGAACACCGAACGAAAAAAAAAAATCGAATAAGAAAAATACATCAGAACCGTATACCAAGCGATAAAATAAAAATAATTCATACCAGTGGAATATAGTCGAGTTTGGAAATCAAATTCTAAACACGGTCAGTAGCCTGGAGTGTAACGCTTAGGTAAAATTTTTTTCGTGATTCGAGCTGTCATAGCGTCAGTTCGAATCACACGATCTTCTTCACTATTATTTCAAACGCTATAGACCCTCCAGCAAAACACTCCGATGTATTCCAAAAGTAAAGAAACACACAGTTTAGATCCTCCAGCAAAACACTTCGATGTATTCCAAAAGTACAGAAACGCACTGTATAAATCCTCCAGCAAAACACTTCGATGTATTCCAAAAGTAGAGAAACACACTGTTTTTTTAGTTGTATATTATTGTTGCACTTTATTGGTACTAGTTCTTAAACATTACACTGTGCCATCAATTAGTCTTCTTTGTTCTGACTTTTACTCAAGGTTTTATAAATGAACTATCTTTGCCTGCGCTTGCGACTATGATTTTCCACAGCGACACGTTAGACTACTAGTTGTACCACATTTCACGACTAAGACCACTTTTATCAGACTTGTATAAGGTGTTAAAGAAAAAATTGTAACACTTGAAGTTACGGCTCTTGAGTACTCTCCTCGCGTGTAGAAATCTGACTCCTCGATGCAATCCACATCCGTCAGATGCAACGGTGGTGGATCATATCGGTGTAGGAGGAGCGAACTGGTTCAACTTGGCGATTGCCAATGGGCTATCGAAAAAGGAGTTAAATGGGAGGATTTTCCATATGCCCGTATAGGACAAGTACGATGCCCCTTCGCCTGCAATACAGACAACGATCGGTCCCGCACCTGTTCAAACAAATGGACGAGCATAAGGGGCTGCAGGCATTGTGGCCATAAATCAACGATGATGCACGCCGAACGAAATAGGTTTCTGCGTCCTAAGTAAACAGAAGCGCTATTTCGCGGGTCGTACATCAGATGCATTTTGTTTGGTTCAGCCGCATTGTTCTGGTGTTTAATTTGGTTTTCAGGAGGGTTATTATAGGGCATGAACATGGGTATGATTGCCTAAACAACGATCATATACATGCCCAAATTCCATGGTCGGTTGATAGCCGATAATAAGGAATTGGTCGCAACTGTTGCGAACCTAAGGGTATAGGAGCAATATTCGATTATGAACTGGTGGAAAGAATATCGGCTGCAGCTGTGTCAACAGATACGCTGGCCAGCGTGTGTTTGTCGATTATCATTACTGACGAGCTGAGCAGAAAAATTCAATAATATGCGTGCCAGGTTTGCTTTCAGGTGGGAGATGCTGCAGGGGAGCTTACGCTGCCCATTGCAGGTAAGTAGGAAGCCTTGCCAGGTAAGTAGGAGACAGGTTAATTAAAAGAGAATAGGTGGTTCTTTAGGGATGCCTCAAAGAACCCCCACAGACTCTTTTCAAAAATCAATATTTTCCAAATTTCGTACGGAGTTCTAGACATTTTCAAGTACTTTAAGAAGAATTTTTATTTTTTATTTTTGCAGGATCAAAACTGTTCAAGACATTTTGCAAGCCTCGGAGCAACCTTTTAAAATCACTTATTTTTGAAGAAAAAAAATCACCTTAATACATATAAAAAACTTGTGGTAAACTTCGTTTTATCAATAATACATTCCATAAAAAAAATTAAAAAAACCAAAGAAGTCGGATTTCGGGTCTCCGCAGTGGGATAACCCCTTAGGGGAGCAGGATGTACTGATACCACTACGTACCTCCCATTCAATATTGCATAATCACACGTATTGCACTACGAAATCATTTCTTCTTTAATTACCTACCTGTGACACACAATCATTTCCCAAGCTCTGCAATATACAAATTACGTATCATTCATACCGTAACCCACAAGTGCACGCATTAGCGTACAAATAATAACAAAGTATTAACAACAAGCTCCGTAACAGGTTCCATGGGAATTCCCTAGTAATTGCTTACGCCTGCAAATATGAAACATATCGATAACAACAAATTACCATTCACCAACGTCATAACAGGTGGCATGCACTTGCAAAGGAATTCCCCAGTAAAAATTGCTTATGCCTGCGAAAGAGAGGTATATGAATAACAACGAATCGCCATCGATGAACCGAAGTGTCGCAATATGCCATAACCAAGGCCACTGTACTTTATGTGGATCAACATTGATTAAGCTGGAAGATTGACTCGTGCCGGGCGATTATACTCAATATGTGTCAATGCCGACATAGTAAATTTGCGGTTGGGTAAATGACTTGTGCGTGGTAATGCTGAGTGCATCGTTTGTGATTTTTGCTTAAGAGTTTTTGTATAATAGTAGTGGTTGCAAATGGTATTATTCAAGGTTAATTAAAGGTCGCAGCCAAGCATCGTGGTGGGCCTCTATACTTTAATAAATAAACTGAATAGAATCATGTATACTCCTCTTTTATTTTAACTCTCCGCGAACCAACTCTTCCCTTTACGTAAGGAAGCACGGTTGGTTGACATGACAACTGTTACTCCGGTTGACCAACTAATTCTTGCATATATTTCTGTACATATATTTTAATTTAGTGACTATTTTTAAGTACGAGTATAAAATGCATTCAAGTAGAAAATTCTCTGGAAAATTGTCTGATAATTCTTAATAATTCGAGGGCAAACGTTGACTGGAAATAATAATGATACAATAGTTCTAAACCACTCCAAAGCAGAGAAAAGCCGAATAAACCGCACCATAAATGTTTCGGGCTCTTTAGAGGTAGAAAAAAAGGAGCAATTTAAACTAAACAAGAGAAAAAATTAACAACAAAAGCCAAATTGGAGGTTGTGAACTAAAATCAAAATATCGTAGAATTTGAAGACTTAGTCCTCCAAAGTAACGTTTCGGAAAAGATATGACATTGATTCCTTGTTATGGATTCTGCGGATGGCCTCTGCAATGAGGATGGAAATGTCGATAGTTTTAATCTTGTGGCATTGTAGTTTCTGAACCTCATGCGGAATCGTATTTGTTACGACCACCTGTAATAAAGTAAGATAAGAAAATGTTATTTACTATATCAAATTTCGTATTTACCTCGTCGATTGCTGATTCTTCGATTAATCTTGGAGCATCAGAACTTAGTAGACCATGGGTCGCCAAAACATAGATCTTGCAAGCACCACATTCTTTTAAAACTTCTGCAGCAGCCACAAATGCTTGGACGTCATCAATCAAGTCATCCTAAGAAAATTCAATTTGGGTTTTTTTTTTTTTTAAGAATGGACAATGATTTTTCAACTTTCTATTAACATATATCTAAAGAAAATACGTTTTCGTATTGGAAATTATGCTGTGCTTCAGAGGGCCCATTGTGGCCGACACAGCTGACAGAAATGTTGTCCTTTTTATGGGTGGTCAATGATTTTTAAACTTTTTATTACAATCAATGTAAAGGAAATGCCACTGGCTTGTAGTGGGCTCGAGAGGTTCAATTGTGATCGGCACATCCGACAGTAGTGTCAAGAGCGCCAGAAAGAGTGAGGTGTAGGAGGTCATAAAAAGTGAATGAAATCTAATTGCTTCAAAGTAAATAAACGTTAATAAAGCAATTGATAAATTGAAGGATAGACCTTCTTCGATTTCAAGTGTGAGTTTCTATAACTAATGATTATAATGTTATATAGGGTGGGCCATACATTTTTGCAAATGGCAACACTTGATTTCTTGAAAACCGTTAGAGGGAGGACGCGCGAGTGGCGGGGCGTAATAAACGTATAAACAACAACAAGGTAATAAACAAATGTTTTCATTTTTGATCCTATTCCCCATAATTATAAGATTAGGTCTTATATATAATATTTAATTGCAAACGGCTTTTTTTTTAAGTAACGCGCGCACAAAAGGGGATTTTGAAGTACCCTTAAATGTCAGAGCACAGTGCGAGCGGATGAAGAGGAAAGGGATATGGAAAGGAGGTGTCGATATATATTGGTCTTGAATCACCACGACGAGGAAACACATGATCAGGTAGAGCCTTCCACATTCGTGTGGTTCGGCTAAAGAATGCCTCTCTATGTTTGTTTATGCGCCCGAAGATCACTCTTAACGTGTACTGATGCGTATTCACAGATTGACGGTTATCGCGGATAAATGGGTAAAATCTGAGGGGGTGGAACACATTCAGCAAGTTCAGTTGAGCTTGGTGATACCTATAGAAAAGATATAGGCATGATACGTTGCGGCTATGTTCTAATGACGGAATTAAACGACTCGCAGAGTCCCCAAAAGATTTCACTGCTCGTTCTTCCATACTGTCGAGCACGTGTAGTCCAGTTTTAGATGCCCCTGTCCAAATATGGGAGTTGAACTAAATTTTGGGACGAATATACGCCTTGTAAATAGTGTCTAGGTTGGTTGGAGTGAAGGATCTTTTGCATCTCTTAAGGAACCCGATACTTTTCCCAGCTTTAAATATGTGGTCATTTCAATTAAGAGTCGAATTAATTCGAGTGCCGAGGATTGATAGTTCCTTGGCTTCGTCGATGCAAGTGCCATTCATCGACAGTATATTTACTTTGGGGTTCGCCTTCGACGACAAGAGGCAGCACTGAGTTTTTAAGGCATTGAATTCAACTCGGTTAGATAATCTCCATTGATATATATTGTTGAGGTCGAAATTCAATGTATCAAGCATAAACTGCTGCTTGGTAATGATGTTCGAAGAGTTTGGTCGGGAGTGTTCGTATGAACACGAGGAACTCAACGTGCTATCATCAGCAAACGAGTGAATTGAGTTGTGGGTAATTGACAAGAGAACATTTATAAGGACCAGGAAGAGAGTGGGCGAGAGTACCGAACCCCGGGAACTCTTGCATTATTTTGTCGCGAGACAGATTTGACAGCACCAAGAACCACTTAAATTGAATGGACAGAAAGATAGTCTTGTGACTTTCTAACAGATACACACACAATACACAAGCAAATAATCAAGAACACCGAACGAAAATCGAATAAGAAAATGCATCAGAGCCGTATACCTTAGCGATAACATAACAATTCCACATCAGTTGAGTGTACTTGAGTTTAGACATCGAATTCGTACACGCGGCTGTGGTCTGATGTGTTGAGCATTGGTTACATTTTTAGTGATTCTAATCGTCATAGCGTCAGTTCGAATCACACGTTCTTCACTATCGTCGCAAGCGATATAGTCTCTTATCCATTGGATCAGGGAATTGTTCACTCCATAGAAATGGCTTTTGAAATATCCAATGCTTGCTTTCACCGAGGTAGTGGGTGGAATGGCTCCACTTTTCGGTAAAGTACGCCAAAATCTCCTATGGACCCGTTGCTACGGAAGCCATTGATGAGGTCATTTGATTCCAGATATTTCAAAAGTAGACGGTTCATCGGTGATTCCATCACCTTCGAGAGAACAGAAGTTAGTTCTATGGGTCGGTAAGAAGAGGGGGACGATTTATCACCCTTTTTGGGAATTGGCTGAATGTGCGCTGACTTCCGTGTATTAGGGAAATGGCCAGTAGAATAAGACAAATGGAAAAGTTTTCGCAGTGGTTTAGTGAGTGAAGAGGAGTATCTCTTCAAAAGGATTGGGGGAATGCCACCCGGACCAGCGGATTTGTGTGCGTTTAGCTCTTTGAGTGCGCAGGCAACAGTGCGCGCTCGGAACCGAATTTGGCTCATAGTGTGCTGCTTATACTCAAGTTGAGGTGGAATTGATGTGGTATCAGGCAGCGTTGGGTTGGCTGCAAAATGTGTAGCAAGTAGATTCGCCTTCTCTATTGCAGTGGTGACTGGTTTGTCATCGTTTATAAGCGATGGAATGGATGTAGAGACTGAGTGTTGAATATTTTTCATGAATGCCCAGAAGTTTCTAGTACCTGTGGGAGATGCCATCAGGATCAGTGGATTTGTTTGCGTGTAGCACCTTGAGTGCCCGAGCAACAATACGCGTTCGGAAGCGAATCTGGCTCATGATGTGCTGCTTACGCTCCAGTTAAGGCGGAACTGATGTGATATCAGGTAGCGTTGAGTTCGCTGTAAAATGTGCAGCAAGTAGATTTGCCTTCTCCTTTGCACTGATGACTGGTTTGTCATTTTTTTTTTTTTTTTTAGTTTTTAAACCACATTTATTTTCCTAATTCTTTTTACATATTATGTATAATCATCATCACCGTCTGCACTACAACCGGGAACTGGTCTGGGCTTTATTTAGCAAGTTTTGAGACTTGTTAAATTTTCCATGATGATTTGTTTTTTCCGGGCAAGGTCATTAAGTCTTGCACCAGAGTCTCCGCGACGGGGAATCGAACCCCGGTCTCCCGCGTGACAGGCGGGTATACTAACCACTATACTATCGAGGAGCCATATTATGTATAATATTAGGGGTAAATGATAAACCCTCTTTTACAATTACAGTCCTTAAATTAACTTACTGGCTCTATGCGAGCTCTCTAAATTACACAGTATAAATTGATTTTTATATATGCCTTTCGGCGTACATTTTATCTGGTCTGTCATCGACTATAAGCGATGCAATGAACGGAACACCGAGTTCTGAATGTTTTTCACGAATGCCCAGAAGTTTCTATTACCTGTGGGAGAGTATATTATTTTTTGTCTCACTGTCTGGTCATGTAAGAACTTTGCGTGTTGAATATGTGCATTGCAGTCATTAGCTCTCTTAAACCTCTTCCGGTTTTCCTCAGTATTGTTTGATTTATACAACCAGAAGCTCAACTCTTTAGCCTTAATGGTTTCTCTGCACCCGGAATCGAACCACATATTTCTCTTGGGTTTGATACTCTTTACTCTGTGTGGAATAAAGGTTCACATGCCAAGTACAATCCTATCTGTCAATGTGTCCGCTATAAGGTCAACATCGTTATTGAGTAAGAATAACGACCAATTTATCCTCCCGAAAAACGGTGTGTCTTTTTCACAATGCCTAAGTCAAACCAGCGACTCTTAGTTTCACATTCAAAATTTTCGATAGACAAATGAACGCTGGTAATCAGTCAACCAAAATACTTATGTCCCCCAATTTAAAACATGAGATATCAAATTCTAGTGTGCATAGTTCTTTTTCCTGTCTTTTCCCCATCCTTCCGCCATTAAGGGAAGGTTCTCATCAGCACCGACCAGAAAATCGATTTTTTTTTTGTCATTTTTTTGTGGTAAATTATATGTAGAATATATTCCCAAAACCGTTTGTTTGAATATAATTTTCTTTTTTTAAATTATGGAACAAAAACGAGACCCACCCTTTTAGAAATCATGTTTCTCAAACTGTTGGCCAAGATTTCTCAAAAACTACTTGACGAATCGCCTTTTTATATTTTTTTTTATTTTAAAGCAGATTTGAGTCCTTGGAGCCCCCACTTCAATCAAGATGATATATGCATAACTTTTTTTTCAGTATTTTAAAGAGAGGTGAAAAACCGGATTTAAAAATTCAAATGGCCGCCATTTTATTAAATTTCAACTTTCATGGATGTCTCATGGCCACACTCATATATGAATTTTTTTTTAATGCAATTTCTTCGATTATTGATTTTGATAATTTTTGCAGGTGCTAGAGTGGCCAACAGTAAGGTACTTTTCTTTGAGACGGTCATATTACAAGGCGCGTCTACAATTATTGTCACTACCATATATGTTTTAATAAAAACAAAACTTTTTTTTTTGTACTTAGACCATATTAAACACGTGACAAAAAGTTTGAGTGATTTATTTATTTCCTTCTATGAGAAAAAAATTCGGGACAATGACCTTTTTGAGGCTCTCCAAAGGCTCCCCCCTTAGCGTGCTTTCATATTTAGGGTAACAACAAAGTTTTAATTATAAGACATTATAAACATCTATCCTACACAAGCTGATGAATCTGAACGTTGGCCCCGATCATGTCACATTGATCGAGTGAAGACATATAAAACATTCTCCAATTCTTAGACAGCTTCAGTGAACTCTGATATAGGACGCACTGGTCCACTTATTGTTCAACCTAATGTTGGATAAATTGGGTGTGATAAGGAGAGGTGTAATCTGTATAAATTCACCCAAATACTGGATATTTAAGACGCTCCACCATTTTCTGTGCATTTTTTGGAAGTGGCAGCTGACCCGAATGAAGTGTACTGGGAGACGAAGAAGAACAACGAGCAACGGAGTCAACCTAAACAAGGGAGGGAGGGTAATGAGGACTGCCCATACCGTATAGTAAAGGAGAATACCTATAGAGACAACAATCCCTATATAGAGACAATATGGTGTACTAAGTATGCCGATCGACCTTCGAATGCCCCAAGTTGGATGAACTCGGTGTTGATGGTGGATTTACCAAAAAAAGTTGTAAAAAGAAATCCATTACTTTGTACTACCAATATATCCTACCGGCTGGGCCAAATAAATGTAACACTAATGGATATATTGACATTAACATTTATTATTTGATAATAAAATATTATTGTTTATTTTGGCACCGGCAGTATCCTACCGGTTGCGCCAATGTAATATAGAGTTATTTATTTGGCACCGTTTGTTTGTATGCCGGCTGCGCCAATAATAGGTTATGCTCGGGGAATAGTCCTCCGAGAATACGAGTTATTATATTTACCTGTTCACTTCTCACAGTTGACCGGTTTTCCTCACAATTGGGGGTTTTTTATGCAACGGATGGCTGGTTCTCTTAGGTTTAAAAGGCTATTTGATTTATTGAACCTTTATTTACTATGTAATTGGGGTGGCTGGTGTTCTTCGGATTAAAAGGCTGTTGACTTCTCACAGTTGACCGTTCCTCCTCACACTTGTGGGGTTTTTATCCAACGGATGGCTGATTTGTTAGGGTTAAAAGGCTATTTGATTTATTGAACCTTTATTTACTATATAATCGGGGATGACCACCCCGGAGCACACTGCGGTTAATTCTGTTCACACTCTTCTAATCTAATCAAAGCAAAGGTCCCACTGTTCCATTGCAAGGCTGCAAACCTTTGCTTGATCGATTAGCTCTCATTTAGTCCGTTTGCAACCACTCTTTATATACCCAAATTATGGGCGTAGAAGTGCAAACGATGCGTTTACCTCAGCCTGGACCTGGATCCAGAATGTATGATCCATATTGAGTCTAATTGCCTGGTACGAGTCATTCGTATTTCTCAATTACCATTACCGCTTAATTTCTCCACTTAAGGTGCAGCGGCGTTGGCTTAAGCAATTACTTAATTGATTGCTGTATTTACCGAACCAATTAAAGTAAAATGGCTCACGTTCAAATCGTATCGTTCGATCGATTTGCGCTTTGTTGCTGTGTCCGTCCTTCCGCAGATCTCAGCATTTTGATCGACGCTCAGTTAAGTCGTCTCTAATTGTCTTTAAAAGGTGCCGACCGTGTCATATGACTTGTGACACTTGTTCTCGGGCATGAAGCCAAAAATGCATTCGATATATGAAACCGTGTGAATAGGTCCGAGGACAGCTGCTTGCTTGGTTTTTGAATATGAAGCAAAATGCATTTAGCGTGTGGCCTTGGCAAGTGGGCATGCGTCATGTGTTATCGTATGTCAATTGTTATGGTTTGATTGCATCGTGTGCAATATGAATATGAATTGACGATACACGATAAGCGTGTAGCTTGGGAAGCGCGTATGCGTCATAGGTAGTATTTGAATGAATATTGCAACGTATGCATATAAACATTAATTGCTTGTGGGAAGAGGCGTCAATTACTTAACTGCATCAATTGTTTGGGAATTGCTTCGTGTGCAATGTAGGCTTTAATTGTGAGCTAAGGATGATTACTAATTGAGGGGGGTTGTGTAGCGAGATGTAACAACTTTTTCAATAGATGTAATCTGTATCTCGCGTACTATAAGTGCGATTAGGTTTCTTTAGAGGGCGTTAGAAAGATTAGATTTCGTACTACAAAAGCTTTTCAGACAGTTTTGTGATTGCTTTACTCAGTTTTGTTTATGTGCGTCAAATATGAACACCAGCAAAGAGATAAACGCCATATTTTAAAGTTTTTCTTCGATAAAAACGAAATCGTAAGCCAGGCAGCTGAAAATGTGAATTGTGTTTGTGATTCTGATACTGTAACAGCCAATCGTCAATTCCATTCCGGTAATTTTGATGTCAAAGATGCAGTACGCTCTGGAAGGCCAATTGTTGAAAATGTCGATAAAATCATGGAAATCGTCGAGTCTGACCGTCATGTAAACAGTGTTTCGATTGTCCAGGAGTTAAACATTGCACAAAAAATCAGTTGAAATCACTTGAATAACGCTGGATACAAAATCAAGCCCAATGTATAGGTGTCACACGAGTTAACCCAAAACAAACTCATGGATCGAATTTCCATCTGCGAATCGCAACCAAAATGGGAAACTTACGACAGCGTAAAGCGAAAACGATCGTGGCCGAATCGCTGTGAGGAAGGTTTTGATGTGTGTTTGTGGGATTGCCAGGGAATCATTTACTATAATCTGCTCCCCCATGGTCAAACTCTTAATTCGGCCAACAATTGGAATGTCAGAAGGAAGCAATCATCCAGAAGTGGACAACTTTGGTCAATAGGAGAGGAATTGTGTTCGATCAAAATAACCCCGGGTCACATACATCAGTAGTGAGTCGTCAGAAGCTCCGTAGATTGGCTGGGAGGTTCTTGTGCATCAACCTTATAGTTCGGGACTGGCACCAAGCGATTACCACCTGTTCCTGTCTAAGGCGAATGATTTTGCTGGTGAAAAATTCGCAGGGAAAATCGGCTGATCCAGTTTTTTCCCAATAGGGGCGAGGGTTTCTATGAGTGACGTGTAATGAAATTACCTTCGAAATGATGTAATACAGTTGGTCTCGCTCCCAGGTAGCGTGTCTCGTTGTCCTGAAAAGGATGAGGGATCTCTATAGACCGCCCCTGAGGGGACCCGTTGCGGTCGCCGCCGTGCTTCCTCAAACCTGAGGGAAGAGTAACGACTGATCGTCGATGAGTACCAGCCTACGCTGGGGTTGCTCGACACAGGGATCTGCAAAGGGATAGTTTGTGGATGGACCACAGCTCAACTTACCAGTCTAAAAATAAAGCACGATTCTTAGAGTTTTTTTTTCCTTTATTTTTTTTCTGCTGATCTCCTGGGGTACTTCCTTCAGGGACAATGAACGATAATCTACTGCGGTCCGGAGATTGCGATGCATCTTCCTTTTAAATGGAAACAGATCGAGATTTGTATCTTGAAACGAACGTTTCAGATGGAAAATCTCGATGTCGGTACATTGGGTGTGGTGTTCAATGTTTGTGTAAGGATAAGAATTCAGTTTTATGAATTCTCATGAAACTATGGTGCTTATGAGGATATGCATTGGAATTTGGGTTTTGTTTGTTTATGGCAAATTGAACATCTGGTTCCATTTGCCATGGGGTTGATTTATTGAGTTCTAAAGGGATTTTACCAGATTGGGATAATGTATTTCTGGATTTTGAATTTAGATTATGCCGTGGGGCAAAAGCAAAGAGATAAACGAATATTTGATTCGTTTATTGCGAATTTTTGGATTTAGTCTAATGTTTTATGTTAATCTAGGTTAAGGTGTAGGATTATGGGGTTTGGATGTATGTGTGGGGGGGAAAAGGTGGTAGGGCTTTTCAGAGCACGCCAATGACAACAAGTTATAAAAAAGTTATATTTGTCCTATATCGAGCCATTCTAACTATTCTAAATAAAGTCTTCAATTCCATGCAATAATAATGGATTTCTTTTTACTGAAACTAAAATTATAATAGTTTCAGTAAAAAATATACGATTTTCAGAAAAGTCCAGGGCCACAACGACCATCTGCATCCAACCCCAGAACAATACTATTACGTAAAGGGCAAGTTGAAAATCATATATATGTACTTTTCCAAACACTCTGTGAATGATTTCAAAACGCCCCCCAAAATGGATATTTTGTTCAAGAGCAATTGTCTCCGGCTTTGATTTTCGTTACTTCAATTCTTTATCTAATAATGTATTTAAAATATTATTTAAACACAATATTCGGTTCAGATTTTTTGAATAACAAAACTCGAATGGCATAGAAAAACCCTTAGTGAATTGACTGTGTGTTCCTAAGTAATTCAATCTAAATGCCTACCAATATGTTAACTTACCACCATAATAGCAATTTGTCCATTAACATCTCCGACGACGGTTAGCGGTGGCTTCTCCTTTGGTGTTTGCATCGGAACTCCCACTGAAACACTGATTGTTCTGGTTCGACTGCTGCCACTCCATATATTCAAGATGACAAGCACATAAGGTAAACGAGATTAGAATAAATTAGCATCTGTTCAAATATCTTACTGATAAGTTTATGTTGATCTTCAAATGCATACAAACCTAGGAATCGGTGGAAAACACATTTCAATGGAATTCCCTATCGTTGTGCAATATGTACTGTGTAACAGAAAATATATTTTCGGTTTTTGGTTTTCGTTGGCTATTAATTCAATTTCAGTAATCGCATAATAATCAAGATATTGAGACTTTACAATTAAAGCGAGTCGCAAGGAGATTGAAAATGGTAGTATGTAAAAGACATATCGATGATTCTGACACATATCTAGCATGGCCCGGGATACTATTTGTGTTTATGAGTATCTAAACGAGAAAATCCCTGACAGGCACTTCCACAATTTCGCATATGTATATCAATCGAATATGATAGTGGACTGGAAGGTTATAACTAAGGAATAAAGGGCAGACTATGTCGAGAACTAAAAGTGACAAAATGGAAAGTAATAGCAAAATAAAATGATACATAACACAAATAGTTGAGTGGCAAGTCAGTTACTTTATTCAGTGACTATGGTATATCAGACTTCCAACTTGGCTTCAGGAGAGCGCACACCACAATTGTACTCGATATTTCAAAACTATGTTAACTTTTAATAAAAAAACCCACCATCACCATGTAGGTGGATATTTTGTGTTTTGAGCATTCGTGTGGTGAAGGTTCGGTTGACAAACATTTTAACACTGGATTCAGAAGAACGCTTTGTAGTATTGTGGCGAACGTACTAATTCCCCACAGGAAGAGTCCAGACCAACTTGAGGTAACGCACTTACCTGGACAACATCACGTCCACAGACGCGGTCCCAAGCCCAGCGGGGGCCGCCAGTAACCCAACGTTGAGTCGACACCAGAAGGCAAGGAACTTAACGTCCCCAAAGCCTCTAATACCGAGCTAAACGCTCCATACCTAAAACCTACGACCTGAAACAAGGAGAAACATCCATGCATCCTTCGACGTGTGCAATCGCAAGCTAAGTGAATGCCAGCACCACAAGTCGGCAACCCTGAACATCTGCACGAGATGCAGGGAATTACAATTAAAACAATTAACCGACCAACGGACGTGGTGCGGTTGATCTAAACATTAGATCACCCAAATATTCACCGCAAACAAAGGAGCGCATTCCTTAGCCTCGTAAACACCCAGATGGCGAAAAACCAAGCACCACGTAACTCCAAACAATACTTTGTTTGGAGTTTTACGAAGGCCAGCTGCAATAAATAAATACGACACAGCACTGTCCGCCAAGCAGAAATGCATCAGCGGAATGTTTGTTTTTCACACCATGTGAAAAACTCTCTTGGATTTCAAATCCAATAGATACCAGCGGACTAGACGTCCAGGCGATCGTCAACACCAGATGGTCGACCTAACCAAGCAGCGTGGGAATAGAATCCACCGTCAACCACGACGGTGAAGCTTCCACATGTATGCGTGAGAATTTTCTCCTTACAGGAAATTGTGTCTGCACAACTGCAGATACAAAACACACAGATGCTGGAAAAAGAGTATCCGATAGGTTGCAAGAGAGATTTGAATCGTCAAGGAGGGGACAGAGATTTTGATCGTCGAACCGCGAGGATCTCTAACGAAGAGATAACCGAATGAAGTAGGGAATCGAATTGTTCGAGAACGTCGAGTCGTACGTGTGCTTAATTGCAAAATAATTAACTTGTGTATTCACCACGATCAGTGCAAAAATAAGTTTTTTGAATTAATAAAAAGTCACCGTATAAATAAAAAAAACAGTTTTTCGTGTTTTATTTGTGCCGTTTCCGCTCGGTGTGTTCTTCCTGGTGTGCGTACAGTGTTCGGCGGAACACTTACGACCGAATTTGACATAAACCGCCAAAGTGGTGACCGCGACGCGAGAAAAAGAACACGTGAAAAACGAAATCAAAGTGAACTCACGAGACTTAGACGCGAAAGGCAAAAATTAAAAAGTGAACACGCGCGAAAAATTCCACAAAATAGATACGAACAGTGTCAAAAAGCTAGTGCGACACAAACCGGCAAAGACAGTTCCAGTGACAGTGAAGTGCCCACCACAGCAATTTTGCAACAAGGACGAGGACTCATCACGACGCCACGGACGCAGAACAACGCGGGACATTATCCAGGAAAATCGCAAGTTATTGTATTTCTGTTTTTATTGTGTTATAAAAAGAAAAGAATACATGTTTTTGTTGTTACTAATTCCCTTTCTTGTACAAGCTCCTTCTGAGCCCAAAGTGAAATTTATAAAGCTCCTTCCGAGCAGAATTTAAAACGGAAACACAAATAAAAAAATTAGATAGGTAGTAATTTCAAAGAGAAATAGCAGATATAAACGATAAACATCAATATAATAATTTACATTTTTCATCTCATTTGTATTGTGTTTCGAATTGTGTTGATATTGCAAAGTCAGGTACATATACATAACAGTTTCTAATCATTAATTTAACATTTTATACTAAAATTTGAACTACTCCTCGTTATAAGGAAACAATTACGCTGTTACATTTGTATTTTTCTAGAGCTGTAACATTTTTGGTGAATATATTTTTTATATATTATTCTTTTTTATTGTTTGAAGATTGGTGTCATTTCCTGTGTATACTTTGAAAATAGATATATTCACACTTAATTCTGGTTAAAGCAACTTGCACAAACATTCGTTTTGGTTTTATCGGTTGTATGTCGATTTCAATTATGCAAAAATTAAATTATTTGACATTCTTTTAGTAGCTTAACGTGTAGTATTTATTACACGAAACATTTTAATAAAATATTCGAAAGTAAATAAAGCTGAATCGTAAGGAAGGACATAATATATAAATAATTTCGTGGCTAGAGAAGAAAACTCGTAAAGAATAGCGATTGAAGTTTGAACACCAAACAATCTTAAATAAAGCTGGGAAATAATACAGCTAGATGTAAATAAGGAAGCGTTCTAAATAAAATTATAAGGTAGTACCATAACGAAAGTCCCATGACATCTTTAATAAAATATTTCTACGTAAAACAATTGATACTCAAAGCACCAAATTATCATTATTATTAAATTGCAAGTACTACAATTAAAGAACGGCAGAACCACAAAAAAAAAAAAAAATTTTTTTATAGCAAACAAAATATATCTTCGCCGAGAACAGAGAAGAAGTCTTAATATATAAAAATTTTTGTAAGCTCCTTCAGAGCCACGAGGCACACGCGCGAACCGACGACACACTTGACATTACTTTCTTGTAACAACCGCGAAATAAAGAGAAATTGCTCGCCTCAATAAAGGCAACGAAGAAACAGTTGCGAATCCGCGAAAAAACTTCGACAGTCCTCACCTTCTCGTTCTTCTCGTCCTCCTCCGAACGAAAAAGTTTCTCTCCGTCCGCTCCTAGCACCGTCGAAGTAACCTAAGAATCCTCTGGTGTAGGCCCATCCCTGGTTCGCCTTTGGAATTTAGATATTTTTCTCTTGTGCTAGGCCCTTTCCCTGACTCCATCTTTGGACCCAGCAGGTTGTTCGCCGCGTCCACTAATTTAAAGAAAAACTCGCGCATCGAGCGACCGAGTTACAGCGCGAAACCCCCAGGAAATTAATGACAACCACGAGGTTGCAGGCGGCGACCCAGAAAGTAAAAACGTTGAGGGGAAACGTAATCGCTCCCTCACAGAGAAAATCGACGCGAAATCTCCCGAAGTCAACGATAACGACCAGGTCAAAATCCACAATTTCTAAAGCTACAATGGCTAACAACGCCGAAGCTTCCCCAACGACGTCGCAGGCCGCAGCCCTCCGTCAAGAAGTTAATATTGCAACACAAGCGGACCGTCGTTCGAATCGATACATTAAATTACCGGACTTCACGTCCGATGACCCAGACTTTTGGTTCGGTTACGCCGAACAAACGTTTGCCTGCGAAGGCATCACCGGCGAACAGGAGAAATTTCTCCTAGCAACCCGCGATTTAGATCCTGTCTTGCTCCCTTATGCGAAGCATCTAATTAAAACGCCATCTCCACAACCATATACAGCATTCAAGGAGATGGTGATTAATGCCTATAGGGAATCGCCACAAAATCGCTTGCGACGTTTATTACGATCGACCGACACCTCTGGGATGCGACCATCCCAGCGCGCCGCTTATTTCCGTGCACTGGCCGGCACGGACATGTCCGAAACAGCCTTAACGGCTATATTTAGAGAGTCTTTGCCAGAATACGTTCAGGCAATCGTCGCGCCTTTAGCCGAATCTGGCCTCGACGAATTAGCGCGACACGCCGAGGCAGTCATGGCCACAGATAGATCCCGAACGGATCTCCAGCTTCCACTGGCGGCGACGCACGTCCAAATTCCACCCCAGCCCCAGCCACGAACCCCCACGGTTACATATACCCATGCGACGCAGCCAAGCGAACTCGAAGACTTGAGAGTGCAAATTAGGCAAATGCAAACGCAGCTAAATAATCTCAGCATGGGGAACAATTTTCGGGCTGGCCGTGACAGATCGCGACGCCGAGACAGGTCGCGAGACAATTCAAGGCGTCAGCATAGCAGACCACGCACGCCAAACAATGAGAACACCTTCGGCAGGTGTTATTATCATCATCGATTTGGAGCGCAGGCCAGGAATTGCAGGCAGCCCTGCAACTGGACGCAAAACCCAGCATTACCGGCTAGTTCTTTAAACTAGAACTGCCGACCGACGAAAAAGCGCAAACGGCCGGCAATCCCCAAATAAGTCGCTTGTCAATTTATGACTCAAAATTAAACATGGACTTCATAATTGACACAGGTGCGGATATTTCCGTTCTTCCTCGCTCGTACGCACCTGCCACTCGGTTGCCGGATGAATTGAAATTGTTCGCCGCGAACAATACCCCTATCAAGACATACGGTAGGAAGTTAATGACACTAAAAATAGGACTACGTCGACCAATTCGATGGTACTTCGTAGTAGCCGATGTCACCGATCCTCTAATAGGGTCGGACTTGCTGCGACACTATAAACTAGTAGTGGACGTAGCACGTAATAGACTGATGGACCCGTTAACGTCTCTTTCTCAGCCAGTAAACGCAAAGGCGGGAAGGGCATTGACGTTAACGTGCACAACCGCAAACGGTCCATTCAGCGATCTGTTGCGCGAATTTGCGGACATTACAGTTCCGCTTAGTAATCCCCGACGCGCAAAAGCCGGCGTTTTTCATCACATTGAAACGCGCGGCCCCCCAGTGAGCCAGCGCCCGCGCAGATTGGCTCCCGAAAAATTGCGCGAGGCTCGTGCAGAATTCGAGTATATGCTCGACTTAGGAATCTGCCAGCCATCCGATAGCCCTTGGGCGAGCCCACTCCATCTCGTCAAAAAGAGCAACGGCGAGTGGCGTCCATGCGGTGATTACCGAATGCTGAACGCGGTGACGACACCCGATCGGTATCCGATAGCAAACCTGCACGATTTCTCCTATAAGCTGCAGGGTTGCGAAATCTTTTCGACCCTCGATCTCACGAGGGCATACCACCAAATCCCGGTGGCTCCCGAAGACATCCCCAAAACCGCGGTAACTACACCTTTTGGACTGTTCGAGTTCAAGGTGATGACGTTCGGTCTTCGAAATGCAGCGCAAGCGTTCCAGCGCTACATTGACTCAGCTCTCCGCGGACTTGACTTCTGCTATGCGTATATCGACGATATACTCATAGCATCGAAAACTATGACAGAACATCGCGCCCACTTGAAGCAGGTGTTCGAACGCCTCCGAGATTTCGGCCTGGTAATTAATCCAGACAAGTGCCACCTCGGAGAAGCGGAAGTCAAGTACCTTGGCTACTGCATTAACGGCCAAGGAGTCCGCCCATTACAAGACAGGGTGGATGCATTAATGCAATTTCCTCGCCCCACGAACGTGCGAGAATTAAGGCGTTATTTGGGCATGCTGAACTTCTATCGCCCAACACTCCGAAACGCCGCACAGGTCCAGGCTCCTCTCAACGAATATCTAGTAGGAGCCAAACGCAACGATAAGCGACCAATTAAGTGGACCGAGTCAGCTGATCAAGCATCTCGCTCATCAAAAGAACAGCTGGCGAATGCAACGTTACTTCGACATCCCGTCGAAGGAGCCCCATTGGCCTTACAGTGCGACGCTTCCGACACTGCAATTGGGGCCGTACTCGAACAAGAGTGCGACGGCAAATGGGAACCGCTAGGTTTCTTCTCGAAAAAGTTGAACCCAACCCAGCGACGATACAGTGCTTATGACAGGGAGTTACTAGCGATTTACAGCGCAATAAAGTACTTTCGGCACATGATTGAGGGACGTCAGTTGACGGTAAAAACCGACCACAAACCACTGATGTATGCCTTCCAAAAGAAAGCGGGAAGTTCAACCCCGCGACAAGAACGGCACCTGGATTTCATCGGGCAATTCACCACCCGAATCGAATATGTCCCAGGTGCAGACAATGTAATTGCAGACGCCTTTTCGCGTATCGATGCAATTAAACTCCGTGCGCAAATCGATGGTGCCGACTTGGCACAAGCACAAGAAGATGACCATCAACTCGAGTCACTACTGAAAGCGGAGACAGCACTAGTTTTGCGTAAACTCCCTTTCAACGACTCAAACGATGAAGTCTGGTGCGATGTTTCGACAGGGACAGCTCGACCCTACATCCCAGAAAATCTGCGAAGGAATGTGTATGAAACATTCCACAACCCAGCCCACCCAAGCGGACGCGCAACCATTGCCGCAGTCCGACGCAAATTTGTCTGGCCACATATGGCCAAAGACATAACAAAATGGGCACGAACTTGTTTGCAATGTCAGCGTTGCAAAGTCGATCGACACAATGTGCTCCACCCAGGACAGTTTAAGCTCCTCGAGGCACGATTTGCCCATGTTCACATCGACATTGTGGGACCGCTTACGCCGTCGAGAGGTTACCTGTACCTCCTGACGATGATCGATCGTTTCACTCGGTGGCCAGAAGCAGTGCCACTACGAACAGTGACCGCAGAGAATGTAGCCAAAGCATTCTATTCGACTTGGGTCACACGTTTCGGCGTCCCAGCTACCCTCACAGCCGATCGAGGACCACAGTTCGAGGCGGCGATTTTCAAGCAGCTGACCGATCTACTCGGCTGCCAGCAAAGCCACACAACAGCCTATCACCCACAGTCCAATGGGATGATCGAACGTTGGCATCGCTCTCTTAAAGCCTCACTGATGTGTCATGACGACAATCAATGGCTGGACGCACTACCAACAGTTCTTTTAGGCTTGCGCACAAGCATAAAAGAAGACCTGGGAGCCTCAGCAGCAGATCTGACGTACGGAACCAATCTGCGCCTCCCAGGAGAGTTCTTCGCCGATGGAGAACCACCGCTCGAACAGTTGCCAAATTTGGAGAACCTACGCAAACTCATGCGTAAGGTCAGGGCAACGCCGGTCGCCAGACACGGTTCCAAGAGGTTATTTGTTCACCCAGATATGGACAGCTGCACGCACGTCTTCATCAGGGTGGACAAAGTTAGGAAACCTCTAGAACCGCCCTACGAAGGGCCATACAAGGTGCTGGAGCGAATAAACGACCGAGTTTTCTCCGTAGACATCGACGGAAAGCCGTACACCGTCAGTGTCGAGAGATTGAAGCCGTGCCACCTGGAACTACCGCCAGATACCGTGCCAGGAGAGGTACACCATCAACCGTTGGCGGCAGCCGAAACCCGCCCTGTGTACCATCCACCACACTCCCAGGAAACACCAGGCACGGTAAGAGTTGAGAATCAACCTAACCCTCGCGAAATGGTTGCTCGTGGGGGATCGGATATCCTGCACGGACCGATAACGCGGCAACGCGCTCGAGATCTGCGCGCCCAAGAAGACGCCGCAAGGATTCTCAACTTACGGCAACCACTAACCGAAACCACCAACAACGAAAGCGCGACTAACACCCACAAGGAAACAACAAACGCGATTGCCTTCGCTCCTTTACCGCCTAAACACCGACCACGATGGAAAGGAGCACTCTCCGACCTTTAACAGCACCCTCCATACTCCTACCTTTTCCTTATCGTGACTACGTCACGGGGGGGGGGAGTCCTGTGGCGAACGTACTAATTCCCCACAGGAAAAGTCCAGACCAACTTGAGGTAACGCACTTACCTGGACAACATCACGTCCACAGACGCGGTCCCAAGCCCAGCGGGGGCCGCCAGTAACCCAACGTTGAGTCGACACCAGAAGGCAAGGAACTTAACGTCCCCAAAGCCTCTAATACCGAGCTAAACGCTCCATACCTAAAACCTACGACCTGAAACAAGGAGAAACATCCATGCATCCTTCGACGTGTGCAATCGCAAGCTAAGTGAATGCCAGCACCACAAGTCGGCAACCCTGAACATCTGCACGAGATGCAGGGAATTACAATTAAAACAATTAACCGACCAACGGACGTGGTGCGGTTGATCTAAACATTAGATCACCCAAATATTCACCGCAAACAAAGGAGCGCATTCCTTAGCCTCGTAAACACCCAGATGGCGCGAAAAACCAAGCACCACGTAACTCCAAACAATACTTTGTTTGGAGTTTTACGAAGGCCAGCTGCAATAAATAAATACGGCACAGCACTGTCCGCCAAGCAGAAATGCATCAGCGGAATGTTTGTTTTTCACACCATGTGAAAAACTCTCTTGGATTTCAAATCCAATAGATACCAGCGGACTAGACGTCCAGGCGATCGTCAACACCAGATGGTCGACCTAACCAAGCAGCGTGGGAATAGAATCCACCGTCAACCACGACGGTGAAGCTTCCACATGTATGCGTGAGAATTTTCTCCTTACAGGAAATTGTGTCTGCACAACTGCAGATACAAAACACACAGATGCTGGAAAAAGAGTATCCGATAGGTTGCAAGAGAGATTTGAATCGTCAAGGAGGGGACAGAGATTTTGATCGTCGAACCGCGAGGATCTCTAACGAAGAGATAACCGAATGAAGTAGGGAATCGAATTGTTCGAGAACGTCGAGTCGTACGTGTGCTTAATTGCAAAATAATTAACTTGTGTATTCACCACGATCAGTGCAAAAATAAGTTTTTTGAATTAATAAAAAGTCACCGTATAAATAAAAAAAACAGTTTTTCGTGTTTTATTTGTGCCGTTTCCGCTCGGTGTGTTCTTCCTGGTGTGCGTACAGTGTTCGGCGGAACACTTACGACCGAATTTGACATAAACCGCCAAAGTATCAAATATCAATCTGTACAAAATATGACTTTAAATTCAAATGAGTGGACGCCAAAGACGTCCGACATCCAATTCGATATCTACAAATAAGTTATTCCCTGCCCCAGAATGTACTATTCGGATAAGTTCTTTTGCTCTGGGTATCAGTAATCCTAAAATGGCAATAAATCGATTCAACCATAATCTCGTGGATCTGTATCAATACTAGAATTGGTGGACAATACGAGTTAGGCCCACAAAAGCTGTCATCACAATTCTGAGTAGTAAACACTTCCAACTCACCTCTGAATATTTACAGAATATTTGAATACAAATGAGAATTACTAGAATTGGTCTACATACCCAAGAACGGCAGGTTTTGTATTATTTTCTTCTCACTATCCTTATCGATACCGCCTCCATGACTGAGCTGGCAAGGAGGTTGTGTCTCACGCTTGATTATGCAAAGCTAGCAAAAAAAAAACTTCCTTTTTAATTAGAATTCTCTTTTGCATATATCCATTAATCAATCAAACATATGGATAAGCAGAAGCCTGAGACAACGATGATGTGAAGAATGCTCCCAGGGCGAGAGAAATCGCGGAAGTCCTGTTCATCACTGAAGAACTCTACGAGACTCCCCACCACGACCTCAAAGAAACTCGTGATCCTTCGTCCAATAACTAATGCGATTCATTGATGGATAACGGGTTTGCGGCATTTCTAGGGTCTTCCACCATTTCACAAGCGAAGGTGCATGGTTCAGTAAAAGGGATCATACACCCTTGTATCCTGCAACCCACATCATCCTAAGGTATGACTACGCCGCAATAAAAATCGACAAGCGCCCTAAGTCTCTTTTCATTATCTGCTTCTATATACCTCCTTCACGACCCATCGTGTCATACGAACTCGCAATAGAAGCGGTAGATAACCTAACCGAGTTAAGCACCTCTCTAGACGATATCGTCGTTCTTGGCGATTTTAACCTCCTCCATCTCCAATGGACATTGGCTGACAGGCCTTCTACGTCTCAAACCCCACTAGTTCCAAGGAAAGTATTTTTATAAACGGTCTTACCGACTCATGCCTCCATCAAATAAGCAATGTCCCAAATCATATGGGGAGACAACTGGATCTCGTGTTCACAACGGACCCACACAAGTCCTTAGTTGCCCCTAGTCCACACGCCCTCTCTACCATTGATAATTACAACCTCCCACTGCTCCTATCCCTATACCTTGATGATGAAATCCAGCCTTCCCTACCTCATGACAGCTTTTTCTACAACTTCCACAAAGCTAACTTCCGCCTTCTAAATGAACATTTGAGCAAACCAGCGTTTCGCTTTGATCATCTGGGAGTAGAAGAAGCTACTGCCACTCTCTATAAGGAGATCTACTATGCCATCGCCCTATATGTCCCCTATTATCGTCACAGGTCATCGGTTTCATCGCCGCCATGGTACAACCGCACACTCCGCACTCTTCGGAACAAGAGAAATAACTTGTGGAACATTTTCCTCAAAACGCGTTCCTTCCAAAACTACTCCAACTATCTCGGTTCCTTTTATAAATTGTCCGAGCTCTACAACTCCCTCACAAAAACACAATCCAATTTGATCAATGGCCCCAAATCTTTTTTCCACTTTATAAATTACAAACGTAAATCCGACGCCTATCCCAACTTCCTTGCTTATGGCGCGACTAATTCAACCGACTCCCCAACTATTGCCAATCTATTCGCTTCCTTTTTCAATAAATCCTTCGAGCCCAATCCGTCTAACTTCAAAGACTTGCTCCTATTCTCCCTCGGCCCCTTCACCCCTCAATTTATTCAGCCTCACGTAGTTGAGGAGAAATTAAACTTACTCAAAGACGAGTTAAGCCCTGGACCTGATGGACGCCCAGCTGTATTTTTAAAGAAATGGCCCTCTTCTCTTTCTCTCCCGATATCAAAGATATTCAATCTATACCTTTCACATGGTATCTTCCCTAGTATTTGGAAATCCTCCTATGTCACTCCCATACATAAAAAGGGACCTAAAAACGATATAAGCAACTACCGTCCCATCAACAAGCTGTTTCAAATCCCTAAACTGTTCGAAGAGATTCTTTACAACGCGTTATCTTTCGTTGTAAATCCATCATCTCACTCAAGCAGCATGGTTTCCTTTCGGGCAGGTCGACCACAACCAATCTGATCGAGTTCTCTTCCCATACTCTCCGTGCCTTAGAGAATGGCAACGAATTCGATGTAATCATCACAGATTTCAGCAAGGCCTTTGACAAAATCTGCCATAATCTCATCCTTTTTAAGCTGTCCTCCCTAGGTTTCGAATCCCCATTGATCAAGTGGTTATCTCCTTATCTGAAAGATCGATCCTACCATGTCAAATTCAGATCCCCCCTTTCCAATCCTTTTCTTCCCACGCCGGGGGTTGCGCAAAGCAATCATCTAGTAGGTCCCCTCCTATTTATCCTTACTATCAATGACGTTGACTCCATTATTAAATACTCATCTATCTCCCTCTATGCGGATGACGCCAAACTCTACAAAACGATTATCTCTCCTCTCGACTCCTCACTTCTCCAAACGGATCTCGACAGCTTCTCAACTTGGTGCCGTAATAACTCAACGTCGTCAAATGTCACTCCATCACTTTCTCCCACAAACGCCCCCCCCCCCCCCCGCACGCTCCTACTTCCTGTTAAACGAACAGATATCACCTGTACCCTCGATACGTGACCTCGGGATCTTATTTGACAGTAAGCTTAGCTTCATCCCGCATATTGATGATATTATTCTTAAGCCCAACTCTGCCCTTGGGTTTGTGAAACGCTGGCCTAAAGAATTCTCTTACCCCTACGTTTCCCGTTCTCTCTACATAGCCTTCGTCCGCCCCCTTCTTGAATACGGCAGTCAGGTCCGCATAATCGAAAGCATGCAGCGTCGTTTTCTGCGTTTCACAAATGACACATTTGCCACCCCCACATACACTCGCTCTTCTCCCCTACCCCGAAGTCCTCTTCTCCTTCCTTGTTTTTTTTTAAATATATGTTTTTTTAAATTATATATATATGAATTTCTTTTTTTTTCCTCTTTTTTAATTACTACTTTAGTTTTAAGTTTGTTTATAAGGTATTATATTTATATTAACTAAGCTTGAATTAAACCGAATAAATGAATTGTATTACGCCAAACATCGCTCCTCGATAGTATACCCGCCTGTCACGCGGGAGACTGGGGTTCGATTCCCAGTCGGGGAGCCTCTGGCGCAAGACTAATGACCTCGCCCGGAAAAAACAAATCATTATGGAAAATATAACAAGCCTCAGGACTTGCTAAATAAGGCCAAGACCGGTCCCCGGTTGTAGTGCCGATGATGATGATGATTACGCCAAACATCACTTCGAGGTGTTTCAATCGATGGTAATGAATGGAAAACAAGGAAAAGCAACACAAAAAAGAAGGAAAAAGAGGGTGTAATCGACCAACAAAGAAAACACTTCCAAATGTCAAACGATGAGGAACGCCTTACACCAAATCATTTCCTCCTGGGACGGTGCCTTGGATCTGACAAATGCAAGGAGTTCGAGGTCTTCCGGCAGGGGTATTGGAGGACACAGGGAGTAACGAATTGCATTTGGATGGATCACGGAAAATCAACGTTCCTATGGAGAATGATACTCAACCAAGATGCTATACGTCTGTATAGCATCTTGTTCAAATCGAAACAATAATGACAACCGAACAAGCAAGCGAACTATAAAGCGTTAAAAGATGAGAGAACATCCATGAGCTGACAAAAGAAAAAGGAACCCTAATACCTCTATTTGTGTTCGGACAAGAATGTTAGTATTGCTGAGTAACTGAAGACTCTAAAGGTCATTTTCAACCGAAAATCAATCCCAAGAAATCTGGGAAAAATTAAAAACAGAAAGGAGAGGAGAATATTGTGACGCATATGACAATCAGTACTGGAATCTTCGAGAAAGTCTGAAACAAAGTTTTATTTATTCAAGATAATTAATCCAGCGGACCCTAAGCTTGCTACAATATGATATATGTGATTGGGAAAAAAAAATGTTGGCCCAGTTGTCGAATCATTTTCTGCTGGTGAATGATGAAACCTGGCCAATTTAACGGGCATGGGGTCATTTGGAAGGGAACTTACAGGACAGCGTAGTGATCAACGGGATATATTCCGAATATGGTTTAGGCAATGTCTGCCATGCCTAACTGCAAGGAAAATTTCAGGATAAGACATTACATATAAACATCTAAACATATGTAGTACTACAGCGTCGGGGAATTGGACCCAAGAACGACGAAGAACGAAGTATGTATCTGTTGGAAACGCCACAGTACCACGAACCTCTACAAAGAGGATTCAGTTGAGTAGCGAGTCAGTTAACATAAACCGACCCATCTTGTATAATTTCCGTTTCGCCTCTTTGTAATGAGAGTCTTCTATTCTAACCCGGTAGTAACTACCGACGTAGATAACGCTACTCACTTTCACTCAACACTAGACCTAACCTACTCCAATATTTCCATGAAACGGCGCAATTTTGATGATTTCAAAAAACTGATGACAAGCATGAGGGTTATCATATGTGCTCTGTTAACACAAAAAAGTAACACACAGGTCAAATTATTATCACATTGTATCTCATAATACGATGTACGAATACCAATGATGTAGAGATCTCCCGCGATTGACGATGACACAGACCGACACCATTTCATGAGTGGCCGAAGCTAAATGATTATATTCGCCGGAGAATCGATCTCCGGAGACAAACAACCATTGTGGGTGCTAATTCCAATTTCAGACATCGCTTCGAAACCTCGTGCGAAATTAGCACTGAGACATCACTTGTTGTAAAACGTTAATTATTAATGTATAAGTAACTATTTATAGTCGGTTCGTAAAGCCAATGACATAATCGCGGAACCTATTACCCATTCGAGTCAATGAACAATTTGATTACATGGGTCGCGCTTCAAGGTATGGTTGTGCATGCACGTGGCACGTGTGGGAAATGTAAGAGATTAGGAGAAACACATTGGATCATTCAAGCTGTTGTTTCGTCGCAACTAGCCTCGCCTGTGTTTGGGTGGTCGATCACCTGGAATCAGTTTATGCTGTGATCAAGAAAAGGGAATTTGCTGCAGTACTTGGCCATTTCTTCTTTCCCATGATCTAGACCTGGTTTCCTTTGCCATGCCTATATCTGATCGGTGTTTTGCGATGGCACGTGGCAGTTACATTGATTTGTGCAAACGGTGGCGTATGCCTTGTCGGCATTTTGGTGTCGATGCGAACAGAATCTCATAGATTTAGGCGAACGTCTTAAACCGATTCCGCGAACTGTATGTTTCATCAGTGATGCGGTGCGTGGATGGTTGACGGTGTCAAGATAAACGTTCTTGTTGTTCTTTGTCCGTCATCTAAATCAGTTGCCCTCGTAGCGCACGTCGTCCAGCAAGTATCGAGAAGGTACTGACGCGACAGAGACTGTGGACCAGTCGCCTCGTTCTTGCGGTTCTAGTGAAGGCTACTCGTTACGAAAAATATTGTGTGGAATGCTCAAAAATACAAAAGAAAGAGAAAAAAGGTTTGCTGGGAATGGAAAGCGGTACAAAAGGTACGCTCTAAATCGTGAAATGCATTTCCTGCATCTCTTAGCACATATCCTGTAACGAATCGACAAAAGTCGAGTGGCAGCGCCCTTGTCCATTGCCTCTGTATTCTGGTAAAGGAGGTACCTCGTTTCTAAAACTGGACATAGCCTGAACCATGCCAGCAGTTCGCATGGTCAAGTAAAGTGTCACCAAAAATCGCACAGTTCGTATACGTAGCCAAACGAAAAGAGCTAGGGATTATAAGAGTTCGTGGGCCTGTGCCTGCCACACTTTCTTGAAATTGTACCATCGGATCAATTGTGCAACCCGTTTTGGATATCTTAAATAAACATAAGATACCCAATTGCACTATCGGTACGCGCGCCGTCTTCTGTGGAATACGAAGTAAGCAAACGGATACCCGCACACGCGTCTGAGTGTAATGCAGAGTTATATGTGAAATTCGTGCCGTAGTGTGAAAATTGTGTGGAAGTGCACAGTGTGGGAAAACCTCATACTATTTCCTTTCCTTGGGTCTGTTTTTTCTCTCTTTCGCTCCGCTGCTGCGTCCCTCAGGCATCGATACTCTCGAATGGTTTATAATCTTTTGGGTGTTTGAGTGGCGTAATATTCGTCATTTCTTTTTATACTAACGCGCGCATAAACGGGGATTTTGGAGTACCCTTAAATGTCAGAGCACAGTGCGAGCGGAAGGAGAGGAAGTGGATAGGCAAAGTGGAAGGGATGTGTCCTGGATTTCGGCTCGGATTTAGTGGGGCACCTACTACAAGGGCATAATACCTGTAGTGGTTGCTTTCGCTCATCATCGCTGGTTCCGACTTGCATCATTATCTGAGGCGGTATTGGTTTTCTGTATTACGCCCTTTCAATGGAACGGGAATTCCACGTCGATCTTTGTAACATTCGCGGCCCAAGATATAATTTCTCCTCTGTGTCTGCCCATGTCTCTAACCAGAAACCAGCAATCCTTGCCCTTAGCGAAACCCAGGTAATAGATAATACAGATATCTCTGACTTCAGTCTACCTGGGTATAACTTAGTGCCTTTGTTCTTTCCACATCATGATCTAGCCACATACATACGAAGTGATATTGCTTATCAGCTTCCGCCATAATATAGGCCCTGCTCCAGTCCAGAATTTAATTTCTCGTAGCTAAAAGTTCACGTTCGTAGGCATATCATACATAACCGCTTTCTTTATAGAAGCCCAAACAAGGATACAAACGCATCGTTTAACGAATTTGATGCTCTATCTGATTCTATCGACAGGATCTTATCCGCACACTGGATAACTCTCAGTGGCTTAGCGACTTGGCACACACATCTGATGGTCAGTATGTCCAGCTCTTTGCTGTTCAAATAGTTTAACGCAACCCATCAACGAGCCAACAAGGGTATCAGATATAGATGGTCATTCCGCCAAAACACTGAACCTGTTTCTCACCTCCCACTCGAACTAATACAATATTGAAGTTTCTTCGCCCCTTCAGCTCACCGTGTCGTGTCACTTAAATTTGCTCTTACTAACAGCAACGCTAAAGAGAAAACTACCAAACGAACAGTATGGGTCTACGAGAAAGCCAACTGGGAAGGTTTACCGAAAAATGGAGTTATTACATCCACTACTTTGGCGAAAGCAAGGTTGTTACATTGGATATTTCAAATGCCTTCGATAGAGCTTGGCGCACTCAAGGAGCTAAACGCAACCAAATACTCTGGTCCGGATGGCATTCCCCCGATTCTCTTGAAGCGATGTTCCTCTTCATTCGCTAAACCACTGCGGAAATTCTTCCATTTGCCTCATTCTACTGGCCGTTTCCCAAATAGATAGAAGTCAGCAAACATTCAGCCAATTCCCAAAAAGGGCGACAAATCATCCCTTTCTTCTTATCGACCCATAGCACTAACTTCTATTCTCTCCAAGGTAATGGAATCACTTACCAACCGACAACTATCGAAATATCTGGAATCAAATCACCCGCTCAATGACCGCCAATATGGCTTTCGTAGCAACAGGTCCACAGGAGATTTGATGACGCACCTTACCGAAAAGTGGAGCCATTCCATCTATAACCTTGGTGAAAGCAAGGTAGTCGCATTGGATATTTCAAAAGCCTTCGACAGAGTTTGGCATCCAGCCCTTTTATAAAAATTGTATTCCTATGAAGAGGATAGTTCCCTCATCCAATGGATAAGAGACTATCTTTCGGGTCATTCAATTCAAGTGGTTCTTGATGGTGTCAAATCTGTCTCCCATCAAATTAATGCAGGTGTTCCCCCAGGGCTCCGTACTCTCACCCACTCTCTTCCTGATCTTTATAAATGATCTTTTGTCAATTACTCACAACCCAATCCACTCGTTTGCTGATGATAGCACGTTGAGATCCTCATATTCATACGAACTCTCCCGTCCAAACACTTCGAACGTCACTACCAACCAGCAACTTATGCTTGATACATTGAAATCAGACCTCAACAAGATATATCAGTGGGGATTATCTAACCGAGTAGAATTCAATGCCTTAAAAACTCAGTGGTGTCAAAGGCGAACCCCAAAGTAAATATACTGTCGATGAACGGCACTTGCATCGACGAAGCCAAGGTACTATGAATCTTCGGCACTCGAATTAATTCGTCTCTTAATTGGAATGACCACATATTTGAAAAGTGCAGCTAAATGTATGGGATTCCTTAAGAGATGCAAAAGATACTTCACTTTCCCTCTCTTCTTATCGACCTACAGCACTAACTTCTATTCTCTCGAATGTAATGGAATCACTGATTAATCGTCAACTTTCGAACTATCTGGAATCGAGGGATCTTCCCAATGACCGCCAATATGGCTTTCGTAGCAACCCGTCCACAGGAGATTTGATGGCGCACCTTACCGAAAAGTGGAGCCATTCCATCCACTACTTCGGTAAAAGCAAGTTTGTTGCCCCGGACATTTCAAAGGCCTTCGACAGAGTTTGGCATCCAGCTCTTTTGTCAAAATTACATTCCTATAGAGTGGATAATTCCATGATTCAATGGATAAGAGACTATCTTTTTGGCCGTTCAATCGAAGTGGTTCTTGATGGTGTCAAATCTGCCTCCAATCAAATTAGTGCAGGTGTTCCCCACGGTTCTGTACACTCACCCGTTCTTTTCCCCACCTTTATAAATAGTCTTTTGTCCTTTACCCACAACCCAATTCACTCGGCACTTCAAATGAACTATCAATCCTCGGCACTCGAATTAATTCGGCTCTTGATTGGAGCGACCATATCATTGAAGCTGCGAAAAGTGCGACCGAAGGTATGGGGTTCTTTAAGAGATGCAAACAATATTTCACTCTATCCAACCTGGACACTATTTACAAGGCGTATATTCGTCCCAAAATGGTGTTCAACTCCCATATTCAGTCAGATGCGTCCAAAACTGCGCTACACCTGCTCGATAGGTTGCGGAAACCAGTAGTGAAACTTGAATGTCCTTGTAAGTCGTTCAATTCCGTCGTTAGAATATAGGCAGAGCGTATTAAACCTGTCTTTGTTCTATATGTATTACCGCGGTCGCTGTTCAACTGAACTTGCTGATGTGTTTCGCCTCTTCAGACATTTTCCCGCGATACCCTCAATCTGAGAATGCGCATCAATTCGCGTTCAAAGTCAACTTCAGGCACACAAATAAACATAGAGAGAGGTAGAATGCTTTCCCTGATCATGTGTTTCGTCGTTGCTGTAATGTCCAGGCATTTACGACTAATGTACATCGATACCTCCTTTCCTTATCCACTTTCACACCACCCGCCTCCAGCTGTGCTTGGACATTTAATGGTACTCCATTGCACGCGTTGGTGTATAATAATTAAAAAAAAACGTATATATAGATAGAAAATCGTATCGTACAGAAAGAAAACACAACAATTTTGAAGTGGTATGGATTCTCCTCGATAGTATTGTGGTTAGTATCCCCGCCTGTCACGCGGGAGACCGGGTTAGATTCCCCGTCGGGGAGCCTCTGGCGCAAGACTAATGACCTTGCCCGGAAAAACAAATTATCATGGAAAATTTAACAAGCCTCAGGACTTGCTAAATAATGCCAAGACCGGTACCCGGTTGTAGTGCCGATGATGATGATGATCGATTCAAAGATTCAATTGGCATTGGTTACACTGATGTGGTTGGCTAGTAGCATGTGCTGATTGCTATGAAAAAATGACAGGATATGGGATCCAATTTAATATCAACTGGCACGCCTATTGTGAGAGACCTGGTCAGTTTTGAACAAGGATATTCTAAAAATATTAGAAAAGCAAACAGTTTAAAAACGGTGCTGTATAATCCAAGAAAATTGACTTCTGTTCAAATATCAGTCAAAGAGAAGAACAGCAAAATGAAGGAAATCCCCGATCATGAGTTGCAGGTCTAGCTTACAGACTCAACATATCCTACACAATTTCAGAGCACAATTTTCTCTACTAACCTCGTGGGTGGCGGTGAATATCTTCCATCCACTTCATCGCTTTCAGCTTCTTTCTGTTCACCATGAATTACAGCGATTCCGAGACGGAGTCGTTCAGCATACGAGGTTGCCTTTTTGGCAGAACCTGGATTACGAGCAACTATCACTGAATTTCTGTAGTCAGGAATCTAAAAAACATTTAGAGAGCTTAAGGTAATTTCCAGCAATTCAATGCTGCAGAACTTACACTCTCCTGAATATATTGTAACAAAAACGGGGAAGCTCGAAGATTGTCTACCGGGATATCGAAGAACCCTTGAATTTCCTTTTGATGTAAGTCCATTGTTATAAGATGTGTCAAACCCGATTTGCACATCATCTGAAACAAGGAAAACGAATTACATATTCCTTAAGTCGTTTGAGAGATGAACGCCGTAAACCTTAGCAAGTAACTTGGCTACAATGCAACCACGTTTCCGCATCTTACACTGTTTGGAGTACGGCAGATATGGAATGACTCCTACCACCGATCGAGCAGATGATGTTTTGCAAGCATACGCCATGATGAGAAGCTCCATAATGTTGTTATTAGCATCCCTGTATGGAAAGAATTGTTAGATATGAATGAATCAGTTGCATCAATTGTGGTATGTTACTTACTTAGTTCCAGTTTGAATTATATATATGTCCTTGCCACGAACTGAGTCCCCGATTTCAACCATAGTTTCACGATTTGTTTTATGGAATACCGAACATCCGCCACTTTTTAATCCCATCCGGTCAGCAACAAGGTTTGCAAGGTCAGGGTGAGAGTTCCCATGAATGATGACAATATCTGATGTCGATGATGTCTCCATTTCGCCCTTGTACCGTTTCGGTGGACGGACGCTCCCTAATCTGGAAGAAACACAACAATTACAGCTCCAATCAAGCAATTACACATGAAGGAGCTTTAATATAACAAAACACTCGAACGGACGGATGGAATTAGCACTAGAAGCGGAACAAGTAAAAAATCACCCATAACAATGGCTGTGAGGCCAGAAGCATGTTGTTAGTTTTTAAAGAGATGGAATTCGCTGGCTGAAGCAGAAATTAGCAACCAAGGGGGAGTTCCCTTGACGTAGGACAGAATAGAAATGCAAGACACCACCAAGCGAAAATAAAATGATTCCTTGACTCAAAAATAACAAGAAAAAGAAACAGAGCTGCTTCTGCTTCCGCTTGAACCCAGTAATGAATAAAAAAGTTCACTTATATCTCAGCACGCAACAGCAACCCAAATTCTCACCCGAACAGCGACGCAGGCTGGGTGGCCCTCAACTAATTTGGCTTAACCGTGATAACTTTAATTCCACTTCCTCCTGTTGTGCTCCAGTGAACTATATAAATCTGCTCCACATATACATGGTAACCGCATAAGGAACTTGATTTTATTGATTAAACACTCAGTACAAGGGAGTTATTCGAAAGCTCATTGGATTTGTTAATCCTCGGCGCGTGGTAGCGAATCAATTGCTGTGAATGGAAATTTTGAAAAATAATAGCGAAGCGAACCCAACGTGCAATTGAAGATTTTAATATATGATATCCTTTGGAGAAAGTGTCCTTAAGTTCAGCAATTCACACCCCTACGTGACGGAGTGAATATGCATGCTTGGGCTGCATAAGAATTCTAAACTCCATAAGAGACAAAACAAAATGCGACGAACTGCAATTCTAAATGCAGCTCCTGCGTCATAACGTGGAATGCAGTGATTTGAAAAGCCTGTGTTTGGTCTATGCCAGGAGGATAGTCAATCAACGACACATTGAAAACATTTAACCTGCGAGAAGCGTAGTCAAAGAGAACCAAAATGGGCGACTCAGGTGAGTAAATACGATGTTAAACGAGAGACTTAATGGCTTTTATATCAGAGGTGGAAGTTATAGAAATCAATCTTCGGTTCATTGATCAGATTACCAACGACGTACCACCAGAGTTTTAATAGGATTTGCTGGTGCACTATGTCATGCGAACGAATACGTTCTGGCAGGCGTGTGTAAATTTATAGTTTTCCAATTAATTGAATATATTTTAGGAAAGTAACATGCGAGTACGCAAACGGGCGTGCAGCAATATCAATTTGAGAAAATTATTCCGTGCAGTATATCTTTTGTAAGGGGTTCATGACCTAGGTTATCGTTTGGAAGGTATTTTAATTTGGAAGCAAATTGTATACTGTTTCTACCTTCACGTATACTACAAAAGATTTCTTTAATGATTACCGATGTATAACAAAATTTACAATTCGAACTTTGACAACATATACAGTGGTGGAAAAAATAATAGAAACAAAGGTTTAGATAACGATCAACAATCAGTAACTGCGTACAATTTGGTTTTTCTTTGACACCAATTCTATACCCGAACCGTACTTTGATATGGTGCATCAATTTGCTCTTATCAGTTTTTTGTTTTTGCCTAGTAGTAAAAAATTCAAGCGAAAAAAATATTTTGCCTAGAAACAAACCATCACCACAGTCTTCAATCGTGATTGTGAAGTAAACTACTGATTCGTCTTTATTGAAATCTTCGTAAATTTGTTAGACTTGTGTTTTAGTGTTTGTTAGAAAAAAAAAAAGCAATAAAAACAAAATTTTGTGAAAATGGGTCGTGGAGTACATTGCACTAATTCCGATCGTGAATTGATAAAAAAATTAAGAAATGACGGGAAAACAATGGATGAAATAGCTAAGCTAATGAAATGCTCTAAGAAAAAAATATTCACAGCTCTTCATTCAGGCCCCAAAATGGAAACCAGAGGCAGAAAAAGAAAAACAACTTCACGATTCGACAAACTGCTAATCCGACTATCCAAGAACAAACGGTTTTTTTTCTTCAACGGAATTAAAAAATTACTTAAACGCACCTTGTACGAGTCGTACAATTAGAAACAGACTAATAGTAGCGGATCTTCCTGGAAGAAGTTCCAGAAAAGTTCTATACTTGACCAAGAAAAACATGAAGCAGACTCGATTTTGCCCAAAAACACCTCCACCGTACGAATTGGAATAACATCTTATGGTCGGATGAAACCAATATTAATTTGTTTGGTTCCGATGGAAAAATGTACGCCAAACGACCAATGAACTCAGAATTCGATACAAAGTATTCGAAAAAACAGTGAAACATGGTGGAGGCAATATAATGATTTGGGGGTGCTTTTCAGCATCTGGTGTTGGTCCAATTTTTCTTATAAAGGACAAAATGTGTGCTAAAGATTATGTAGAAATCTTAAACACCGTTATGATACCATTTTATGAAGAGGACATTCCTATTAAATGGGAGTTTATGCAGGATAATGACCCCAATCACGCCTCAAAATTGGCTAAAGGATGGTTTCTTCAAAACAAAGTGGATGTTATGGAGTGGCCATCGCAGTCCCCTGATCTTAAGCCAAGAGAACATCTATGGGGCATTCTTAAGCACAAGATCGGAGACTACAAAGCCAAAAATAAGGAAGAACTTTGGTCCAAAATAAAAGATGAATGCGACTTGTACCAAACTAGTCAATTCCATGGGCCGAAGATGCGAAGCAATCATTAAAAACAAAGCTGCAACAACTAACTATTAAAAGGATATGAAACACTTTTACTGTAAACTAATTCTTCACAAAACATAAACAAAAAACTAATTTGTTACCAAGAAAACCGGAATCAATATTTTTTTCACTATTTTTCGCTTTTTTTTATTAAAAATTTAGTATTTCTTTTATGTATTACAGTACACCAAATCTATTAGTATATTTTAATCCTTATTTTTCCCCAAATACATTTTTTCTTAACGATTAATGTCGAAGAACAAGCTCGTTTCTATTATTTTTCCAACCACTGTATCTCCGCTTACAGTGAGATAAAAAACACACTTGAAAATTCTTGTGAATTTTGAAAACATTCAAGCAAATTACACAGGTTTTTGAAAACTTGATTTATACTTCGGAGCTAGTTTTCTTTTAATGGAGTAAACTGTCATTTCGTTTACCAAACATTCACGATTCAGTGGCACGACCATTTATTTATTGTATTAATTATTAGTATTTATTTATTAATATATTTTTATTATTTATTAGGTATTAATTATTATTACAATTTATATATTACTTTTTTTCATTATTATTATTATTTTTTATTTTTTATGTACTCGTCTTGTACCTTCCGATGACATACTCGAGCACAATGTTAAAAGGACATGGTGTGAGGCCATCTCCCTGTTTTTCAAATGGATCTGACAATGTGTTTACTGTTCTTACTCTTCCTTTAATTTCACTCATGCAGATTTGAATGAGCGCGGCATATTTTTTTTTTGGATTTCCAGCTCAGTTACAATATGATAAAGTCTTTGTCTTGCGACCGAGTCGTAGGCCTTTTCGAAGTCAATGAACAGTTGGTGAACCGTCTCTCAATATTCCCACTTCTTTTCTAATAATGGCTTTACTGTGAATATTTGGTCGCTTATTGGCCGGTTCCCACGGAATCCACTCTGATCTCCCAGTATTGGTGTGATTCTCTCCAGTATGACATTTCTTAGTATTTTTTATATGGTTGGGAGCAGCGATATCCCTCTGTAGTCCTCGCAATTAGACATATGGCCCTTTTTGAAAATAGGTAGCCGGGGTCCCAACGCCCTGTGCGCCCGGTGAAATACCACCCCATCACGCTATAGGCTCCGTGAAATGATCGGGAGAAATCCCTGGCCATCTTTCGGGGCTTGGCTGATGGACCGGTTCGAGAAAAGGTTGGTTAAGTGGTAGTCGGCCCCAAGGTGAGATACTACCCCGTCATGGTGTACATTCCGCGACATCGCCAAGAGAAATCTTCGACGGTGTTTCGGATGTGTGGGTGATGGCCCGGACTGACACGGAGATAAGTCATGATGGTACCTTTTGATGTAAATAATTCCGGAGGTAAACTAGTCTCCCATTCGGATCTCCGGGGGGACTATGTCAGGGGGAACATCATGCAGATATCATGATAAATAATGGAACTTTAAGAGGTTCGTCATCACATAACCGGGTTCGCTCTCGAGGCTCTGCCCACGCTCGACTGGTGACGGCATTTTGTAACATCAGGGGCATCGGTTTCACCAATACGAATGTAAACGCCGTCCACCGATATTTGCAAACAACGAAACCGGATATCCTTGCCCTAACTGAGACTCAGGTCGATTCGCCAACTGATTCGACATATCTTCGTTGCTCAGGATACGACTTATATTCGAGATTCCGTTTTAAGGGCGGAGTCTGCGTCTTCGCGCGGTCCGATCTGGCTTGCCAGAGGATGGAGGTGTTGGAACCCAATAATATGGACATCATATGGTTGAGGGTCGTGCTGAGGAATTCCGTTAAATTTCTTTGTTGTCTTTACCGCTCCCCGAATGACGATCGACCGGCGACATTTTTCGAACATCTTTCTCATACCATCGACTGGATACAGATCAACCACCCAGCTTCTGAAATTGTTGTCCTTGGCGATTTTAATGTGCACAATTCCAGCTGGTTGTTACATTCTAACAGAACCGACGAGGCTGGGAGGCTGGCGGAGATGTTTGCTGTAAGCCACAACTTGACTCAACTCGTGGGGGAGCCAACGCGAGTGCCGGATGCCCGAGGCGATTATGCGAACACCCTGGATCTGTTTTTGACATTCGAACCGAGTATTTATACCGTAGAGGTTTCTGCGCCACTGGGAAACTCAGATCACTGCTTGGTATCTGTCGCGCAAGCACTTGCATATCAAGCGAATAACCGGCCTAGGCAGCGTCGCCATGTGTGGAAGTATGGGGCTGCTAACTGGGACGATATGCGAGATTTCTTCGCATCCTTTCCATGGTCGGAGGTGTGCTTCGGAAACTCCGATGTTAACGCTTGCGCGGAGTCGGTATCAGAGATTATTCTTCTGGGGATGGAGATGTATATTCCACATTCCATCACAGGAAGCTCGTCTGATAAACCTTGGTTTGACAAAAAATGCGAGCTGATTACAGCGGCAAAAATAGAGCTTTTAAGCAATGGCACTCCAATCCCACCGATGTTAACAAAGCAAATTTTGTTTGAATCAGAAACGAGTGCAACCAGGCGATTGATACCGCGAAGAAGGCTCACAACGACAGGGTGATCAATAAGCTCCTTCGGTGCCCAACTGGTTTGCGCTCTTTCTGGTCAATGGCAAAGGCTGTCAGCGGTAACTTCGCATCCTCCTCTTTCCCTTCGACAGACAGCAGGACGTTAGTCACGAATCCAAAGGATAAAGCTAATGTGTTCACGAATTTATTTTCGGCGAATTCAAACCTCGATCCCGGCCTTTTGGAGCCACCTGTGATCTCGTCGGTACAGTCTTCCATGCGGGATGTGCGATTTCGTCCGCGCACTATTCAACGCATTCTACGTGAACTGGATTGCAGGAAGGTAACCGGCCCGGACGGAATACCAGTAAGTCCTTAAGAACTGTGCTCCAGAACTATCGCCGGTTCTTGGCAGACTCTTCCGCTATCTTATGCACGGAGGACCTTTCCTGCCTGCTGGAAAATCGCCCGAGTTCAGCCAATATCAAAGACGGGAAAAAAGTGTCTCCCACAAAATTACCGTCCGATAGGATTACTGTCTATTTTATCTAAGGTAATGGAAAAAGTCATCAATACAGAGCTGGTTAAGTATTTGGAGTATAACGGACTTCTGAATGATCATCAATACGGATTCCGTGGCAGGCGGTCCACAGGAGACCTTTTGACACTTATAACCGATATATGGACATCTGCGATTGAACGGCATGGTGAGTCAAGGGCTGTCGCATTGGATATCTCCAAGGCTTTTGACCGTGTCTGGCACGGGGCATTGCTGAGCAAACTTCGTTCATATGGACTTTCCCACCAGCTTTGCGACTGGACGAGGAGCTTCCTCGAGAATCGATCGATCCGGCTTGGTGTGGACGGCGAGTATTCGGATCTGTATCCTGTTAATTCGGGGGTGCCCCAAGGTTCTATTTTGGCTCCAACCTTGTTCTTGCTTCACATAAATGATTTGTTGGAGACAACGGATAACAAAGTGTTCAGTTTTGCGGATGATAGTAAGCTTGTTTCCTCCTTTTCGAGTGATCGGCCGATTGGTGCATCAACGTCGCACCAGCTGAGATGTAGACAGATTGACTCTCTGAATCAGAATTTGGATAAAGTCCTGCAGTGGGGAAAGGCCAATCTTGTCGACTTCAACGCAACGAAGACCCAGTATACTACATTCACAAAGAAAACTGGATCATCGGTTCCACAGCTAATGATGAATGGCCGGGCCCTCGAGGCTGGGGAAAGTTTGAGATTGCTCGCCGTCACGGTCTGTGGGAATGTATCATGGCATAAACACGTATCGGGTATCGCCAGATCAGCCTCAGGAAAACTGAGCTATCTTTTTAGAGCCAAGAAATATTTTACTCCGGCCCAACTTCTTCTCCTATATAAATCCCAAATTAGACCCGCGCTCGAATATTGCTCTCATGTTTGGAGCTCGGTTCCTAAACATACCCTCGACCTACTTGAGAGCGTACAGAGACGAGCGATCCGCCTGATCGGGGAATCGGCGCTGACATCGGGACTACAGTCGCTATCACATCGAAGGCGCGTAACCGACCTCTGTCTGTTTTACAGATATTATCACGGGTACTGTTTTCCGGAGGTTCGTGGTATTGTTCCACGCAATTCGGCTTATTCCCCTCCACAACACAATCCGACGGAAAACATCAATTTGTGGTTCATCTCCTGACGGCGTGAACATCCCTGCATCAGAACTTGTTCCGTTGCAGAGCAGGGAAACCGTGGAACTCCCCCCCCCCCCCCCCCCCCCCCCCCCCCCCCAAGCGGGTGTTTCGGGAACGTTACAACCTGCAACTGTTCAAGGAGAACTGCAACAGTTGGTTAGTGGCATCTTGTGGCGACGAAGAGAAGTATATAAAAAAATACTTAAGTCCCCGAAGTGAATATCATGTGAAAGTTGGAAGTGGGCGATAGTGACATCTGTTTGGCCATGCGTATAGTTTCTATTCCCCATTGTCGCCGAATATTATGGTAGTCTTCATTACAGTTTTGGAAAGTTATACCTCGCACTTTTTCTTTTGGGAAGATTAGGAGTGCGCGATAATGATATTTGTTCCTCGCCGAGTATAGTCTTTTCTCTTCGGCGTATGTGCAGCTTAGTTAAAGCACCATAATTCTTATTATCCTCCTTGTGTTCGGCCCCTTAAAATACTATGAATCCACACATTGATTATGAGGGAGAGAAAAGTACGAAGCTTCAATCGAATTTTGTGGGCTTACTTCGTCGCGCCTCCTTTTTGTTTGTTTAGGATATCCTCTTAGTCTGATAAAAGAATTTGTTCCTCCCTCTGTAATTACTTTTTTGCCGGTGTCTCATATTCTGCTGTTCCTGGAACGCATTTAACACAAGATGAGATGCAACTTGGACGACAAATTTATCCAGCGATTCTGTCTTTTTGTGGAATACTGAAATCCGCACACAGGCTATCGTATAGACAAGTACATCGAAATAAATTGAACTATCTACAATTGTTAAGAATATTTGAAAATACAATAGTAGTAAAAAAATTTTAAGTTTTCTTGATTGAATATTTAAATTACTTAGAGGATGAGAAACACATAAAGTGATAAATGTGACACATTAATAAGGGCAAAATTATTACCTAAACTTCGTCTTCTATAATGGTTGCTTTTATTCATATAAGTTTCTGGAGCTGAACTTGGAAAGGATGTGTGTGAGTACATAAAATGCATTCAATGGCACTTTTTAATTTGTCGAATCTCAAACGAATATGTCCATGCCACGGATTCTATAAATCGGGACCTAAAGGTCCGATGGAGTAGGAAGAATAACACTCTCTGTGGAACAATTTAAATTATAAAATGCGTAGATCCGTTCAAGTTAAGTTTTTGTTACAACTTTCAGATACTCAATACAACAGTTTTTCGATCCTACACGTTCTTATTTTCTCTTTTCCCCCAACTTCTGTATCATGACTTTCTATGCAGTTGAATTGTAATAAGATACAATCAATGATCTAACAAAATGTAAACATAGTTAGGAAGTTTCCTTCTCCTCAAAATCTTTAATATGGCCTGATTTAAACCGCTGCCCGGTGTAAAAATAACTGAAAGCAAGAACCACAACTATTCAGGTCATCTACTTGCGTCACTTCATTAAGACATTTTCCACATCCTGCTCACACTCCGGAGGAGGTAAAAATACCTCCTGATAACACTCCGCCAGTGCAGTCACGCATGCAACTCTGACACGAATTTTATTCAAGTGGCAGGATGCCCTCTACCATTTGATACAGAGACTTCATTTAGAAAGGTTTACATAGAACATAAGAAATGTTGGGTATAGCTTGTGATCCCCTGGAGCAGATTAGCATGTATAAAAAACAGGACGACGGTAGAACCTTAAACTGCTGGATGTAAATAAAGTTCGCATTTTTTTATCTTTTTCGAATATTTCACAGACAGTGAAGATAGCGATGGAGAAGGTGGCCTGGGTAATGTTAGCCGCGTGATTATTCGCCCACCCGGACACAGCGGTAAAGCAAAGAGGGGTCACATATGTTTCGATGCAGCTTTTGAGACCGGAAATTTGGGACGAGCTGATCTCGTTGGCGAGTTTGAGTACGATTTGTTTCTTCGACCAGATACATGCAATCCCAGATTTCGGTTCTGGTTCAACTTCACCGTGGACAACGTAAAACAGGACCAACGTGTGATTTTTAATATAGTAAATATTAGTAAATCCAGGAATCTATTTAATTCCGGTTTGATTCCATTGGTTAAGTCTTCAAGTCGACCGAAATGGCAACGGCTTCCGAAAAAATATGTTTTCTACTATCGCTCACTGCAACATCAGAATCATTACGTTCTCAGCTTTGCTTTCTCGTTCGACAAAGAAGACGATGTATATCAGTTCGCTTTATCTTATCCATATAGCTACTCTAGGTTGCAGTCGTTTTTAAATGTTTTGGAATCTCGAGCTTCTGACAAAATAGTCAGAACAAATTTGACCAAGACATTGGTAAGTTCTTATCTGAATTGCAACAAAAATAATATTTTCCAATGGGCAGTGTTTTTGCAGCAAAACCGAAATCTTGATCTTGTGACTGTAGATCAGGTGCCTCGACAACGAGAGGCTAGACTGGATAGGAATTTCATCAGAGTTATCATTATTCTAGCGAGAACGCATCCTTGTGAGGCTCCAGCTTCTTTTGTATGCCAAGGATTCATAGAGTTTCTCATAGGAAATCATCCGATCGCAGTAATTCTAAGGGAGAGTTTTGTTTTCAAAATAATTCCCATGGTCAATCCGGACGGAGTGTTTCTCGGAAACAATAAATGCAATCTGATCGGACAGGATTTAAACAGAACGTGGAATACTGCGACGGCATTTTCGCATCCTACTCTGCATGCCATCAAGGACATGCTCAAGGAGTTGGACACATCTGAGGTTGGTGTTCCATTCAATAATCTCGTTTGCTAAACTAATGTGATCTTTTTAATTGCTAGTTATACCAAATTGACTTTGTGATAGACCTACACGCCAACCCCAGTCTGCATGGGGTTTTTATTTATGGGAACACATATGAAGATGTGTATAGATACGAGAGGCATCTGGTGTTTCCAAGACTCTTTGCTGCAAATACCCACGACTATGTGCCAGAAAATGTGATGTTCAATGCAGATGAAAAGAAGGTTGGTTGTGCAAGGCGTTTCTGCTGTGAACGGTTGACCGACACTGTCAACGCTTATACGTTGGAGGTATCTATGGCTGGATACACTTTAAAGGATGGGAAGACCTCAACTTTGTATACAGAGGATGGATGTAAGTTTTACAAAGAATCCAAGAACTAGTCATGGGAATGGGTTTAATGACATTTGACGTCGTTACTAATCTTATTTTAACATTAAATTCATTTCCAAAAAAATTAGGCGTTTCCACATCAGCTTGAGATGAGAGGCAGCTTTTTGACAGAGAAAAAGCGTAAGAATAGGATTTAAATTCTGCAATTAGAAGCGGAGTTCAAATGTGCCACATTGCTAAGGTTCTATTGACTCTGTACCATTGAATATGTTAAAGACTGAATTCACTATTCATCGTCATCATCGGCACTACAACCGGGAACTGGTCTTGGCCTTATTTAGCAAGTCCTGGTGCTTGTTAAATTTTTCATAATGATTTGTTTTTTCCGGGCAAGGTCATTAGTCTTGCGCCAGAGGCTCCCCGACGGGGAATCGAACCCCGGTCTCCCGCGTGACAGTCGGGTATACTAACCACTATACTATCGAGGAGTAATTTACTATTACTTGATATAAAATTATGGCAAGCTTCGGAGTTAGAGGTTATTGTTGGGTGGCTTTGGCTCAGCGTTTGACCAAACCAGTTATGTTATGGCATTTTGCAAAGCAATGAGGAACGAGATTTTTACGTATGCTCTGTTAAGATTAGAACCAAAGCGCCATCGTATCAGACCACGGTTATCTGAACACGGGAATGTCCCAACTAGCTACATAACCTGCGATTGATACGTTTGTGCTCTGATATATGGTGCTGAATATTATTTCGATTGTCTTTTGGTGCTATGTGGTAGCTTGTTCGTAATCTGTTGGAATCCTGCTCGTTCACGCAATAATGAGCACTTTCTGCGGAGCGACAGAGTGTAGAAATTACATCGCTGGGTGTACCGGTTTCATTGGGGTCACCAATTATAGTATTTTACGATGTAGTGAAAAATCCTCGCTACGAAAAAGTTAAAACCAAAATTCGGACGCACCAGATCACGGTTACGTATATGTGAGGATGTTTCAACTCGGCATATAAGCTGGGATTGCTACGTTAATGCTCTGGTATGCGGTGCTGGTGATTCTTTCGATTCTATTTTGGTTCAGTATTCTTTCCTGTGGTTGCATGTTTCTGTTGGAATCGCCTCAAGTTCATAGTCTACATCTCCTAATCCAGCTCAAGGCTGAATATGCGGTATTAACTTTATATTTTATTTGACTGCTCCTTATTATAATGTAGTTTTCCGACATTTTAATTGGTTTTAGCTCAATGTTGGAACTGTGTTTGAACTAGTTAATTTATTGTCTAAACTTCTCAATTCAGTTCAAAGGGGAAGGCACGGTGTCAAATATGTCTTATGGTTAGCTGGTCAGTATTATAATTGGGTTTTTCAGTAGTCATATTTAAAACTTCTATCAACAACTCAGACCGACAAGTAGGTATGCTGAACTAACGTACTTTTGCAAAATTCTCTGATGGTAGAGAGCTACTAACAATCACAGGTTGGCTGTAAAAAACTGGGCCAAAGGTGGAGGACCAATTATATTTATTTGGCCATTGTTGGTGTCTTTTGATACACAGTATTAATAGGTGTATACTTGGTTTCGTTGATGGCAAATAGCTTGTAGCGGCCAGTTGGGTGTTTTAATATGAAACGCACCAAATGTATTTAGAGGTACCCTTAAAGCATGATGTGGCCGGAAGAGGACGGGATGAGCTACAAAAATGAGGGAACGAGTTACAATCGTTTTGAATGCCCGGGGCTTACTACGAGTAAACATATAAACAGGTAGAGCATTCCATATACGTGTGGTTCGGCTGAAGAATAATACTGTATGCTTAACCGCACGTTTGTAGTTAACTTCCATGTGCTCTCTCATCAGCACCGCGAATAAATATTTGGAGAGCTGGAACACGTTTACCAAGTCCAAATGCGTAGCGGCCGCGATAACGCCGATATGAAAAGAGTAGTCAGCACACGTTGGGCTTGTGACGGTTTTAAAGGAATTGTACCTGGAATACTAAGGAGGTTCACTCTACATTTTTGTATCTTATTGACCAAGTGCAGTGCTGTTTTAGGTGTGAATAACCAAATATGGGAATTTATTTCCAGTTTAGTTACAAGGTTTATCACTAGCGGACAAATTGGATGGGGTGAAGTATACTTTTTATTTAGCCATAATTTTGGCAACTAGTCGTTTCTTTTGAAAGTCAAATTAATTTGAGCACCAAATTTATTTGATCATAATCGTTATTTCCCTGACCTGAAAACAATTAGTCTACTTCTTCATCCATTAAACAACAAAACTCCTGCAAAAGCAGCACCGAGTTTGGTCGGGTAGCTAAGCCCGGAGAATAGGCGAACTCTGTCCATTGTCGATTCTGCCCACTTAGTCCCCCCATAAACTCCTTTTTTTACCGGTTCTCACTAGGTTCGGATAAAAGGGCTGCACTAGGCTTCGAAGTCTTGAAGATCGTATTATTTGAGAACATTAAAAAGTAATAAAAGATCAATTATCAAAATCTCGAGATTTTGCGTAGCTGGCCGACACGTTCTATTGGACTGATGTTGCTGAAAAGCACCTCCGGATACCGAATACGGCCAGTTTCAAATCCACAGGTTCGTCGAGCTCCATTATATCCTACAACCCTTTTTTGGGATCTGAACCCCTCTTCGGGTCGATCTTGTCTTTCAGCATACCCCTCTCGCGACCAATCTCCTCGTCGGTTAGTCAATATTCATCATTATCATCGGCACTACAACCGGGAACCGGTCTTGGCCTTATTTAGCAAGTCCTGTGGCTTGTTAAATTTTCCATAATGATTTGCTTTTTTTCCGGACAAGGTCATTAGTCTTGCGCCAGAGGCTCCCCGATGGGGAATCGAACCCTGGTCTCCCGCGTGACAGGCGGGTATACTAACCATTATACTATCGAGGAGTCCCTCGTCGGTTAGTAGCTTGAAGAACTTGCTTCCGTTGAGAAGTTGTCGCAGGAACAACTTGGACTGTTTAAGGCTCTTTTTGCGGTTATGAACGGAATTCATACTTTATTATCTAAGGTAGCATCACGCACGTCTTCCGTAACAATTCTTTGTGGGCCAGGCTTAAGAACGCAATTCCAGCCAAAAATAAATGCTAGAAAAGGAAAGTTAAGTTCAACAGGATATCAAGCAGTTTACACCCCTAACAATGTTTTCTAAGGTTAGTTAAGAAGTGTCTGCGACGTAGAACATTACAACATATCAACCGGGCTGGTAAGTCGACTAAAGGCAGAGTGCATATTGCTACAAATACACGAGTGTCGACTCTACTTTGGTTATGGTTGGAATGCTTGGTTAACTGAAACGACAAGCTAAATAGTAGATCACATTATTGTACAGGTGTAACATTTGCGACAACATGTGCTTGGAAACTTTTTTTTGACATCTCTACCACTGGGTGGTAGGTAGGGTCCAAAAGCCTAGCCGTCCGGTGAAATATCATCCCATTAAGCTATAGGCTTCCTTAATTGGTCAGGAGAAATCCATGAGCATCTTTCGAAGCTTGGCTGATGGACCCGGACGAGAAAAAAATAGCATCTCAGGGGGCCAACTTAGCGCATTAGGTTCGCCCTCCCTGGGATAAGTATAAAATATAAAAAAAATTACATATATATACCAGGTGTACCAGTATGAAGTGAGCGTCAAGATACAAATGTATCGATAGGGAACGTTTGTTGTGAACGAGCCCTTATATTCTTTTTATTTGGTTGCTATGACATCTGTCAAACATATTTAGTATGCATCAAGCCAATATACAAACAACATCATTTTTTTTAATCCTGTTATAAATGTCGAATTTTGTACCAGAAAATGATGATTAGAAAGCATTAATTTTTTGTTTTCATTTGAAGAAAAGTGCTCCAGAGTCGCATCGAATGCTTGTCGAGACTTATGGTGATCATGCTCTATCGGACGCAATATGCAAAAGATGGTTTAAGCGGTTCAGAGATAATGATTTTGATGTACGAAATGAAGAACGTGGAAAACCACCAAACAAGTTTTAAGACGGCGAATTGCAAGCAATATTGGATCAAGATGAGACTTTAAGTCAAAAACAAATGGCACAAATGTTAAATGTTGCACAACAAACAATTTCTGACCATTTAAAGGCTATGGGAAAGATCCAAAAAAGTGGAAACTGGGTGCCACATGAATTAAATGACAGGCAGATGGAAAAACGAAACACCACATGTGAGACGTTGCTTCTACGACACGAAAGTAAATTAGTATTGCATCGAAGTGTGACTCGTGATGAAAAATGGGTATATTTTAAGAATCCTAAACGAAACACCACATGTGAGACGTTGCTTCTACGACACGAAAGTAAGTTAGTATTGCATCGAATTGTGACTGGTGATGAAAAATGGGTTTATTTTAAAAAATTCTAAACGCAAAAAAAATCATGGGTACATCCAGGAGAAGCGTCAACATCGACTGCAAAGCCTGATCGGTTCGGAAAAAAGACAATGCTCTGTGTTTGGTGGGATCAGAACGGGGTGGTGTATCATGAACTTCTAAAACCTGGCGAAACTGTTGATGCGCAACGCTACCGACAACAAATGATCAGTTTGAACCATGTATTGATCGAAAAACGACCAGAATGGGCCACAAGACACGGATAGGTAATTTTGTTGCATGATAATGCTCCGAGTCATACAGCAAAACCTGTCAAAGGGTCTCGGCTGGGAACTGTTACCCCACCCACCATATTCACCAGACTTGGATCCTTCCGACTACCATTTGTTTTCATCGATGGGACACGCATTGTCTGAGCAGCATTTCAATTTGAAAATTGGGTCTCCGAATGGTTTCCCTCAAAAGACGACCGGTTTTATTGGCGTGGTATCCACAAATTGCCAGAAAGGTGGTCGAAATGTGTAGAAAGCAATGGCCAATACTTCGAATAAAATGTTTTTTACTTTCCCATTTAAAATTACTCACTTCAAACGGGGACAACTGTATGCATATATATATATATATATATATATATATATATATATATAAACCTACAGCATCAAATCAGCATCCTGGGATGCTTAGCTTGTTATGCTGCGCCGTGCTTTCTCAATGATCGAGGGAAGAGCGTAGCATGCGTAGTCGTTTTTTGAATAATAATACTAACTTTCCGATTGATTGTGAAATAATTTTATTATTTTCTATTAAACTTTAAACTTGTTTAAATGTTTAGTTGCCTGCTTGGCGGCGCTATGTACAAAAATGAGAATGATCGAATGTGATCGTTATGAAATTGAAAAAAGAAAAAGCCCTGAAAACATGTTCGTTTTCCTTTTTATACTAGAACTCCGAAATACATGGAAGTTGGTTTGGCCAATCATATTCGGGCAAATGCCACTGTTGCTCGATATTGATTTTGCTGATTGTATTTAATCAGCTGGCAGGGTTTTCGGCTTGGGCTGCAAAGGAGTTTGTTATTTGGTTGTTATATCGAGCAGCTGCTATGGTTGCTCGATATTGGTTATGGAATCTTTTGGGTTATTTGGATGTTATATCGAGCAGCTGCTATGGTAGGGCTTTCTAGAGCACTACAAGCTCCTATAAATTTGATCAAGGATTTCTTTCCACTATTTCACACAGCGATATTCATCCGCTGGTTAAGCATTGGGCCCAACCTACCCCACAGTAATTGCAACAATAGCTCGTCAGAATCTATTTACGCACAATCAAACGCTTGACACAACCTCTTTCCCAACTCAGCCATTGAATCGGTAATATGTTGTATGATTGTTATTATGATGGCCGACATGCCTTCGTTAACGAGGTTTTGAATCGAGAACTCCGTCCCTTTAGACCTCTCTTGTTGGCAACGATCGGAATATAACATAGCATCACTTTTAGTAAAACACAAAAAGCATTACATTTGTGGGCGACCCTATTAACTTTGTTTGGTTCTGGTAACTGACGACTAAGACGTGTTGATATATCACTAGAATACGCTGCTATACTTCTTGCTCTCGAAAGACACCGAATAAATGTTCGAACTTGGGCTTTGGCATGCGTATTAAGGGGGAATGTTGCTTCCATTTCCATTTGCCCTCAGGCGCTGGTGCAAGCATTAATTTTCAGTTTACCCTTGTAAAACTATTATATATTCCAAGTTAAATCAACATATATACACGACATATCCCAAATTCCTCTCATTATAGATATTATAAAAAGTATTTTTTTACGTAATTACAGACTTTCGTGTGGGGCGCAACTTAGCTCGAAGTTTTCTACAATATTATCGCTTCATCAATATTCTTCCAGTTCCCTTCGTGCCAGAAGTCCAGAAAAAACGACGCAACCGTTCTGGAACTCAACACTCACGTAACCGTTCAAAAACGCGTTACGAGCCAGAGCCACGGCCCCGAACAGCACGGTGTAATGCACCAATTAGTTATCAAAATCTTTCCATTGGATATGACAGTGCTACGTCTGATGAAGGCTCTCCTCTTCGTCATTCTAATACAATTGGAATAGTAAATCGTCGGCTGGCCAGTACCCCTGGATCACACTCAACACATGACCGTATACCGTTATTCAAAAGCAAGACTTCACGGTTCGAAAGCTCAGACTATTCGGAAGAGAAAAAACCATCACAATCCTCAAAGCTAAGACGTGATGATATTGTGAACGTGCCTCCAAAACCATATCTGTCCATAATCGACCTGAACCAACTAACACGCAACACCATGAAGGATGTCTCGCATGGGAACCGATAAATAGTTATGCCTCTAAATTTCCCGAGAAATTGTTGAATGAAATTAATTACTATATACACAAAACAAAAAAAAAACATTAAAAAAAAAACTAAACAAAATGATGTGTTATTCTATTTTAAGTTGCATATTCAATGACAGTCACCAAGGTGAATGGCTAATCACTACAGGTTCGTCGGTGGACTGGGACAGACAAGTAATTAATAGGTTTGTATTGGATATACAGTGCTCGCAACAATGCCAGAGCGATAAATTGCAGTATGCGACTTCTTAATTAAAAAGAAATTCAATTTGTACAATTGCAGAGTGATGCATTGATCTGATTAAGACGGGAAATTGGTTTTTATTAAAGACTTGAAGCTATCTATCTTGGTTTGTCAAGAAATTTGAATTGAGCTAATAACATATTGTTCTGTCAGCTCTATCGCTAATAATAAAAATACTGCACATACATAATGCATATTTTACACCAGCTATTTTCGCATGAGTATACTGACAACTAAAGCTGGGTCATTTTAGGGCAACGCTAGTGTGGCTGCCCTAAAAACCGTGGTTTTCGGGTAATTATTAAAAGCATTGCATTGAATGTTTTCCCCCGCTTGGTAGAAACCTTGACGTGGTGCGGGGCTAAAACTACAATGAATCACGCAGGCTATGCTGACGGAAGCATACGCTTCCAGTAGGGCCACCCACGTCAGACAGGCTAGCGAGGAATAACACACAAAGAACTACCACCCCTAATCCAGAGTGTTACGCGTCACCGTGCCCATTGGATGGTTTGCAGCCAGGGATATACCGGCTGTATTATAACCGCGCCTCTCTGACACCGGGTCGAATCAGAGCAGTAAGCAGACCTTACCATATCAAAGAGGGGCTCTGATGTGGTGGACTATTTGAAACCCCAAGACTCGTGGGAACATAAATGAATAATCAATATACAAAAAACAATGCCACGAAAAACTCGGTAGGCGTAGGTGTGATGAGCCGACACTACCATAAGGAAACAAATCATCAAGAAAACACCGACTCGGCAAAAAGAAGACGTAGGGAAAAACGGAAAAAGAGGGATATACGCGTTGAGACGTGGAGCGTTCGAACGATATATAAACCAGGGGCGATACAGACGGTCGTAGAAAATGCGAAACAATATAAAATGGACATCGTCGCGTTTCAGGAAGTCCGACTCCCACATCAAGTAATCGAAACCAACGGGTTGACACTGGCGTGTGGAGGTACCAATACACATAACCTCGGGACTGGCTTCATCATAAGCAATAAGATTACGCCCCATGTAAAAGATGTGCACTTTATTAATGACCGAATGTCGGTGCTAAAAATACAAGGACCATGGTCCAATTATGTATTTATAAACATACACGCCCCAACAGAATCTACGGACGAAGAAACGAAGGACACAGTCTACGAGACCACAGAGGAAGTCTTCGATGTTAAAATCCTCTTCGAAGACCTCAATGCGAAAATTGGAAAGGAAGACATCTTCCAACCAACTATAGGTAAAGAGAGCCTACACGATGTTTCAAATGATAATGGAATTCGAATTATCACGTTCGCAGCGTCGAAAGATCTGGTAGTGAAAAGTACGATGTTCAAGCACGAGCAAATCGATAAAGCCACATGGATATCACCCGGCGGCGTAACGCGTAACCAAATAGACCACTGCCTCATAGACAAAAGACACCACTCGAATATTCTTGACGTAAGATCATATAGAGGAGCAGATTGCGACTCCGATCACCTTCTAGTGATGGGCAAAATTAAAAGTCGGCTCGCAGCAAACCCACATGGGCAATCACGGGAGACAAGCAAAATGTTCGACATTGATAAACTAAAAGACCTACGCGAAAGAGCTGAATATCAAGAGGAACTAACGAATAGATTTAGCATCCTAGAGAATTGGAGTAGTGAGGAAGAGGAAACAAATAATCTGGGCACTAAATGGACATCGATCAGAGACAGAATCAAACAAACAGCCCAAAAGGTATTACGATTTAAGAAAACAATTAAGTCCAAACCTTGGTTTGACGATGAGTGCAGGGCGAAGATCGAACAACGTAAACGCCTCAGAGTGATCCACTTAGAAAGATATGATGAAGTCAACGCAGAAAGATACGCGACAATTCGGAAAGAAACAACGAGACTTTTCAAACGCAAAAAACGCGAATGGGAGAAGACTCGGATCGAAAAAATGCTAGAAAATGACAGAGCAAAGAACATCAGCCGGTATATATGTCGGTATAAATTCAATTAGAAGTCACTCCGGAAGAATAGAAATCCTCCATAATCGTCCCCATTTTCAAAAAAGGCGACAGATCTGACTGCGAAAACTACAGAGGCATATCATTGCTCCCAACCACATACAGAATATTAACAAATGTCATACTGGCGAGAATCACACCGTACACAGAAGAAATACTAGGAGACTACCAATGCGGATTCCGTAGGAAGCGGTCAACGAGCGACCAAATGTTCACAATCAGGCAACTGCTGGAAAAGAAGTGGGAATACGGAGAGACGGTTCACCAACTGTTCGTTGACTTCAAAAAAGCCTACGACTCAGTCGCAAGGCAAAGACTCTACCATATTGTAGTTGAGCTGGGAATCCCAAAAAATATGCCGCACTCATTCAAATTTGCATGAACGAAAACAAAGGGCGAGTTAGAATAGAAAACCACCTCTCAGAACAATTTGAAATCCGGGACGGACTAAAACAGGGGGATGGCCTCTCACCGTGTCTTGTTAACCTTGTGCTCGAGTATGCCATCAGAAAAGTACAAGACGATAAGATGGCCGGATCATCCCTGAACGGGGTCACACAAGTGCTCGCATATGCGGATGACATCGCCGTTCTGGGCGATAATCTAGAAACTTTAGGTAAGCAGTAAAATCATCATGCAAGCGGCAGAAGAGGTGGGCCTTGAAATAAATAAACATAATACATGATTACGGTGAGAGCAGGTGGACCTCAGGGAACACATAAATGTTAGAGACAAGATATTTAAAAAAGTTAAAGAATTTAAATATCTGGGAACGATACTGACGGCCAGTAACGAAATGTCGAAAGTAATTAGCAAAAGATAACACTCTGGTAACGCTAGTTGGCATGCGGTCAGTAAACTGCTGAAATACAAACTGCTATCATGTAACATAAGGCTCCGTGTCTATAGAACCATAATCATGCCGATTGTTCTATACGGATGCGAAACATGGGCTCTCACAAAACGGTAAGAAAACAAATTCCGCGTTTTCGAGAATAAAGTTTTAAGGGGTATCTTTGGAGGTAAATATGACGAGGAGGCAGGACAATGGAGGAAACTCCACAACACGAATTGGAAGAGCTATACCGCAAACCTACAATAGTGAGAGTAAACAAGTCGCGAAGATTAAGATGGGCCGGATTTTTTTGTTTTTTTTTTATTATTAGACTTCTCTCGGGAGAGGCGAACCTATAGCGTCGAGTGGGCGCCCCGAGATGCCATCAAATAACTGTTGCAGTTCTTTTTGAACAGTTGCAGGTTGTAACGCTCCGGGAACACTCGCGGGGGAAGGGAGTTCCACAGCTTCCCCGCTCTGTAACGGAACGAGTTCTGATACAGGGATGTTCGCGCCGTCGGGAGATGAACCACAAACGGGTGCGATCCGTCGGATTGTCCTGTGGAGCGCATATAGGCCGAATTGCGTGGAACAATGCCAAGAATCTCCGAAGAACAGCACCCGTGATAATATCTGTAAAACAGACACAGGTCGGCCACGCGCCTTCGATGTGATAGCGACTGTAGTTCCGACGTCAGCGCCGAGTCCCCGATCAGGCGGATCGCTCGTCTTTGTACGCTCTCAAGTAGGTCGAGGGTATGTTTAGGAGCCGAGCTCCAAACATGAGAGCAATATTCGAGCGCGGGTCTAATTTGGGATTTATATAGGAGAAGAAGTTGGGCCGGAGTAAAGTATTTCTTGGCTCTAAAAAGATAACTCAGTTTTCCTGAGGCTGATCTGGCGATACCCGATACGTGTTTATGCCATGATACATTCCCACAGAGCGCGAGGCCGAGCAATTTCAAACTTTCCTCAGCCTAGAGGGCCCGGCCATTCATCATCAGCTGTGGAACCGATGATCCAGTTTTCTTTGTGAATGTAGTATACTGGGTCTTCGTTGCGTTGAAGTCGACAAGATTGGCCTTTCCCCACTGCAGGACTTTATCTAGATCCTGCTTCAGAGAGTCAATCTGTCTACATCTCAGCTGGTGCGACGTTGATGCACCAATCGGCCGATCACTCGAAAAGGAGGAAACAAGCTTACTATCATCCGCAAAACTGAACACTTTGTTATCCGTTGTCTCCAACAAATCATTTATGTTGTTACGTGCGGTTTCCGCCACCACCATCATTCGATAATTTCTAATTTTAATATAATTTGTTTTAAGATGGTATGATGGTAAGGTGGTGGAGGAGTTGCGCGATCCACAAGTGAGTTTTCGAACACGCCCCGATTCGGGTGTGGATCGTGCACCTCTTCGAGTTCGAATTCGGTTTTCGAAGTGGACGTTGAGGGGGAACGAGAGAAAAAGAACAGGTTAATGTTTTTGAGGAATACGGTTTTGGAATCCCGTTTTCGGTTGATTTGAAAGAGCAGAAAATACGGTTGTTCGTTCCCCCGTTGATCGATTTTTGAAAAGAAAAGAAAGAAGCCCGGGACTTTTTTGTTTAAAACTAAAGATGAAAAATTGAAAAGTAATAAGAGCATTTTCAAAAATACACTAGATTCCCAAAAGTGTTAAAATTGTTTGTTACATTTTAAATATATCTCATAAATAATTAAAATTCGCAGTGTCAGATTCTTTCAAGTGATTCGTGTCTCGAACATCGACTAGTAATTAAATGCTGGTCACTGTCCTGGAGAGCTGTTTATAAAATACAAAATTGTTTCTATGGTGCCAATGGAAATTGAAGAGCTTCAATATATGATCTATAGATTCTAACAAAATCATTCACCATTGAAAGGACCACTCTGGCCGAGAGCGGGAACATTGTACATTTCTGACATTATCGACAATGGACCGAGGTCTATGATTTGACAAGCTGCTGATCTAATTCACCAAGATTACAGGTAAAATTAAATTACAATTAATTTTCTGTGGCACAGCCAAATAATGTCACAATGTGAAGCAAGAACAAGGTTGGAGCCAAAATAGAACCTTGGGGCACCCCCGAATTAACAGGATACAGATCCGAATACTCGCCGCCCACACCAACCCGGATCGATCGATTCTCGAGGAAGCTCCTCGTCCAGTCGCAAAGCTGGTGGGAAAGTCCATACGAACGAAGTTTGCTCAGCAATGCCCCGTGCCAGACGCGGTCAAAAGCCTTGGAGATATCCAATGCGACCGCCCTTGACTCACCATGCCGTTCAATCGCAGATGTCCATATATCGGTTATAAGTGTCAAAGGGTCTCCCGTGGACCGCCTGCCACGGAATCCGTATTGACGATCATTCAGAAGACCGTAGCACTCCAAATACTTAACCAACTCTGCATTGATGACTTTTTCCATTACCTTAGATAAAATAGACAGTAGCGTGAATGGGCAACGATAGGACCCTGCGTAGAATTCTTGACGGGAGACCAACGGGAAAGAGAGCGGTAGGACGGCCGCGACGGAGATGGTAGGATAATGTTAGGTTTGACCTTGAGGAGATCGGATCAGATGGTCAAGCGTGGAAGGAGAGTCCACAGGACAGGGAACAATAGCAGAGTCGAGTCGGCGAGGTCATGAACTTCCGGGTTCCTACAGGCCTATAAATAGTAGTAATAGTAATAGTATCGTCATCATCGACACTACAACCGGGAACCAGTCTTGGGGCTTATTTAGCAAGTCCTGAGGCTTGTTAAATTTTCCATAATGATTTGTTTTTTTTCGGGCAAGGTCATTAGTCTTGCGCCAGAGCCTCACCGACGGGGAATCGAACTCCGTTCTCCCGCGTAACAGGCGGGTATACTAACCACTATACTAACGAGGAGCCCCATAGTAATAGTATATTGGAACAAAATATGATGAAGAGGCAGGACAATGGAGGAAACTTCACAACCACGAATCGGAAGAGCTATACCGCAAATCTACAATAGTGAGAGTAATCAGGTCACGAAGATTTAGATAGACCGGACATGTGGCGAGAATAGGCAACGGTAGGATCATGTGTAGAATTCTTGACGGAAGACCAACGGGAAAGCGACCGATAGGACGGCCTCGACGGAGATGGGAGGACAATGTTAGGTTTGCCCTTGAGGAGATCGGATCAGACGGTCAAGCGTGGAAGGAAAGGGCAGGAAATGATGGTGCAAGGTAGTCAGTGAGGTTATGAGCTTCCGGGTTCCTATGGGTCAATAAATAGAATAGTTTAGATATATAGAATGATAATCATACATATGGTCTTATATGCATGCAAAACAGAGCATTTGCAAATGGGAACAGAACAGATTCCCCGTATTCGAAAATAAAGTTTTAGAGGGTTTCATTGACACTAAATGTGATTAGGATAGGGGACAATGGAAGAATTTTCATAGCCGTGATTTAGAATAGCTATAACTCAAACTAATAGTGAGAAAGATCAGATGGGGAAGATTCAAATTGGCCGAGAATGTACAAAGTGGCTCAAAATTAATCACCCTTGCGGAAGATGTTGTAATTTTTGCAAACGGCGCCGTACGTCAATCATATTTGACATTTGCGAACTAGATAGCTGCAGTATAGAAACAGTCAAGCAATGGAGCCCTATACTCTGCAAGAGCGTGGAATAATTGTCTCGAGTTTTTTAATCGGTCGGTGGTGTTAGCGCAGCGTAAATTTCGACGATTTCCTAATCGTGTCGCGCCAACTGGGCAAACATTCCGGCGCTTAGCTACTCGACTCGAACAGACTGGAACCACACGAGACCATGCAGTGCGTCGCTGCCCCCGAACTGGTCGTTCTGTCGAGAATATCGAGGCTGTGGCTACCGATTTCGCTGAGAACGAAGAAACATCAACCAGATCACGGGTGTAGTGATCCTAAATCACTACTCCCATCCAAATCCCCAATATTACCTATAATCCCAATCCACATTCCATATTGAATCATATGAGCGACAAGTTAAACCAAAAGTTAATTTGTCGCACATTGGTTCAATTTCCGAATACCTTACCCTAATTCATAATTCCAATCCAATTGAATCATATGCACGATAAAGTTAAAAAAAAGTTAATTTGTCGCACATTGATTCAATTTCCAAGTACCGTACATCCCACTCCAATTGAATCATATGCACGATAAATTTAAACGAAAGTCCATTTGTCGTGCATTGATTCAATTCCCTATAACCATTGAAATTATGAAACGCCTAATTCTAAATGCATTTCATGATTTCTCCTTCCAGGAATTTATTCAAGTAAATTCCTATACGCTTCCCAGAATCCTATTTCAATTGAAGCACACAAAATCTTGTTTGTGCTTCTTGGAATTTTGAAATACAATTTTTAACAAATCTCTGTTGCCACCGAGTATAAAAGGGCGGCACATTTTGGATTCGTGATCAGTCGAAATCCAGAAGACGATCAGTAAATCCCGAGGGCCGAACTACGGCCAAAGACACAAAGGAAGAATAAAGGCATTTGAAATAAAACTCAAGTAAAACATAACGCGTTTCCTTTAATCGTCCATCTGTGGCGGGTAGCCTCACCACATCAGCAGTGAGAACTGTGATTCGGTCAACCTTAATGATCAAGGCTCTCAACACCACGAGCCAAAAGAGCCGGACGCCATCCCACGGAGAAGCTATAAGACAGCTCGGCTATTAAGGACCCGCAGGACCCACGGGACCAAGCAGAAGACGTCTGATCGGCTCACCGGGGAGGCTTCCACTAAAGATGCCGAGCACATCCATTACGCCGTCCTCATACCTCCATCTGGAACAGGCGTCCAACCTAAAAGCTAAGGGTAAACCAAAACTTAATAAAAATATAACCCCGACACGGGATTGGGCATCACCAGATGTACCCTACAGCGGATTTTAGTGAAAGACTTACACATGTTCCCGTACAAAGTGCAAACAGTGCATCAGTTAATGCCTGCTGACCGTCAGTCGCATGTGAATTACTGTCAAGCCATCCTTACTCTCAACAACGAAGTGGACGATTTTGTGTCGAAAATCAACATGATCGACGAGGCGCATTTCCACTTAAGCGGTTACGTCAATAAGCAAAATCTTCGTTTCTGGAGCACTGAAAATCCCCGTGTGATGCACGAAGAGCCATTACATCAACTCAAAACCACAGTGTGGTGCAGCGTTCACTCGGGAGGAGTGATTGGGCCGTATTTTTTTTGAGGACGCCATCGGCAATACGGTCACTGTTACTGGAGTTAAGGCACCTCAACACCACATATCAGCCAGAGGATGAATCACCCAGTGATAACATTCCAAACACCCTAATCTGTACAACTACAGTATGATTCACAAAGAAACAACATCCCAACATCATAATCAACAGACACACGATAGCGATAACACCCCAGCACCCATGAAGTATGATTCACACAACAACATAACGAATAGAGAAACCGAGGCTTCTTCAAACAGGGAGCAATACGAGACAGGCAGTATTAGTGGTAGTTCTGGTAATGTAACAACCGATATTAAAAAATAAAAATATATTTTTTTATAAATAAATTAGCTTAAATTAAGTTTTATTAATGCCAGAATTGGAGGAGAGGGACTTGGTGAACATGTGGTTTCAACAAGACAGTGCAACCGCACACACAGCACAAGTCGCAATGGATATTGCGAAGGAAGCGTTTTGTGCTCTCGTAATCTCCTGTTTTTGGCGATTTGGCATGGCCAGCAGGATTGCCCGATTTAACCATACCAGACTTCTTTCTTTGGGGCTACTTGAAGCCGCGGGTCTATGCCAACAAGTTTCAGGCAATTGCAGCAATTAAGGAGAATATTCGACAGAAATGCGAACAAGCGGAAAGTTATGGAAAATGCGATAAAACGGGTACAAATGGTACAAATGTTTATCAACACTGGCGGCAACCACTTGACCGAAATCATCTTTTCCACTTAACAGAAAAAATTGTGAAGGTCCATATAAGTTTAGGGTGATCCAGTAGGGACTTGACAACTTTGAATTTAATTTGTGAACGCATCCCTTCACTAATCATCGAACTGTCACGATCAATTTATTCAGTAAACTCAACATTTTCATGGCTAAGTACACGAACGAACAACGTTTGCAAATTATAAAAATTTGCTACTGAAATTTGGAGTCAGTGACCGCAACTTTAAGAGCGTTAACTCCAATTTTCGGTCGTAATTTTTGCCCTAGTAGACAGGCAATAACAAGTTTAGTGCAAACATTTGAGTCTACATATTCGTTGTGTGATGTTGCCGTGCCAGTGTGACAACGGGTTGGTCGAAGTGTCGAAAATATCGCTGCCGTTCAGGCGTCTATAGCAAACGATCTAAATCAGTCAATTCCAGGGCGTTCTCAAGAATTGGACATCGCCCAGACCGCTTTATGGCGAATTTTGCGTAAGGATCTTGGTTTACACCCATACAAGATCAAGCTGACTCAAGAGTAGAAGACGATGGACCATTTGAAGCGACGTACGTTCTCCGATTGGGCTCTGGAAAAGATGCGCCAAGATGATGAATTTCATCGCAAAATCATCTTCAGTGACGAAGCTCATTTTTGGCTCAATGGGTTCGTCAATAAGTAAAACATGCGTTATTGGTCGGGTGAAAATCCACATGTGCTTCATGAATCACAACTTCATTCACAAAAAATAACCGTTTGGCGCGGTTTGAATGCCGGTGGAGTCATTGCGCCATATTTTTTCATCGACGATAACGATCATCACGTTACTGTGAAGGGCTATCGTTATCGCGCCACGATTACCGATTATTTTTGACCCGAATTGGAAGAAATGGACTTGGGCGACATGTGGTTTCAACAGGACGGTGCCACAAGCCACACAGCACACGATACAATCGATTTATTGAAGAGTAAGTTTGATGAGCGTGTTATCTCAAGAAATGGGCCAGTTGGTTGGCCGCCTCGTTCGTGCGGTTTAACGCCTCTAGACTATTTTCTTTGGGGCTACGTCAAGTCATTGGTCTATGCCGACGGCGTTGGAAGAGCCCAGGACCAACATTGAACGCGAAATAGCGGCCGTTTCGGGCGAAATGTGTGGCCGAGTCGTCGAAAATTGGGTCCAACGAATCGACCGCTGCAAACGTGCCCGCAGTGGCCATATGAACGAAGTCGAGTTCCATTCATAAATGTTTTGATTGTACTTCAAGCCGATAATAAAGTTTTTGAAATATCTCAAATGGTTTGCGTTTTATTTTAAAAAAAAAAGTTGTCAAGTCCCTATTGGAAAACCCGATATAACACAGGCTTCTAGTACCTGGAACTTGTATACATCTCTGCTGTAAACGACTTTGTGTTGTAGACAATTTTTAACTAAGACAGCGACCCCGCCCTGAGTGGAATTTTGAGGATCTCGTCTTTATAATTTGGGTAGCCCAAATCGGGGGGTCGACGGGACGATCCTTGTCCCTGTTCAATCCAAGTTGACATGCAGTCTCCACGTGACACCCCTGGATAGCTACTTTGACATCCGCCAAGTAGTGAACCAATGCATGCAGCGACATCCTGAGAAAGGTTGGCGCAAGGCTAATAACCAGGCCCGTCAAAATGAATTATTATGGCAAATTTAACAAGCCTCGGATATGGACCGGATACACGACGACGACCACGGAAACGAAAATGGCTAAATAATTTAAGAATTTTTACATGGAACGTACGCTCACTATACAGAGCTCGAGCTGCTTAGCAGTTAGCCGATGCCTTGTCCGAATATGAGGCTGACATAACAGCATTGCAAGGAATAAGATGGACGGGGAGTGGTGTTATTCAAAGAAAAGAGTATGACATTTATTACAGCTGTCAGGCAAAACACCATGTGCTCGGGGTAGGCTTTAAAGTCACCCAAAAACTGAAGCCTGCCATCATCGGCTTTAATGCAATAAATGAAAGGCTATGCACTCTTCGCGTGCGAGGCAAGTTAAGGAACATAAGCCTCATAAACGTTCACGGACCTACAGAGGAGTCCTCTGACGACAAAAAAGAAGAATACTACGAGAACGTCGAACGGGTCCTCAATGTCTGCCCAAGATACGATGTGAAAATCGTTCTTGGTGATTTGAATGCAAAAATAGGTCGGGAGTAGGTTTTCAGGCACTATGCAGGTTCCCGTAGTTTGCATGAGGACACTAATGACAATGGACTACGAGTTATCGAATTGGCAGCATCGAAAAACGTGGTCGTTGCGAGTACCAGGTTTCCGCGTAAAGATATCCACAAAGCCACCTGGGTATCACCTGATGGAGCCACTCGCAACCAAATTGACCACGTGTTGATAGATCGCCGCCACTCCTCGAGCCTGATGACGGTACGAACGTACCGAGGTGCCAACGTCGACTCGGATCTTGTTGGTACAGTTTTCCGAGCGCGGATTGCCTTACGGACACGTATTGCATCCGCGGATCAGATTCGAATCAACACGGCTGCCTTACGCAATCAGAATACCAGTAACACCTTTGGTCATGCGTTAAGACTCGCCCTCGAAGAGCTGGAGGGAGGGAGAGTCAGTCCTGGGGCCAGAATGCCGGGCGTAGAAGGGAAATGGACACGACTTAAGAATACTGTCATTAGTACTGCCAACTCCATCTTAGGCAGTAGTCGTAGATATCGGAACGACTGGTCTGATGATGAGTGCAAACTAGCAACCGAACGTAAGAATGCTGCATACCGGGCAATGCAGCAGTCTCATAGGACGCGGGTGCGCGAGGATAAATACAAAGAGCTCAGAAGATCTAAAAAAAAAGACTTCACAGACAAAAGAAAAGTGCCTGGGAAAAAAAACCTTGTCTGTGAAATAGAGAAAACTAGAGAGCGAGGTCCGCACCAGGCGCGGAAGTTCTATCAAATAATCCTGCTGCACTTCATCATCATCATCGGCACTACAACCAGGAACCGGTCTTGGCCTTATTTAGCAAGTCCTGAGGCTTGTTAAATTTCCCATAATGATTTGTTTTTTTTTCCGGGCAAGGTCATTAGTCTTGCGCCAGAGGCACCCCGACGGGGAATCGAACCCCGGTCTCCCGAGTGACAGACGGGTATACTAACAGCTATACTATCGACGAGCCCTGCTGCACTTACTGCAAGAATAAAGAGGGTATCCTGATCACCGATCCGGAAGGCATTCTGGAGCGATGGGAAGTGCACTTCAATGAATTGCTAAATGGTCAGCTCAAAGAAGAATTGGAGGCTCCACCAATGCAAGATCAAGACCAAATGCTGCCGCCGCCAAGCAAGAGGAAACATTAAAAGCCATTAGACAGCTAAAATCAAATAAAGCCCCTGGAGCTGATGGCATACCAGCTGAGTTGATCAAACAAGGAGGGACCGCGTTATATCACGCAATTCATGAGATCGTGGTGCACGTATGGGAGCAAGAGGAGATGCCGGAAGATTGGCGTCGCGGTATAATTTGCCCCATACATACGATAGGAGATATCACACTGTGCAGCAACTATAGGGGTATAACATTGCTGAGTACCGCCTATAAGATACTCTCGACTATCCTACAAGATTTGATAGCCCTATACGCTAAAGCCATCATTGGCCAATATCAGTGTGGCTTCATCCCACGCAAATCAGCAATCGATCAGATATTCACCCTTAGGCAGGCGATGGGAAAATGTCAGGAATTTAAGATTCCATTATATCATCTGTTTATAGACATTAAGGTCGCCTACGACAGCATAGTCAGGGTAGAACTGTATAATGCCATGAGAGAATTCGGCATTCCAAACAAATTGATGCGACTTTGTAGGTTGACCATGACCAACGTAACTGGTCAAGTAAAAATAGCAGGATAGCTGTCCAAACCAATAAACATCTTTAATGGACTCCGACAAGGGGACGGTCTAGCCTGCCTCCTCTTCAACCTGGCGTTGGAGAAAGCAATCCGTGACTCTGGCGTTACAACAAGAGGGCCTATTGGCACCAAGTTCAGACAGATACTTGCCTACACAAATGACATCGACATCATCGGTAGAACCGAATCGGTGGTACAGGAATCCTTCACCCAGATCGAGCAGGCGGCACAAAAACTGGGACTGCACATTAATGAGGGAAAAACTAAGTACATGGTGGCAACTTCTGCGAAGAGAAGACCTAACGTTGGTCAAACTATCATGGTAGTGGAGCACGAATTTGAAGTAGTGCAATCCTTTAACTACCTTGTGTCAATAGTATCAGCCGATTACAATATGGAAAATGAAATACGCGAACGGCTGATCAAATCCAACAAAGCCTACTATGATCTATCAAGGCTCTTTAAATCCCGAAATTTATCCAGAACATCCAAGCTACTACTGTACAAGACCATGGTCTCATTATTTATTATTATTATTATATATTGGCCTGTAAGAACCCGGAAGTTCATGACCTCACCGACTCGGCTTCGCCATCGTTCCCTGTCCTGGGCACTCCTCTTCCACGCTTGACTATTCGATCCGATCTCCTCAAGGTCAAACCTAACATTGTCCTCCCATCTCCGTCGCGGCCGTCCTACCGGTCTCTTTCCCGTTGGTCTACCGTCAAGAATTCTATGCACGGTCCTATCGTTCCCCATTCGCGCCACGTGTCCGGCCCATCTTAATCTTCGCGACTTGATTACTCTCACTATTGTAGGTTTGCGATATAGCTCTTCCAATTCGTGGTTATGGAGTCTCCTCCATTGCCCTGCCTCCTCGTCATATTTACCTCCAAAGATGCCCCTCAAGACTTTATTCTCGAATACGCGGAATTTGTTCTCTTCCCGTTTTGTGAGAGCCCATGTTTCGCATCCATATAGAACAATCGGCATGATTATGGTTCTATAGACACGGATCTTTATGTTACGTGATAGCAGTCTAGATTTCAGCAGTTTACTGACTGCATGCCAACTCGCGTTGCCGGAATGCAGTCTCTTGTTAATTTCCTTCGACATTTCATTACTGGCCGTCAGTATCGTTCCCAGATATTTAAATTCTTCAACTTTTTCAAATATCTTACCTATCCTTACAAGACCATGGTCTTACCAGTACTAATATATGGCGCTCTGAACTCTTGGCCGCGTTCGAGAGAAAGGTCTTAAGGAGAATTGTTGGCCCCGTATGTGAGGGAGGACGATTCCGGAGACGCTACAACCATGAGTTGTACGCGATCTACCTTGAAGCTAATGTTGTAAGAAAAATCAAGTTCGGTAGACTCCGGTGGGCGGGACAACTAACTCAAATGAGCGAAGAGGAGCCTGCTCGGAAAGTTCTTTGTGGCAGGATGTATGGAAGGAGACAGCGCGGCAGACGTTGTCTGCGATGGAGGAATGGTGTAGACCAGGACGCCCAGAGCCTGGGAGTGCCAAACTGGGTGACATCGGCTCGAAATTGGGACCGGTGGAGAGATTTGTTAAATAAGGCCCAGACCGGATCCCGGTTGTAGTGCCGATGATGGTGATGATGATGATGATGGTCTGCCGGACAATATCTACCCGTAACACAATAATCAAGTTGTTAGACTAAAAAACAATTCCTTGTAATAGTGGGTTAATGGTTGATAGGTGTTCGACCCCTTCGAACCTTAGCGCCACCTCTGCTAGTAAAATTCAATGGCATTGTAAGAAGACCACTTCCTACACCACAAAGTCAAACTAGTAAAGTAATCATTGTTGCGTCCGATTAAGACAGCCCTGTTAATCTGTAAAAATAAAGTATATAAAACGTTTGTATGATTATTTAGACAACATATTTCTTAAATAAATCATAACAGGTTCTTTGAAAAGAATGTCGATACAGCAACTGGTTATTCCAGCTTACAAATAACAATAAGCTCGCGGGATGGAACCGATAAAGCAAAAGGAAAAAAGTACATAAATTAATATAAAATATAAAATTATGGACATTTTTCTTAAACAGTAAATTGGTCAGGTCATCCAATCGTTTTTTTTTATTTCTGTTCTTTGCAACCGTTTGGTCATTATATCGATGTAAACTAATTATAGTCTGGAATTACGCGGGTAAATGGTGTCCGAACAATATGGGGGTACACTTTTTTATGCTAGCAATATGTGACAACCAATCAAAGTTGTCATTAACAAAGCACGTAAAAAGCAAGGTCGACCGAAACTGAATAAATTATGTCTTGGCAGAGCAAATGTATAGTTAGATACCGTGTGTACCATGATCCCCACAAAAAGCTCAATCGGTCTGTAACCGGCGGTGTCTCTATGAGACGACTAACTCTAAGACTTTCCACAACCGAAGATAGCGCGTGTGGCTTACACCAGTATAGTTGATCCGTCTATCTTGCTAATGAAGAAGCATCACATTGCTTGTACAAACTCTCATTTTATCAGCGCTGCGAGCTTATCAGTATATAGTAGGTCTTGAGGTTACTAGAGCACGTGGTTCTGGGTATGAAACTAACTGATACATTCTCAACATAATGCAATGAATACAAGATGGTAAAGGTAATTCCCCGAGATCAAACACAAAACACGTAGTCCCTCCGTGAACAAACAATACTCCAGAAACTTTGTATCACTGCCTTGTTTTCTTCTTGGGAAAGCAAACTTGACATTAAAGAACCTGAAACAAAACCAAAAAATAATGAACAAGAAATAAAAGACACCATTTCTTGGGAACGTTAAGAACAACAGAACTATCATAGGATACCGGGGGCGGAAGCAGGTGCGTTGGAATATACAAAAGGATATAAAAATAAAAATACACAACACAAAACAATGTAAATCAGCAATGAACAATGGAACTGAAAAATATAGGGAGAAGTAAAGGAGGAAAATTGTTAATTGAATGAAATTAATGCAAATTCGAATCAAAGGTAACTCGAGCGATTTTTCACTACAGGCGAAAATGAATTCTTTACTTGTTTCGGCTGAGTAGCATTTCGACTAGAAATTCCTATTTCCTATACAATTGGAAATTAACGAATCAACGATCTTTTCTTTTCTTTTAATTTTGCTTGTGGCTTTTCTAAACACGGACTGAATTTGCCTTTAGAAGCACTTACATCGAGAAAAACCCAATTTCACACGTAATTTAATTTAATGTTATGAACTGTTTGTTTTCTCTTCTTTTTTCCGTTTGCTAGTGACCGTCGGATGGGTGTCGCTCAAGCTTCGCCAATTGGATGTTATTTTTAACTGCGACTGTTACGAACAAATCGTTTCGGATTTGAGCATCACGAATTTGTTCAAACCTTTAACAAATCCCTTGAACTTTGACTTAATTAGTTAATTATGTTATCACGCACCCGCGTTACTGCAAATAATAGACACGAACAATTATCAATGAGCATGGAAGTTTAAGGGGTTGATCACGTGTGACAGCTGATTTCTGTGGTGAAACACACGGCTGTCGGCAGGGAAGTGCACGGCGTTTACCGTCGTTTGGAGGTGGTACATTGTGCTTGTGCTAGGTTCAAGAATTGGAAATGGTAAAGCAGTTCGAGATTTGTGGGTTGTGTTGTTGGCGCCTAACGGAAATTGTGTCCGTTTTTACCGGTGAGGTGAATTTATCGGGGCAGTTATTTAAAGAGTGGAAATAAGGCAAAAGTAAAAGTTTCCGATACACCCATACCTCGCGTTACGGCCTGGATACGTTCCACGAAACTTGGCCGCAAAGCGAAAAGCCATATAAGCAATCAATTATTGTAATACAAATTCAATGGGGTCGGTTCCAAATTTGTTAAATATATAACATAGTTTATCATTCAAAATGTTTTTTAACTTTTTATTTCATTTAAATCAAAAATACATACATAAAATGTACATACATAAAATAATAACAGATTCCAAAAACCAACAATAATTTATGAGCAAAAATGAAACTACTTCATGTTACATAAAATATGTTTATGTATACATACATAATTTTTTTTTAGATGGCTTTAATCTAAAGACGATGAAGAAATGGTAACCTGCAGATCACGGTGGTCATCATTTTTCGCTGGTAAGGATGGGCCTGGCTTAAAAAAATTGTCCAACGTTGTTTGTCTTGCTTTCTTGTCTATTTCGTTCTTCAGTGATCTATAACAGCTAATGGTTGAGTTAATTCCCCGAGAAGCTTTAGCGCTACGTTCGGCGTCAGGATCGTTTTCAAGGAGGATGTTTATTCCTTGTTCGAAATAGGAAAAAGCTTTCGACAAATTTTTTGATGTTAGCTGTTTGGATACAACAGGCTCTGTCTCTTCATCAAATGCCGGTTCTGCTTGCAACTGAATGAGTTCCTCATAAGAAAGGGGTCCCATATCACCTTCAAGTAGATCAAGCACATCACGTTCGTTCAAACCTTCAAAGCCGAGATCATGTGCTAGATCCAAAATATTTTGCCTAATTTCAGGAAGGCAATCAACTTCTGCATCAATACTTTTTACACATTCTGGCCATATTTTTTTCCAAACATGGTTCATTGCTGTTACTTTTAATTCCTTCCATGATTCACTGATGTTGTCAGCAGCATCCTGGATGTTATGGTTTTTCCAAAATGTTTAAATTGAAGCTTTACCATCGGTTTCGCTTATAAGTTGTCGGAAAGTTCGGCGTATGTGATATGCCTTAAAAGTGGCTATTGCACCTTGATCCATTGGTTGGATCAGAGCTGTTGTATTTTTCGGAAGGCCCTCAATCATGACATCTTCAGATAGTTCGGATAAATTAGTAGGGTGCCCTGGTGCATTATCGAAAATTAGTAAAGCCTCTTTGCTTAAGTTATTGTCTCGCAAATATTTTTTCACTTCTGTACAAAAGTGATTTTTGAACCAATCCTCAAAAGTAGCTTCAGTCATCCAAGCTTTCTTGTTGAATCTCCATATGACGGGTAATTGATTTTTATTTAGTCCTTGGATTTTCCGACAAATATATTAAAAGTGGTTTTGGCTTAAAACCACCCGCGGCATTTGCACCAAGTAGCAAAGTTAATCCTTCTTTAGACACCTTATAACCAGCGCAGATTTTTTCGGTTTTTGAAATGTACATGCGATCAGGCATTCGCTTCCAATAAAGCTCTGTTTCGTCTACGTTAAACACTTGTTCAGGTTTATAACCACCTCTTTCAATAATTCCCTTTAAAATGTTGGGATATTTCTTAGATGCGGCCTCATCGGCGCTAGCTGCTTCACCTTTCATTTTCAAATTATGCAAATTAAATCTGTTTTTAAATTTTTCAAAGCATCCTCGGCTTGCTTGGAATGTGTTGGATTTTATTAATTAATGATACAAAGGAAGATAGTTACAATGTAAAATATAAATGCGCTGAATCGATTCGCCGGGGATGGCTCGCGGCAGACGTCCGTACTCCGTGGCTGCTGATCGAGAAAGGGACTGATGATGTGCACGTGCGTCATCAGGAAAGCTGTTTCAACTTGACGAAATACAAGATGGTGGACGTTCGTTGAGTTTGACCAACTTCGTTGTCGCCGGTGTGCGCATCGGATGTACACTCATGGAGAATATTTTATGTCCAATACTTCCCCTCGATGAGCGCAACGGTGCCAAAAAGCTCACATCAGGTTTAGGAGGTCGAGACACCCCTCGTGCTTCGGTTTGGATTGGGCCTTAGTGAGAATGTCGGCGGGCATTTGTTCTGTGGGTATGTATTCGACCGAGAGTGTTCCGCTGTCCACTGCTTCGCGGATGAAGTGATGTCGGACGTCGATGTGTTTGCTCCGGGAGTGCAATACGGGGTTCTCGGCCAGCTTCCGAGCACCGTTGTTGTCGTTGAACAGCGTCAGCTTGTCTGGTAAGGCGAATCCCAGTTGACTGATCAGCCTTCGGAGATGTATGGCCTTTTTCGCCGCGTCGGATATGGCCATGTACTCAGCTTCTGTGGATGATAGGGCGGTGGTCCTTTGCTTCCTGGTTTCCCAAGAGACCGCTGTGCCATACAGTGTAAAAGCGTAGCCGGTGTATGATTTTCTGTCGCCGGGGCAGTTAGTCCAGTCGGCGTCGGCGTACCCTGTGAGGCTTTCATGGCTTTCCTTGAACGTAAGCCCAATATTGGGAGTGCCTTTGAGGTAGCGTAGTACACGTTTCGCGGCTTTCCAATGCTGTTCGTTGAAGTGGCTGTTGAATTGGCTGAGTCTGCTCACGGCGAAGGCTATGTTTGGTCTGGTGCATACGGCAAGGTACATCAGAGATCCGATCAGCTCCCTGTATGGTAAATTCTTGTCGGGTTCTTCATTTCCTTTTTGCAGCTTCGTGCCGTTTTCCAATGGGGTGCTCACTGGTTTCGAGTCGCTCATTTTGAATCGCTCCAGAATCTCCAGTGTGTACTGCGTTTGAATCATACGTAGTTGCTTCTTTTCTCTTTGGAACTCAATTCCGAGACAGTGCTTGATTTCGCCGAGGCCCTTTATTCGGAATGCATTCGATAACTGTTTCGTCAGTTTCTGTATCCTTGCTTTGCTTTGGGAGGAAACTAATATGTCGTCCACGTATATGGTGACGAGTAAAATTTCCTTCCCTTTGCCTTCGAAGAAAATGCACGGATCGGCTGTAGACTGCTTCAGGCCTAGTCCCGAAAGCTCGTGGCGTAGTTTCGTGTGCCATTGCCGTCCTGCCTGGCGGACACCGTAAAGGGCTTCCTTTAGTAGGCATACTTTGTTTCCCTCGCGTATCTTTGTCAGCATTTGTCTGGCTTGACTTTGGGGACTATCTTCGCTTCCTCCGGATTGAATCAACGTTTCCAGGGCGGTTTCTGTGTGTTTTGGAATCTCCATGTAGATGGTTTCGTCGAGCTCGCCGTTTAAGTAAGCTGTTTCCACGTCCAGGTGGTGAATGCTCACGTTGTGCTGAACAGCTAAGGCGGCTGTGACGCGTATCAAGTTCATCCTGGCCACTGGTGCAAACATTTGATGGTAGTCGACGTCGGGAATTTGTGAGAATCCTTGGGCGACTATGCGTGCCTTTCTATGTTTCAATGTTCCGTCGGGATTCGTCTTGTTACGTAAGACAAATCGGCTGCCGATGACTTTGCCGTTTTTCTGTCGTTCGACTAGGGTCCATGTGTCATTTCTGATGACGGCCTCAATTTCCTGCGCCATGGCCTTTGTCCACTCGTCGGTGTCGGGTCCAGTTATGGCCTCTGTGATGAGTACTTCTGCGGTTCCTGCTGCCTCGGTGGAGGTGTCTCTCGTTTGGAAGAGTTTTCGGGGTCTTCCTCTGATTCCGGTCCTTACTTTTCGTGGTCTGCATGGCTCTTTGCGTGTGTGTGCGATTGATTCTTCTCTGGTTGGGGCTGTTGGAGGTTCGGCTTCTTCGTCGCACGTTTCGTCCGCGTTCTGGGTCGTTGTGTCTTCGTTGTTGGTTTCCTCAGGTGTGATGAACTCGACCATGTTGTGCTCGGTTCCCATTCTGTCGTTCCTGGAGCTGAGTTCGCGAAGATTGGTCTTTCTGATGCTTTGTGTGAATGCAACGTCTAGGGCGATTTCTACTCTGCGTTGGTCGAGAAGCCAGATCCTGTATCCTTTGGATTGATCAGAGTAGCCGACGAGTATCCCCTTCTGAGACTTTGGGTAGAACTTTCCTTTCCTGGGTCCTCGGAGCCGGGAGTAAACGGTGTGCCCGAATTCAAGAAAATAGCCGACGTTAGGCACGTTTCCGGTCCACACTTCGTGTGGGGTTTTGCCATTTACGGCGCTGGTAGGGCATCGGTTCCTGATGTGGTTGGCCGTGTTGATGGCTTCGCCCCAAAATCGTGAGTCCATGTCGGCTTGAATGAGGAGACATCTGGCCATTTCCACCAGGGTTCGGTTCTTCCTCTCCGCTACTCCATTTTGTTGGGGGGTATGAGTGACGGACAATCGATGTTTGATTCCGTTCTTCCGCAGGTACGAGGTGAACTCCTTGTTTGTATACTCGGTGCCGTTGTCGGACTGTATGCACTTGATCTTTCGGCCGGTTTGCTTTTCGGCGAAGGCTCTGAAGTCTCTGAAGGCATTTAAGATTTCTCTTTTCCTTTTGAGCATGCGAACGTTGCACCACCTGGAGCACGTCGATGAACGTGACGAAGTAGATGGATCCTCCTAGGGACTCGGTGTTCATCGGTCCGCATAAGTCGGAGTGGATTAAGTCCAGGATGCCTGTCTTTCTGTCAGATGATTTTGGGAATGGCAGTCGCGTTGTCTTCCCGAGGGCGCATATGTCGCACATCGGATCCTGGATCGGATGCTCCATGGACATTCCCCGTATGCGGCCGTTTTTGTGGTTCGCAACCAAGTCCTTGATGTTTAAGTGTCCCATTCTGTGGTGCCATTTTTCCAGTTTGGGGGTACGAGAGTGTCCGGAGTCGGCAGCGGCAGCGGTGAGTGTTGGTGGCCTCTGAATCGCCGGAATGAAGTAAAGGTCATTTGTTCGAATGGCCTCGAGGATAGTGTGTCCCTTTTCGTTCGTGACCTTGGCGCCTCCCTTGTCGAAAGTGACTTTGAACCCCTTGTCGGCGAGTTTGCTGACCGACATCAGGTTCATCCTTAAATCAGGCACGTGTAAGGCGTCCGTCACGGTGATGTTTCGTCTGCCCCCGCTGTGGACGGCGGCCATATTGATGTCGCCTCGACCGGTGATGTTGGTTGAGGTGCAGTTGGCCAGGTTTAGCGTCGTGGGATGCGACTCATGGTATTTTTCGAAGGCGTGTTTGTCGCTCGACATGTGCGACGAGCTACCGCTGTACAAACACCAGCCGCCGTCGATAGTTGATTTGGGGGAGTGCATCTCGTGCTGTGTTGAGCTTGTGAGAGCTAGGACGCTGATGCCGTTGTTCAGCAGCTTCCCCTCCTTTCCTAGCTTCTTGGATGTGGAGGAATCTTCCCTGATCCGGGAACGACATTCAGCTGCCTTGTGTCCGATCTTACCGCAATTGTAGCATTTGAAGGACGGTTTTCTTGGACTTCTGTTATTTCCTTGGTCCTTTCCTCTTTCGGTCCTTACGACGTTGTGCTTGGCGGCCATCGCGCCTTGTGTTTCGAGGTGCTCATTCGTGTTTCTGGCATCACTTTCTTCGATGATTTTGATGCGAAGTGCCTCCGGAGATGGAAGTTCGTCCCGAGATTCAATGGCGCACCTGAAGTTTTCGAATTTCGGAGGGAGACTGTAAAGGAGCATGATGCAAAGCAGGTCCTTATTAATCACGATCTCCATGTCAAGGAGTTTGTCGGCCGTATCAAAAAACTTCTCAGGTGTTCTCTCACGTCGTCGCGGTCACCCATGCGGTGCTGCGTGAGTCTCTTCAATAGACTGGCTTTCCTAGCTGGTCCTTTGGATTCGTATGTGGAAGTCAGTTTCTCCCATACGTCTAGCGAGGTTTCGCATCCCTTGATGCATTTTATCTCCGGTGGACCCATAGCTAGGATGATGTCAGCTTTGGCCTTTCTGTCGCCCGTTTTCCACTTCTCGATGTACACCTCGTTCGCTCCCGTGGGTTCGGGCTTGGGGAGTTCTCCGCTTATGTATCCCCACGCGTCATTCTTGATGAGGATTGCTTCCATCTGCAGCTTCCACGTGTCGAAGTTTTCCTTTTTGAGGGGCTCGATGCTGGCGATGGATGGCGCCATTTTGGTGAGGGCTTCGTGGTTCCTTCTTTTGGGCGATCATAATTAGTTCTCGATGGTAGGCGGGTGCCTGGGCCCATAACCTGTTGGATTTTATTAATTAATGATACAAAGGAGGATAGTTACGATGTAAAATATAAATGCGCTGAATCGATTCGCCGGGGATGGCTCGCGGCAGACGTCCGTACTCCGTGGCTGCTGATCGAGAAAGGGACTGATGATGTGTATGTGCGTCATCAGGAAAGCTGTTTCAACTTGACGAAATACAAGATGGTGGACGTTCGTTGAGTTTGACCAACTTCGTTGTCGCCGGTGTGTGCATCGGATGTACACTCATGGAGAATATTTTATGTCCAATAGAATGTGACATCTTCAGCAGATTCATCGGTATCTCCATTCTTCACTTGACTGATTGGCATTCTCCGTTTGTTATTGTCCTCAATCCATATAATCAATCGTTTTTCCATTTTTTCCATAATCCAGTTTCTTTGGCGTGTTAATCTCGAGACATTTAAAGGTGCAGCAGATCGCAAATATGTTTTAATGTTATCTTTTTTATCGCGAATAGTTTGAATGGTAGATTTCGCAGGTACCATTGCCTTGCAAATTTCAACAATTTTCCCTCCAGCTTCTATACGACGTAATACTTCTAGTTTAGTCCCTAGCGTGACTGATTTTCGGCATCTGTTTTTATCAGTCTCCGAAGTCGATAATCGTTTCGGTGGCATTTTATCTTGATTGCGATCTGTGTCGCCAACTATCTAACGAGGAAGTAGTTTCGATTTTCTGACAGTTCGTTTTGTAATTTTGTTTGTTATGACAACTGTTTGCTGACATTTGTTATAGATTCGTTTTGGGCTGCATTCAGTTGCGAATTCGCTGGTTGCATTCAGTGCGAATCCACAACAAACATTTTTTAATTTGTACACACATACATATGTACTTGCGTACCAAAAATGTCCCTGATTGTTTCCAATTTTTCCAGTTAATATGTAACAATCAGTAATAAATATGTACATAAGGCACTCACAAACAAGTCTAAACCAGCCGCTTTATGAGCACACACTGAATAACGCTCGTAAACAAGAGGAAATAGAAAAGAGTGTGTTACGACATTGCGCTTGCGCAAGATTGGTAACATGTAGATATATCGACATCGAAAAAAAAATTTTTTTTTGCCGTTATAGCGAAACGTTTTAGGCCGTAAATCGAAAACTTGCCTTAATTGAAGGGGGCCGTTATAGCGAAATACCCTATAAAGAGCGGCCGTATAGCGAGGTATGCATTTAGTCTGTTTTTTTCTTATAACGTACAGAATATTAATAATATTATATTATTTAAAGATACAGGTAAGAAAAGGTAGAGTAAGGCGGCGAAAAAATGAGCACTCAGCTTTTTTGATATTTTAAAAAGTACTCAAGATAAATAAAAATACAAAATATCGAGTGGTTGAATTAGTTTTGACGGGTTTTTTTGTAACTTTGAAGCTTAACTCAGAGAAATTGGTAAAATGAATTCTATTCACAACATTTGGCATTTTTAGGTACGATTTTTTTTCCATCTTTCAGCCGGCATACGGATCCCACGTTGGCAAATGCCTCGTCCTTTGAGGCGATCCAATTATTGGCTTCTTCGCAAGAAGTGAAGTGCTAATCGGCCAGCTCAGGAGTCATCGACCGAAACAACCGGTAGTCGGAAAGCGCAAGAATACGTCAATACGACGTGTGAGGTAGGCCATCCAATTGAAGCGCCTCCAAATTTTCCTTGACGACTTTTGCACCATGAGGCCGAGCGTTGTCGTACTGAAAGATCACATTGTCATGTCTTTTGGTATTGTAGCGAGCTTAGGGTTCGCTGGATTAATTATTTTTAATAAACAAGTGCCGTTAAATCGAATTGGGATTAATGTAACAATTCATTAGTCCGTATACCCACCTGTCACGCGGGAGATGGGTTTCGATTCCCCGTCGGGCAGCCTCTGGCGCAAGACTCATGACCTTGTCCGGGAAAAACAAATCATTATGGAAAATTTAACAAGCCTCAGGACTTGCTTATTAAGGCCAAGACCAGTTCCCGGTTGTAGTGCCGATGATGATGATTATTAGTCCGTTAATAACAACCGTTACTTTTACCGTACACTTAACGGTTTCTTGACTTATCGCTTCCGTATTTATCGCGTCTTTTACTGCTTACTTCTTACTTCTTACTTTTCACTCCTGATCTGCGTGCGACGTATTTATACCATTTTTCCTCATTCTGAATCGGCGTTTCGTTTCCGTCCGTTCCATAGCCTCGAATTTTCTACTGCTCGTAGTCTCCAGTTTTCCAGTACTTTCTAAAATATTCCAGTGCTTTGTTTCGGACTTTCTAGAATATTCTAGTATTGATTGTCATACGCGTCACACTACCCTCCGCCTAGATTAGTTCGTCCCGAACTAAGTTCACTGGTCTCCTGGGTTAACAAAAAGTCGCCAGTCGGTCACGATGTACCACTTTCATCTTGGCGTTCGGTCTTCGCTGAATCCCATAGACAACGTCGTTAATTATTGTGAGAATCTTATACGGTCCTTTCCAATGTTGCTGCAAATTCAGAGACCTTCCTTTTTGCCGATGAGAGTTATAAAGCCACACGTTATCGCCTGCATTAAATCCGGATGCGTTGGCTCGAACGTCGTACCTTGTTTTCATCCTGTTACTTGATACCTTGATTTGCTTTCGAACCAAATGATGAATCTCATCGAGGCGAATTCTCCATTCGGCTACGTAGTCTTCGGTCTTATCTATGGCGTCTGGAGGTATTCCGAATCGCAGATCGGCTGGTAATCGTATCTCTCGTCTAAATATAATTCTTGCTGGAGAATGGCCTGCCGCATCGTGATTAGCCGATCTATAACCCATTAGAAAGGTTTGTACATATTTGTCCCAATCTCGTTGATGATCACTAACGACCTTCGATAAATACCCTTTTATTATTCGGTTGAACCTTTCGACCATTCCGTCTGACTGCGGATGTAAGGGTGTGGTCCTGGTTTTCCTTACGCCCAGTGCCGCACAGACGCCTTGAAATATCTGTGATTCGAAGTTTCGGCCTTGATCGGAATGAAGCTCACAGGGAACTTCATATCTGCTGATCCAATTATTGAAAAGCCGCTCAATGATGGTTGTTGCTTCTTGGTTTGGAATTGAAAGGACTTCCACCATCTTGCTGAAGTAATCCATGACAACCAACATGTATTTGTTGTTGTCGTTTGTTTTTGGGAATGGTCCCGAGATATCAATCGCAATTCGCTCGAAAGAGGCAGCCACGTTGTACTGCTTCATAGCGCTCCTTGGTTTTGCTGTTGGTCCTTTGGTCGCAGTGCAAGTTGTGCACTTCTTACACCAAGACTCGACGTTATCTCTCATGTGAAGCCAGTAGAATCGAGATCGTAACTTTGAAAGTGTCTTATTAACTCCTAGATGTCCACCGGAGGCCCCGGCGTGCATTTCTGTTAGTACATCCTTAACTTTTGATGGTGGGACTAGAATCTACATTCGATGGGATTTTCCATCCGCGGCTTCCCATTTACGCTTTAGAATTCCATCTTCCACCAGCAAGGAATTCCATTGTGCCCAATATGCTTTAAATGTTCCACTCTTGTCGGAAATATTGTTCCAAATTGGCCGCTCGTTCTTTTCTTTGTGTTCCAGGATTAGCGACATATCTTCATCCTGAAGTTGAGCTACGCGTATAGCATCACTCGTTCACCCATCTAGTACTTCTACTTGTACATTTCGGAGGTCGTACGCCTCTTGTTTTAAACGATCAATTTATACTTCCGAATTCTGAAGGCGACGCTATAGGGTCAACATTTCATCTTGCCTCTGATAAGCGATTGTTCTCCTCAATGACCTTTTCTCGGCTGGTCTTAAGAGCAATTATCTGTTGATGCGAGGATTTACATTCGGCCGTGGTGCTGCCCAAGTCTGAATCACGCTGAAGTCTTCTCTTGTGATTAGCGCATGAACAACAATTCTCAATTGACGTTTCATTCATTCGTCGATGTTTCCTACAGTCAACAGAGATGTGGCCGACTCCGCCGCATGTCCAGCACTTCATATCAGGTCTCGGGGCTCTCCGTTGTACATGCCCGATTCTTTGGCAGGAACATTCCTGGACGGACATTTCTCGGACTCTATATGTACTCCTGGTACCCAGTTTAGCAGATTCATATTCCAATGCGAACGCCAGTATTTCATTAGTCGTCTTCTTTCTTGCCAAACGACCGGCATGTTGCAACTCCCGATCTTGGAGTGCGTTTATAAATACATCCATTGCTACCTCGTTCAGAAATTCCTTAGTCATATTTGAATAAGACAAGTTTGCCAATCGCTCAATGTCTGCCTGCAACTGTTGAAGATTTCCTCCAGGTTTCTGCGTTCTGCTCCGCAGTTGCATGCGGTAGACCTGCTGCATGTGGTTGTCCCCATACCTAGCTTCAGGGCGGTCTCTTACCGCTTGGAAATCTGTTTGCTTCTCTGCTGGTACGGTTTGTAGCGATTCTGCAGCCGCCGCGCGGAGTGACAAGATTAGTGATGTTGACTTTTGCTCATCCGACCACTTATTATAATTGGCCGCGGCGTCAAACTGACGTATAAATACGGAGAAGGGTCCTGTTCCATCGAAGGTTGGCGGTTGCATTCTTGTATCTTTGTAGTCATGTTGATTGCTAGGCGATGTCTTATTGCTCTCAACACACTCAAGTCTCTTTTCGATTCGCGTTATTTCATCGGCGACTTTCTTAAATTCAGCTTCGTTTTTTAGATCCAGATTTTCTACTTCGTTTCGAATTTCTTCCTTAAAGTGTTAAAAATTACATTTCATTCACTGCGTTTCGGCATCCAACTTTGCATTAACATCTGCAGCTTGCGCGTCCATTTTTGAGTTAATATCTGAAGCTTGCGCGTCGAATTTTGAATTTTGCGCGTCCAATTTTGCATTAATATCTGTAGCTTGCGCGTCCAGTTTTGTCATCATCATCCTGAGCATCTCCGAAATGTCCAACTGTGGCGAACTCTTTTCCATTACATTGGCATCATCTTGACTCGCTGTTTCTTCTCCATCCGGACAGTCTGGCCCAATCATAAAAAGATATGTGTCGACATCGATACCCTCTTCCTCCATCGCTGCTTGCAGATGCTGGCGAAGAAATTGCTTCTGTCCTCTGCTATCCAGATTCCTTCTTCAACTCAGGAACGCGAAGATCCTCCAAATGTCGATCTGACATAGTCACAACACACCTTCACAGACTTATTTACTTCACCAATAATGAATCCCACTTCTGACACCATTTGTAGTGAGGGGTTCGCTGGATTAATTATTTTTAATAAATAAGAGCCGTTCAATCGATTTTTAATTAATGTAACACTTTATTAGTCCGTTAATAACAACCGTTACTTTTACTGTACACTTAACGATTTCTAGACTTATCGCTTCCGCACTTATCGCGTCTTTTACTGCTCACTTCTTACTTCTTAGTTATCTTCCCGATGTGCGTACGACGTATTTATACCGTTTTTCCTCATTCTGATTTGGTGTTTCGTTCCCGGTTGTAGTGCCGATGATGATGATTATTAGTCCGTTAATAACAACCGTTACTTTTACCGTACACTTAACGGTTTCTTGACTTATCGCGTCTTTTACTGCTTACTTCTTACTTCTTACTTTTCACTCCTGATCTGCGTGCGACGTATTTATACCATTTTTCCTCATTCTGATTCGGCGTTTCGTTTCCGTCCGTTCCATAGCCTCGAATTTTCTACTGCTCGTAGTCTCCAGTTTTCCAGTACTTTCTAGAATATTCTAGTACTTTGTTTCGGACTTTCTAGAATATTCTAGTACTGATTGTCAAATGTGTCACAATATTTTAAAAAGTACTCAAGATAAATAAGAATACAAAATATCGAGTGGTTGAATAAGTTTTGAGGGGGTTTTTTTTTGTATCTTAGAAGCTTAACTCAGAGAAATTGATGAAATGAATTTGATTCACAGCATTTTGCATCGTTAGGTATGATTTTTCTCCATCTTTTAGCCAGCATACGGATCCCACGTTGGCAAATGCCTCGTTCTTTGAGGCAATCCAATTATTGGCTTCTTCGCAAAAAGTGAAGTGTTAATTGGCTAGCCCATGAGTCAACGACCGAAACAAGCCGTAGCCGGAAGGAGCCAGAACACATGAATACAACGGGTGGGGTAGGACATCCAATTGAAACGCCCCCAAAGTTTACTTGACGGCTTTTGCAACATTGGGCCGAGCGTTGTCGTACTGAAAGATCACATTGTCATGTCTTTTGGTATATTGGGTTCGGTTTTTTTTTTTGAATTATAATTTTGTCTTAAATTCACCCCCGTCATTGCCATTCCACACATGTAACTTTGCCCATAAAATGCTTGTTTTCATTAAAAATCCCGGGACTTTTGAGCCTATGTAGTACTTCAGCGAAATGACACACACTGATTTTTAAAGGGAAATGCCGACGTTGTAACATGAATACATTTACAAGATGGTCCGATGCGATTTAATGTTAGTTACGCGATCTTTTGTAGAACCCTCAAAACTTATTTGTACACCCAATAGTAGGCAACGGAAAATAGAAATATGATACGAGTACGTGAAATTAAAAATTCATTCACACAAATCATTGCTGGAGACGGAGCAGCACACGGCGGCCGACTAGCAGCACACGACTGCCGACTGGCAGACTGAGCATCGCACATTTTATACTCTGGCTCTCCTTGTTCCTGTGACAACATGTGAACGAGGGAAAGGAGACAAAAAGCGAATATAAGCAGCGGCAGTTGTGGAGTTGAGAGGAGTACAAGTCAAGCAGTCAAACGCTGCACATGGATTTATAAAGAGATCAACAGATTGTTTTATATTTAAATAAAAGTTTCGAAATTAGTAAATCGAGTTTACAAATTGGTCCTTTGAGCCGGATCAAGTCATCGAGGGAAACACAGCAGCTGCCGACTGGACAACACAACGCTGTGCAACGTGGGATCCAAGCGTTTCAACTACAACGCATTGAAGCACACCCGCTGCGACCAAGCAGACAGACGGTCGTGCAGCCTAACCAGCCCGCAGCAAACAGCAGCGCACTCAGTTGCGTAAGCTACAGCCGATCCACAAGCATCGGATTCAAGTAGCTAGTGGCAATTTCGATCCACAACCATCGAAAGGAAGGCAGCTATCTCACAATGGCTACCAGTGATTCGCCAAGCAAGGCAATGGCGGAACAGGCTGTTCCGGCAAGCAAACGAAAACGAGGAGTCCTCAAGGGATTTCTCACGCGGTTGGAGGAGTTCGCGACCAAGGCGAATGAGGTAACTAGAGACGAAGTCGCACGCAGACTAAGCAAGCTGGAAGACGCGTTTAAATCTTTTGAGTGCCTCCAGGAAAGCATCGAGGAGAACGACCCGGACCTGGACATCGACAGGGAGAACGGGGAGCGAGCAGCCTTCGAGGAACGATGCTTTTCGCTGCAAGGCAGACTCACCCAGCGTTTGAATGTGTCAACAGGCACGGGCGCCACCGCATTGGATACTTCAGGAGACACCCTGGGACCGTTAACTACCCCAACGCTAACAGCGGAGCAACCAGGAATGGAAAGGTTGCTTGACACACTAAATTCCAGCCAGACGCTCATGAATAGCTTGGTGGAACAATTGGTTACCCGGTCAACAGACCTGACAGATTCCACCGTTGGAACGGCAACAAGACCGATCAAATTGAGGCATATCGACGTGCCTACCTTCGATGGGGACTACCAGCAGTGGGTAACGTTCCGAGACCTGTACCAACCACTCATCCACGACTACCCCCAGTTATCAGCAGTCGAGAAATTCCAATTTCTCCGGACTTCTTTAAGAGCGGTCGCACTATCAGTGGTCTCGCGCTATGACAAGAAGAAGCTCATCGTGGAGGCACATCTACGAGCACTAATAACGATTCCAGCTATGCAATTACCAGGTGCTACGGAGTTCCGCAGATTCATCAACGGCCTCTTCGAGCAGGTTCGGGCTTTGCGAGCCTTGGAGCTACCAGTGGAGCACTGGAGTTGTTGGCTAGTTTTCACCACAGTCGAGAAGCTCGATAGTGAGACTAGGCAGTTATGGGCTCGAGAAACCAGCAGAAACGAGATGCCGACATTCGAGGAGCTGACCGAATTCCTGGAAGCTCGACTCACCGAACTAGAGAGCATTCCGACAGCGAAGAGCAATTCAAAGGGTCACTTTGCTCGGGACAGAGGTATAGCAGCCGGTCCATCCAAGAAGACGTACTCGACAATCACATCACCAGGACGGCTAAGTGTCCCAGATGCGCGCAGCCACATCCATTGTTCCGATGCAGTGCATTGAGGAATCTCTCAGCGCTACAGCGAGATCAGTTTGTCCGCCGCCACAAGCTATGCAGAAATTGCCTCAGCCCCGACCACAGCATTGACAAATGTGAGAGAGGTAACTGTCGAGAGTGTAACGGACGGCACAACTCTCTGCTGCATCAACCCGTAGACGTTCCGATGTTATCACCAGAGGCTGGACCATCAGTGGGATCATGCGCGGCAGTACAAGCCCAGGATTCACTGCTGTCTACGGCAATCGTAACTGTGGTGGGCGACAGAAACCAGTTGGTTCCTTGTCGGGTGCTCCTGGACTCCGGTTCAACCACATCCTTAGTCCGGGAATCATTCGTTCAGCAGTTGGGCCTGCGACGCACGCAGGCGAAGGTGAAGATAAGTGGCATCGGCGAGGCGAATCCACAGGTAAACCGAGGAAAAATCGAGATGCTGCTGAAAAGCCGAATAGGGGAAACAAGCATTCGGGTAACGGCACTGGTGCTAGGGCGATTGACTTCGGATCTGCCGTCAAGGTCACTGGAACATGACTGGAGAAGCTTTTCATCGCTGGCGTTGACCGACCCGCTATTCTACAAATCGAGACCCATTGACTTGTTGCTGGGGTCGGACACTATCTTCCAGGGCCTACGCGATGGACGGCTGATGGATCCCGACAGTAAAATGAAGGCGCAGAACACCATATTCGGCTGGGTAATTGCAGGGAGTGGACCAGCTCTGCTCGATCAGGAACAACATTGCTGCACTGTCACTCAACAAGTCGGCCCATTAGAGGGTACACTGCCAATAAATATTCCTACATATAACGATGTCGGCATCGGTAAAGCTGCGAATACGAATTGTCAGCAAGCCTCTTATGTTCCGACATCGGTGTATCAAGGTGGAAACGATCTCGGTGTTTCTCCATCATCTTCCACACAACCGCAGCAACAAAAATTCCAAAATTATAATTCACCACATGCTTCTAATATAACTCAGCAACCCTATTCCTCTGGTGCCACAAACACAATGACGGGCACTACGTACATAACCTCTCAAGTAACAAATGAACCACAGAGTTCTTATCAGGCATCTTCACAACCTTATTCAAATTCAGGGACTCCGCCGAATGGGCAAATGCAAATTCAACAACAACCACCACCACTGCAACAGCATCAAATTTTGCAACAGCCGCAATCGTTGCAACCACAAATTATTCATCAACAGTCTGCGCCACAACAGTTTGTACCACAACAGTCTGCACGACAACAGTCGGTACCACAATAGTCTGTACCACGGCAGTCTGTGCCACAGCAATCAATGGCACAGCAGTCTGTACCGCAGCAATCCATGCCACAACAATCTATGGCACAGCGGCATGTCTCTCATCAAACCTTGCCACAGCCTATGACTCAGCAATCGGTGCCACAACAGCATATGACACAGCAAAGTCTTTGCCCCCACAACCTATGGGGCAGCAATCTATACCACACCAATCTAAAGGCCATCAAAATTATGTACCGACTGCGTCAAATCCAGCGGACTACTTATCAAGGGGCATTAATGCAAAAGAGCTCACCGGAGCAGAGCTGTGGTGGCGAGGACCCGCTTTTCTGCGAGACAAGGAGCTGAAGTTGCCCCGGACGCCCGCTTACCAAGTCCGAGAGACGGACACTGGAACACCGGTAGACCCCGAGGAGCGAAAGCCATCGTGCGTCGTAATACAGCAAGAGGAGCTGCCCATTACAAGAAGAGTCTCCAGCTTCACTCGAACGGTGCGAACAGTAGCGTGGCGGAAGACGGACCTAACGGCCATTAGGGCCGGGAGACAAGTATCAAGACGAAGCGAACTGGTTGCGCTCGACCCATTCATCGATGACCAAGGTATCCTCAGGGTGGGCGGAAGACTAGAGGCAGCAAGGATGGAATACGAACGCCGACATCCACCAATCTTACACCGGCAACATCACCTCGCAAAGATCATAGTGAGGGATTTGCACTTGAGACTGATGCACGCTGGAAGCCGGTTACTGCTCGCCGCGGTGAACTCCCGGTACTGGATCATAGGGAGTCGAGGACTTGTCCGGAGGGTCATCACTGAATGCACGGTTTGCGTTCGTCACAAGGGACGGGTGCTATCTCAACAAATGGCCGCATTGCCAGCCAGTAGGATTAATCCCGCACGGCCATTTAGTAACACCGGCGTCGATTATGGAGGTCCTATCACTCTTCGGACATGGAAAGGACGCGGCGCGAAGCGAGTCAAATGCTACATCTGTCTCTTCGTATGCTTGGCAACCAAAGCAATACATCTCGAGGCGGTTAGCGAGCTGTCCGGCGAGGCTTTCCTGGCAGCATTAAGGAGATTTCTCGCGCGTAGGGGTTTTTGTCACACTTTGTGGAGTGATAATGGTACCAATTTCGTTGGGGCATGCCGAGAACTACGAGAAGTTTATGAGCACATAAACCGGAAGGCTACCCAGGACCGGATCATGACGGAGTTGGCCCCCAACGGCATCACTTGGGGATTCATTCCCCCGGCAGCGCCCCACTTTGGTGGCTTGTGGGAGGCAGGAATCAGGTCCGTGAAGCATCATCTGGAGCGAGCTATTGGAAATGCGTTTCTGACGTTCGAGGAGCCTACTACCGTGTTGGCCCAGATCGAGGCTTATCTGAATTCCCGACCCCTGGTCGTCCTGACAACGAAGCCTGGCGACCCCGAGGTGTTGACCCCCACTCATTTCTTAGTTGGGGGATCGGCTATGAGCGTCCCGGAAGCCGATCCGGGAGAGACAACAATCACTTGGCGGTCCAGATGGAAGTACTTGCAGGCGTTGCATCGAGCATTTTGGTACCGGTGGAAGAACGAATACCTCCACACGTTGCAGGCTCGCAACAAATGGTATCATCCGGAACCAAACCTAGGAAATCCGGTCGTGGTGCTTCTGAAGGACGAGCAACTATCTCCGACGTATTGGCCCAGGGGAAGGGTTATCGAGCTTCATCCTGGCAGAGATGGTTTGGCGGTTTAACCTGTCTACAATTGGTGCAGTGTTCCGCCGAACACGGTTCGCAAGAAGAAGAGAGTCGCCAACGGCACGCCACAGCACACTAAATGAAACACGGAGCACTTGCTTTAAACTCTATTTATTGTTTTTTTTTGTTTGTAGGCAATTAGACGTATCTTTAGTTTTTGCGAGCCTCGACACACACGTAAGCCGATACACACACTCGACCGTTCGCTCCTTTTACTGTGCCGCGTCCGATTAAACAAAGTCAACTCGCGAATTAAAAAAAAACTGAACACTTAATTTTTAATGTTGCTGTCGGTGGCAGTTCGGCAGAATTATCGATCCTCACGTCCTCCTCGTCGCGTTGACGATCAAAATCTCACTGTCCGTCTGCCCACACAGATATCCAGATTCCAAACTGGTATCTGTATCTACACGGAAAAATTTCCCTAATTGCTCTGCTAACAGAACTTCCGAATTTCTGTTAGCAGCATGTTATCACGTCCCAGGGGTGGTTTTTCATTCCTGAAAGAAGAAACTCGCTCATCATCGAACATCATTATCACCATCCGTGGTGGTGGTCGAAATTAAGTTCGACGGTTGTCGATTGTATGCCGCCTTATTTACATAACACATCTGGCGCGAAGGCCGAAAGATATCCTGCAATTTGCATGGATGCATGGTTCATGGGTTTTGTTTGACTTTTGTCAATACACCCGAAATCCATTAGATCTTTCTAATGGGTGTGAAACAGACACCGTGGGATCGGAGTAGTTTCCTTGTAGGTTTTCAACCTCATACAATTTGAATTATCTCGTTGAGAAAATTACGGTTGCCGTTTCTTTATGTTTGCCGATAGACTTGGTGGTCTTTATGGCAGCTACCCGCACGTGCATCGTTAGTCGGCTAATTTGCATTGCATAGACGTTTGAAATTGCCGATTCAATGGAATGTTCCTGGGCGCAGGCAGATTGAATGTTTCTTTTTTGTTTCAGGTATGATGACTTACGAATGTTGAGCTTGGCATTAAAAGCTTTGGGGACGGTCAGTTCCTTGCTTTTTGGTGTCGGTCTCAACGTTGCCTGCGAGTTGCAGGCCCCATGGTGGGACTTTGGGGGCACGCGTCTGTGGGCGCGTGCAACGCTCTCAGGTAAGTAAGTTCTTTGAAGGTAAGAACCTTACCTGCGCGGAATTGTGCGTTCGTAGAACGCTACAATGGCAAGGTGCGGATGGCAACTGTAAAGATTCAGGGGGGAACCCTTAAGCGACCCGTCACGAAGTTGGTCCTACTCCCGGTTGCGGAAGATAACACGGTTGAACCGACAGTTCAAGGTGGGCGGAATGTTGGAGACGGAGCAGCACACGACGGCCGACTAGCACCACACGACTGCCGACTGGCAGACTGAGCATCGCACATTTTATACTCTGGCTCTCCTTGTTCCTGTGACAACATGCGAACGAGGGAAAGAAGACAAAAAAGCGAATATAAGCAGCGGCAGTTGTGGAGTTGAGAGGAGTACAAGTCAAGCAGTCAAACGCTGCACATGGATTTATAAAGAGATCAACAGATTGTTTTATATTTAAATAAAAGTTTCGAAATTAGTAAATCGAGTTTACATCATGTTTACTTTTTCGGTGCGTGAGAATAACAAGAAATTATTGAAAGAAGGGAGCAAGGCTCATAATGCTTTTCTTTGGCTTTGCGGCCTGAAGGTGGTAATCTTCAAAATATACAGGTGGCCCGAGTGTGCTTATAGTATATGCCTAATTCACTCCGTTCTCAGCTATTCGGCTTAATCTACATTCACTTTGCAACTCAAACATGTTTACTTCCCCGGGTACGATCTCTCGACAATTCTTCCACGGTCGGGTCCAAGAATAATGTGTCTAAAATTTTGTAGCCTACGAAGTTTCTGTATGAAGTTGTCGAGCCGTGCTGTGATGAGTTCCCATCCCCTGCTTGAGCATAGCATTAGCGCTCTTATGCTGATTGCGTCTACTGCATCATTAACTTGCTCATCAAGCATAGTGTACTCCCTCTGGAATCCATTGCATTCGGTTGGATATGTTCCGCGTTTTGTACATATTCCTTGCAGGACGGAGTGTGGGTGTTCCTTGTGCTTGAGACTATGCATGTATTGTTCCGTCAGGCATTGGGAGATGTGAAAGACTACCTCACCGTGTGGACTATTTATCCATTCTTTGATGTTCGCTATCATTTCGTGCGTCCACCTTCCTGTGACGGCTGTTGTCCATATCTGTTGCCACAGCTAAGGCCTCATTCTCGGATAGTCACCAATTCAGCTTTGAATGCACTGGAATCTACCGCGTTCAGTTGGCGTAGCTTTTGTATCTCTACCCCTGATCTCACTTCTTTTTCAATGGCACTCGACCCACAATGACCACGGCCGCTTTGGTGGATACCGTTCTGTAGTGTTGATCTCTACCAGTTTCAGTCTAGCATTTGTCAGCTAATCTTATCGGGTTCGATTTCTCACAGGTTTCTTGGAGGTTTTTTACTATTGTGACAATTGCCAAATCGTCCGCACAGCCTATGATGTCTACTCCTGGTGGTTTATTTATGTTTACTGCTTCATCGTACATCAAGCAAGAGCGGCCCGAGGATTGTGTCCTGCGGTACTCCTCTCTTTACGTGGTGTTTTCTTGGACCTTCCTCTCTTTCATATATTAGCACCCTATCTGTGAAGTGCGAAACCGGACTCTTCACGAGTAACCCCTGTACTCCCGGCTGATGTAGCGCATTAGTGCATTCAGTATGTGTTTTCAACAGGCTGAGTTAAATGCAGTCTTGACGTCCTGCGTGATGACTGCCCAATACTGCGTCACGCTACAGCACCACCTAGATCTCACCAGGGCTCTATCGGTAATTCTGCATACTTGGGCGATTGCACCGCTGTACTCGTATTACTTTTTCGACTGAAGCCGCACTGTATGTGTGAGAGTCCCTGTCTTCGCTCTGTACACTTCTCGAGGCCTGAGAGGATAACGGTCCGCACTACTTTCCTAGCTGTGCCCATCAGGCAGATGGGCCTACAGCCTCTATTCTTGCCAGCATTTTGGGAAATTCCGTCTCTTAGGCACTTGATGTATATTGTACTGCATATTTTTGGCAGGCCATTTGGTAGGAAGAAACAGATCTCACCAATGTCATGATTCCGCGTACGGAACTCACAAACTCAAACACAACTTGACTGCAGATGTTGATAAACTGATTAATAATTTGACCAAGAAGAAAATCAGTGATAAATCGGGTAGGAAGTCGACATTTTCAAATAAATCCAAGTCGTTTATGAGACTCAGCTTAACTGGTCACCTGACATAACTTCGTTGATTAGAATACGACTTATATGCCAGATTTCGTTTTAAGGAGAGAATCTGCGTTTTATTTCGATCTGATTTGACTTGCCAAAGGAAAAAAGGACTAGAACCCACTACCTTAGACATCATTTGGATGAAAATCATACGGAGGGGTTCTGTCAAATTTATTTGTTGTCTGCAACACTCTTCTATTATTTTTCACAAGCCTCGAGTGGATACAAATCAATCACTAACCACTAGCTACAAATTCAAATATAAAGCCGATGTTTCCGGAATTTATTGTCCGGAAATTCAGACCTGGGTGCTGGTCTTTTGAAGTGATCTGTGATCGCCCAGTACAGTCTTCGATTTGAATTTGATGACTTATAAATGCTCACCAATACAGATTCCGCAGTACGTGAGGCTGTAGTATTGTTCACATATTTGTAGTGGTCCGGTGGCTATTTAGCACTAATGCGTCAGCACGAACGCGGGTTAAGCGTAATACCACCGATGAAAACAAAAGAACTACAAGGACAACTCTCACTCCACACTTGTGTCCTCGAGAGCGGTACACACTGAGGAATGCAAAATGAATGACAAGAAAACACTGATTATTGCTGGTATATTAATGTTGTTTTATTGGTTCAGGTTGTTTCGGTCTAACAAGAATATAAAAGCACATTAGTTCTTAATCCTCAAGTAAAGGTTTCTAATTATTCCGGACAACACTTGTTTTCTTATTGTTTAGACTTGACATGAATATAATAAGCACATTAGTCCTTAATCCGTGAGTTAATGTTTCTGATTTTTCTGGACCACACTTGTTTTCCCATTGTTCGACTATGCATTTGAAATCGATTTACAGATATGCAGTAAGGACTAAAGGTGCATTGAAACGCGGGCAACGAAAACGACAACGACTTTTTCACTAAACCTTGAGCATGGTGCGTGTGCACACTTCGGGATAAGAAATCTGACTCTTCGATGCTGGGCGACATTGACCCAGCTTCGGGGATTGCGATGGGTTTCGACGCACACCATCGCAGGGGAAACAATCCTTCCGTCACGCTGTGACCAATGAGAACCGATCCGCGTCCCATTGGAAGGTTCTTGAAAGATATCGTTACGATTGGAAATGAATGTTTCCTCTTGGAAGGAAGGACAAACGAAACGCGCGTTGAAGAAAGAATAGAAAGAAAACCTACAGCTGTTCAAACAATGAACGTGCATCGACCGAAAACATTTCTATCATAAACGATAGAGTGTATATTGTATATACCGTAATGGTATCTAAAAGGGCAAGCGCTAAGATGCGCATTTGTTTGGATTGGCTAATACAAACACATTAGGATCGCATCCAATTCATTGCTGGTTTATCGCCTATGCCACCGATCTGAGATAATTGATTGCATCTGTATTAGCTATCGATTTGCATGTCTCGATCGTGGAATCAGCGGTTGCTTGAGAAAAGCAAACGCAGTAAGATTGCTGTGAAAATGATTGGCATGAATACCGACGAGGGGACCGTGGAAGATTTCCTATGATGCTGTGGCACGGTGATGATCTTGCCATGGGATGCTTTACAGGTATTTAAGATCATTGAAGGGTAGTTTAATGCTGCCTGATTGCAGGTAAGTACCTTGGCGTTGTAAAGGGTAGAGGAAGGTTAGGTGGGGTTGAGACGATGGGTGATTCTTCGGCGCCTTGAAGAAACCCCACAGTCCAGCTAGACATTTCCTCGAACTACTCGATAGTATTTACGGACGAGCAACGAAAACGCACAATTAACCACCATTACACTGTTGTAACATCACGTCGGCCATCGGTTTCACCAATACGAATGTTAACGCCGCCCACCAATTTTTCAAAACAGTAAAACCTGATGTCCTTGCCCTAACTGAGACCCATCTCGATTCGTCAACTGATTCGACATATCTTCGTTGCTCAGGATACGACTTACATTCGAGATTCCGTTTTAAGGGTGAAGTTTGCGCCTTCACGCGGTCCTATCTGGGTTGGCAAAGGATTAAGGCTTTACAACCCAATAACTAGTAATACAGTGACTTAAAATTAATTTCGTAACAGTTGCTTACATGTAATTATTATAATAATATATACATTTTTCAAACAATATTTTTTGAGATACAAGATAGATGCGTGTTTATAAATTTAGTAGTATTATCTTCCTGGAAAAGGTCAGAAAACCAGGGCGGTCGCATTGGATATCTACAAAGCTTTTGGCCGGGTCTGCCACGGAGCATTACTGAGCAAGCCTCGTTCATACGGACTTTCCCAGCAGCTTTGCGACTGGAAGAAGAACTTTCTCGAGAATCGATCGACCCGGATTCTTTTAGACGGTGAGTCTTCGGATCTGTATGCTGTTAACTCCGGGATGGCTGAAGGTTCTATTTTGGCTCCAACCTTATTTTTGCTTCACATACATGATTTTTTGGAGTCAATGATAACAGAGCGTTAAATTTTGCGGATGATAGTACGCTTGTTTGTTCTTTTTCGAGTGATCAGGCGATTAGTGCATCAACGTTGCATCGGCTGAGATATAGCCACATCAACTCTCTGAACCTGGATAAGGTTCTGTCGTGGGGAAAAGCCAACCTTGTCGATTTCAATGCAACGAACAGCCAATATACAACACTCATGAAGAAAAGTGGATTATCGGTTCCACAGCTAATGGTGAATGGCTAGGCCCTCGAATGTGGAGAAAACTTGAAATTGCTCGAAGTCACTCTCTGTGGAATTGTATCGTGGCATAAACATATGGGGTGTATTTTACGTAGGGTGTACCGACGTACGGCACTGATTCACTAAAATCCCACTGGATTGTTCCACAAGCTTTAGAAGATTAATTTACAAAACTCCGATGTCCAGAAAAGAGAAAAATAAAATGCACTTGATTTGTGGATAGATTATTTATTGTTCTTAAATTCTATGGATTAATTGCACATTAATTGGCACTTTGCAAGGAGAACAAGTCTATTCTAGGCTTTGATTCACTTCACTTAACTCTCCTATGTATTTTTGTTAATCACAGCGTCAAACACTGTATAATGTTATCGGATTGGAATGCAAACCCTGAGCACACTTTTCGTATCACCACCAAACTTTCAAGCAACAGGATACAACTGGTTATACAAAATCACCAGCAATTGAATTACACGGGAATATCCTTTAAGTCACATTGACTTATAAATACTTCGGATTAGTTGATCGATCTGGCTTCAAATACACGACGAACTCGGACTTAAAATTGAAAGTGAACCCGCTCCAGTGGAAAAACTTCTACTTGTGTCGCGTGACCGAAAACTTGTCGCCAAAAGAAACAATACTCTATATATCGCGTGCGCACACTCAGGACGATGAAATCTGACTCTCTGGGTGTCTGTTCATCGACATCCATTAACCGCAATCGTCATGGATTCCCCACCCAAGGGTAGCCAATCAGCGCTTGAATCCATTGGACGGTTTCCATGGACACCGTCCAAGAGAATTGGAAGGATCCTGGAAGGCAAGTGCACGACAGGCCCTGGCGAAGGTAAGGAGAAAGGAAAGCGAGAAAACAGAAAAACCACACATGTCGTAGGTCAAATCCGTTGATCCATGTGTGGGCAGGGTATACTGCCGCCATCCGCTAGGGATAGATCCCTTGATTGACATAAGTCAATAAAACTCTTGCCGAAGGCAGGAATTGGGTTTGGGATTATGTTTACAGAAATTGTTGCGGCAAGAGGAGCTATTGCTTAGGCAAAAGCAATGGTACGAGGGTATGATTGTTTAAATAACAATCATATTCGTTTATAATTAGATTATCGGGTGATGGCAGATAAAGGGAAATCGGTTGTACTGTAGACAATCCGGTAGATATGGGTGCGACGTTTGGTTTAGCAAACGAATATAGGATGCGACCGTTGCCAGTTGTTTAAAGTAAACACTTGACGGTCATATCCAATTCGCTGCTTGTTTGTGGCCTATGATCGGTGGTAACCGATAAGGGAAAATTAGCTGCTGCTGGACATGCTTATGAGGACAATGTTCTGTTTATCCCATTGCCGACGCGTACAGCGTCATTTGACAGATCCCTGCATATAGCATATCGTCGGTCGGTGGTTCGGGTGCATGTTTACTCCAAACAACACCCGATCGAAAGTAGGTAGGTAGCTATGGCTACACTGGAATTGTTCATCTAAAGGTCGACCGATGACAAGGGTGAACATGTCATGCAGTATGTGAGGAAATGCTCCTCGACTCTGCATATTGACATGTTCCATGTTTATGCCGGTTATATGAAGGATAACCAAATTGGGTTTCAGATCATATCAGCATCAATAATTATGTAGGCAGAATGCCGACGTCCCCTGGCAGATTTGTCGGATGTGTTGGATGCCGGTGAAAGCATCTTGCCATGAACTTACATTTCAGAGATGCCTAAATAGGTGCAGGAACTATGATTGGTTGGGTAAAGCGATGGTTGGCTCTTCGGGCGCCATGAAGAACCCCACAAACACGTCAGGTCCGCCTCTGAAAAACGGAGTCGAGGGCCAAGAAATATTTTACTCCGGTCCAACTTTTCTTCCTGTATAAATCCGAAATTAGACCGGCGCTCGAATATTGTTCTCATGTCAGTTTATGTCTGTGGGTGACATCTCATGTCACATACTTCCATCTTTGTGGTAACCTCGTCTACATCTTTGAACCCGACTGAAATTCGATGTGTCCAGCATTTCATCGTTGCTCATTACTATTGGTGGCCTTATAGAGTGCCCCGTTGCCGCTCGTTTTTCCCTGGTGAAGAAGCAGACTAACTTCCTGGGTTCTCTGGGTTTTGGGAATTACGTCCGTGGATTCTATTAGGATAGCGTTCAGTTTCACAGGTTTGTGCCGATTCTTTATACTTATCGTGGTTTAAACAGAGAGTTTTTTTTTCCTTTTTAAGCTTCTGCCCTTTGCCTGACATCTGTTTGCTGAACTTTAGCATCGAGTTTTTGCCCTTTTGTTGTTGGTTCTGCAATTTTTTGTTCGCCAGTAGTTCATTTAAGATCTGAGTTAGATTATTTGCCCCGGCGAAGAGCGTTTTTCAAAATGTCGAAAGTGTACTTTGCAGTAGCACGCGATACGTAGGGTTTGTCTTGTAAACATTTTTATCGTGCGTTCCGAAGACCAAATAAATGTTCATAACTTAGAAGGGTTGGAGAACTAAAGAATAGGATATTATTACATATCTCCCAGTGATTAGCTTATCAAGAAGACAGGCTATTCAATTATTAGCACCACTTCTTATGGTTGTGCCCAGTTGTGCAGGTCTTTTGACAACTTACTAAGTTTTAGCTTAATCACGAATTACATTACACATCGCATTGTAGCGATTCTAACAGATACACACAGAATTCACAAGCAAAAATAGCGAAGAACACCGAACGAAAAATCGAATAAGAAAAATACATCAGAACCGTATACCAAGCGATAAAATAAAAATAATTCACATCAGTGGGAATATAGTCGAGTTTGGAAATCAAATTCTAAACACGGTCAGTAGTCTGATGCTTCACTGCTTCGCTTTTCAACCGTTTCATCGTGTGTTCAATTCACCTTCTTCACTATTCTTGCTTAACGCTACAACATCATCAGACACACCAGACCCATTAGCATAGTTCCTTATTTACCTTAGCATGGTTTTGGCTGCTACTAATATTCATTAGGTGACTGGATTTTACGTGTTGGCTGTGGTCTCAAGTAACCTCTTGTGATTTTCTCAGACAGGGAGAATGGTTAAATCCGCATATCTGCTCAACTCCTGATGAATGAGGTTTTATAATACACAGACCTGTCTTGCTTTCTGCTCTAAAACCAGGGACCTGCCCCACACTTTATAGCACCGATCAATGGATGTGATGTATAATATATGGAAAAAAAGCAAACCCCATTCAATATTTTACAGGAATACTTTAATTGCCTTTAATCAATTCTGCGTCGGTCACTAGACACACGTAGTTCCTGGGATCCCTTTCTAAACTTAATCTTAATTCTATGTGATAAGAACCATCAAGATATGGATCCAAAATATCAATGTCCCATTCTTTAGACGACATCTTTTCAAATGTTTGGTTTGTCTGAAACAGTAGGATAACATTTCCATTAGTTTCACCAGATTTTGTATTTTTCACTTACTTGAGGAGTCGGTGGACAGGATTTAGAATGTACGTCAGTATATATAAAGTGTTTGGTAACCGGATACCATATTTCATCTTCTTTATAGAAAACATCGCAGAAGTTTTGACGATTTAAACTACCTACTTGCCGTTTGTTACCATTCAGATCTATTTTGTATCCCGTGGCCTTCAGCTAGAATATAAACTAAGATTATTATTGGGCTCTCTAGAAAATATTGTAAAGATACCTTAATGATGTCATTTTCTTTGAGTCCTGAATTTGGATTACCTTTAATGAGTCCTTGAATGATGGTTTCACCTTCGTCAGTGATTGTTATGCTAAGCTGTGAAAGGTCGTACCAATTATTTACAGAGTGATCAACATCATTTTCGCAAGGCTTCCACAAAGTATCCCCATCGAGTTCAACTTGATATTTGCTAGCCTAAATTAAAACCAGAATTGCGAGTGAGTAGTTGAGTTTGTGAGCGGAATGAAATATTGTATACCGATGACCTTGTCAGAATGACAAATATTCCGAGTAAGATTGTAGTGGCCCACGGCATGACTACTACGGTGTTGTGTATCGGGATGAACGAGAACGCCTTTTATACTCTAGTAAGTAAGGTCGTAATCTAGATGTTCATATAAACATATTTAGCAAACATTTCCTTTGGGGTGTTGTGACATCTAGAGCGTGTAGTTTACTTGTTGAAAACATCATTATACGTTGACAATTAACTGTAAGTCTGGAACAATGATATAATCCAACAGATAGCTAGCCATTATTCACTTGTACATGCCATACCATTAAATTACCATTTAATTATCCGACCCCATGAGGTATCTGCATTGTGCAACATTTTTATTATTTTTTCTACATGAATTTATTCGACTTTACAAATACGAAAACTCATACGTCAGCCTATTGGTCTAGTAATCGACAAGTTCACGGAATTCTGACGCAATAACTGCTTAATAACACAATATTATGGCCTGCAAAAGTTTAAGGTGGTGGTCTGTAAAAAATTGCCAAACCCAGAGAGGTAGTTTTGACTAAAGTTCAGACATTGCGCCAAACGCTTATTCCCTAGATTATCTAATGTTAATTTAACATGATGTTAACAAAATGCAAAATTATAAATTTAAATCACAGAATTAGCAGTTCGAAATTTGACCTTACAGTTGAGCTCTTGATAATTTGAGCAATACTGTTACCAAAACAATTTGTAGTTGTATACTTGGTAATCAATTTTCGGACCTTTGCAAGTTCTTGCAAAGTTGAAGATAATAATATTTGAATTTTGCGATATGATTGCTGTATTTAACTGGCTGTCACTTTTAATCTAAACCAGGCAGCACATTTACAGTCTGAATGTTGAGCAACATTACGTTTACGAAAAATATCATTTTAAATACTGACGCAAGACTAATAACCTTGCCCGGAAAAAAAAAACAAATCATTATGGGAAATTTAACAAGCCTTACGACTTGCTAAATAAGGCCAAGACCGGTTCCCGGTTGTAGTGCCGATGATGATGATGATCATTTTAAATACTAGGAGCGTTATCCCATCATCCCTGGTCGACCACTGATGAAGATTTAACCTCTTTGAATCGACGGGTAAACATTTCGGTCACCGACAAATAATTCTGAACGAATATACCTGTTAGCGACGCATTACTCCATGTTCAGAAAGACGTCGCATCCAACTATAGCGTGTCGATTTCTGAGGAGACGCAACGATCAACAACTAATGATCCGCTCCCTGGCGAGAGGCTACCTACACATAGCAGCACACATTGTCCGCCGCTCACAGGACAATGGCACACGATGACGCAATCTCGTCTCTAGCTGAGTTCTTGTGAATAGAAAGCTATCCCGAACTTTTAACGGCACCGCAGGTGTACTACAATGCTCCATACTAGGCCCCATCCCATTTAATATGTACACCTTAGGCATTCCTCGCCCTGTGTAAACCAGATATTTTATGCGGATGGCGTCATCTACCAACTCTAAACTCACATTAAATCGACTCAACCGCCAACTCGGTAAACCGAATCAGTCTTACAGTCGATGGAAAATTCGACTTCATTAATCTAGAGCAGTAGTCATACTTCTAAATACTAAACACTCCGAACCTTTGTTCACAGGATATTCGAACACATTTACGAGGTACTACGATTAGACTACAGGACAGGATGAAATCTCTTGCGGTCATTTACGAGTATAACCCAAAAATGACTTTCATCAAACTTGTGACCCACATCCTTTAAAGAGCCTTCGGTCGGTCTAAGCAACTGCAGAATATTTTGAAATGGAGCTACAAAGTTGACACTAAAGTTGGACTTCTCTGCTATAATCAGGTAATCCGATCTGGAATATCCTACGCCTTTCCCATAAGGCTCTGTATATCTTCGGCCCAAATGGAAAGGCTTCGAGTTTTCGAAAGGAAACTCCTCAGAAGATGAATCAACCACTCTACGAGGCCTGACGTTCGCCATTACCGGAGCCTTGCGTTCTTGACCCTTCTCTTCTTTGGTCTCTTCGAATCCGACCACTACAATTTCCTCTTCAGTACAAAACTAACGAAAGCTCCCTTCCCAACAACTTTCTCCTCTATAATAGAGGATTTCTGGACCCATCCTGTAGGGTCTACAGCTGACACACTACATACACACGTGCATAGTACAACCCAACACAAATATATATATATATACACACACTCACTATCCAGAGCATTCTGGATTGTGTGTGTGTGGCTAGATATGGCCGGATTGAAACTGGCTGGACATAAGACGGAGCCAGTTTTAATAAGCAGCCACAAGAAAGTTGAATACATTGATTTGGAAATTGAAGGATAAATAATCAGATCCAGTCCCTATATTAAATATCTTGGTGTTATACTCGACAGCAGGTTGAGCTTCAAGGAACACCTGAGGAAAACGAGTGAAAAAACGGCAAGAGTATGCAAAGTTTTGGCGAGACTGCTACTCAATGTTAGAGGATACCCGCCCCCACATTTCGGCAATACTTGCGCAAGTATAAACACGTGAATCACCCATTCTGCTTGTATTGCGAGGTCAAAATAGAAAATGCGGAACACGTGCTCACAGAGTGAGAGAGATTCGAGACCGAACTATCGATTTTGGAGAGATACATGAGACGGACAGTTACTCGGGCAGGAGTAATAGAATAGATGCTTAGTTCAAAACAGGCATGGTCCGTAACAAATGGTATTCTCTGTGAAATGAAGCAGCAGTTGCGGCACGACGAGCAGAGTAACAGGTAAATTCCGTCCCGTCCCGCGATGGAATATCTAAAAGAAAGTTCCGCGGATATCAACGGGAATATATGCCTGGCGGGAGGTGGTTTTAGTCGGTAAAAATACGGCATGCCTCTGGATCGGTCCAGGTGTATCTTTTTAAGATTTCCACCTTCCTACCGAAACAAAAAAAAAAAAAAAAAAAAAAAAATACATACACACACACACCGACCAAAGCGCAGATTATAAGACGCCAAAGATGTAATCTGTACCGCACTCAAGACCTATCGGTCTTGTATGATTCCTTTCCCACCATCCGCCCATCCAAATAGTTACAGACTATTGAACTGCCGCTGTAGGCACTGTTTTTAAATACCTCCTCCCTTTTCTTTTTCGGATATCTCGAGAGACCGAGCCCAAAATCCTCACGAATGTAGGACACATTGGTCCTTGTCTCGGTTAAATCGGCCTCCCGCCATCTTTCTAGTTGAGTTATGTTTCGGAGCTTAAGAATCGTTTGGGCATTTTCTCATTAGCTGGAGTTATATTTTACATAATACTTACAAATATACTCTCATAGCTTAGGAAAACGTTCTCAATTATTTCGGGGGAAGTCGTTTCGATCCGATCTCTTTGTTTTTAAGGTACCCTAGAACACTTCCCGCCACCAATAGTAAGGGGCGTTCAACCAGATGGCTGTCCCAGAGCTCTTCCTCCGCCAATAGTGAGGGTGCTCGGAGTCAATTCCTCTTCGCTGAGATACATGAGAAGTGCTCTTCCCACCGGCGGTAGGGGACGTCTCGCGAGGGAAAGAAAGAGTATAGATAGCACAGCACATCGACCTGGCGGCAGGCGGTAGAATCGGCGAGAGGGTCTACAGGGAAGTTGTAGCGTCTCTAACAGATACACGCACACAATACACAAGCAAATAGTGAAGAACACCGAACGAAAATCGAATAAGAAAATACATCAGAGCCATATACCATAGCGATAAGAAAACAATTCACATCAGTGGAATATACTTGGGTTTAAAAATCGAATTCAAAAGCAGTAAACAGAACTTCACACACGATCATGACGGTGGACGTGTGGCGGTTCTTTAATACATTCCCAAAGAACCGCCCATCCTCTTTAAATTAACCACTTCCTCTTACCATACCAAGCCATGGTACTTACCTGCAATTAAGGGCAGCGTAAGCTCCCCTGCAGCATCTTACCTGAAAAGAAAACCTACCCGACGGCATACACACATCCTGAATTTCCCTGGTTCATATTCCATGAACCAGTTCATCTCCTATCGGCTCAGGCTGTCTTCAATTACGATAAACAAACGCTGGCCAGCGTACTGTTGACATAGCTGTAGCCGATATTCTTTCCATAGTCACAATTGCATGTCGCACCTATACCCTTAGGTCCGCGACAGTTGCGACAATCCCCCGTTATCGGCTATCAGCCGATCATGGAATTTGGGCATGGATAGGATCATTGTTTGGGCAATCTTACCCATGCCATGCCTATGATGACCCCCCTGAAATCTAAATTAAACACACAGCATCTCACTGTGTTTGTTTTACTTACCCGCACATTAATCCAAACATATAGCCACCCGGCCTGACACTCTGCCGCCATCGACGAGGTTTCTGCTGACTTATGTCAACAAAATAATTGTCCCGCCTTGTGCTCCAGAGCCATACGGCTAAAACAAACAAACCCCAATTCTTCAGTTGACCTATCGTCATCGAAGAAAGTATAGCCTGTTTCGGCATGATCGTGAACACCTAAGTAAACACGATGATGTTCCAATGTAGCATCGGCTAAACCACGAACAAGTGCAGGATTGTTCGTTATCGGTTTTTCAGAAAAAGGGGTGTGGCGGTTTCCCCCGACGCCACTGCCCGCCTCACATTTTCAACGGGAACACCAATAAGAAGGGGCATTAACCTAGGCGACGGTGCATAGTCCGAAATTATCGGGCGAGCGGTTGATGCGCTATGGACCTTGGTTTTCGTGCCGCACCATGGGGGCGGAAACAACAAAAGCCTGGTCGTCGCAGAGCATCAAGTTCTATAGGGAAAAAGAGTAAAATTTCCTGCAAGGATGAACAGCTTGTTTGTGCGTAGCACAACATGAATACCCGATAGAATTTGCTCAACATACAGCACACACCGGGGAAGTTCAGCCGGCGCCGACGGTCAACGGAAAATATTCCAACATTGGTTCCCGCCAACATGCACCCTTTCTCGAGTGGAGAAAAACGGTCGCATCCTCAACCAACGGATCAATCGATATATTCGGACAAGAATATCTTCGATCCAGCACCGTCGCACACAGGCAAGCTGCCCCCTTTTTTTTCGTCAGCGAACACGGCGGGCAATTCGGTGGCAAAAACCAACTACAGGCAAGTAATAACATGCTTGCCTAAAGGAGAAGCAAACACAGGGAATAGCCACCTGCACCATTTGCACGACGATCGATATGCGATCGGCGGCGATCCTGGCTGTGAATATTCGTCGTTCCTATGGAAGATACACTAGCGAAGTTTGCACGATCAACAATAATGCTTCAAGCAGTAGTGATCGTGTAAACAATTTAACCCCTGTGCAAACCTGCAGGTCATGTGGATGGCGATGATCCCGTGTCTGCATGCTGGGGGACACGCACGTAAGCGGCCGACGCGATTAGCGTGTATGTGTATTCACCCTTTCCTTTTTTCTTGTTCGCCTAGGAAAAAGCTAAAGGCGCACCGTATATGGTGGTCGGGGCAGTGGTCTGTTTTGGGTCCTGGCGCTGAGTGTGCAAAATAGAAAGAAGGAAAAATAAGAAAAGGGGTTGCGTGTGAGGTAACCATTGCAAGTCGGGATGAATTGATGAATCAGTCTTGGAGAAGCAGTGAAACGTAGAGTTAACAGTTGTGGTGTGCCATATATTAAAAGTCATATTTACGATGTGGAATAATCATTTTGTTGTGCGGTATACCGATTAAAGCGTAAACATATTAAATAAGAAAATCTATTTTAAAACAATATCAACGATGTGGAATAATCATTTTGTTGTGCGGTATACCGATTAAAGCGTAAACATATTAAATAGGAAAATCTATTTTTAAACAATATCAACGATGTGGAATAATCATTTTGTTGTGCGGTATACCCGATGAAGTCGTAAAAATATTAAATAAGATTCGATAATAAATATAGTGTACCTTTATGTTTTACTAATTACTGGGGTTGTTAGTCAATACCCAGAAAATAAAAGAGCCAGAGTTTTGTGAGTGTCGTTCTACTTGAACGTTATTTCATCACCACACAACTAGTGTTCGGCGGAACACATTGACACCATCACACATAAAAAACGGCCAAAGGGGCATCGTACATTGACCCGTAAAGATATGTGAAAAATCCATCTTTATGGCGGCTGGTGGAAGTTGATCTCGACGAACATCGAGGAGTCAGATGTCAATCTCCATAGCGGACGGTCGCGCCTTTGCCACGGAGTCAAATTTTATCCCTCAGGGAGTCGAGTTCGTTCCAAGACGAATACACAGGGAAGTATGGTCGCGCATGTGATATCGTTAAAGAGTTCGTGTGTGTTTCAGATTAAGTCATTGAACTGGAGGTGTGTATAAAAGAAACTGCGTTACTGGTCGTTTTTCTTTGAAATCTATAAAGAAATGGGTCATAGAGTGGTAGCGTTTAATAACCTTTGAAGTGGTGTTAAATAAGAAAACTATATCGTGAGTAACACTCGGAACCTGTTACAAGTGTATTATAGAGTGCCGCGATTAATATCACATTTTAAATAAAGAAAAAACATTAAAATAAATTCAGTACGTTTGATTTTTCTTGTGGGACAATTTTGGCAGCAGACATCGGTGGTGTTTTTATGGAACCCGCATCCTTGCTGATCCCAACATAAAAACTACCCACAGATGTTCTTTGACTGACGTGCGGGTTATTGAGTTTCAAGCCAGTGATGTATCTGAGTACATTACAACTACTGTCATTTCTATCATTGACGGTCAGATTTTCTTGAAAAGCAAATTATTCTAGAGGGATATTCGGCCAGCCATTAACGTTGGTCTCTTTGTATCGCGTGTCTAAAAAAAAAAACGAAACTCTTGAAGAAATTCCATTGAAGATTTAGCTGCCTTTATATACTGCGGTATCCATGATCACTTAGAGAAGACGCATATTAGCAAAATCATCAAATTTCAGTACCTGGCTGACTTTCAAACCGGCAACTTGTCTTTCAGTTTTGCTCGTGCTATTTTTCTTAATTACATCAACCGTTATATTCACAATAATTGTCACAAACCATTATCTTGTTATCTTGTTTTCTTTGCCTCGTTACCGCAAACACATAACTTGACCAAGTGTGGAATCCGTTAAGTTATGGCCCCTGGGCCACGTAAGTTAAGCAAGATTGAACGTAAACGGTTGCGTTACGACCCCGGTCAAACCCCTCCCAATAAACTTACAAAAGTTAATAATAAAGTGCTAGCCAAATTCAATATGTGTTCAAACACTAACTATTTCCAACCACTTTAAAGTCTAATGGAGGACTCACCTGAAATTAATTCTACCAACGTCGATCAGTGTGCAAGAGTAACGAAAGAAACCGTTCCACCAATCGTGGTTTTATCAACCACTGGTAAAGTGCGAAATATTTTGAATAACATTAAAATAGACAAGTACTTAATTAAAAACATATCCATCCATCCACATCGGCACTACAACCGGGAACCGGTCATAGTCTTATTTAGCAAGTCCTGAGGCTTGTTAAATTTTCCAGAATGATTTGTTTTTTCTCGGCAAGGTCATTAGTCTTGCGCCAAAAAACATATCACTTGGACAAAAAATATGTTCCCCAACAAGGGACATATACGAGTACAACAAAATTAGAACCGACCTCTTGCGGTTAAAATGTGAGTTTTTTATCCACTCGCGAAAGGAAAATCGCCCACTAAAGGTAGTGTTATCCGGCTTAAACCTAATTAGCAATGACATAATTATACGATTTGGTGACGCTCTGATGTCCACCGGAAGGGGAATTGTGATAAACCCTGAGTACTGTTGCGATGTCATTGTGGTTTCTTCTGCAATAACTCTTTGTTTTGCTTACTTTGCGAGCGGCTAGGGAACGAGTTTGATGAATTTGCTGACGAAGTGTCAGTTATTTGATTAACATATTTGGTATTACCAATTAACCTGAAGGTTTTGCGCCTATTTTGGGCTGCTTCTGTTTCTCTTTGTTGTATTTATTTTCAGGTGCCTTTTTCTCGATGTGTGAGAGCTTGATTGGCACACTAAATACGATTGGGTTTATTTTCGTGCGAGAAAATGTGATGCGTTGTTTGAGGCCTTCCACATTGCAGTGGAGTGTGTGAAAGGACGGGAACATATCTCGTAAATCGTTCCAGTTGGCAGTCCTGTAGCGGTCCCGCCAAACCCTACGGTACACTTACCTAAAAAAACCCTCATAACTACTACCCAACTCCCTTTAGTTTGCTAATGCAACAGTATTAGTGCCTAAAAATGCTGCACGCATTTAAGAGATCAAATCTATGATCTTTAAGTCCCTGTAAAGAAAACTTACCTTCATGCATTCTCTTCGCATACCATTGCTCCTTAAGATTTCTTTATCAACTTACCAGGAATTTCCAATCAATTTCGGCATCTACGTCGCCAGTCAAATTTCCTTAGAGGAATTCCGGTAAACAAATAATTAGATTTACATACATTTGTAACCTTCGTGACAGGGACCATAAATACTGCGTCGTCTATTTTCCCAGCCGCGTCATGTACCTTTTCATACATATTGCCTGGCAACCTTTTTTGTTTGTCTTATCAATAAACCACCCAAGCAGCTGCATATAATTAGCGCAATAGACGCCGAAACCAAATTCTCCAGCATTTCCTAATGCAAATCTGAACCCGGTTTCTACTGCAGCCAGAGATGCCATAAACATCCAATTTGCTTTTAGCACCTTTTTCTCCCAACGTCCAAAATAGCGACGAGACATCGTGTAAACAATGACCCGCATTACCAGCGGCGCATTTGGTCATTTTTCCCTATTGTCCTTGCCGCCTGCCTGCTTTCGAACACGTGCAACAACATTGAATCTGTTCGATCGCGCACATATACCACTGCACCAAAAAGATCGCATTTTCTTAGTGATCACACCCTTAAGAGAAAAGTTTTTCTCTCTCTCTTCCTTTATTTCTTAGCGAAATCATCTCTGCATGAGATGACGATCGCTGAGTCCTTTTCCATCTGCCGACGACAACAGTCGTTCGGAGTTCCGCTCCCGTTCCGCGGACGGGGACGGTAATACCGTGTAGTGTTCGAAATTATAGTCGCCGTGTCGAGTATTATAGTCGCTGCAGTTTTCGTAGAGTGCATTATTATTGTAATTTTCACGTGTGCTTCCGTAAAAAAATAAAATAAAATTGACAATGGAAATTCAGTGCTTTTTATTTTTGCTTGTCATGTGTTGATGTGTTTCCCTCTCGGGGCGCCTGTTTTCCCCTCGGTGACATTTTGCTGTTTGTTCTTTTGTCCTGTCGTTGTGTCCGGTGAACTGTTTACAGCGGAATTATGATGGAGGAGGAAGTGAATCAAGTACCTATGCTGGTACATACTTCCTCCCCACAGTCCCATACCTCCATATATGGCGAAGCTGGTTGCGTCGGTTATTCGCTTGAAATGCAAGTGCTTGCGCAACCGATACCAACCAGTGATCTGAGTTCCCAATGATGCAGCAATCTCCACGGTACGAATGCTCGGCTCAAAAACAAATCCAGGGTGTTCGCGTAATCACCCAATCAATCAAATTGCGACTAACAGACTCCCAGGCTCGTTGGTTCTGTTAGAATGCACCTACCAGCCGGAATTGTGGACATTAAAGTCGACAAGGACGATAATTTCAGAAACCAGGTGGTTGACCTGTATGCAGTCGACGGTACGTGAAAGATATTCGAAAAGTATCATCGGTCAATGATAATTCGGGGAGCGGTAAAGACAACAGAGAAATTAAGAGAATTCCTCAGCACGGCGCTCAACACATGATGTCCAGGTTATTGGGTTCCAACGTATCCATCCTCTAGTACACCAGATCGGACCTTGTGAAGACGCAGACTCCACCCATAAAACGGAATCTGGAATTTAAGTCGTATCATGAGCAACGAAGATATGTCGAATCGGTTGACGAATCGACCTGGGTCTCAGTTATGGATATCAGGTTTCGCTGTTTGCAAATATTGGTGCACGGCGTTTACAGTCGTATTGGTGAAGCCGATGCCCCTGATGTTACAAAATGCCGTTATCAGATTCGAGAACCAATCCGATTGTGCGATGACGAATTTCTTAAAGTTGGGTTATTTTGCATGATGTCCCCCTGGAGATCCGAATGGGAAACTAGTTTACGTACGGGATTTTTAAACTTAGAAGTCACCGTCATGATTTATCTCCGTGTCAGCCCGGGGCATCAGCCATACATCCGAAACCTTGTCGAAGATTTCTCCCGACGATGTCGCGGAATGTACAGCGTAACGTGGTGGTATCTCGCCTAGTACCGACTACTACCTAAACCAACCTTCTTTCGAACCCGTCTGTTGAGGTGTCATCTCTGTAAATTTGGAAATGTGGACTTACCTCCTTTTGTGGTTGTTTGATCGTTCCCTGTGGGCGATCCTGTTTGGGGCCGTTTACCGTTGGAGTGGATGGCGTGAGTAATGTACCCTCGCAACGTCCTCCGGTGGCCGTGGGGCTATCTGACGGGACACTCCGCTGTTGCGAGCTTCTCGACTGCGGGGGTAGTTGTTGGCAGTTTCCTCGGGTCCACTGAATTCGGAATCAGGTTATTTCCCTCGAGGCAATGACAGATCCTCCGAACAGCTTGCTCTGTTATTTTGGGTGCCGCGGCGGCAAGGGTGCGCCCTAGTAGTAGCCTTTGGTACACCGGTTTTAGAATAAAACTTCTCCCTTTTCTCTGTTTTATCGTTTTATTGTTTACGTTCAATTATAAATTGCTTGGCTAACTATCGTAGCTTCGGCCTCCTGGATTTAATTCATGGCGAAATGGAAATGTCCGTCCTTTTATATGTTTTCGTCGTTGAGATTTGTCAACGTTTTTATTGTATAAATTCCAAGAAGCACACACAAGATTTCGTGTGCTTCAATTGGAATTGGGTTCTGGCAAGTGACTAGGAATTTATTTGAATAAATTCCTGGAAGGGGAATCATGAAATGCGTTATTAATTAAGCATTTCATGATGTCAGGATTTTTGGGAATTGGATCAATGCACGACAAATGGACTTTGGTTTAACTTTATCGTGCATATGATTCAATTGGATTGGGGTGTAAGTTAATGTGAAATTGAATCAATGTGCGACAAATTAACTTTTGGTTTAATTTATCGCTCATATGATTCAATTTGGAATTTGGATTTGGATTATAGGAAGTATTGGGGATTTGGATGGGATTATTGGTAGTATTGGGGATTTGGATTGGAGTAGTGATTTAGGATCGCTACACGTCCATCAACCAAGCTCCGAAAGATGGCCAGAGATTTCTCCCGACCATTTCATGGAGCGTATAGCTTGATGGAGTGGTATTTCAGTGGGCGACAGAGTGTTGGAACCCCACCTACCGTATTGGTCTAAATTATCAAGAGACCGACTTTAAAGGCTATATTCCGGCGTCTACCATAAATTTTGTTATTTAAAACTTCCGATCCTGCAAGGACCAATTACTTAGCATCAAACCCGTTCCATTCAATTCAATCATTTGTTAATATCATGTTAGAGTCTGACATCAAATTTTCAAGGAATAATTGTCGTGCATAATGTCTGAATTTTCTTATTTATTAAATACAGCCTTAGGCTGGAAGTATTGTTGAACAGGTAATGCGTCAAAATTTCGTGCACTTGTCGACTATTAGACCAATAAGCTTACGTATGACTTTTCATATTTGGGAAGTCGAATAAATTAAGGTAGAAAAAATAATAAAAGTGTACATAGTCATGAGGACTAATTAAAAGCGGTGCGGCATGTACAGGTGAATAACGACCGATATCACAAACTTTGTTGCATTTTATCATTGTTTCAGGCTTATGATTAATTGTTAATGTATTATCAACATGTAAACTACACGCTCCGGATATCACAGCATCTCAAAGGAAATGTTCCCTAAATATGTTTACATGAACATCTAGATTACGATCTTACTGTATTAATCCACTCTTATCTAGCAGTGTATAAAGGTGGTTCGCGTGATCCCGAAACACAACATCGTCGTAGTCATGCCGTGGGCCATTATGGTCTTACTCGGAATATCTGTCATTTTGATAGCGTCATCGGTATACAATATTCTATTCCAGTCACAAACACATCTATTCACTCGCTATTCTGGTTTTAACTTAGGGTAGCAAATATCGAATTGAACTCGATGGGGATACTTTTTTGGGCCCTTGCGGAAATGATGTTGATCACTCTGTAAATAATTGGTACGACCTTTCACAGCTTAGCATAACAATCACTGACGAAGGTGAAACCATCAATCAAGGACTCGTTAAAGGAAATCCAAATTCAGGAATTAAAGATGGTGACATCATTAAGGTATCTTTACAATACTTGCTAGAGAGCCCAATAATCATTTTAGCTTATATTCTAGCTGAAAGGGACGGCGTACAAAATAGATCAGAATGGTAACAAACGAAAAATAGGCAGTGTGACTCGTACGGACTTCTGCAATGTTTTCTTTAAAGAAAGTGAAGTGTGGTTCCAGGCTACCAAACACCTTATACAGACTAACGTAGATTCTGGATCTTGTCCTCCTACTCCTCAAGTAAGTGAGCAATTACAAAATCTGGTGAAACTAACGCAAATGCTATCCTACTGTTTTAGACAAAACAAACTGTTGAAAAATATTCGTCCAAAGAATGGGACATTGATGTTTGGGATCCATATCTTGATGGTCTTTATCACACAGAATCAACGTTGAGTTTAGAAAGGGATCCCAGCAACTACATATGTATAGTAATCGACGCGGAATTGATTAAAACAAATTAAAGGATTCCTGTAAAATATTAAATGGGATTTTCTTTGTTTGTATAAATGTAACATTCATTGACCTGTACATGTATTTTAGCAGAATACTTATTATAAAAACTGATTCAACAGGGTTAGAACACAAACATAGATTTGATCGTTCTCTTTGTCAGGATGGAATTCCACAGTTTTCCTCCTCCGTAATGCAATAAATGTTGGTGCAGAGACATGCATGGGGTTGAGAAATAAACCGCAGGTTCGCGCAAATACTTTGCATTCCTTGCAATGATATCATAAATCCAAGGTACAGTCCCTGTGGTAATTTGTGTAAAGAGGCCTCAGTTATCGAGCAGATCGAAGGTAAGCTTAGGAAGATAACTTCATGAAAAACAATACTCGAGTGTCGGTTTAATATGAGATTTGTAGAACAGAATAAGTCTTGACGGAGTAAAATATCTTTTAGAGTAAAAGGATGGCTCAGTTTCATGGAGGTGGACTTGACGATATTCGACGTGTGTTCATGCAACGATACATTCTCACTGACCGTGACCTAGAGCAAACGAACGTGCACATTACCCATAAATTACTGGCTCTTCGACATGAGGTGTGAAACCAACGATCTGGTTTTTTCCTGTAAGCATTGTAATATGTTTGCTAATAAGGACGACATGTTGGGTTTCCACAGAGGGTAATATGTTTTCAAAATTAATTAAAATATAAAATATTTGAGATAAAAGCAAAACTTTGTTTATTTTGAAGTATAACTATTTTTTGAATGCTAAAAACAGATGACAACCATTGTCTACCATGACGTCCTTATTAGGAAATCCTTTATATCCCGTTTTCTTTGTATACAAGTCGAGGACATTAGCCTTTCCCCATTACAAAACTTTGTGTAGATACCGATTCAGGAGTCGATCTGGTTTTATCTCAGCAGGTATGACTATGCTGCGGTGGGCAAACTCTTACCTGTCCTACCACTTATACTATTGTCTACCCATCTTTGTTTAGTCCCCTTTACTAGCTCTGTGGCGTAGATGTAGGTGCCTGACATGGACACGGGTTTCCACCTATCACCCACGAACGATTTCCTCACAAAAATTGTCACCAAACCATGTTCCAAGAGAAAAGATAAATAAGAGGCACTGATGGAGCTAGGTTGGATAAAGTTTTCTTTATTTGGATTTAATCATTACACAGTATTTCAAAGAGCTCAGAAGATCTGAAAAAAGACTTCACAGACAAAAGAAAAGTGCCTGGGAAAAAAACCTTGTCTGTGAAATAGAGAAAAGTAGAGAGCGAGGTCCGCACCAGGCGCGGAAGTTTTACCAAATAATCCGCAGTATGACACGGTACACACCACGCTGCACTTACTGCAAGGATAAAGAGGGTAATCTGATCACCGATCCTCAAGGCGTTCTGGAGCGATGGGAAGTGCACTTCAATGAATTGCTAAATAGTCAGCTCACAGAAGAATTGGAGGCTCCACCAATGCAAGACCAAGACCAAATGCTGCCGCCACCAAGCATTGAGGAAACATTAAAAGCCATTACACAGCTAAAATCAAATAAAGCCCCTGGAGCTGATGGCATACCACCTGAGCTGATCAAACAAGGAGGGACAGCGTTACATCACGCACTTCACGAGATCGTGGTGCACGTATGGGAGCAAGAGGAGATGCCGGAAGATTGGCGTCGTGGTATACTTTGCCCCATACATAAGAAAGGAGATATCACACTGTGCAGCAACTATAGGGGTATAACATTGCTGAGTACCGCCTATAAGATACTCTCCACTATCCTACAAGACCGCATATCCCCATACGCTAAAGCCATCATTGGTCAATATCAGTGTGGCTTCATCCCAGGCAAATCAGCAATTGATCAGATATTCACCCTTAGGCAGGCGATGGAAAAATGTCTGGAATTTAAGATTCCACTATATTATCTGTTTATAGACTTCAAGGCCGCATACGACGGCATAGCCAGGGTAGAACTATATAATGCCATGAGAGAATTCGGCATTCCAAATAAATTGATACGACTTTGTAGGTTGACAATGACCAACGTAACTAGTCAAGTAAAAGTAGCGGGATTGCTGTCCAAACCAATAAACATCTATAATGGACTCCGACAAGGGGACGGTCTGGCCTGCCTCCTCTTCAACCTGGCTTTGGAGAAAGCAATCCGTGACTCTGGCGTTACAACAAGAGGGACTATTGTCGCCAAGTCCAGCCAGATACTTGCCTACGCAGATGACATCGACATCATCGGTAGAACCGAATCGAATCCTTCACCCAGATCCAGCAGGCGGCACAAAAACTGGGACTGCACATTAATGAGGGAAAAACTAAGTACATGGTGGCAACTTCTGCGAAGAGAAGACCTAACGTTGGTCAAACTATCAGGGTAGTGGAGCACGAATTTGAAGTAGTGCAATCCTTTAACTACCTTGGGTCAATAGTATCAGCCGATAACAATATGGAAGAAGAAATACGCGAACGGCTGATTAAATCCAACAAAGCCTACTATGGTCTATCAAGGCTCTTTAAATCCCGAAATTTATCCAGAACATCCAAGCTACTACTGTACAAGACCATGGTCTTACCAGTACTCATGTATGGATCCGAGACCTGGGTGCTTAATAAAAGGCACTCTGAACTCTTGGCCGCGTTCGAGAGAAAGGTCTTAAGGAGAATTGTTGTCCCCGTATGTGAGGGAGGACGATTCCGGAGACGCTACAACCATGAGTTGTACGCAATCTACCTTGAAGCTCATATTGTAAGAAAAATCAAGCTCGGTAGACTCCGGTGGGCGGGACACCTAGCTCGAATGAGCGAAGAGGAACCTGCCCGGAAAGTCCTTTGTGGCAGGATGTATGGAAGGAGACAGCGCGGCAGACCTTGTCTGCGATGGAGGGATGGCGTAGACCAGGACGCCCAGAGCCTGGGAGTGCTAAACTGGATGACATCGGCTCGAAATCGGGACCGGTGGAGAGATTTGTTAAATAAGGCCAAGACCGGATCCCGGTTGTAGTGCCGATGATGATGATGATGATGATGATGGAGCTAGGTTGGATAAAGTTTTCTTTATTTGGATTTGATCATTACACAGTATTTCCTCCGGTCACACTTAATAAATATCCAGTTGATCTGCAATTTTGTTTATTCGATTAAGGTTTAGAAATATTCCGTACTCGTTAATTTTTACACTATGTTAGTGGATTCGAGTCCAATAAATGACACAACACTGTTATTCTTGAGTTCTTTTGACGCACACACATTTAATTCAATTCAACCGACTACAAGCCACTGACCGCGATCACTTTTTGTGAAACGTCCCAAGTCTTTAAGGGAAAATTTGTCGTAATAACGTACCGCGATAAACTACACTTCGGACACCGAGTTCCCTTTACTAGAGAGAAAGACTTGGTTGTCAGGAAAGTACTCGCGACAAAGGATGCAATCTGACTCCTTGTGTATTGTGTACTCCGTAAAGGTTGTTTTCAGACTCCTCTTGGAAATCATCCTCAACATTCCTTGTAGTATCGGATACCTCTGGCGTACCAGGGAAATTCCAATACACATCTGGAAAATAAAGGAACAGGTATTGAAACTGGCAGAAAATGCAGTCATAAATCGTGAGAATGGTTTTCCCATGATGGTGATGAAATATCGGCAAAAACCCAAGGCTGCCTGAGAACATGAATCTTCTCGACTACATTATTTGTGTAGGAAATTGCCGCCTGGACGAAAATGTTTTCTTTTGTCTAAATCGGATAGACAGAAGTTTTTCGGGTAGCATAATGGAACAATGCTGGCGGCGGCAATTGGGTCTTCTGTGATGTAAAATTCACAGAAGATCGGTCGCCATAGCAACTAGATACAAGTTTTATTGATCTGGTTTATACCGCTCATTATGTCATATTGCAGGGCTGTTAGAAATCTGGCTTGCAGATGTGCAAGCCAACAAATAGCCCGGCATGTATTTCTGGACGTTAAATGGGCATGGCGACAGTGTTTGTGTACACTTTGATTCTGCCAAAAATGTATCATTTCGTCGGTCGATGAATCGAGTGTGTGTTATTTTAAATAACGCTCGATCGCTTGCAGGTAGCCAACGATGGCTACGCTCTATATCGTCGATAGGACGATCGGCCGATGGGGCTGTAAATGAAGAGTAAAAATGACATGCCGGCTGTAGAGGAAAAGCTCCTCGGCTATGATGGGATATTTATGACGGTTATCCAAGTGGGTAACCGAATTGTTTTCAGCCATTTTAGGACAGTGGTGAATACTATGGCAAGGTTGTGTGATCTTGCCAGTGATTCGACTTAAGGGTAGATATGGGGTTTAAAGGAATTTTATGGGGTTAAAAATGATGCGAGGTTCTTCGGGCCCTGAAGAGTCCCACAGCTCCTCCTACCCATAAGTTAATTACTTCAAATTCGCCCTGCCGCCAGTTAGTCCGTAAGTTTATTTATATATTTATACTACTCGTACTAAGCGAAATAAACGAGAGTCCTGTCCTCACATCATTCATTCATTCCAGACATTGATGTGCTTGTTAGTCAGCCAATCATTCAAAAATTAAGAAACCAGCCGACGGTCGGTATTAAAATGCAATATTTTATACATTGGAAAAGTGAATGTTGTAGGGGCCGTCTTTCAAGAACTGTACAAGGCAATTGAAGTAATTCGTCGCAAGCGTGATTTGGAGGATAGAGTTCTACTGAATTATCGTCATCTTCGGAATGACATTTCACAGTGGTGATCAGAAAATTATGGTTTTATCGAATTCAGTAATGAAAATACGGCAAACGCCAAGATCACTGTCGAAATCCATGGCGTATTTACATCATTAAGAACCAAAAAATCAGTGGGTATCGATGGAGTACCCAATATCGTACTCAAACATCTTCCTCTAATCGCAATGGACATATATGCAGTCTTGTTTAACAGCGCGCTGAACAACGCACACTATCCAGTACGTAAATACTACTTAAATGGGTTGAGGACAATAACATTATTCCAAATAACCAGTTTAGTTTTAAAGCTGGTCATGAAACCACACATGCCTCAGCTAAACTGGTTTCAGACATTCAGTGGAATAAAAGTCTGAAACAGTCACAGGTGCCTGTTTGATTGACTTGGAGAGGGCCTTCGACACCGTTTGGCTAGAAGGGTTATACTACAAGCTAATGAGACTAGGCATTCATAAACCACTACTGTATATACTATACGACATGTTGATTGAAAGCAAATTCGTCGTCAAAAGTGGCAATGTGACCTCCAACATTACTTACATAATAGTAAACGGTCTGCAACAGGGAGCGGTATTATCTCCGATCCTTTTTAATATTTACACTAGTGACTTGATAAGGTCTCTTCATCAGGCTATTGCGTATGCAGACGATCTAATAATATATGGAATAGCTCCAAAAATTGAAATCATTAACGAATTATTACAAGGGGATTTCAATGATGTTCAGCGATACTGCGACAACTGGAAACTCAAAATCAATATCCAGAAGTGTGAAACCATCCTCTTTAGAATACCACTGGCTGAAGCTAGCAGAAACACCAGGAAAACTGGCGAAAGCTAGCTATTATGGAATCACACCAACAAACACTGCAAACCAAAAATGTAGTTAAATACTTAGGCATCTGGCTGGATCAGTATCTATATTCTAAGAAACATGTAGAGGCTGCGCTGGCAAGGGCAAAGAAAACTTATGCTATGACAAGAAGACTGTTTCATAGTAGTTAACTTGACAGCAGAGTTCAAGTTATATGCTACATGGCTCTCATCAGACCGGTGATCATATATGGATGTCCAGTGTGGTTTAATGTGGGACCTAGCCTAACGGAAAAGATTTGGTTTTTTGAGGGACAATGCCTCAGGACGTGCCTTAACTTACATCGGGCTCTTGAATCCGATCACAAAAAATACTATCCCAATGAAGCGTTGTACAGTGGGGCCGATATAAACAGAGTGGATAACTTTAAGATCAAGTTGATCCGAGGACATCTTGCGAGATCAATAAGCTCGCCGAACAATTTAATTTTTGGTGCATATTACCCAAACAATATGTATTATGAGAGGGTACGTCCCAATGGCTTTATTCCACCAGAAGCATTCCTTAGTCTTGACATGAACGGCCTCATACAAAATGAATCCGCTATACCGTTGATTTATCACGTGCGTCGGTCGGCTATAGATAAACGAATATGTTATAATTGAGAGGTTGCGCACACAGATGAAGTGCGACTGCAGTTCAGTAGGGCAGTAGCACAGAAATACTGAAAAGACAGGAATAAGCAACGCCACCAATGGGCCCTCAATGCCTGTCCAAGATACGATGTGAAAATCGTTCTTGGCAATTTGATTGCAAAAATAGGTCGGGAGCCGGTTTTCAGGCACTACGCAGGTTCCCATAGTTTGCAGGAGAACACTAATGGCAATGGACTACGAGTCATCGAACTGGCAGCATCGAAAAACTTGGTCGTTGCAAGTATCAGGTTTCCGCGTAAAGATATCCACAAAGCCACCTCGGTATCACCTGATGGAGCCACTCGCAACCAAATTGACCACGTGTTGATAGATCGCCGCCACTCTTCGAGCCTGATGACGGTACGAACGTACCGAGGTGCCAACGTTAACTCGGATCACTATCTTGTCGGTACAGTTTTCCGAGAGCGGACTGCCGTACGGAGACGTATTGCATCCGCGGATCAGGTTCGAATAAACACGGCTGCTTTACTGCTTTACTTTGAGAATACCAGTAACACCTTTGGTCATGCGTTAAGACTCGCCCTCGGAGAGATCGACGGAGGGAGAGTAAGTCCTGGTGTTGTGGTCCGTCTCTCAGGGAGCGTGTCTGGTCCTGAAAAGGACGAGGGATCTCTTTAAGATAGCTCCTGAGGGGACCCATTGCGGTGCCGCCGTGCTTCCTCAAACCTCGAGGGAAGAGCAGCTACCGGTCGTCGAGTAGGAAGAATCGGCCAGGATCAATTAAAAATACTTTTCATTTTATTAAATTTTAATTTTATTTGTAAATTTATTTTCTGGCGTCCTTACACCTAGAACGCCAATTGAGACTGAACCTCGAATCTGAATTTCATCACCCTTACATACAAAATCTTATCGGGATTTTGTATCGCGGATGCATGGAAATGCAAGCCGAATTTCGAAATGTACTTCGACTGGAGTCGAGTACGGGAGAAAAGTAGTGTGACATCTATTTTTAGAATGTACACATCTGGCAAGAATGGAGATAAAGATTTTAGAATTGAGTGTATGGGAACGAAATGGATATCTTTTAATGTGTGTTTGTTTGCATAGGAAGATATGCATTATGCTGTTTAGTTTTTAGGAAGGATTTGGAAATATTAGTATGGTAATTGAACAATTCAATTTGTCTAACATTGGATTGAATGTTAGTTTGGGGATATGGATTCATGATAAAGTAGGTGGGTAAAAATGTATGTGGGAGGAAAATGGTAGGGCTTCTTGGAGCAGTACACTGGGACCAAAATGCCGGGCGTAGAAGAGAAATGGACACGACTTAAGAATACTGTCATTAGTACTGCCAACTCCATCTTAGGCGGTAGTCGTTGAGATCGGAACGACTGGTTTGATGATGAGTGCAAACTAGCAACTGAACGTAAGAATGCTGCATACCGGGCAATGCAGCAGTCTCATAGGACGCGGGTGCGCGAGGATAAATACAAAGAGCTCAGAAGATCTAAAAAAAAGACTTCACAGACAAAAGAAAAGTGCCTGGGAAAAAAATCTTCTCTGTGAAATAGAGAAAAGTAGAGAGCGAGGTCCGCACCAGGGGCGGAAGTTGTACCAATAATCCGCAGTATGACGCGGTACACACCACGCTGCACTTACTGCAAGGAGAAGAGGGTAATCTGATCACCGATCCTGAAGGCATTCTGGACCGATGGGAAGTGCACTTCAATGAATTGCTAAATGATCAGCTCACAGAAAAATTGGAGGCTGCCGCCACCAACCATTGAGGAAACAATAAAAGCGATTACACAGCTCAAATCAAATAAAGGCCCTGGAGCTGATGGCATACCAGCTGAGCTGGTCGAACAAGGAGGGACAGCGTTACATCACGCAATTCATGAGATCGTGGTGCACGTATGGGAGCAAGAGGAGATGCGGGAAGATTGGCGTCGTGGAATAATTTGCCCCATAGATAAGATGGGAGATATCACACTGTGCAGCAATTGGCCCCATATGCGAGGAAGGACGATTCCGGAGACGCTACAACCATGAGCAATCTACCTTGAAACTAATGTTGTAAGAAAAAGCAAGCTCGGTAGAGTCCGGCGGGCGGGATACCTAGCTCGAATGAGCGAAGAGGAGCCTGTCCTGAAGTTCTTTGTGGCAGGATGTATGGAAGGAGACAGCGCGGCAGATCTTGTCTGCGATGGAGGGATGGCGTAGACCAGGACGCACAGAGCCCGATAGTGTCAAACTGGATGACATCTGCTCGAAATCGGGACCGGTGCAGAGATTTATTAAATAAGGCTAAGACCGGATCTCGGTTGTAGTGCCGATGATGATGATGGTAGGATTAAAAACACCGGTTCTTCAAGTTCTTAAAAATATAAATAAATCATTTCTACGATCCGTAATTCTTTTTATATAGTTTGTTGAAACTAGGCATATAGTTGAGGCCCAGCTTGTACTATACCAACCGACGGATCTAAAGTCTATGTCAGGATTCATATGTTTTGAATTGCGCAAGTAACTAAAAACTTCTGGAAACCTCTAGATCGGAAAGCGAATACAGTAGGATTTTCATTTTTTTCCCCTAAATATCAACTAAAGTGTTTAGAATTTGCTTTACTCGACAATCATCTCAATGAAATTTCAGAACTCAAGCACAAACGCATCATGTGCGGTCGCGTATGTACGAAGATATATTATTCGCTACTTAAAATGCTTGATTGCCATGTTAATTGTTTTAGTGTGAGACAATGTTGATTTTTTTTTCAATTGTCTTTGATGTGTCCTTCACAGTGATAGAGGCCGTTCCGCACAAAATGATCGTAACACAGTTATTGGCGTGGGATTATACGCACACGAGCGAAAAATACAGTACTGAAACAGAAGCAAAAACTCGTCAGCGCTATATACTAGAGCATTAATGTAACAATCACACCTTGTAAAGTAAGTTAAGACATTCTAACATAACACGCGCTGTGTTCTGATGGGTCGCAGCCTTGATTCTATCATTTTCAGTGTGCATTCGTATTACGCTCTTCACTGCTTCGGAAGGCTCTAAATGTTTATTTTATGTAGGTCAAGAGATATTGGATAGTGCCAATGGAGACCACATAGAGTGCATAGAATTAACCTACTTTGGATAGATTTTCATTCCATGAATCATGGTATGGTGCCCATATTTGACTTATATACATAAGAGTTGGTAATAGACTTGTTGTTTCTTTATTCTTTGCTTATACCCTAGAGTTAAGCTACTTGTCATTGGTGACATGTGGGGCGTTAAATGCAGAAAATATGGTGATTAAGTCATTGCGAACTATGTAGGTCCTGTGGGAGATGTGGTGACATTTACGGGAGTTCACTTAGTTTAAAAGACAGTTAAGTAAATAATTCAAAAAGTTACGTTGTATATTGTTATTTCTTTTTATAGACATTATTAAATGTCGGGGAATTTTGTTGGCACAAGTTATTTTTATAACTTTAGCTCAAGGTGGGCCACTTAAATCTTTGCGATGTTCTTAATTTGCCTGCGTGTTCCTGTGTATTTATTAAAAACGCCACCAGACCCCCTCTACTGACGTCGGCCTTTATGATTGGCATTGCCATTACCACCATCAGTGGTGGTAAAATTGCAATGTGAATTGCTGATGGTGTTCTGGAGACGTGTTCTTTACGCAATAGTTGGTATGATATGCACGTTGCGTTTCCATAATTGAGAACATTAAGTTACCTCCCATTGCAGGCCATGTACAGTATCAGGCTTTCCCCGTTGTACGCATAGCATTCTTCGTTTGATTCGTGTTGACTGGTCATTTTTTACAATCTTCGTTGCTTAAAAAATGTTTAACCATCTTTGTTGCATAAAAAAGCTTATTCCTAATTTCACTCTCGCGTCGCAACTTTGGTGGCCGTCAGGCCGATAGAGTCATACAGCACCGATCGCCACAAACCGTTTATACTTATCTAGATTTTTTGACGAAGGATGTTTAGTTTTGATTTAGTTTAAAGCATGCATTTATTTTATCAACCAATTTACAGTTTTTACTTAAGACTAAATGCTATTTACATTTATTCTTTTTATATTAACTTACTGGCTCTCCACAAGCACTCTAAATTGTAAAATGTCTTTTTGTTTGTTTTGCCTCTCAGTGTGTACAATAATTTCTCAATTAACAATCTGTATATATATATATATATATATATATATATATATATATATATATATATATATATATATATATATATATATATATAAGAGGCCTTCTTTTTTTAGATCTCTTTTTTTTATAGACAAAGGATGCCTAGGCGACGCATTAACGTGCAATAACGTGTCGTCGGATTTCGATTGAAAGAAAACCTATTCAATTGCAAAATCACGTACTATGCTTAAAAAAATAAAACCACCAACGACAACCGCGATGAGTAAATCCATATATTGGATAATAATCACAGTCTCATGTAATAGTTCTGAGAACCAAGACTGCATGTCATGATGGCATTACCTGAGACAACATGAAAACAATTGTGTTTCGTTTAACAGGTGTTTCTTAGGAATGCTCTGTCGATATATTTGCTCCGTGCAGCCGTTGGATGATCCCAGAGGATGCGAATGGCCCATGAGCTCTCCATTTGCTTCAGCATTTTCCTTGCGTTTACCTAGCCCCCCTATCGAGCGTCAGGAAGCAGGTTTACTCAACAAGAAGCATGTAGGAACTTAGTCATTAATTAGTAATGAATTAGTATCCAATTACAGTCTATATTAATAAACATATCAATCTTCTCTTCATTCATTTATGATACTTAACTATTTTGACTACCCAACAGTACTTTAATAAAAGTCTTTATCACATATTTCGGTACTGCTTACATTTTTTCAAAAACAAGTTAAAGATAAAACCTACGACGTCCAATAAAACCTACGTCCTGCTCACCTATTGTCCTGCTAAATGTCATTCTTCCGCATCAATCATCTTTAACGTGATAGCGCCGCTAGCAAAATGTCCAACAATATCCTCATCCCCAACTCGTAATCACGTCCATTCCCCCAACACCTTCGTCATGTCTCATCCCTTTCGTTCAAAGATAATTTTCTACCCCATAAAAATGGCATTAACCTGGACGATAAAGCGTTTGTGTAACGCATGCAACCTATACAGGATCAAGTAACGACCAGGTTAACTCCTCGGTACCTCATGTTGTTAGCCCATAACAATGCTCATAACTTTTACGTAACATTTTTATCGGAAATTGCCAAACAGCAGCATTCTCACCCACCACCTTCACGTGTCTCTGCATTGAACAGAATTCACCCACAGGACACTGAACAATTCCGTTACAGTTCATTAGACATCATCCGTCGTTGATGCTACTACATCTAGATCCGTTCATTGGTTGCATTTGGTCAAGCGCAGGATATGTGTACGTTGAGCGTGCTTTAGTCCACTGGTTGCCCTCTCACTAGCCGCACAATGGACTTAAAATGTTTTTCGATTGTTCGGTTAATTCTCTCGTTGAATGGGATGTACAGTATGTGTTCGCTTGTATGTGGCACTGGCAAGGATTGCCAACATAAATTCGCCCAAAACGCCATCATCCTTACATTTTTTCTTCTTCTTTTTACGTTTGTTTCATTTTCTTGGTTCGCATCTCTATTAAATGTACAGAAAGGACATTAAGAGGTGGTTGAAGGGACTATTTTTGGTTTACCCTCTTTTACGGTTTATAACCTTATTGTCCTGATATACTCATCCTTTTCTCTTCAGCTCATCAACATTCTTTTTGGCTTCGGTTTCATTTTTTTGTTCTTTTTCTTAATCATCGTTATCCATGGCTCTGTCATCATCTTCATTGTCGTCATCGTAGTTCTTAAATGCTCATCAATTGAACCTATGAAGATGCTCACCGTGTACATAAGACCCACACGGACTCGATTAAAGGGATCAACGAGATTTGTCAGCAAAATGCCGAGAGTTTCTTGCCTACAAAGGTAGATCTTCTTTACTCTTGTCATTTATATCCTTCAATCTACACCTACACGCAGATCACGGCTAACTAAAGCAAACACATTAGACGGTGAAAGTGCCAATCATGTGCCACTGTATGTGTCCTGAATGCGAACCAGTCTCATCACCATCATCATTATAGTCGGCACCAATAGCACTTGTGACTAAAAGAGGTCCTTTGGTCTATCTGCTTATAATTCCTTGAAGCGTCGTTCATATCTGGGACAAGGTGTATACAGCTCTACAAAGACGAAACAAAAACGATTCAAAAAAAAAAAAGAAAGGAGGAACTGAAAATATTACGGGGACCACATATACGCCACAGAGAAATGGATAGTTGAAATTATCGGCTTGGTAGTGTATGAAGGATATAAATTCAATATGGCAAACTCGGCAGGATATTCATACACCTACAAGGTAAATTTATCCACCATCATAGCCCCATATGCATCCCTTGCCCAACCCATCCTTCCTCTTGCCTCGTATTCTCATTTCCTTGGGTCTGCCGTGCCTTTCAAGAGCAACGAGGTGTACAACAATACACTTATGGCCCCCGAGGATTACGTTTACTGGTGATAGGCAATGAACAGAATCGAAAAATTCATATAGAAAGGATCCAACTTGAAAATGTGCTGCTTAAGTCCTTAACAAAGAAATTGCTTCATTGGCGCTTTTCATAGGTTTCATGCTGTTGATGGGTGGGCGTTCATGGGAGACTCAGACCAAGGAGCAAAGGGATACGGAGAGAGAGTGGGATAAAGAGACAAGGATCTACTGCGATATGAGAACGTAATCGATTGATTCAATAATCGAAATGAGGATAATGCCTGCCACGTTTATATTACTGTGGCACTTATTTGTCCGAAAGAAGGGAGAGAGGGAAGCCGAATGAATTGAGCAGAAGAAGAATGACAAGGAGTGCATCAGGACGAAATGTACTCAGGTGGCGACAGTATTCGAGCAGCGGAAATAATGATGATGAGGCTGGCTACAGTGGCATGAGAATAAATCTGAATAAAAACAATGAGGATTTATCGCGTCCTATCTTCCCTTATGATGTTATAGCTCCTCTCTCATGGTTGCCAATTCCTATTTAATATGCGTGTAAATTGAGAATTAATGAAATTTACCCTGGCAGCCATCGAGTAGCAGTTAGCGCAGATATACCATGCGTTGCACTTCAAATTAAACGAATGAGCACTTCGATGAGTCGAAAGCATGTGAGCTACTGACTCATTTCCATGACATGTGTTTCGATACATGTCGTCTTGGATTCACTGTCTTATATGGAAGTGATTATTTCGTTCACTATTACATCTTTGAAGTATTGCTGGTAATTATTTACAAATGTTCCTTAGAAACCGAGAAAGTATAACATGAATATGTAATATAGTTTTGTGAAAAAAGCGGAATGAGACTGTATTTGAAATTTCTACTTTTTTTTAACCACAAACGACGTGTGATTTTTTACCTAACAAAGCAAATGTCATACATTTTTCGGTCACCTATATTCAATAGTCATACCAACCTACCAAATAAAAGAAAAATATATATCGACATTCATAGCACGAACGCCTTTTTAAATGCAGTCTTGTGGTTATTCTGGTACCAATGTGGGTATTTTGTATATTTAGTCTTTAGTGGTAAGGTGCCTCCGGGGCACAGGTTCACCGCTATACCCAGTCGCTGCTTTCCGTTCAAAAAACTAAAACTCCGTGTTGCTCTCTTTTTCATTTATTATTAGATATGAACATAAACTACAGCTTACATACTCAGATCCGATGTCTGTCGACTAACTTATAATTAAAGACACAAAATCTCTTAGCACTAGTTAAAATATTGAAGAATCCCGTAACTTGGTGTGATTATTCACAACCGAAACTAAATCGCGATTGTCCAGCTTATTTGATTTAATCTAAATATATACACACGGTTTGAGTTAAAACATTGAAGAATATTCACAACAGAAACTAAATCGCGAATGTTCAATTTATTTAATTTAATATAGCCGTTCGAATTACAATATTTGAGAATCAAATAACGATCCGTTGCGGCTTCAACTTGGTGACTTTAATGAAGGAGGACCTGTGGCGACTCTAACAGATACACGCAATTCACAAGCAAAATAGTGAAAGACACCGAACGAAAAATCGAATAAGAAACTACATCAGAACCGTATACCTATCGATAACATAACAATTCACATCAGTGGAGTATAGTCGAGTTTAAAAATCAAATTCTAAACACGTTCAGTAGCCTGATGGGTAACGCTTAGGTTCAATTTTTTTCGTGATTCAAACTGTCATAGCGTCAGTTCGAATCACACGATCTTCTTCACTATTATATCAGACGCTATAGACCCTTTTAATCAAATGTACACTAGCTGATTACTCGACTCGATTGACTATAATGTTTTTTTAACGTGGAGGGACGACTTGCCTCCACGGAATCCGTAACACGATTAAAGATATCGACCGAGGCGACAGCATCACCATCGCCCCGATGGCCATATAAGGGATGATCTTAGAAGATGAGCACCGAAAGGATGTGCACACACACAGATGCTGGTGGCTTCGTACTCTCATGCTGTGCATGAGCAAGCGGACCGTGGATACAATAATTCCCTAAGGGGAACATTAGCTGGCATGGTTGCGGCTGGTGCCATTATCTCGACATAGAGATCTAAATCTTAAATTAGATCATAAATCTTAAATTAGATCGTAAGAAAATAGACACTAATCTTTACTGCCTCTCGGTGGGGCAATGGTAATGGGGGGCTACGTAACAGGTTAAAACTCGACTGCCTGACTCGTGCAGAGTCGACTCTCGGCTAGGGGCGAATTTTGTTCTTTAAGAGAAAGCGAAGTTTCTCTTTGGGTGACGATGGTGAGAGGATCTCTCTGAATAGGTCCTGGCGAGGCCCGACTTGCCTCCACGGAATCTGTAACGCGATTAAAGATATCGACCGAAGCGACGGAACACCAACATTTTCACCCATCGCCCCGATGTCCATATAAGGGATGATCTTAGAAGATGATCACCGAAAGGATGCGGTTACTTCGCACTCTCATGCTGTGCATGAGCAAGCGGACCGTGGATACGATAATTCCCCAAGGGGAACATTAGCTGGCATCGTTGCAGCTGGTGCCATTATCTCGACATAGAGATTTTGTTGCTTACCCGATCAGCGACTGCGTAAAGCATTTATTCTGATCGTGCACATCTTGGTGGCATCTCCCCGTAGTCGAATTCTCGATGGTAATTTTCCGTTTATGAGAACTCGAATTCCTTGGGCGGTCAGCCGTATGCCTTAATGTATTTGTCGGTCGGATGACCGACCGATGTGGGCATGTATGAAAAGGAAAAGATGAAACATTTCCTGCACATGTGCGGCTGACGCGTAAGCGTACATCCTGGTGATATGGTCCGGACAATGTTGGTTGCCTGTTGTATGGCGCATGTTATATCTTCCTACTAGGAAATCCGATGATGCAACATACACCCGACGAATTACTTTTTAGCACATGATGCCCGTAAGGAAAATGTCTCTTGGTTCGTGCTATTGAATTAGCGAAAATATGGTTTAGGAGACACTTTAGGTGGGTGACAAAAAGGTAATTACATGCTTAATTGCTACGCAAGCAATCAGTACTTGTTTTATCGGTTTTCGGCCCCTCTAGGTGGGAGTTTTTACATGGTTAATGGGAAGATGAGTAGTGGCATTCAAGGGAACTGTGGGGCTTTTCAGGGCCCGAAGAGCCATGCATCGCTCGATCCCCACTATTCCAGGCGAACGACTTACCTCTCGGTCGAACTTCAGCAAGGTTGCGTAACCTTGCTACGGCATTTACCCCCAGCCAAATCGCTGGAATTAATACGGTTACCCATTCGGATAACTGTTTTGAATTTCTGTTAGGCAGCTTACCTATTCTGAGGGGGTTTTCCTTCCAAAACCCCTTTTTCTCCAACACCACCCCTTAAAGACATTAAGTCCACGGCAAAGATTATCACCTTGCCGTGGCATCGAAAACTCACCCTCGGGCAGGCATTAATTCCTAAAACATTAAGTCCACGGCAAAGCTTATCACCTTGCCGTGGCATCGAAAATTCACCCCCGAGGTGTACATTATTTCCTAAAAAACATTAAGTCCACGGCAAAGCTTATCACCTTGCCGTGGCATCGAAAATTCACCCCCGAGGCGTATATTATCTCCTAAATAAAAAGCATAAGTCCACGGCAAAATCATCACATTGCCGTGGCATTTGAAATCCTATCTTTAGGCATACGTTCTGCCAGGGCAGCTTGTTTCCATAGCCTTATGCTATGGAAACAACATCAACAAAGAGTTCCTTGTTGACTCGTTTATTTGTTTGCCCATGGCACTTCTCGCATGCGGCTTTTTGGTCCCATTGATTTGCTATCGCCGACAAGGTTTCTGCTGACGCAAACCAAACATGTCCCTGATTACCAGCAATCGCTGGCTTCCAATTATCGGTCCCCACGTTCAGAGACCGCAATCAAGCAGCGATCAAGATGCAGCCAGAAAATGTTTACTTTCAACATCTGGCAATGGCTGCACCCTATGTTCGTTGCAATGTTTAATCATCGGCAACCGAAATGATGATTTATGGCCTCCCATTAGGATGACCAAATCATCGGTTTGGGTCTTTCACACCCCAGATGCTAGTATTTACATTCTTGGAAAATGCACTAGCGATGTTGCCCTCCATCCACGGTCGCCGAACGATCGTATGCATGGCATACGCACACATGCGTAATGTATGCCTATTCCGTCCGGTCCAATCACGATTAACTACCTCGGGTTAATCGTGTAACTCCGCCTCCTTTTCAGTTTCTTTTGAGGTTTTTCCGTTTCTTGGTGAGCTCTAGTCACCAGTCAGATTTTAGTCATCAGTGCGGAGGGACGTCACCCAAAAAATCTTAAGCTGGTAAGCTGAGAGTAGATGTGCGTCGATAAATTCGCGAGCGGAAAGTTGTTTTTAGTTGCAAAATTCGGTATTCCTAAGAAAAGTTCGTTTGTTAAATTTCCCAAGTAGCATTTTATTGAATTAATGTAATGTGAGACAGTGAAGAAATATTTTAAACTAATTTAACAAAATTCAGACATATGTACTCTAATGGAATAAAAATTTAAGAAAATTCAGTGCGGCGTAATAAAACGAATATGAACTTTGAATGGAGATTTGTGTTTTATTCCTCGAACGATCCGTGGGTGTTTTGCTGAAACCGCGCCCGTGTAGGTGCATAAGCAAAAATATACCACAGAACCGCCACAGTCTCATCATTTTTTATTCACAGCAATAGATCAGACAACTTTTGATGTGTTATTTTAATCGGTGTAGATGATAGTTTTCTGGAAACTTAAACACTAGAAAAGGGTTGGAGAGCTTTCTTGTACCATAACATGAAACATCGTGAGGTAAACCTCGAAATTCGTGGAATTTGTAAGATCGTCTTATGGTATTTTTTTTGAAGTAATTTGGTGATCTTCAAAAAAAAAAGGAGAAAAAACAAAAAACAGCGATTACAAAACTTTTCAGAGTGTGGGTTTGAATTATGTTCTCCGTTTCGTCGCAAAACGCAATAAATTCATTTTACACTCCCAGATATTCGTCCAATCAGTTTACGCTAACGATTAACTTCAGACGGACAAATAAATATGGAAAATTATTTTTGATTTGAACCACATGATAGGGGTATGCTCTTAACTTAAATTACTCCGCCAATAATATTCATGCTTTCTCTCTGAACGATGACACTTCCGAAGTTTCATAACAAACCCTTGAAATTTCGTCATCGAGTTTTGAAGGTAAGCAAAACAAGAACAATCAATCAACAAGGTCTTGTCGGAGAACTCTCGAATTTTTCTAGTATATTTGACAATGTCAGTTTCCTATTCACTTGGCTTAAACCAACTTATCATGTCGATGTGTGTTATTTTTTTTTAACATTTGTTGGTTCGCTGCCAGTTCCTCTGTTGTTCTTAAAAGAATACGGGAGAGTGTGATTATGTGTATGTAGTGCTCCAGAAAGCTCTTCCATTAATATTCCATCATCCTAATCCTATTTAATCAACATGAATCTAAACGATTCCAAAACCAATATCGAGCCACCCAGCAGCTGCTCGAAATAACAAATATTCAAAAAAAATCTAAACGATTTCCAAATCGTTAACGAGCGACCATGGCAGCTGATTGAATATCATCAGCAAAATCAATATCGATCAACCGTGGTATCTCCTCGAATATGATTGGCCAAATAAACTTCAATGTGTTTCAGGGCTTAAGTATAAAAAGGAAAACGAACATGTTTTCATTCGCTTTTTCTTTTTTGTCAGTCGATCATGATCATTCCATTTTGCTTTTTAACATTCCGAGCTGTTTTGCCAATCACCATCCAAAGACAAATCAAAAGTCTATGATAATTTCATTATTTTTTGGTCGAAGCTCACCCAGTTATGTTTTAATAAAATGAATATCATCAGAAATTTAAAGCAGTCCTTTTAATCGTCTGCATATTACGCTCTTCCCTCAATCTATGAGGAAGGAGGGCGTAAGTACCATATCATGTATATTAATAATAAGACACCTTAAAATGCTCATAACTTCGCTAAAATAATTTTTTTTAATATACTTCTCTCGGGAGAGTGTAGCAGTTCCGCCAAACCCCACGGTACACTTACCTTAAAAGCCCCCATAATCATCACCCAAAGACGTATAAGTCTTCGCCAGTGCATTCGAATTCGGCACCTAAAAATGCTGCACGCATTAAAGAGATCAAATCTATGATCTTTAAGGCCCTGTAAAGAAAACTTACCTTCATGTATTCTCTTCGCATACCACTGCTCCTAAAGATTTCTCTATTAGTTTACCAGCAATTCCCAATCAATTTCGGCATCTACGTCGCCAGACAAATTTCCTTCAATGAATTCCGGTAAATAAAATAAAACATACATTGTAACCTTCATGACAGGGATCATAAATATTGCGCCGTCTATTTTCCCAACTTCGCCAAGTAAATTTCTTTACGTACACATCGGCCGGCGACCTTTTTTCTCCACAAATAAAATTCCCTAACTCGCACCATGTGCAAATCGAAGATTGCTGTTCCTACATAGGGCTCCTGCGATACCATAGACAATTCATATCGTTTGTGGTATCCGAATCACACTTTCTATTTAATGAGCGGCTGCTATTTATCTAGCCGACCCTCATTACCGAACTATGCATCAGGTCATATTTCCCTTGTCCTTTAATTCGCCGAATCTTTTCCCTCACGAACTAGATGCATAAGCAAATACAAATCCATTAGCATCCGACGAGATGCGATTCGTTTGTTTCAACAAACACACATCTCTTGAATGCCCATTATACCCCGTCCTTGAGTTTCAGGTATGTTTTTATGGCCGAATCCTTAAAAAATAACCGACATACACACACACTTGTGTATCGTGAAGATCTCCTCTATGAGATCGGTTTGGTTACTCCAGAGAGATTAATTAATATTGATGTGCCGGGATAGACTAAAGTTATTCCAACACCGTTTCCGGTTAAAATTTGTATTCTTATGAGCCACACGTGTTTCAATTAGAAGTTTAATAACCCTTATTCGGCAAATAGTAAAAGTCACCAGTGAACAATAAATGTATTTTCAGCTACCACTCCAGTGTGTTTTATTTTCTTTACTTTTAGTGAACAATCTGTGGTGTTTTTATGCAACCTGCATCCTTGCTGATGCCAACGTAAAAACTACCCACAGAACCAATTTCACTGCTGAATTTCTTTTAACAACGATTGAATATCGTTCAGTCCTTTTACATCCGCCGACAGCCATGGTAGTTGTCTTTTTCGCTCCTCGTCGCGCGCCGAGGATGCAAAAATACTCGAAGTCGTGTGAGGGAGTCGTGTGTTCACCTTTCAATTCGTGTTTTTAAATTTCTGTGTTGCAGTGCCTTCGGCGTTCATAGATGTGTGTACCTAATCGTTCTTTTGGTCCGATGTTTGGGCGTTTCCCTGGGTGTTGTACTTGTTAGATACCTTCATGATTTGTGGGGACGAGGTAGAACTCTCGCCCGGGCGGCGTCGCGACCTCGTACCCCCACAAGAGGCCAACCTATAGCGGGGACAGGGCGTGCTGTGATACCACCAAATAACCGTTGCAGGTCCTTTTGGACTATTGCAGGTTGTAACGCTCCGGGAACACCCGCGCGAGTTAACACCCAAAAAACTCCTTATCTACAATGACTCAATCCACAATCTACATGATGAAACATTACAGATGGCTCACTAACATTTCTTATCCACAGAATACTCATTATCTCTTATCTACACTAGCATCCTTATCTACATAACTGAAAATGTATATAAACAAAATGATCACTACTGAAAGAGAATTACTTTAAGTCACGACCATAGGTTCGGACACAGTTTTCACAAATCTCATTGTAAAATAGCTATATAAGTGAAGGAATAAATATACCGTCAAGCAAGAAATAAACCTCTTCTTGACAAAGTAATAAAAAAATATTTTTTTCCTTTCCGTGGCGACAACAAGAATAACTCGCGCCGAGGGAATTCCACAGCTTCCCGGCTCTGTAACAGAACCGATGATGCAGCGATGTTCGCGCCGTCGGGAGATGAACCACAAACGGGTGCGATCCGTCGGATTGTCTCGTGGAGCGCATATAAACCTAATTGTGCGGAAACATACCACGAATCTCCGAAGAACAGTATTCGTTATAATATCTGTAAAACAGACAGAGGTAGGCTACGCGCCTTTGATGTGATAGTGACTATAGTCCCGACCTCAGTGGCATGTTCCCGATCAGGCAGATGTGTGCTGTATGCTCCCAAGTAGTTCGAGGGTATATTTAGGAGCAGTGCTCCAAACGGGAGAGCAATATTCGAGCGCGGGTATAATTTGGGTTTTAAACAGGAGAAGAAGTTGAGCCGAAGTAAAATATTTCTTGGCTCTAAAAAGATAATTCAGTTTTCCTGAGGCGGATCTGGCGATGTTCGACACGTGTTTATGCCACAATACATTCCCACACATCGTGACGCCAAACAATTTCAAGCTTTCCTCAGATTCGATGATCTACTTTTCTTTGTGAATGTTGTATACCGTTTCTTCGTTGCATTGAAAACGTTGATATTGGTCTTTCTCCACTGCAGAATCTTATCCAGACCCAGTTCAGAGGGTCGACCTGACTACATCTCAGCTCGTGCGACGTTGATACACTAATCGGATGATCAATCGAAAAAGAGGAAACAAGCGCATTACCAAAAAATCATTCATGTGAACCAAAAACAAGGTTGGAGTCAAAATAGAAGGGACCCCCGAATTAACAGGATACATATCCTTAGACTCACCGTCTACAACAATACAGATCGGTCGATTGTCTATGAAGTTCTTCGTCCAGTCGCAAAGCTCCTGGGGAAGTCCGTATGAACGACGCTTGCTCAGTAATGCCCCGTGCCAGACGCGGTCAAAAGCCTTGGAGATATCCAATGCGACCGCCTTTGATTCACCGTGCCACTCAACCGCAGCTGTCCATATATTGGATATAAGGGTCAAAACGTCTCTCGTGGATCGCCAGGAAATCTGTATTGACGATCGATCAGAAGTGCGTCGCAAATACTTAATTAACTAGGCATTGATGACCTTTTCCCTCACCTTAGATAACGTAGACAGTTATGCTATCGGTCGGTAACTTTGTGGGAGATACCCTGTCCCCTTTTTGCGATTGGTTGAACTCGAGCGATTTTCTAGCAAGCTGGAAATGTCTTCCGTGCATAAGATAAGCGGAAGAGTTTACTAAGAATCGGCGATAGTTCTGGAGCTCAATTCTTAAGTACTATGGTTAGTATTTCGTCCTGACCGGTTGGCTTCCTACAGTCCAGTCCACGTAGAATGCGTTCAATAGTATTCGGGCGTTACCTCATATCCCGCATCGAAGACCGTACCGGGGCGATCACAGTTGGTTCCAAAAGACTGGTATCGAGGTTTGAATTCGCGGAAAATAAATTCGCCAACACCCATACCCATTTATCTTTTGAATTTGTGACTAGTGTCCCGCTGCCCGTCACCGACGGAGGAAAAGACTTGGAAGCGAAGTTACTGCTGATAGCCCTTGCCATTGCCCACGACGCGAACCAGTCGGGCACTCAAGGGTTTATTGGTCACTTTTTTGTTGTAAGTCTTCTTCGCGGTATCAATCACTTCGTAGCATGCGTGTTACACGCAACGCCTACCCTCCCCTAATACTCACCCTTTTTGGGGGCCGCCCCCACCATTAACAGGATTCACCTTCATGTGAAGCCCCATATGATGATTAATCCAAATCAACATATCCAATCCAATGAGTACCTGTAAAATATCTTTGCCGTCGTTGACCATAAATGAACATTTGTGTAAATACACGATTCTAAGAATTGTATACACGCATCCACACAATCAGATCTCGCAGATTATAAACATTTTCAATGTTTATGATTATCAGGAAATGTACTGCGAAGCATACCTCATGTGTATCAAAAAAAATCTATTGTGGGTAAACAATGGACGTATATTTCGGTCTGCAAGACCGAAAGAGAGATAAGGGTGTGTATGTATGAACGTGGTCCGGTTTTGGAGATTCTATCGGAGAGTCTGATTAAAACCATCGTCCAAAATGGACGTTAACGAAAGCCGATCAAATTCCTTTTAAAAAAGTAAAGTGATTAATACCCGTCATCGAAGACGCAAGAAAAAGTCACGTTCCTTTCGCGGATAATATTTATCTCCCCGGAAAATATACCATTTGAAAACATCGTGCAATAATTCGAATCTTTTGGATACGTTTTCTAAATTCAATTCAGTGCCAGTGTTGTGTTTTCACTCAGAATCCAAACATATAGAAGATTGTTTTAGAAAAACTGAATTTTGTGAATTGGATTCAAAACAAAACCCAAAACTGCATTTGACTGAATAGAGTGACTGTGTTCGCTGTGACGATCATTCAGTGTTGTGTTTCTCTCAGATTCTAAACATTAAAAAGATTGTTTTAGACAAACTGAATTTTGTGAATTGAATTATCAACCCAACTTAAAGGGTTTAAAACCAAATTTTTATTTGATAAATAAAGTCTCGGTAGATTAAGATGTCGAAAAATGTCCCTGGTCGATTCTCATTCGGGGAGCGGTAAAGACAACAAAGAAATTTAATAGAATTCCTCAGCACGACCCTAAACCACATGACGTCCATGTTATTGGGTCCCAACGCCTCCACTCTCTGCCAAGCCAGATCGGATCGCGGGAAGACGCAGACTTCACCCTTAAAACGAAATATTGAATATAAGTCGTATTCTGAGCAACGAATATATGTCGAATCAGTTAACGAATCGAGCTGGGTCTCAGTTAGGGCAAGGATATCAGGTGGCGATGTTTACATTCGTATTGGTGAAGCCGATGCCCCTGATGTTATAAAATGCCGTTATTAGTCGAACGTCGGCAGAGCCTCGAGAACGAACCCGACTACGCGATGACGAATTTCTTAAAGTTCGGTTATTTATCAGAATATTTGTATGATGTCTCCCCAGAGATCGGAATGGGAAACTAGTTTACCTCCGAAATGCTTTATCGCAGAAGGTATAATCGCAGTTTGGCGCAAGACTAATAACCTTGCCCGGAAAAATAAATTATTATGTACAGTTTAACAAGTCTCGGATATGGATCGGATACCGATGGAGAGACTTGTTAAATAAGGCCAAGACCCGGTCCCGGTTGTAGTGCCGATGATATATATATATATAATCGCAGTTATAAGAAATCGAATAAATCCTTTTAGCATCGTTTCTCGTTGTACTTTACTTAATTCTGTTTCAACTATCCACTTCCTGTGCAACGTCACAAGAAGATGCATCCTTAGATCGCGTACTATTGCAAAAAAAAAAAAAAAAAAACATAAGAGTTATTATCAGAAAACGAATTTTTTTTCAAACACAAGACACAACCGTGTCAGTCCGGGTCATCAGCCATACATCCGAAACCTTGTTGAAGATTTCCCCGACGAAATGGCAGAATGTGTACAGCACGACGGGGTGGTATCTCACCCTGGAACCGACTACCACCTAAACCAACCTTTTCTCGAAACCGTCTGTGGGTAGTGTTGGTCTATGCGCCAAGCACGGGCGCGGATTCAGCCAACACCCACCGATAGTTCTCAAAAGAAACAGGAAAACCGCACGAAGAACAACGATAAATAAAAGGCACTGGAGGATTTAGGCTGTATGAACATTTATTATTCCTTTACAAACGGTGATAATTGGGGGAATATAACTTCTATTGCACATTAAATAATTGTTCCTTTACAAACGATGATCATTGATGGAATATAACTTCTATTGCACATTAAATAATTGTTCCTTTACAAACGGTGATAATTGAGGGAATATAACTTCTATTGCACATTAAATAATTGTTCCTTTAGCTTGTATGTGAGGGATTTGATATGGGCAATTTTGGCTCCGAATAATAATTAATCACAATAGGCGTGAGTTGCGCATGTCTACTCGCAAGATGACGAAATCTGACTGGCAAACTGGAGCTCACCAGAGAAAAGGGGAAACCTCAAAGAAACTGAAAAATAGGAGGAGCTTCACGATTAACTCGAGGTAGTTAATCGTGATTGGACCGGGTGAAATAGGCATACATTATGCATGTGTGCGTATGCCTTGCATACGATTGTCCGGCGACCATGGATGGAGGCCAACATCGCTAATGCATTTTCCATGAATGTAAACACTAACATCTGGGGTGCGAAAGACCCAAACCGAAGATTTGGTCATCCTAATGGGAGGCCATAAATCAACATTTCGGTTGATGATGTTTAAATATTGCAACGAATATAGGGTGCAGCCGTTGCCAGATGTTGAAAGTAAACATTTTCTGGCTGCCTCCAGTTTGTTGCTCGTTTGCGGTCCCTGAATGTGGGGACCGATAATAGGAAACCAGCGATTGCTGGTAATTAGAGAAATGTTTGGTTTGCCTCGGCCGAAACCTTGTCGGCGGTGGCAAAACAATGGGACCAAATAGCCGCATGTAAGAAGTGCCATGGGCAAACAATAAAACGAGTCAACAAGGAACTCTTTGTTGATGTTGTTTCCATAGCATAAGGCTATGGGAACGAGATGCCCTGAATAGAATGTATGCCTAAGGATAGGATTTCAAATGCCACGGCAATGTGATGATTTTGCCGTGGACTTATGCTTTTTTTTTTAGGAAATAATGTACGCCTCGGGGGTGAATTTTCGATGCCACGGCAAGGTGATAAGCTTTGCCGTGGACTTAATGTTTTTTAGGAATTAATGCCTGCCCGAGGGTGAGTTTTCGATGCCACGGCAAGGTGATAAGCTTTGCCGTGGATTTAATGTTTTTCAGGGGTGGTGTTGGAGAAAAAGGGGTTTGGAAGGAAAACCCCCACAGAATAGGTAAGCTGCCTAACGGATATTCAAAACAGGTATCCGATTGGGTAACCGTAATAATTCCGGCGATTTGGCTGGGGGTAAATGCCGTAGCAAGGTTACGCAACCTTGCTGAATTTCGACCGAGAGGTAAGTCGTTCGCCTGGAATAGTGGGGATCGAGCGATGCATGGCTCTTCGGGCCCTGAAAAGCCCCACACGTCCATCAGCCAAGCTCCGAAATATGGCCAGGAATTTCTCCCGACAATTGCACGGAGCCTATAGCTTGGAGTGGTATTTCACCGGGCGACAGGGCGTTGAGACCCCACCTACCACTCGGACTTTAGTCGCCTCTTAGCTGTGAGTACATTCTAACGCCCTACTCATAGGGCAATTGAACCTCTATGTGCAATTTTGAAAAGTGATCAAGACTGGTCTTTATTTATGGTATAAGGCATCACAAACCAGAGCTCAACTTATAACACTTTTCGGTTACTTTTATCTTCAGCTACTTGCCTCCTCAATTTATCCTCTACCTGTGTTTAACAAATGCATTTGCCTTAACGTCTTTTGAAGTTAGTGTTTTCGTACAAGGTCAAAGTAATGTCCAAAAATCCATATGTGTCGTTGGAGAAAATAGGTAAGGCGTGCCTTACTTCAAAGGTGTGGGGCTTTTCAGGGCCCGAAGAGCCACGCATCGCTCGATCCCCACTATTCCAGGCGAACGACTTACCTCTCGGTCGAACTTCAGCAAGGTTGTGTAACCTTGCTACGGCATTTACCCCCAGCCAAATCGCCGGAACTAATACGGTTACCCAATCGGATAACCGTTTTGGAATTCTGTTAGGCAGCTTACCATTGTAGGGGATTTCCTTTCAGACCCCTTTTTCTCCAGCATCACCACTGAAAACATTAAATCCACGGCAAAGCTTATCACCTTGCCGTGGCATCGAAAACTCACCCTCGGTCAGACATTATTTCCTAAAAGAACATTAAGCCCACGGCAAAGCTTATCACCTTGCCGTGGCATCGAAAACTCACCCTCGGCCAGACCATATTCCATAAAAAACATTAAGCCCACGGCAAAGCTTATCACCTTGCCGTGGCATCGAAAATTTACCCCCGAGGCGTACATCATTTCCTGAAAAGAACATAAGTCCATGGCAAAATCATCACATTGCCATGGCATCTGAAATCTTATCTTTAGGCATACATTCTGCCAGGGTATCTCGTTTCCATAGCCTTAAGCTATGGAAACAACAATCAACAAGAGTTCCTAGTGACTCGTTGTATTTGTTTACCCCCGGCATAACATGCATACGGCTATTGCCCCTATTGATTTACTACCGCCGACAAGGTTTCTGTTGACGCAAATCAAACATGTCCCTGTTTACCAGCAATCGCTGGCACCACAATTAGCGTTCCCCATGTTCAGAGATAGCATTCAAACAACGATCACCAGCAGCCAGAAAATGTTTACTTACAACATCTGGCAATGGCTGCACCCTATGTTCGTTGCAATGTTTAATCATCGGCAACAGAAATGATGATTTATGGCCTTCCATTAGGATGACCAAATCATCGGTTTCGGTTTTTCACACCCCAGATGCTAGTATTTACATTCCTAGAAAATGCACTAGCGATGTTGCCCGCCATCCACGGTCGCTGAACGATCGTATGCATGGCATACGCACACATGCGCAATGTATGCCTATTCCGTCAGGTCCAATCACGATTAACTACATCGAGTTAATCGTGTAACTCCGCCTTCTTCCCAGTTTCTTTCGGGATTCTTTCATTTTAACATTTTCCAATGGAATTAGTCAGATTTTAGCTACCTAGCGGTTCGGGAGTGTTGATACATCGGTGTCATAATGTTAATAAGTTGTGTCTAGTAATTCTTGAAATGCCTATTCGTGTTCGTACAAAGGTTCGAGATTCAAAAATAAAAGATTGTCGCTGAATTTAAGACCTAAAGTGCTACTAAACAGTTTGCAAAAATAAAAGATTGTCGTTGAATTTAAGATCTAAAGAGCTACTAAACAGTTTTGCGAAAATAAAAGATTGTCGCTGAATTTAAGACCTAAAGTGCTACTAAACAGTTTGCAAAAATAAAAGATTGTCGTTGAATTTAAGATCTAAAGAGCTACTAAACAGTTTTGCGAAAATAAAAGATTGTCGCTGAATTTAAGACCTAAAGTGCTACTAAACGGTTCAAAAATAAATGTCGTAGTCATAATCAATCATTAAAGTTGTATGTAAGAGTTATTAAGAAAATTAATAAAGTACCAGTAGTCGTGGAACTGAATAGATGTGGTGGAGAAAAACTATGTTAAATTAAATAGAGTTCATTAACAATAAAGTTCACCAAACCTCCACAGTGTTTTACTTCCGGAGTTTATTTTCCTCTTTCGAAGAACTTTGTTTCCTTTTCGCGGCGTGAAGTAGTGGAAATTAGTTAAACCCGCGTCCGTGTCGACGCACTGACTAATTAACCCCACATTGGTGACTCTAAATAAATGGACACGCAACCTTTTCACAAGTGCAAAAGAAAAATGAAAAATGTTAAAAACTCGTAAGAGTGATTAGTGCGTGTTATTTTTCCTGCATATCCTTGGTGACCACCGCGAGTGAACACGCGACTGCAGAAACGTCACAAGCGAACATTGGTACAACACAACATTGGTCACTGTGAAACAAACACCAGCCTGCAGAACAGTGATGACTCCAAACGTGACAGTGTGGTGAAAATTTAAATAAAAGACATTAAAAGGGTATGAAGAACCCCACCCCACCAGTAACCACGCTTCCTGTAGAGTGCTAGTGCAAGTATCCGCAACCTGGTAACGGCTGCCCCAACATTCCGGAGATCACATCACCACTAGGAGCTGCAGCACCAATTCAACAACATCAGTTAAAAATATCAGGTACCCCCTTTTTCTTCATTTCTTTGTTTTCCTTTTTTTAGTATTCGCATAATGCCATCAAATTAAATTAAATTAAACGGTAAAACACTTAAAGAAAGTTTAGCTTTACAATTATTTTTTTTTTTTTTACTGAGTAATTGCAACACCACTAGCAAATCAAGCCTATAGGCATCCGAACAAAATATTGTACTTAGCAAATAAACAAATTAAAGGCACCCCCTTAAGAAAAATATAACTTTTTATCCTTTCTGTCCAATTATGTTTCGAGTCTTTAATTATTGTGACGCAAATAAACATGTACTCTCGTTTTAAATACACACGTTTTCACACCCTCCGTGTTTCTAGGTTCTCCTAAATTTCTGTTTTCCTTTTGCTTAATTTAGTGTAGCGTACATTGAACAAACATTTACTGTCCAAATATCAAAACACAACTTTTTAAATATTTATCGCTAATAACTTAATTGAATCTATGAACGAAAAGTAACAGAGTTTCATGCGACTCTATCAAATTAGCGCCACTTTAAATATACTAAACATCAGTTGCAGTTCATTTCTTTTTATTGTTTTTAATCGTGTCAAAATAGCGTGTGTTCGAAGCAGAAAAATATTATACTTTAAACAAAACAAAATAATAAAGGCACTTATCATTGTAAGCCCCTTCAGGGTATTTAGCAGTGCCTAACCGTTTCAACAACAATAGTACATCTCTATAACTACTTTTTAATTAAAAATTAATTGTGAACTAACTTATATCACGAAACAATTTAATAGAGACGAGATACAAAAACGATAAACAAAGATTATAATTTCCTAATCGCGAAGCTAGCCAGTAAATTAAGTGAAGCTAAAGATTCTGGCAAATATTTATTTTATTCACTAAGCGTATTGTACAAACGCACTTACAATTTATAAGTAATTCCAATTTTATATAAGAATAAAATATATTTTCTACGTCGTCACATCTCATATTATAATACACGAAAAGGCAGTGTATACCTTTATATAATAAAGATTAAAAAAAAAACAGAAACCAGTATGCTAACTATTCGGTAGTTTATTGTGTCGAAATAACAACCTTTTAAGGTATTTGCAAACCAAATATAACTAAACAACAATCAATAACTCAGAAACAAATACACAAACATAATTGTTAAAATTAAAAACCAGTAAAATTACCATACCAAAAACTCGATTGAAATTGTAAACGCACTCTCTTATATTTGTAAACCCCTTCAGGGTACATAGTAACATTGGAATCAGTGTTTGTCCTAAATAAACGTTCACCCACTCACTTGCAGTCACACACAGGTCCGCGTAATTAAGTTTTTTTTCGGCTTCAAAGATTTAAAATAAAGTTTAATTATTTTAGGATTAAGCTGTATGATATTACAGTCCTATCCGTTATTCGCGACCTCTCGACCACCGTTTAACTCCATTCGCCTCCGCACGACCACTCTCGACTCCACTCGACCAGCTCCTCGCGTCCTCTTTTGACTCTTTTACTTGGCCTCCTTTCACCTTTCTTCGCGTCCTCTTACGCTTTTAACTTTAGTTTCGCGTCATACAACCCACAATGGTCAGCACGCGGAACACCATGGCCAAAAAGGCTCTGGAACAATCCGAGCCTCTTGAATTTCACGACGCATCCAGCGTCGATTTCCCAACCGAGCAAGTCGATACTGACTTAGACTTGCCCGGACAAGCTACTCCCCTGGCACCACCCGTTGCCCCCAGCGTCGTGAACCGACCACAGCCTACTTCTACAGACACACTCCCGACTGCTCCTAACGCCCCTGGTACCGGCCCTTTGGTAGATTCCGGCATTTTTATGCCCACAACTAGTGCCGGTACCTCACAGCAAGCTCATAGGCACCCAGAGTCCCAAGAATTCCGCGATGCTTCCAGCCTCGGGAACGGGACTCGTCATTTAAATATAGGACTTCCCCCCTTCGATGAGGAGGACCCAGACCTGTGGTTTGCAGTGGCAGACCGCATCTTCCAGGCCTCGGCCTTGCACGACGAACAACTTCGTGCAGTCGAGCTGTTGAAAGTGCTTGACCGCACTCAGCGACCGCATGTTGCCCACATAATAAGGTCGGCCGGCCGCAACCCGTATAGCAACATGCGTGAAGCTCTGCTCGACGCATTGGACGAGCCAGGAAGTGTGCGGCAACAACGTTTAGCCGCTGTATCCAACCTTTCTGGGATGAGACCATCTCTTTTCCTGACCCATTTACGCTCTATAGCGGGGACCAGGATTGGGGACGACCTGATAAAGCCTCACTTTTTGAGGTGTCTTCCCCAGCATGCCCGTTCGGCACTTATAGCCCAACCCAATCAGAGTTTGGGCTATTTATCCAAAATTGCGGACGCAATCATGGAAAGCTCAGATCAGTATTCTGAGCCTCCTGCGTACCAAGTAGCGGCGGTTTCTCAACGCGCTGCCCGGCCTGCACGGCACCCTCGTCTGCCTTTCTCAGCCCATCAATTGGTCCAAACTCCCCATTCTCCTCAAGCTCAATTACCTCTTAGAAGGCCCGCCTCAACCAATTTCCCTCAGGGGAATCCAGAGGCAGGCCCCAACTTACTTAATCAAAGAAATTCCCCCACACAATTAACCCCTGCTGACCTTCGGGCGCTCCAAACCTCACTCCTCCGCGAGATAACTCAATTGCGTGCGGAGGTGAGGAACAATCCTCGAAGCGTCCAGAATCGAGCCATGCCGAGCCGTCCTCTCAATCGGCAAAATTCCTACCAAACTGCCCCTCAGAGGGCCTATATGCCTCAAAACGCCCCACAGAGGGCCAATTCCTCTCAAAATGGCCCTCACCGGGCCAACTCCCAGCGAGCTCCGGCTCGACCTCCCCGTAACGGCAATGCCAATAGGCAGAATATACCAGATAATGCCGTTACTCTACCTTGGTGCGCCAATCACCAACGATATGGTGATCGCGCATTTAACTGCAAAGCGCCTTGTGGTTGGACCCAACCTTCCACCAACCAAAGGCGCTCTTTAAACTGATTTTGCCGACCGACACCCTCGCGCAATCGGCCGGCACCCATACAATAAGTCGCCTAACCATCCGGGATTCGAAACTGAATATCGCTTTTACTGTCGACACCGGCGCCGATATTTCAGTCCTCCCGCGATCGTTTGCTCCGCGTAACCGCGTGCCAGCCGCACTCAAATTGTCAGCAGCAAATAATACGCCGATACTTACGTACGGACGTAAAAAGCTGACACTGCAATTGGGTCTTTGTCGTCCGATCACTTGGCGTTTCGTCATTGCGGACGTGAATGAACCCCTGATAGGTTCCGACCTATTAGGTGCACATAATCTGTTGGTCGATTCGACCCATAACAGACTTGTGGCTCCAACCGCACCCCCCTTGCCCATGACGGCATCACCAGCGGCAACTTCAGGGGCCACAGAGTGCATAGACCCATTCCAGGTTATGGTACAGGAATTTGTGAGTACAACAATTCCTCTACCTAACCAACGCCGACATAAAGCCACGGTGTTTCATCATATAGAAACACGTGGTCCCCCGGTGAGCCAGCGTCCACGTCGACTGGCTCCGGAAAAATTACGTGCGGCGCGCGCGGAGTTCGAGCATATGATCGAACTAGGTATCTGCCAACCGTCGGACAGTCCCTGGGCAAGCCCACTCCACTTAGTGAAGAAACGTTCTGGTGAGTGGCGCCCATGTGGCGATTATAGGCTGTTGAACGCAGCAACTGTCCCGGACAGATACCCAATTGCACACCTCTACGATTTTTCGTACAAGTTGCGAGGGTGCAATGTCTTCACAACCCTGGATCTCACCAGGGCATACCACCAAATTCCGGTGGCACCTGAAGACATCCCCAAGACCGCAGTCATTACACCTTTCGGACTCTTCGAGTTCAAAGTGATGACTTTCGGCCTCAGGAATGCCGCACAGACATTCCAGCGGTATATCGACACGGCTTTACGTGGTCTTAATTGCTGCCATGCTTATCTTGACGACATTCTCATCGCCTCCAAAGACCACGCCGAACATAAGCGCCACTTACGTCAGGTCCTAGAGCGCCTCCGCGAATTCGGTCTTGTCATCAACCCAGATAAGTGTCAATACGCCAAGGAGCAAATCACCTATCTGGGTTATGTCGTTGACAACCAGGGCATTCGCCCACTTCCAGACCGTGTGGAGGCCCTCATGAAGTATCCCAGGCCTACTAACGTAAGTGAGCTGCGTCGATTTCTGGGCATGCTTAACTTTTACCGCCCAACACTGAAGAACGCTGCCCAAGTTCAAGCTCCCCTAAATGAATTTTTAAAAGGAGCTAAGCGCAATGATAAGCGCCCCATTAATTGGACAGAAGTCTCAGATCGAGCATTCCAACTGTCCAAAGAACAATTGGCAAATGCCACCTTACTCCGATACCCTCTCGAGGGAGCGGCACTTTCCATCCAATGCGACGCATCGGATACCGCAATCGGAGCCGTCCTTGAACAGGACATTGAAGGCCGCCCGGAACCACTTGGTTTCTTTTCAAGGAAACTGAGTCCCACTGAGCGACGTTACAGCGCCTACGACCGTGAATTGCTCGCGATCTACAGCGCTGTTAAGTACTTCCGTCATATGATAGAAGGTCGCTCACTCTCCATCTTAACAGACCATAAGCCATTGGTCTATGCGTTCCGGAAGAAGTCGGGAAATGCCTCCCCCCGACAAGAGCGTCAATTAGACCTCATTGGGCAATATTCTACGGAGATCAGGCATATCTCCGGTAAACAGAATGTCACGGCGGACGCCCTTTCTCGAATCGATACGATTCATTTGCGTACCGCCTTGAATAACGCTGATCTTGCCCTAGCTCAAGAGGAGGATGAACAGCTCAAGTCCCTCCTAACTGCCGATACGGCACTAGAGCTTAAGAAAATTACCCTTCGCGACCCTTTGGGCGAAATCTGGTGTGATGTCTCCACTGGAACCGCTAGACCTTACATTCCCGAGAAACTTCGTAAGGGCGTGTTCCAGGTTTACCACAACCCTGCCCACCCCAGCGGCCGAGCAACAGCCGCTGCTGTCCGTCGCAAATTTATTTGGCCCCGGATGAACAAAGACCTCACCGGTTGGGCCCGTGCTTGTCTCCAGTGCCAGCGCTGCAAAGTAGCGCGACATAATGTACTGGAGCCAGCGCAATTCAAGCTTCCCACGGCACGCTTCGCCCATGTCCACATAGACATAGTGGGACCGCTTACTCCATCAAGAGGATTTTCTTATATCCTCACTATGATGGATCGCTGCACGCGATGGCCAGAGGCGACACCTCTCCGGGCAGTTACTGCCGAATCAGTCGCCAAGGCCTTTTATTCAACTTGGGTCACACGCTTCGGTGTACCAACCACCATTACTTCGGACCGAGGTCCACAATTTGAGGCGACAATTTTTAGGCAGCTAACAGATCTTCTCGGCTGCCAAAGAAGTCGTACCACCGCCTACCATCCGCAATCAAATGGGATGATAGAGCGCTGGCATAGATCTCTTAAAGCCTCACTCATGTGTCATAATGACACACAATGGTTTGACGCCCTTCCAACTGTCCTCCTCGGCCTGAGGACAAGTATTAAGGAGGACCTAGGTGCTTCGGCAGCAGAGCTTACCTATGGTACCAACCTCCTTCTTCCAGGAGAACTTTTCCTAAATGGCGAAACACCGCGTGACCAACTTCGCGAATTGGGACATCTCCGTGACCTGCTACGTAAGGTTAGGGCAACCCCTGTAACCAGGCACGGCTCCAAAAAACTTTTCGTCCACCCTGAACTGCACAGCTGCACGCACGTCTTTGTCAGGGTGGATAAGGTCAAAAAGCCCCTCGACCCACCTTATGATGGCCCATTCAAAGTCTTCCGCCGCATCAGTGACCGCGTCTTCGAGATCGACATTAGAGGCAAGCGATCCACGGTCAGCGTCGAAAGGCTTAAGCCCTGTTTTCTGGAAGCTTCCGCTCCAGAATCACCTCCGTCTTCAAATACCACTCCTACTCCACCGGCACAACCCCCCCGTACTCGCGCTCATACGCGCGCCCATAACCAACTTACCACCCCCTAGACTGCCTTATCTGTTTCGTGACTACGTCACTGGGGAGGGAGTGATGTGGGGCTTTTCAGGGCCCGAAGAGCCACGCATCGCTCGATCCCCACTATTCCAGGCGAACGACTTACCTCTCGGTCGAACTTCAGCAAGGTTGTGTAACCTTGCTACGGCATTTACCCCCAGCCAAATCGCCGGAACTAATACGGTTACCCAATCGGATAACCGTTTTGGAATTCTGTTAGGCAGCTTACCATTGTAGGGGATTTCCTTTCAGACCCCTTTTTCTCCAGCATCACCACTGAAAACATTAAATCCACGGCAAAGCTTATCACCTTGCCGTGGCATCGAAAACTCACCCTCGGTCAGACATTATTTCCTAAAAGAACATTAAGCCCACGGCAAAGCTTATCACCTTGCCGTGGCATCGAAAACTCACCCTCGGCCAGACCATATTCCCTAAAAAACATTAAGCCCACGGCAAAGCTTATCACCTTGCCGTGGCATCGAAAATTTACCCCCGAGGCGTACATCATTTCCTGAAAAGAACATAAGTCCATGGCAAAATCATCACATTGCCATGGCATCTGAAATCTTATCTTTAGGCATACATTCTGCCAGGGTATCTCGTTTCCATAGCCTTAAGCTATGGAAACAACAATCAACAAGAGTTCCTAGTGACTCGTTGTATTTGTTTACCCCCGGCATAACATGCATACGGCTATTGCCCCTATTGATTTACTACCGCCGACAAGGTTTCTGTTGACGCAAATCAAACATGTCCCTGTTTACCAGCAATCGCTGGCACCACAATTAGCGTTCCCCATGTTCAGAGATAGCATTCAAACAACGATCACCAGCAGCCAGAAAATGTTTACTTACAACATCTGGCAATGGCTGCACCCTATGTTCGTTGCAATGTTTAATCATCGGCAACAGAAATGATGATTTATGGCCTTCCATTAGGATGACCAAATCATCGGTTTCGGTTTTTCACACCCCAGATGCTAGTATTTACATTCCTAGAAAATGCACTAGCGATGTTGCCCGCCATCCACGGTCGCTGAACGATCGTATGCATGGCATACGCACACATGCGCAATGTATGCCTATTCCGTCAGGTCCAATCACGATTAACTACATCGAGTTAATCGTGTAACTCCGCCTTCTTCCCAGTTTCTTTCGGGATTCTTTCATTTTAACATTTTCCAATGGAATTAGTCAGATTTTAGCTACCTAGCGGTTCGGGAGTGTTGATACATCGGTGTCATAATGTTAATAAGTTGTGTCTAGTAATTCTTGAAATGCCTATTCGTGTTCGTACAAAGGTTCGAGATTCAAAAATAAAAGATTGTCGCTGAATTTAAGACCTAAAGTGCTACTAAACAGTTTGCAAAAATAAAAGATTGTCGTTGAATTTAAGATCTAAAGAGCTACTAAACAGTTTTGCGAAAATAAAAGATTGTCGCTGAATTTAAGACCTAAAGTGCTACTAAACAGTTTGCAAAAATAAAAGATTGTCGTTGAATTTAAGATCTAAAGAGCTACTAAACAGTTTTGCGAAAATAAAAGATTGTCGCTGAATTTAAGACCTAAAGTGCTACTAAACGGTTCAAAAATAAATGTCGTAGTCATAATCAATCATTAAAGTTGTATGTAAGAGTTATTAAGAAAATTAATAAAGTACCAGTAGTCGTGGAACTGAATAGATGTGGTGGAGAAAAACTATGTTAAATTAAATAGAGTTCATTAACAATAAAGTTCACCAAACCTCCACAGTGTTTTACTTCCGGAGTTTATTTTCCTCTTTCGAAGAACTTTGTTTCCTTTTCGCGGCGTGAAGTAGTGGAAATTAGTTAAACCCGCGTCCGTGTCGACGCACTGACTAATAAACCCCCACAAAGGTATCGTAATAATTGCATTAGTTCAGTTCCCACCCATTACAGTTTACCCAGACTTTTAATTAAGATTGCCATCAGGCGGAATCTTAAATATATCTTTAAATCAGTACACAGCATTATCAGAAGTCCGCAGTTATAAGAAATCGAATAAATCCTCTCAGCATCGTTTCCCGTTGCACTCGACTTAACTCCGTTTCAACTATCCACTTCCTGTGCAACGTCACAAGAAGACGCATCCTTAGATCGCGTACTATTGCCAGAAAAAAAAAAAAAAAAAAAACATAAGAGTTATTACCGGAAAGGGAAAAACTTTTTTTCAAACATACACATTAAACGTACACATCCACATGCACACACCTTGTCCCGTCCTAAGTGCATTATAAAAGCCAAAAGGTGACTCGGGTGCCATTTAACGTGGCTGCTCCACTGTTCACTGATTCAGTGATCCCACGTTAGACCGAAATCATTGAACCACTAAGTGGGCAATTAAATTCAATTAACTTCCTCCACGAGGGCAAAACCGAATCACGTTCTTTATCATCCTTATAATTCCTTGGTTAGACGATGTCTTCTCCTTGACCATCGTCTTCGTGAGTTTCTTCTTTCGAATTTTTCCTTTGATATCCGGTCGAAAAAGTTTTTACGTACACTGCCGATGAATTTCTGCTTTCAAGGAATAAGCTTGTCTTGCTTCACCGGAATCCTTGAAGCTGATTTGCCAGGTTGTGGTGGCTGGCAAGTTTTGCAAGGATAAGTTTTAGCCATTTACCAGGGGAATAGCCGCACACACTTGCCTGCCATTGCTTTACTCTAGTGACGGATTTGATGAATATCGTTGGTTTTATTAAAATTAGAGGGTCCACTTGGGGATAGTTTTGAAAAGAATTTCGATCGGGCTTCGATTGGTTATGTGTGATTAAGTGATGTGTAGAATGTTTGTTTGGTGGTGGAATTCTTGGGGCATTGCAATGGGGGACAATGTGCCTACAGGGGAAGTCATTGGCATACGTATTTGTTAAATATATTGGAAGTTTCTGTCTATTTAGATACAGAGATAAATGAGGAGAAATCGCTTTCAAGTATTTTTGCTTTAAGTTCGTGGCGTTCATCTATCCGCGCCCACCCATTCCACTAAATGTCACTTCTCAACTTTCCATTGACAAATTTCTGTCCCGATTCAATGACCCGAGCAATAGCAAATGCCCGCAATTTATGTCTATAATCCCCCATAGACCGCCCTTTAAAGGAGAATCAAATCCTTTCACCTAGCAGTCTTCCAGGAAATGCGCATAAAACTCCATACCCCCTCCGCCGTATTGCGAATTTATAAATCATTGTTATAGTTTAGCCAACCACGGAGTCATACATTGAAAGCTAAAGGATACAACCAGTCGAATGAGAAAAAAAAAATGACATTTTCATGGAGTGAAACCCTTTTATTGCTCACTGAGCCATGTTGCCATTTTCGCTTTTCATCTCCGTTATACGGCACCGGCACACGAAAGCGGCTTTCACATCTGATAAACGTTTATGACACGGTGCACATTCAGGAAGACGATTTATCCTTCTGGCGTGTCTTCGAAAAGTAAGAAAAAAAAGTAAGCGACCAAAAATGTTGAATCAAGGAAGCAATCTATTAATATATTTTTTTCCTGCAAATATTGTACAACCCGCGTGCGACACATCCTGTTCAACACCCTTAGTTGCCTAGTTCCTTTCCTCCACTCTACTTGCAGATTTCCATTGCGATTTAAACTATTCCTTCAGCAAACTGCGCCATATGGAAGAAGGAGAAAGGATCAATGGGGTTGATAGTCTCGAATAGAATTTTGTTGATGTTGAATGTTTCTTTTTAGGAACGGTGTACCTTTAACCGCTCACAGGAAGGATACGGTTTCCGTGCAGGCAATTGATTTATGTTTTATTAAATCTATTGACTATGTAAAGTTTACCGTAGCACAACAGACGCAAGGAAGACGTGCCTGAGAAAGGCGTCATCACACAAGCCATCGGTGTCGACTCCTGGATGTAAATTGAATTCACGTTGTTTGGATCTGTTTTTCGGAGAAGATTTACGCGAGGATAAGTGCTTTGTAAATGTATATCGAAGATACTGTAATGTGGGATATCCTGTGAAGTAGATAATATTCAGTGGATGACGTAGAGAAGGTGTTTGTGAACACACTCATCAGGCAAAAGTTTCAAGCCAGGTGAACCCCGATAGCTGAAGGGATATTTCTTTGGATATTGATATGTAAGTTCTTAGTATAGTGATAAATATATTTTATATCGTTCTTTCATTAAAGGTCCCGAGCTCGTGATATGAGATTGAAGATGGCCCCAAAAGAAAGGCAACCTATAACCAATCCATTTGAATTGTGCCTGTGAGAGTGATAAACGCCCTTGAACAACTGCCGATGAGTTAAATTGCTCTAAAAATGTGTTTCTGGGACAAAGAGAACGACATTATAATCTGTGATGATGCTTGGTGGTGTGAGCGACGTATGAAATCATTCAAAAGCCATTCAATTCAATCGAAAACTGTATAATTTATTTGTCAGCCATTGATTTCATTCCAAATTATTTGAATCGATTAACCAGTTCATTCAAAACCCTTCAGTTTATTTCAAACCCGTTGATCTGATTTATCAGTAGATTCAACTCATTCAGGATTCCATCGCATTAAACATTCCAAGACTATTGAAATCAAGCATGAATTTATTCAAGGTTTGTTCGATTTGTGCTTAAACGACTATTATAATAACTAGGACCACCATGCTCTAATATGAGCACAGGTGTAAATATCCACCGACGAGATAAGAGGAAACACTGAATGCCAATAGGTATCAGTCAGTTGCGCTCACACTATTCACGTACTACACCACTCTTAGATTTTTATATACTGCTTTTTAGATACGAGGTCGATTTTAAAAAATAGCCTTTAAATGGAATTTATCTTTTGCAATTTATATTTTACTGATCGAACGATCGGTCTGTAAAAATATGAATGACTAGGGGAAGCATCGGTAACGACGATGGCAATTTCCTTCCAGTCAATGCCCCGAAGCATCATCGTCATCATCATCATCGGCACCACAACCGGGATCTGGTCTTGGCCTATTTAGCAAGTTTCGAGGCTTGTTACATTTTCCATAATAATTAATTTTTACGGACAAGGTTATTAGCCTTACGCCACTCCCCGAAACATAATTGAGAGAAATGTGGTCCCGGCAGCAGAGCGTCGTTGAGTCTTTTCATTTGAACTGTGCAGCTACGTTGAGTACTCTTCGTGATTTGCTTTTGATAGAAGATATATCATCCTCTGCGGACACCCTTTTTTGTCATTTCTTGTCCCCCGACTGCCATCGGGATGAGCGTTTCCGGTCTGCCACCTATACCAATTTACTTGGCCATCGATGAATTAAGCAGGGAGATGGTGAATCCTACGTCAAGGAGAGCTAGCACTCGGGTCAATCGTTTCAGTCGGTGAAGGTGTGGCGGTTTCCCCCAACGCCACCGCCCGCCTCACATTTCCAGCGGAAACAACAAAAGCCTGGTCGTCGCAGAGCATAAAGTTCTATAGGAAAAAAGAGTAAAATTTCCTGCAAGGATGAATGGTTTGTTTGTGCGTAGCACAACATGAATATCCGATAAAATTTGCTCAACATGCGGCACACACCGGGGAATTTCAACCGGCGCCAACGGTCAACGGAAAATATTCCAATATTGGTTTCCGCCAACATGCACCCTTTCTCGAGTGGAGAAAAACGGTCGCATCCTCAACCAACGGAGCAATCGAGATATTCGGACAAGAATATCTGCGATCTACCACCGACACGCACAGGCAAGCTGCCCCTTTTTCATCAGCGAACACGGCGGGCAATTCGGTAGCAAAAAACCAACCTACAGGCAAGCAACACCATGCTTGCCTACAAGAGAAGCAAACACAGGGAATAGCCACCTGCACCTTTTGCACGACGAGCGATATGCGATCGGCGGCGATCTTGGTTGTAGTCGCGATCGTATGAATGTCCGTCGTGCCTAGGGAAGATACACTGGCGAAGTTTGCACGATCAACAATAATGCTTCAAGCAGTAGTGATCGTGTAAACAATTCAACCCCTATGCAAACCTGCAAATCATGTGAATTGCGATGATCCCATGTCTACATGCTAGGGGATATACACGTAAGCGGCAGACGCGATTGCCGTGTGTATGTTTCACCCTTTCCTTTTTTTCTTGTTCGCCCGACAAAAAGCCAAAGGCGCACCGTACATGGTAGTCGAGGCGGTGGTCTGTTTTGGGTCCTGGTGCTGAGTGTGCAAAAAAAGAAATGAAACCAAGAAAAAGAAAGGAAAAGGGGTTGCATATGAGGCAACCCTAGTGACCAGGATGAATTAACTAGTCAGTCTTTTGAGAAAAATTATACGGTGATGGTCGTTGAGAAAAATCGTACGGTGTTAGTCTATGTAAAGTATATTTTGACGATTGTGCAGCAAGAGTGCTAGTGCGTATACCAAAACAAGATTTAACTTTTATGTAAAGTATATTTTGACGATTGCGCATCAAGAGTGCTAGTGCGTATACCAAAACAAGATTTAACTTTTATGTAAAGTATATTTTGACGATTGCGCATCAAGAGTGCTAGTGCGTATACCAAAACAAGAATTAACCTTTATGTAAAGTATATTTTGACGATTGCGCATCAAGAGTGCTAGTGCGGTATAACAAAACAAGAATAGTAATTATTAAACAAGAATTAACTTTTATGTAAAGCTATATTTTGACGATCGTGCATCACGAGTGCTAGCACCGCACACCAAAACTAAAATTGTAAATAGTAAACCGGTTTCATTAATAAAAATAAATATTAAGGTATTGCGAACTGAATCGCGCTGAACTAAGTGTGTGTTTCATTTGACGATTAAGCTGCAAAAAAAAGGCGTTCGTAGCAAAAAAAGGAGTCAGATTAGGAAGAAACTAGTGGGGTTACGCGGTTAACCTGTGCCCTGTAGCACCCTGATCGACACGCCGCGTAATACAAAATATAAAAGACCCATAAAGGTTCACTGGAATTATTTAAAATACGCGGCATAGATCTTTCTCCTTACTGAGCCGTGTTTCCACTCAGGCGCAGTTGGTACTGTGGGGTTCTTCAAGGCGCCGAAGAGCCACTCATCGCCCCAACCCCATATAACCTACAAATACCTACAATTACCATTACAATAGCTTACCTGTTCTACGCAGCTTACCTTTTTATGGGCTGTTCCAAGCCCTCCGTCGAGCGGTCATACCTGGAAACCTAAATTCATGACAAGTTTATCCTCTTGCCATGATATCAAACCAGCATCAACCGAGCTACCTCGGTGCATCCGTCATGAATCGACCGAACAATGGACGGCGTTATTTTTTCACCCATCCATTGTCCAAAAACCCATTTCTGGCTACTTGGATCTGCAAGCCAGATCTCCAACAGCATGCCTGCGATCTATTTGTCGAAAGAAAAAATATTTGTTCGCATACCAGCATTACCAATTATATGATCCGTTGCCGCATCTGGGAACGATCACCAGCATCGGCCATGACAAGATATGTTACCTAAACAACGAGTAGGCACGATTCTCACGCTGGCTATCGAAACGGCTTTCGTTTACACAAAGTAAACACCAAGAAAATATTTTCGGCTGACGGCAACATTTCTGGGATTAACATACCCTAAGATAATATGCACTCATGCATTGTAACCTCGATCGTCTCCTCGAGGTTTGTTGATATAAGACCAACAGAATAGGAAACCGATTCCTATAATTTATGACGGTATGCCCCGCCGCCTCATTATCCCATTTACCCTGTGCCTAGCCAGCGTGGGCAAAGGCTCTATTGACTTAGGGTCAATCATAGATTGTATCCTTATCGGACGGCGGCGATATGCCCGGTCCATGCATCGATCGGCATGTTTGACCTGTGGCATATGTGTTCTTTTTTCCCTTTCATTCGCCAAAGACATCCGATTGTCTTGGATGATATTCAGGCGAACCTTCTAGTGGAATGAAAATCGTTTTTCATTGGTTATAGGGGGCGAAGGAAGAATTGTTTCTTCTGCGATGGTGCGCGTTGAAACCCATCGCAATCACCGGAGGCTGGGTCAATGTTGCTAAGCTGAAACGAGTCAGATTACAACCATCACCGCGGTCGGTCAAGCTATCTACCAGTCTCGAGTATTAATCACGCAAAGGTGTAAGTGTGTCAACGATCGAGTGTACTTTTGGAAATACTCAGTGCTTGAATTACCTAGAACAATTTTTAACAATTCGTAAAAACTCACGTGTTTGAAGTACCATAATTTGTACATCGGTGCACAGAACAATTTGTAAATACTCAACTGAATTCTAATCTCTAACCTGAATTGTGTTTTATTACGCGAACAATCGTTGGCTCTAAAAGGGAATAAGTGTCCGTGTTTTGGCATCTCGGCTTTTATCCCACAGTACCTCCTCGGGTCGTAGTATCTCTCAGGTGGGACAAAGTCTCTGCACATATCTGCTTCTATCTGCATGAAGGCGATGAAAACTATTAGTTGACTGAGTTGACTGTGTTGAACTATTTTTGACTGTGGTGATTGTACTTCAAGTCCGATGGCAACTTACTGATCATTTCCTTCACTGCTCCGGGAAAGTTAAAGTGCTGTGGCTTTCCTAATGTTTTTATGTTGGTGGCTGAGTTACTCATGTTACAAGGGAAAGTACACATACCTGTGTTATGCCTTTCGGTACGGGTACCTTTTTGGGAGGTAAAGGCCAACAGAAGGGGTTGAGGTTGGCGTTATGCGTGGGTGCAGGCGAAATTGTGGCTGGTTTAGTGGGTTAGTTCTCAGCACAGTACAGAGAACCCCCACAGGTCATACATTTTTGCACATTTGAAATATGAATAGAAATAAATCTACAAATGTTATTTTGTTGTTCATTTATTTAACGTAATAAACGTCTATTGAAAAATATTTTTTTAAAATGACATCGTTGAGATATGCTCCGTCTCGTCGTTTTCACCCTGCATTCGAGTACGGAAACTTTGGAAAGCGCGTTGACACATGCTGATTTTAGATCGTTCCTTACGGAAATTTCAACCTCCCGAATGTTCTAATCGCTTCTTCTTCAACATGGCCGCCCTGTTTGTTTAATATTCGTTGTCGATCCCGTTTGCTCGAACTTAGACACTCACTTACACAGCGTAATCCGTATTCAAGTTTGAATAGGCGTCGTACAGTAACGTACGAATCGTTGTTTTTGTAAAATTGTTTTACATAAAAAGCACGCTGTTATCCCGTGAAGCGCTCCATCGTGACTAGTATTGCATGAAGCGGCGTGCACAATTCCCCGCCACTGGCGCACCCCCCCCCCCCCCCCTCTAATGGTTTTTAAGAAATCAAATGCTGCTATTTGCAAAAATGTATGCCCCACCCGATATATGCTGTTTGGAAAACAGTTTCTCAAAACAAGGCAAATTATATTTGTGACAGCATCAGCTATGCCGCAAAAGCAGATATTGTGCAAAATATGACAACCAATTTAAATTCTCAGAAACCGTTTATACCGTCCCGATTGGGTTCTTTTTAGGCATACACTATTCTCTTGGGAGCCTTTTCGTGAACATTGTTGTTAATTAGGGGTTTCGAGTTGATACGAGGGTTGCCTTTTATATTTCGGGATTAGAGAACAAAAACAAACATTGATCATCGAAAATCACTTTATTGTTTTTCAAAATATTCCCCATGAAGTTCTATACACTTTTGCATGCGTTTGAACCAATTGTCGAAGCACTTTTGCCACTCTGATTGAGGTATCTCCAACACATGCATTCTGAATGCAGCAACCGCTTCTTCAGGTGTCGAAAAACGTTGACCCCTCAGTTTGTTTTTTACGTACGGGAATAAAAAGAAGTCATTCGGTGCCAAGTCAGGACTATACGGCGGATGACCCATCAAATCGATGTTTTGGGTGCTCAAAAATGCAGTTGTCGCAGCCGATGTGTGAGAGCTCGCATTGTCGTGGTGAAGAGTGATCCGTCTTCGGCGGTTGGTTTTCCTGATTTCTTGGAAGACAACTGGCAAACAAATGGTTGTGTACCACTCAGAATTGACTGTTCTGCGTTGTTCTAGTGGTACGGTTGCGACATGTCCAGTTTTTCCGAAAAAACAGGCGACCATTTGCTTGGAAGTGCTTCGTGCGCGAACAACTTTTGTTGGATTTGGCTCATCTTGAAACACCCAGACAGTCGACTGCTGTTTACTTTCGGGCTCATACCCGTATATCCACGATTCATCACCTGTCACGATGTCATAGACGTGTTTCGAAGCACCGCGACCGTATTTTTTGAGCATTTCTCTTGACCAATTGACACGAGCCTTTTTTTGGGCGATTGACAAATTGTGTGGGATCCAACGCGAACAAATTTTTTTTGACAGTCAAATTTTTATGCAATATTGAATGTATGCTGGTCCTGTGGGGGTTTCTCTAACCACATGGAGAACCAACCCACAATGCCAACCAATCTTGACCGCTAACAGCGCGTCACCTCAATCCAACTCCCCGTGCAAAATCTGCATTTGCATACATCCCATACCTACCAGGAACCCATTTCCCAAGCTGAAATAAATGCATATTCCAATTTACAACGGAATATTAATCATTTCCCTCAATTACATCACCCCACATACGTTTTCCCAAAATTGCTTCGGTCAACTTCCTACTTAAGTTATATTTTCTCTTTGTGACCAAGCAATCTTAATTTCCCCGAAATTCATATGCCATAACAAACGCATATCCAAATCCTCAATGGAACATTACCAACCAACTAAACCGCGCACATTTCCCCGAAATTATTTCGGTTAACATTTCTATCTAAACGATATCCCTTGCTTGCACCCAAGCCATTCCAATTTCCCCCGAAAATGCATGCCCATACTCGCTCGCGTCCTCAAACCAATTTCGCGGCACACCCAACCAACGAAGTCAACCCAGCCTGTACGGCCAGAATTCGCTGGAACTGAGTTCTTATGCGAGCGTAGCAACGCCTCCAAAATACTTCGTAATTGGCAGCGAGCCTAATTTCGGTATGACGCACCGCCACGACGCATTGAATGAATTATTTTCATTCATAAGTCAGTCGTCCTCCAACTACCACAACGCGCGTATCGGTAGTCCCATGTAACCGCCGCGGCCACGCGGGGGCACGCGCCCCCAGCGTGCCAAATAAACTCCGCCCTGATGTTTTCCTTCCAATTGCCGCGGGTACAGCGTCGAAAATGAATAGAAAAAAAAACATTCGGGCGCAGTTCGCCGATAAAAACTAGACAACTTATGACGAATCCTAAGATGAAATAAAAAGACTGTTGCGGCCGACTCCCAGTGTTTCATTTCTTCCCTTGCGCTTGCGGACACTTTCGCTGGTAACCAACTCTGTAGTGGGGCGACGGTTAGCTGGTGCCATACGTTGGTACATCCACCATCGCACCCCCACAGTCCCACTAACGCCTAAGGTTGTCTCAATCTCACGATAGGTCACATGACGATCTTCCAATATCAGTTCGCGCACAGATTCAATGGTTTTCGGAACAACAACTGATTTTGGACGACCTTCACGAAATTCATCTTGGAGTGAACTACGACCACGATTGAATTCACCATACCATCGATAAACACTGGTCCTTGATGGAGCTTCA